>CM053026.1:729726092-730332401 GCA_028564925.1 Lithobates sylvaticus
GTGTGCTCAGCAAAACTTTGATTCTTTATAAAAATAATTTTAACTAGCTCTCTTGAAATACATCCCAGCAGTGGAATGTCATTAATGTTTGTGGGATCAGAGTCAGATACTTGTGCAGATCATCAAAGAAATAAAATGATTCATTTTACAGAGAAAAGATGAGAAGTCGAAGAAGAGGGAAAACAAATCACCTTCATAAACATATGTAATGATGGGCCTTGACGTCAGCGTATCAGTTATACAACCCACAGACACATACTTGAAAGCCAACATCCTACACCTCTCGTTTTATCTGTTTACAAAGTAATTATCTTGCTGACTAATAATCTTTAATGAAAATGTTTTAATTGGGGTCACAATGACTCGTAGTATTCTTGGATGAATATTCTAGTCACAATTGATTAACTTTTCAGCACTGTGAGAAGGTGTTGGATTGTTCCAGGGGTCAATGGGGCAAGTTTTAGGTTGGGGGTAGGGTAACCACATTCCCCTGCACATATAATGATGCAGAAAATGGTGCTAGTGCCATTGTTTCAGCATTGCTCTTTGCATTATTGAGGACTAAACATCATAAGAGATAAGACCAAGAAGAAGAGGGGCCCTATGTCATCAAGTGACCGGCCAGAAGACTTCTGAGAAAGACATCCAAAAATACAGAGAAAAAATGTACAGTGGGTGGGGAGAGAAGATGAATTGGGCTTTAAGAGGGGATTGAAGATAGGGCCCAATACAAGCCACTCAGGGAAAGTGAGCAGTGATAGTCGAAAAGACTCTGCATCAAGATTTTCTTATAAGTACCGTATATACTCGAGTATAAGCCAACCTGAATATAAGCAGAGGCACCTAATTTTACCACAAAAAAATGGGAAAACTTATTGACTTGAGTATAAGCCTAGGGTGAGAAATGCGCAGCTACTGTAAAGCCCCATACACACGGTCGGACTTTTTCATCAATTTGGTCCGATCGGACAAGGTTGTTGAAAAATCAGACCGTGTGTATGCACCATCGGACAGTGTTCGTCGGTTTGTCCGTCGGACAAAGTCTTATCTCCTGCTGGAAAGATTTCCCGTCAACCCGGTCCGATCACACCAAATCCGAGCGTGTGTACGCTTGTCCGACGGACAAAGTGCTACGCATGCTCAGAAGAAATTCTGTGACGGAAGCGCTCGGTCAGGTAAAACTACCTTTCCTAATCGACACAGCACATTCGTCACGCTGCAATGTTAAAATGTCTTTAATGCAGCGCATTCTCTTTTTCTTTACAATGCAACAAGAATGACATCTTTTAGCTGCTCCTATTCACCCGCACTTTTCACAAACTTACTTCTTTATTACTTTGCAGCATTTATACACTACATGTTTATTTTTACTCAGATCGTAATACAATCTTTCTTATTTTTTTACCCAGATTTTTTTTTTTTTTGGGGGAATACATATTTGAAGGAGATTTTTTTTTTTTTGGAGGGGGTTTGTATGTCTCAACTTAGCAAAACCACATTATTAACATTTGTATTTCTTGCTTACATTTACTAGGAGTTTGTTGGTTGTTGGTGCCCCTTGTTAATTCTAGGATTAGTGAAATGTACCTGCCTACTCAAAGAAAAACTGTCATTGTAGAAAAGTAAAACACAATAGTCAATGATTATTTCAAATCAAAAAAACCTTTATTTAGGTCTCAGCAACAGACCAAAGAGGAACGCAGCCATGGTGAAACTTGGGGAATTTGCAAAGCCTTGGACACCCATGGCAACCATCATTTTACAGACTTAAACAATTGGGGGCATGAAGACTACCTATCTAAATAATAAGGGAGCGCAATCTGGTCCTGAAGTCCAAAACATCCGGAACTGCAGCAGATGCCATCTAGGTCCCCAGGCTCTGGTACTACGAGAGGCTCCATCTTCTCTCAGACCAGACTGAGTCCAGGTTGTCACTCTCTTGTCTTCCTTGTACGCTTCCTTCCACGCCGTGGTGCTGGTGCTGGTGGGGTGGCAGAAGGAGGAGGAGGAGGCGGAGCAAGGTCACTCTCGCAAACATGTGTGAGGGGAGTCATCTCCCCAGCCATCCCCTCATTTAGTATTTTGAGGATGACCTCCTCACACATGCTGCGTTGCCCCGCCTCCATACCCGTAAATTTACTTGTAACCAAGGAGGCAAAGGCCTCCTCGTAGGTGGGTGTGGCATAGAGGGAGGCTGAGGCATCTTTTATCAGCTGGAGCGCTGACTCTCCCACCTCCCCCATGTTTTTCGCCCTTCTGTAGGGAAGGCGGAGGGGAGAGACTTGGGAGACAGTCAGGCTCCTACGCCTACCCCCCTCTTGGCTGCCACTACCCCCTGCCTCCTCCTGACTGCCACCTTCCACAGCCACCTCCTGGCTGAGGTCTTCCTGTGTATGAAAAAGGGACATAGTTTCAGTTATTTGTTCATCAAACACACACAATTCTCATCTAGTGACTGTTGCAAAATGTTTTCAAATACAAAACCATACAATTCTCAGCCCTGCAGTTTAGATTCTTCCCAAAAATGTCTCCCACACCACTGTCTGTTGATATGTCAATCACGTTAGGAAATAAGCAATTGGGGATCCTGAATTAACTGAACATCATTCATTATTCAACAAACTGGTTCCAAAACTACTATACCTGGAACAAGCTGGGCACCTGCACATATTCCTGACTGGAAGGCCCAGGTTGGTCCTCGGAATCCTCATCAAGGGTGGCGTGCGTGGAAGGACGCGTGCAAGGAAGAGTCGAGAGTGACTTCCTGACAGTAGCCTGGTCTTTGAGAAAGTGGAGCCTGTCATAGTACCAGAGCGTGGGGACATAGACATCAGCTGCTGCAGCTCCAGATGCTTGTGACTTCAGGACCTTATTGCGCTCCCGGAAATAGGTAGTCTTCATGTTGGTGATCTTCACTTTTAAGTTTGCGACGGTTGCCATGGGCAGGGTAGGCTTTACAAATGCCACCAGTTTCAGCAGGGCTGCGTACCTCTTTGGTCTGTTGCTATAATCCCTGTGTTTTGCCTGCCATAAGAGGGGGAATTGCCGGTATTTATCAATGAAGTGTGGGAGAAAGCTCACGTTGTAGAAGGCATCCATCACCTCTGCAAGACACAACGCCACACAAAACAATATAAATAATGTCAGCCTAAACTCTCCTAATCTTCTCCATAAAGAAGCCTCAAGTTCTAATCAGTCTAGGCTAGTTATGTACCAACGTCAAATTGTACCTGCGTTTGTAGCGATCGTCTCGTGCGTGAGCTTTCTCTCCCCTCGTCTCCCAGATCGTGGCTACGACACAGGCGTGTGACGTTTTATATACACTGCGCATGCTTCAAACTCCGCCCGCCCCTGACGATCTTTCTCGTCTATTCCCCACCCCTTCTCTTTACGGCGTAGTGGGGAGAGCACATGGCGGGGACACAGCAGGTGCGCCACAAATATCCCACCAACGAGGAGGAGGACGAGGAAAGTCCGGAGGCAGAAACGTCCCGATCCCGGAGCCTGAAATTCAAGGCCTCCAATATGTCATTTGGAGAAATGTTGGAGATGGTGGACATATTAAAGAGGAGCGACTATGATGGGAAGTATGGGCCTTACCTCAACCCCAATGTCCGCAAGGCCAAGATCATGTCTAAAGTTGTGAGAAGGCTGTACAATAATTTTGGGGTACAACGATCCAAGGAGCAACTCAGGAAACGCTGGTCAGACCTGAAACTGAGGGAGGCCGATCAGTACAGAAAGATCAAGAGAATTCTTCAAAAAAGTAAGTAGTTGTGTTTTGTGTTTGATTTCTTGCTTGCATACTGCTCCATTGTGTTTTGATTTTTACCAAGTTGTACATTCCAAAATGGCCACTTTCAGGTTCGTCTGTGCATTCGATCGTACTCAGCCTCGATCTTTCTGCCACTGTCATGGTCGTGTGTGTGTGCATTCGATCGTACGCAACCTCGATCGTTCGGCCACTTATAATACGATGTTTGGTGTTTTTTTGGGGAAAGGAAGTTTGTTCTCACTAGAAATGTCATCAAGAATGTAAAGCCAATTTATTCAATGTAAAGGAGAGGTCACTCAGTAGCTGTTTACCCATCTGGACTCTAGAGCACTAGTGCTGGGACACCCAAACCCCCTTTTTATTATGCTTTTCCACACATGTGCTCCAGTGGATACTAGAGGGGGGTCTCCATCACACAAACTTCTACCAAAAAGCTAGTCAGTTTAGCACCTTTACAAAGTGACTTCATTCATGTAGTTGACATTTGTAACTGGCCAAACTAAAATAGTGTCCGTCACTTTCAAGCAATGTTTGTCATTTCCTATTTCTGCCCTCAATAGCTTGTGTTGCTAAATCTTCCTTTTGGACATTCTCATAGGGGAGCGAAAACTTGGGCCGTCTGAGGAAACCCCCAAACCAACACCTACCAAAAAAGGGGAAAGAGCAGAAGCAGAGGAGGAGGAGGAGGAGGAAGGAGAGATCATCGAACTTGGAGAAATTGTCACCACAACAGGTGAGTGTGGGAGAACACAGCTACTGGTAAGCTAATCCATGTATGGCTGCCTCATTTCCAACACCCCATTTTTGTTTGTTTGTGGTTTTTAGGTGACGTGGATGTTGTGGAAGAAAAATCGCACTTTACCACAGAGAGTGCCCACGTACTCATCGGAGAGATAATGGTCTGCAATAGAGATCTAGATTACATAAAGCAAAACATCAATGATGTTCAACAAAAATTGAAGAACATCATTGATATTTTAGGAAAAATATGAAAACGCACCAAGTAATTAACACACATTTGTGCCAGCTTCAGAACACATTTGCAACTTAAAAACTGTCTGAAATTTGGAACATGCACACATTGTGTCCACATGTGCTAGCTCCCACCATGGTGGATGAATGGCAACGTTTTTTTGGGGGTGCAAACACTTTACGAACTACGAAAGTGGTTGTGGTGAAGGGGTTGCACCCCCAAAAAACGTCCATTCATCCCCATGATGGAAAATGGCACTTTTGAAGCTTCTAGGCATGTGTTTTCCCATCTAATGACCATTTTCAGACCCAAATTGTGTGCATGTTCCAAATTTCCACTTTTCGGGGGTGACCCCCCCATGTGATGAAGGCAAGATCAAACACACTTTGAACATATAGTCATGTCTGATCTTGTCTTCACTTTACAAAGTTGAACTTTCCAAGTTCCTAGGTTCTGTTTTGCTCCATGCCTGGTTTTACCAATTGCGGAATGTTTGTAAACAATGTTGTAAATAACCAAGATGTTGTCAGTTTTGGCGTGAAGATTGTAAACGCACTTGGGAATGTTTTCCTAGTAAACTTTTATTTTTCTAAATGTGTGGCTTCCTTATTTAAAAAACACAATGCATTATGTATGTAAAATGAAAAGGATATGGGGGGCAATGGGTGTTATTTACTAAAGGCAAATCCACTTTGCACTCCAATTTTCTTTCCCGGGGAACTTTTTCAATGCACTTGTAGAGCATAGCGGATTTGACTTATGTAAATGACACCCACAGTGCTTTGTACGAAAACACGGAGCACAGCATTTTGGAGAATACACACATGTCAGACCTGGTGATGAAAAGGAGTATTTTGGGTGTCAGTTATGCAGTACAAACCTTCTCTAGACCAAAGATTAGGTAGCAAACACACAACATGAGAATAATCTTTTTGGGAAGAAGAGACTGTTACCTCCTTTTGCCCAGAAAGTGCATTCCCACTGTCGAAGGCAAAGGGAAAAAATGTCAAAGTAAAATAAGCTAAAAAGAAGACTGAAATGACATGAAATCATAGGTTGGTTAAAATATCAGATTTATTAAAAAATGCCTCTCACACATCGTCAGGCAGAGCAATGGCCCCCCTACCCACAAAGTACTGCATATATTGGTCCCGGACCACACGGGCATTTAGAGGGGGCAAGCCTGGACGTGCCACTCGAAGGGCTGTGAGTTCGGCATTTGGAGGGCCCTCCACATCTGGGCCAACGGGCACCACATAGTTCCTGTTATGTCTTTTGAGGAAGTTGTGCAATATGCAACAGGCAAGAACTATGTGGTTCAGTTTGTATTCCGCCAAGTTAAATGCCGTCAGGAACAGGCGGAAGCGGCTGGCCAGGATGCCAAAAGCGTTCTCCACAACTCTTCTGGCTCTGGACAGCCTGTAGTTGAAGACCCTCTGGTCCGGGGTGAGGGTCCTCATCGGGAACGGCCTCATCACATGGGGAGTCAACGCAAACGCTTCATCTGCGACAAAGACGAAGGGGAGTCCTTCGGCATTCTCCTCTGGAGGTGGCAAGCACAGACTGCCACTTTGGAGACGCCAGTAGAACTCCGTGTGCGTAATGGCCCCACCATCCGATATCCGGCCGTTCATCCCCACGTCCACATACATAAACTCGTATGTTGCCGACACCACCGCCAACATCACTACACTATTAAACCCTTTATAATTATAATAGTAGGACCCCGAGTTGGGCGGTGGGACGATGCGGACGTGTTTCCCATCAATTGCCCCTCCGCAGTTAGGAAAGTCCCAACGGCTGGCAAAGTGGGAGGCCACAGTCTGCCATTCCTGTGGCGTGGAAGGGAACTGTGGAGTGAAACAAGAAAAAAAAATAGTCACTTTGCACCTAAACATTGCAAGCAGATTAGACAATCAACATCTTGGAACAAGAGCATTGTCTAAAATTGGAGGCTGGAAAGTATTTGCACAGAAAAGTAGAGGCTCCCCTTCACAGATTACTCACCCCCCCATCAATCCCCCCACTTCTGATGGGCCATTGGCAATAACTCGGGGTTTTGGGGGGGGGGGGGGTGGTGGACAGCTAACCCTCTGCACTTCATTGATTGGCAAATGGCTCAATAATGTGGGCTAGTTTGGCCAGACCCTCTGTACTTAACACTATTGGCAGGCCACAGGAAAGATCAAATAACATTTCAACCCCCCCCCCCCCCCCAAAAAAAAGGCAGGCACAGTGTGACATTATTAAATTACCAAGCAAGCTAATAGGAGGGAAAGAAGACAAAAAAATAGGAAATGGAATGTATGGAGGCAGTCCCTTGCACTACATGCTTTGCTGAATTCATCCCTAAAGATGCGCACTATAAAGAGGTAGGTATATAGTGTGTATGGACCTTGGGAAAGCCAGCAGATAAAGGATTGGTACCATCTGACAGAGCAGTTGGGGGAGGGGGTTCCTAATGAGTTTGCCCCCCCCCCCCACCAAAAGAACAAAAAAAGGGGGCTCTACATGAAGTAAACCACACAGCAAACATTTGTGCATATTTTAGGGGGTGTTTTGGGGCAAACAATACTATGCAGCAGACAAAAGACATTGCTTAAGTGACTAGGCCATAGGTGTCTATTGGGGCAGAAGAGCATGCTGGTGAGGTAAGTGAAGGGAAAAATGCATGAAGGAGAAAAGGGGCACAGCATATTAGAACATATTGCAATCATGGTAATTAGGGAAGGAGGTCAAAAATACAAGTCATTAGCAAACAGAGCATACATAGAAGGGAATAGTAAAGTAGAAATGTTACCTTAATATAGTCCTCCTGCAGGACCTGAATGATGGCAGAACAGGTCTCTGGAATAATGATTCCCAGGGCCTGGGGAGAGATACCTGAAGAGAACTTCAAATCCTGAAGACTTCTCCCTGTCGCCAAGTACCTCAACGTGGCAACAAGCCTCTGCTCCGGAGTAATGGCTTGTCTCATGCAGGTATCCTGCCGGCTGATAAAGGGGGTCAGCAAAGCCAAAAGACGGTGAAAATCGGGGTCCGTCATCCTGAGAAAGTTCCTGAAATCATCAGGATTATTCTCCCGGATCTCACGAAGCAAAGGCATGTGCGAGAACTGGTCACGCTGAAGCAACCAATTCTTGGTCCACATACTCCTCGTCACTCTGTTCATGGACGGGTCTTGGGTCAAAGCTAAAAGCCCGACACCAATTCCGCGTACAGCACGAACTCGGCGACGAGTACGCACGGGAAACATCGCTCAGAAGGTCACAAAAGGTCGGCTGGTCAGAACGGACAAACAGAAAGCACCGATAAACAGCAAGGCCTGAAAGAACGAAGTGAATAGCAGCAACGAGCAGACAATAAGCAGTGCAAATCAAAGCGTCCTATATCAAGATATAGGCCGCAATGACCAACAAATGCGAACTGACTACACGCACTAATAAACAGATACGCACGACAAGCACAAACTTAAGAGCAGTAACGATCTGAGTCAGAAAACTGAGAAGCGCGAATCTTAAGTCACCAAACTTCCACTAACTCTCGATAAACACGGGATCAGCAGAAGGAGCCCAACGGGTGCCTGACGTGGTGCTGAACTTCCCTTTTGTAATCTCGTGGACGACGACTTACGTCACGACGTTCTTCCGGACCGGATATTCCGACAACGTAGTCCGACCGTGTGTACGCAACGCCAACATCGGACAAAGTACGTCGGACAAAGTCCGACTGACCTGGTCCGCGGATTGTCCGAGCGTGTGTATGGGGCTTAAGTTGAAAAGAGGGTCAACAATGCCCATTTGCAGCCTCACTGTGCCCATTTGCATGCCTAACTGTGCCCATTTGCAGCCATAGGTCCCCCGAATTTCAAACACGGTAGTTAAGGGTTCCTAGATGCCCCCTAGCCGCAGACAAAATTTGGGGTCTCTGTACCCAAAGGGTCCCGAAATGACATTGCTGCAGATGGACACAGTTGACCGAATTTGGGGTCCTGTATATCAGGGTCACTTGGTGCTAGGAACCCCAAATTTGGTGTGCAAACCCAGTGGAATTATCATATCCAAAGATTGGGTTCCTATCACCAAGTGGCCCCAAGATATGGAGCCCCAAAGTCAGTTCTGAAAATATCAAGCACTTTTCTGCAGCAGAGAAAGCAAATAATGCCTTCTTGAGAATACAACCTACAATTGCGCAGTGAGCACCTGGAACCTGTTTTATGCTTTGGAAGTTGCCTTGGCGCTGAGAAAACCTCCCAGTAGAGCAATTCTTAATTTGAAGAGGAAACCAGCCAAAGGCTATTCTGGTTCCTCTTCAAATCATTGTTGTATGATGACTTTATTAAGGTGCTTGGTTGTTTTAATTCTACTGTTTAATGCCTTCTTGAAAATAAAACCTACAGTTGAGCAGTGAGCACCTGGAACCAATTTTACCGTTTGGAAGTCTTTGTAATTGATCCAGGGAAAATCCGATTGCCTCTCGGGGATCAGGAAGGAATTTTTTTTCCCCTGCTTTAGCAAATTGGAGAATGCTCTGCTGGGGTTTTTTTTGCCTTCCTCTGGATCAACTGTGGGTATAGAATGGGGTATATGAGATTGTATGATATATATATGTATATACCGTATATATATATTTTTTTTATTTGTGGTTGAACTGGATGGACTTGTGTCTTTTTTCAACCTAACTAACTATGTAACTATGTAACTATGTAATTAGGCTTCAAGGAGACCTCACAGTAGGACAAGTCTATGCAGGAAGAGGAAAACCAGATAAGGACTCTTATGGCCTTCTGTTTACAGGTGCTCCATGGAAGAAAGAGAGCAAAGAAAGAGGAACTATAAGGAACTTGGTTACAAAATCAAAGTGATATAATAACAGTATTGTGTACCAGGATGCCAAGTCAAGCTCCCTGTATGTCTTTGTATGGGGGCTCAGCATCTTAGCAATAAAGATATGACAAATATTGGTGACTGTAAGATGTTTGGATATTGTAGTGTTGAAGGCTTCATTATTCAGTAATATTTGTTGCCAACATCCCGTTATACTGTATAGAAAGAGCAATAAAAAGTACCCCCAGTACTGTGGGACTTTATGGGCAAACTCTAATAAAGCAATAATAGTAAAACATAAGAATTTTTAATTAAAGTGTTAAAAGCATATTGGTGCAAAACATCACCCTAGCAAAATACAATACATAATGCACATTGAGTACCACGCTCAATCAAGAGCTAAGAAGGATTAGAGAGAAAGCTTCTCTTCTAGCCCGACATGTTTTGGGAATCTTGGAGTATCTTCTTCGGGGGCATAGAGAAGGCAAGAGGTTTTTGAAGGTACTCTAAAAAAAGAGAGCAAGGTATACGGTTCAAGACATAGTCAGGGAAAACATTCCGCCTACATGTGGAGCAGAGCAGCCATGAGAACATATACGTACTAGTACTATGTCATAGAATGAAAACATTACTTAGGAAAAAACGTATGGAGCTGAGAAAAAGGAGATGACCAAATGAGGAGCCCCCAAGGCCCAGAATGTCGCACACGAGGATCCCAAAGGAGGGGTTTTGCAACCAGCCCAACAAGCGAGATGTAAGAGAGTGCCAGTGGTCTAGTTGGAAGACAAAAGGGCACACTAATGAAGTGATTGGACCTGATCTTACATTGTTCAGTAATAAGTGGAGCATCCAAATCATAATTGCATTATGACTTTAATAGAGTCCTTGGTTGTTGTAATTCTGCTGTTTAAAGCCTTATTGTGAATAAAACCTACAATTCAGCAGTGAGCACCTGGAGCATGTTTTTTGCTTTACAAGTCTGTTTTAGGAAGTGTTGAGGAGACCTCTCAGAAGGAATATTCTATATAAGGTTAGCAAAACCAGACACATTTATATGGTTTGGAAGTCTTCGTAAGGAGGTGTTGATGAGACATCCTAGTAGGACATTCGTATTTAAGAAAAGCAAAACTAGCCAAGGGCTATTCTGGCTCCTGTTTGCAGGTCCTCTTTGGAAGAAAGAGCCCAACTAAAAGAGATCTAAGGTACCTGGTGACAAAATCAAAGTGATGTGATATATTAATGTGTGCTAGGATGCCAAGTCAAGCTATGCTTTGATCTGAGCAGCAATGATGTGACACATTTGTTAGTGACTTTAAGATTTATGGCTATTGTATTATTCTGACTTAGTTGTTCATGTAGCGGCCATAACCCCTTGAGGGGCGGCCTTGAATTTTGGGCTTATCAGTTACCTTCGCTTGGCTTGTTAATCTGTGTCCAGGGGTTCCCAGGGTTAATACCCAACAACTTCGGATACTGACACCATAAAAGTCCTTTAAAAGGTTTTTATTTGCAGGGGTAACATCCAACAAACATAGTCTCGAATGGGAACAGAGGGCAGGGTGAAGAAACTCAGGCACCTTGAACTGCTGACAATTGAAATGTCTTTAGTATAAACCCAGAGAGTATCCACTCGCAGCTGGGTGCTTTAATGCTGAACAAATCTCTAGCCAAAGATTTGGCAGTCAACACTTTGATCCGGAAACTTGTAAAGTCTCTATCACAGCATAAACTTTCAACCGAAAGTGGATAGGAACCTTTTCTCAGTACCTGGAACTTTCTCTGTCTCCTTGGCAGTACTGCAAAATTGTGGATTTGTTAGTGTCCATAACAACCCAGCAACCAGGCTCTTCTTGAGATGCCAGCTCCGAAGAGTCCTCCCCCGGTCGCTTACATGAGCTGCGGTGCCCCTCCAAGATTGAGAGCACACCCGGACGCCTTGAATCCTCCCTCAGTTACGGCACCTCGGACCAGCCGGTTCCGAGACTCGGGAACAGATGGATCCTTGCCCCAGACCATGCGGGTCTATGGGGTTAGTCAAACTGACCATGTTGTGGGACGGCAAACGCTCTCGAGCCCGGGACCCCATGTGGGGCTACCCCGGTCCAGATCCAGAAACAGGCAGCTACGGCCGAACCCCAAACACATGACTCCAGCACCAGACTCAAACCGACCAACCGGGCCTGGTTCTAGGCCTGTCATGTGCACCTCACTGTACCCATGACCAGGCAGAACCCTAACACAGCCCAGCCAAACTGATGCCAGAATAAACCTGCACAATTAACCCTCAGAACCCCACTACTGTTCTGAGGAAAAACTAAATTTCCACACATAGCGGACACTTCGTGAAAGTGTCCCTGCTACATTCAGTAATTAATGGAGCCTCCATATTATTGTTGCATGATGACATTATTATGTTACTATAATTGTTACTTCCGCCACTTATAGGTTTTCTTAGAGGGGTGTGTTTTAAGAAGAGGTTCATGCATTAACTATTAATATACAGCTTGACATAACAAGGCAGAGCATTCTATAGCTAAGGTGCGGCACTGGAGAAGTCTCAGCTATCTGGATGGAACTACTACGTTATCTATTTCTATTCAATATCCCTATCTATCTGTATCTATCCATCTATCTACTCTATCCATCCATCTATCTACTCTATCTATCTATCTACCTACTGTGTCTACATACCTATTGTATCTATCTATCTATCTATCTATAGCGGTACCCTCTTGAAGGCTGCTGAGTGCTGTGGTCCGTCTGTCACCCTGCCCAGCCAGGCTCTCATTCACCCTCAGGCAGAAAACCAGGCCTTGAACTTTGTTTGTATTTTTAGTGAAAGGAATACACTTGGATGGGGATGGGATATTCATGAGATGCCCAACTGATTGCAGAAAAATACATGGGACAAACTATATACACCTCCGTATATAAAAAACCAGCACATCACCCCAGCACTTAACTTGCTTGCAGACTATCTCTCCTCAACACCTCCAGCACATCACTTGCTTGCACTTCCCGGACCAGCTAGCACTGATTTACAGACCTGACACTGGCTCAGCCAGGCCTTACTTGAATGCCCCTTGCAGGCAGGGACCACTGGCCCCTCTGGTGTAGCATAAATGTAGAAAGTCCTAGTGCTAGCTGTCCTAGTGGTTACTGCTCCCAGTACCACCTCTTCAGGCATTACCAGCCCTCCTGGCTGCAGCTGCCTCTCTCCACTGCCCGTGCCACCACAGTCCTCTCCCTGGCTTTGCACCCATCCCAGACTGCACTCTCCCAGTCCTCTCAGGCGTGCCTTGCCAGTCCTCTCCCAACTTTGTGTCACTCACCAGCCCTCTTGGTTGCAACCTGTTGTTCCTCTCCTGGAGACTTTGCCTGGAAGTGCTCTCCTGCTGTCCTCTCTTGCTCCCGTGCCACCTGTCCAGGACACCTCCGTGTCTCATGAGAAGGGTCCTGTCCACATCTGAGCCCAGGCCCAAGGTCACCCCCCCAGACAGGGGAGCTCCCTCAAAGGCCCCGACAGCCTAACACTTCATCTCCAGCTTGCACCCAAACAACTCCTCCTCAGCTGGGCTGACCCAAGGTTATTAAAGAGGCCTGCCCCCTGCCAGTCCAGATTGGGGATTGGTCAGGACTCCTTAGAACACCCCAGACAGCACCACCTCCCCTCTCCTCTTTCCTTTCCAGAAAACACTAGAACATTCTGGAAAGAAGTGGCAGGTCAAAACACACCCAGGCTTGGCTGCCAGCCAAGCCTTGAATTGTACCTACTCTCACAAAAAAAAATGCACCATCCTTTTAGCACACTAGAGGATGCTACATATCTATAACCTAGCAATATCTAATACCTAGCAAATACTGCTTTATGCCTTGATATACTTCCTTAGACCCAGTCTGTCTGGATAGTATAGTCAGCTGCTGACTTGGCATCATCCACAGGCAGCTTAACTCTTTAATGAGACACAGAATTTGAATCCAATTCAATTTTACCTCAGCTAATTGCAGTACAAAATATGTTTTTTCCAATCTTTAGTAGTGTAAAAAGATAAGTGTGTTGATTTGCTAAAGCTGGAAAGTGCAATATCTGCTGCAGCTGGGCTTGGTAGCCAACCAGCTTATTCAGTTACGCTTTAACAAAACAATATGTAAGCTGACTGGTTTCTGTGCAGAACTGGACCAGATTTTGCACTCTCCAGCATTAGTAAACCAACCCCAATGACTTTCCTAGGCTTCCGTCTTTGCAAATAGCTAACATTACCCAAAAGAACATAGAATAAGTGGGGAGGGTCTAGCTAGGACTAAACTAGCTAGCGTTACAGGAGGGGAGGAAGGATGAAGATCCCAAAATCACATTAGTAAACAAGCTGCAGTGGCTTAAATACCCCAGCAGATGTCAGCATATTACACAAAAATTATAACCTCAAGCAGTTTAATACAAAACTTAGAAAATCCAATCTATCTATCTTTTACATAGAATGAATTGAAGTTTTGTAAAAGTTAGCAGTTAGTGAGTATACAGCTCAATGTCACAATATGGTATCATTTAACAAAAACAAGGAGCGAATGTACAGGTCTATTGAATTTGAGCGATAACAGGACAGGAGAACATGTGACAACTCTCCAAAAAATGAACAAAGTATGTGTCAATGAATCTATCTACGTTTCTATTTTTTTTACATCACTGTCTGTCTTTCTGTCTCCCTACTTGTCTACCAAATGACCCGTTATACGTATCATTTTTTATTTCACAAGGAGAAAATGAATTCGGGAAAAACATTCACCTAAAATATATTATGAATCAAACCTATAAATCAAACCCTTTATAATGTCAGCCACACACAGGCAAAGCTGCATTTAATGAGACCCGGTTGTCATATATTTTTTGATAATAAAAGGGTTTATATATAAGTAATCCCGATAATCATTTTCATTCTTAAATAATTTAAAAGAAAGGCCTGGATGTCTTCCCTGAACTGGTTTTCTCAAAGCCTTATTTTATTTGCCACCTGCATCTCTCCAGTTTTTCTATCATATCTTGCTTTAATTAGTTGGAGTGTTTGTTTATTGTCTCTCTACACACAGGATTTCCTCTAGAAAGTAGTGCCCTGTCACTCCTGTGCCATTTTATTAAAGTATGTTGAGCTTGGCTCATTTAAATACATTGGCCAGATTCGCACTTTTGCATTATCATAACACACGGTAAAACACGTGTAAAATACGTGCAGAGTAACATGCACACCATGTCCATTGAAGCAGCATTCATTTGCATTGTCATCCCAATGAATTGTTATAGTAGCATGCAACACCCCTATGCTGCAGCGTACCATATAATGCAATGAGGAGCACTGTACTGTAAAAAAAGGTCATGTGCGTTTTTTGTTGTGGCGTTGGCTAATCAGCAGAAATCGAAGGACGTCACTTGGAAAAGCTCAGGCTTGTTCATTTCGTGTCCTGACAGTTGGTGCTCTTGACCTGCAAATCTATGGCGGTGTTACATGATAAAGGATTCCCAGAGCAATATGGGTTTACTAAAAAGGGACTACAGTGATTATCTTTTCAGGCCCACTGTCTCACATTGCAAGCTGCTGTTTTGTAGCAGACTGTAGAACTGCAAAAGAAAACAAACTGAAATGCCTCTTGATATTAATATTGCAGCCCTTGTTTTCTTAATGACCTCCACTGACCCGACCTGTCCTTGATAAAAAGCTGAATATAATGCTTGTGTGTACAGGAACGTTCCCATTCACCAAGCATGTAAACATAGCATTTGAGTATGTAGCGCTCTCCCCGACCTCCAGAGGCCTGGTGGTGACCCCCAGAGACAGGGAGGGCTGACATTCCTCCTCAGGGTGCAAGTTACTATGCATGGTGGGTGTTGTGCAAAATGAAAGGATGAGCGCCAGTCACTTTTAAAAAATGAATAAGAGAAGTTTATTTCTCTTAACAGGGAAATTTGGGAGAGAGGGGTAGGGCTCAGGACACCCTTAGGCAAATTGAATGGCAATTTATCAGACCGGCAGACTCCTCAGACAAAAATGCAGAACAAGCCAGACAGCAATACAGAAAAAGTGCCTTAAAGCTGGACCCAGCAATCTGTATTCTATAGCAACAGCTGTCTCCTGTAGCAACAACTTAACTCTCAGTATCCCACTGTACTTCCTTGGATGAATTCTCCCCTAAAGATTTCCCAGCCACTTCATAGTCCCTGACTTATGGAGAGTCTTCTCTGGTACTCCTTCAGAACTCCATCCCTCTCAACCTGCCACCGGCAACAAGAGATGTTGACCGTCTGGCAACTTCCTTTCCCATGCCTCCTGGTCAATGTCATCTGGCAGAGCCCCTTTACACGTAGTTAGGCCTTAAGCTTCAGGCCTACCCCGCAACAGCTGCTCCTCACGCACCCATACAGACTACAGTCTGGGTGTAAAGAACCAAGATCATCTGGCCTCCTCTGAATAAATACCTTCTCCCAGCATCCTAGATGGCCAAAGAAACTCCTGCTGATTGGCTGAGAAAAGTATACACACTCATAACCTACATTCTTTGTCGTTCATCACACTGATGCCAAAGGTAACAATGCCACCTATTGACAAAAGGGAGAAATCACAGTTAACACCAGGCTTAGGAGAAACCCATTTGATCAATAGACTACAAATTAGCCAGGCTAGCTACCACCTAGCACAGCTAAATTTATTAGCAGCCCTGTTTAGGACAAGGGTGCTACAATCTTCCCCTGCCAAGGAGACTACATCCTTGCAGTCTGCAAAAAAAAAACATATGCTCTCAAGCCTAATATCGGATGTCCTGGCAAAATGTGGATAGGGAAGGGAAAAAGGGAAGGATGAACTTTAGTAACAAATACGTGTGGCAATCCACACGAAAATAGGTGGAAAATGCAATAAGCAACCATATTATAGCAATATTTGTTTAAGCGCTTCCCGACCGCCTCCTGTACATATATATCTACAGGTCGGGAGCTCCGTGACCACAGGCGCGGGACCAGCGGACCCGATCGCCGCTGGTGTCCCGCGATCGGGTCACAGAGCTGAAGAACGGGGAGAGGTCTGTGTAAACAAACCTCTCCCCGCGCTTCCTACACTGCCTGTCATTGATCAATGACATCAGACGTACAGCCACGCCCCCCTACTGTAAAAAAACACAATACGTCACGCTAACTCCTCCCCGCCCCCTAGAGGTTAACTCCTTCACTGCCACTGTCATTTACATAGGAATCAGTGCATTTAAATAGCACTGATTTCTATATAAATGACAATGGTCCCAAAAATGTGTCAAAAATGTCCGATGTGTCCGCCATAATGTCGCAGTCACAATAAAAATCGCTGCTCGCCACCATTACTAGTAAAAAAAAAAAATATTAATACAAATTCTATAAAACTATCCCCTATTTTGTAAACGCTATAACTTTTGCGCAAACAAATCAATAATTGCTAATTGCGATTTTTTTTTTTTTACCAAAAATATGTAGAAG
The DNA here is from genome assembly GCA_028564925.1 of Lithobates sylvaticus. NCBI lineage: Eukaryota > Metazoa > Chordata > Amphibia > Anura > Ranidae > Lithobates > Lithobates sylvaticus. The sequence continues at coordinate 729,743,159 of CM053026.1, forward strand.
AATACGTATCGGCCTAAACTGAGGAAAAAAAATGTTTTTTTTTTTTATATATTTTTTGGGGATATTTATTATAGCAAAAAGTAAAAAAAATTGCATTTTTTTCAAAATTGTCGCTGTATTTTTGTTTATAGCGCAAAAAATAAAAACCGCAGGGGCGATCAAATACCACCAAAAGAAAGCTCCATTTGTGGGAAAAAAAGGATGCCAATTTTGTTTGGGAGCCACGTCGCATGACCGCGCAATTGTCAGTTAAAGCGACGCAGTGCCGAATCGCAAAAAGGGGCGTGGTCCTTTGGCAGCAAATTGGTCAGGGGCTGAAGTGGTTAAAATAAACATTCATATACATATTTAGAGCATTGTCTACCCTCAGTCGAGAGTGACAAAATGTGCAGGGTGAACACAGCAATATATCCTGTTATATTTACATTCCTAGCAAAACAACTGTACATAGAAATATTGACACCATGAAAAAGGCCCCACTCCCTAGAGAGTGACACATTCTTCCAGAGGTATTTCAACACATTTGAGAATAAGGTTCCCTTAGTAAACCATAGTTGAAGTAAGAACTTATTGCTCACTCAGACTGACATGCTCATGTCATCCGGTGGCCAGCAAACAGAGAAAAAGTTTGCATGTAGACATTTTAGTCCATAAAGTTCAAATTGCAGGTAAAAGACTTGCCCCTTTGCCACAGGCACAGCACAATCTATCTGACTAGCTAACTAAACATCCCATTGTCCTTGCAGCCCCAAAGTCCAATGGGTACAAACTTTAGTGTGAACACTCTTATTGACTCTGTCACACCAAAGTGCAGCAGGTACTTTTCCTTGAACTGTAAGAATCATGGTACTCAAACGTCATATAGAATGAGAGTGATCTCAGTGTATCACAGACCCCTATCAGTAGTAACAAACTTCTCCATTGGTTCCCTGATCCCAGGGACTGACACTTGAACTGTATGCATGGCTACTTTCAAACAAACACTATAGCCACTAGATGTGCATTCGTTTTCGTCCGAATGCATTTTCATCCAAATTTCAGGTATTTTCGTTATCGTTTTAACAAACGATAACGAAAGTGCAGAATCCGAAAAAAAAAAGATCCGACATAAACAAATGCTTTATTTTCGTTTTCGTTGTGACAACAGTTCGATATAGATAGGAGATTCGACATGACACTGACAATAACAATCTGTGTATATCGAACCTGTGGTCGAATGTGCCTAACCTTAACTTTATTAGTCCAAGATTATTCTACATAGAGAGAAAAGATTTGACATAGGGAGAAAAGATTTGACATAGAGAGAAGATTTGACGTAGGGAGAAAAGATTCGACATAGAGAGAAAAGATTCGACATAGAGAGAAAAGATTCGACATAGAGAGAAAAGATCGCTGCTGGAATTGGGTGGGGGAAGTAAAATAAAAATAATGATGATGATGATGAATGTTATTGGCTGATTGTAACCAAAGAGGAGGAGCAGTAAAATAGCTAGAACTAAGTACACACGTACAGCCAACTTACTTTAACTTATGATTGCTAGCAGAGAGAGACACACACACTGAATCATTTCAGAAGACAGTCAATCTTAGCTGGTCCGTTTGTCAGAGAACCTGAATTATTTAGCAATTAAGCATAAGCACAGCAGCAGAACAATAGTGAAGCAAGCTACAGTTCAACTTAACTTTTTCATAATAACCTGCTGCTATTGTGTTAGTGTTGTGAACTTGATAGTGATACTAGTGTTGTGATAGCCTCAGAGGCTGCCCGTGTTGTGGGGGGGGGATTTATTATTATAGATTCTATATTATAGATTGAGATTCTATATAGATTCTATATACCCTATCTTGTTACCTGTCTGATCAGTGATCACCATCACCAGTCCATTTTCTGTTTGAACTATATACATTCAACATGACGACAAAGATTCGACAAAGCAGCGAAAAACATACAAAAAAAATTGCATTCGTCCGAAAATCAAAAGGAATTAACGTTGAATCTGTCATTGAAGGCTTATGGTGTCTGTTGAAAGTTCTAAGAAGATTCGATGGAGCAGCTAAACTATACGGCGTCGTACAGTTTAGCTGCTCCGTCGAATCTTCTTTGAACATTCGACAGACACCATAAGCCTTCAATGACAGATTCGACCTTAATTCATTTTGATTTTCGGACGAATGCAATTTTTAACGAAAAACTAAATAAATAAAAACTAATTTCGGGAGTAACTAAATACATTTATTTTTCGGACGAAAACGAAATTCCGAAACAAAATATTTCAGTGTGCACATGTCTAATAGCCACACAAGCATGCAAGGGACTGTAATCATGATGAACTCTTCTGATCCATCTTCCGGAGCAACAAATTCTCACTGCATATAGAAGCATATCTCAGCTCTTTTTAAGGGCAGGTGACTGATATTACTTTCCCCACGCATGCACGCATGGATGACAAGCCATACTGGGAATCCAGATCAACAGGCCAGTATGTTACCTTTAAGGGCACTTCCTGCAACTGCTGGTATCGGAAGCACAATCCAGCAGCAAACGGCACAGACAGGAGTGTCCCCGCAACACCGCTTTTCCAGATGAAGAACAGCTTCTTCTGGAACTAGCACAGCCCACTTGAGCACATAGCTGTGTTCCATGCTGACTTGAGAACAAGATTCAATAACTTATGGCATCACCAGGCAGTAGTAACGGGGATCAGGCAGTTGAATAGGCTTTCCAGATGATCCAATGGTAGTAATGTAATGCCGCACATCAGCTTGATTAGGCCTTCTGAAAATGATAAAGTCTGGCTAAATATGACCATAATCACAGATTTGCAAGACAATATGAATCTTAGTCCCCGCCATGGGCTGTGAGCACAGATTTAACATGCTATGCATAACTTTCCTTCTTTCTGGAACAGCAATAATAATTGCAGCGGATACTTTATTCAAGACAGGACCAGCAATTCTCGCTGGCCAGAAATGTCACAGCCATAACTTTAGTGACAAAGGCTGTAACTGCAGCAAATGGAGATATCTTCACAGCAAAGCACATTTCAGAAGATACATAAACGGTCATCACTTTTTCTGCACATTCTCTTCCACGGCCGCAGGATGAACGAGTGTGCCTAGCCCTATAGGCAGTAACAGAGGGTCTACAGTCCTCAGCTGCAGTCTCACCTATAATAGCAGTAGATGCAGGCACTCTGATCTCCTCAGGGATGACGGGTGCTGCAGGCACTACCTGGTCAGGGCTTTTGGTGGCTGCAGAAGATGCACAATGAGCGGTTGCATTGGGAACTAACACTTCCACTGCATTGGCGGTGGTGCTGGTGGGTGGCCTCTGACAAGGCAGGATCAATGCCAGCAGAAACGGACACATTGGAATCAGCAGCAGCAGTGGTGGACTTGGTTTCCTCAACAGTTGCATATCCACGTACCCAGTCTACCTTCATCACCTGTGATGGCAGTGATGGGCGAGCAGCCACCCCACCTCTTTCTTCCAGCAGCGCACCAAAACTCTTCTGGAGTCTGCCTTAACCCCTTCAGCACTGGTGTAAAGTGACAAAAGACCAGGCTGACACTCTCCCAAGACCGGAAAAGACAATTTGGTTCTTCCCCACATGGTTCAAAAGGACAATAGCACAGTCTCTGAGGCACAAAGATATTATTTGCCACTTTCCCACAGAGCCAAACAAAGTTTCTGTGTAGTTGCAATCTGTTGCCAGGGGCGATCACAGCAATATTAACATCAAGCCCCACATTGGGCGCCAAAATGTAGCACTCTCCCGACCCCTGGAGGCCTGATGGTGACCCCCAGAGACAAGGAGGGCTGACATTCCTCCTCAGGGTTCATGTTACAAGGCATGGTGGGTGTTTTGCAGAATGGGAAGATAGGCGTCAGTCACTTTTAAAAATGAACAAAGAGAAGTAGGGGTAGAGAGAGGAGTAGGGCTCAGGACACTCTTAGGCAAATGCAATGGCAGACTCCTCAGACAAAAATGCAGAACAAGGCAGACAGCAATACAGAAAAAGTGCCTTTAAGCTGGATCCAGCGATCTGTATTCTATAGCAACAGCTGTCTCCTGTAGCAACAACTTAACTCAGTGTCCCACTGTGCTTCCTTGGATGAGTTCTCGCCTGAAGCTTTCCCAGCCACTTTATAGACCCCGGCTTATGAAGAGTCTCCTCTGGTACTCTTTCAGAACTCCATCCCTCTCAACCTGCCATTGGTAACAAGAGGCATCATCTGGCAACTTCCTCTCTCGTGCCTCCTGGCATTGACCGGGCTCCATCCGGCAGAGCCCCTTTACACGTGGTTAGGCCTCAGGCTTCAGGCCTATGCCGCAACAGCTGCTCCTTACGCACCCACCCAGACCGCAGTCTGGGAGGAAAGAACCCAGATAATCTGACCTCCTCCAAATAAATACCTTCTCCCAGCACATCCTCGGCGGCCAAAAAACCTCCTGCTGAGAAAAGTATACACACTCATAACCTGCATTCTCTTTCATTCATCACACTGATGCAAAAGGTAACAGTGCCACTTATTGACAAAAAGGGAGAAATCACAGTTAACACCAGGCTTAGGAGAAACCCATTTGATCAATAGACTACAAATTAGCCAGGCTAGCTACCACCTAGCACAGCTAAATTTATTAGCAGCCTTGTTTAGGACAAGGGTGCTACAAGTATATATACTGTGTGTGTATATACATAGATATATATATATATATATATATATATATATATATATATATATATATATATATATATATATATATATATATATATCAATACAACCCTGCCTATTTGGGTGGACATTGCTAAGCTAAATCACCCAATCACCCTCCTGCTGTATTCATCATAATGCAGTCAGTTTGGCAGGGTTCAGAACTCCAAGATATCTGTGGTAGCCAAACCAGGCCTCTCAGTTAGAACATTTATAAGATAGGCTAGAAAACCTGTCCTGATTACTATTGTCCTCCCCTTAGATAAGCAGCACTGACTCCATGTGCAGCTTTCCTACTCCCTCTTCCCTCTAAGATGCTCAAAAAAAAATCCCTGTCTGCATGTCCAACTGTTCACCAATGTCTAAGCGTTTAGTGTCTAAGGGTCTACAGTCTGCACTGGTGGGTGTCTGGTGATTATATATGAAGGGGTCTGCCCTGTAGGAGGTCTGGTGGCTGTATGTAGGGGGAATTTTTGAGCGGGGGTGGGTCTGCCTTGGTGGGCATCTGGTGTCTCTACATGTAGAGTTTTCCCATAGAAGATCTGATGGCTGTATGTAGGGGGTATTTTTGGGCAGGGGGAGGGTCTGTCCTGGTGGGGGACTGTTGTCTGTACTGTATGTTGGGGTATGCTTTGGGTGGGTTTGCCCTAAAGGGTTCTGGTGGTTGCATCTATGTTGCATCTATGTGCGGACCTGCCTAGTGGAGTCAAATGGTTATGTGTATGTGGGGCTATGCCCTGGTGAAACAGTCAATTCAACTTGGTATTTCAGTTTTCAGTGGATGCTGGAAAGATAAACCATCCATTTCTTCTGTTTCTTGTAAAGTTTAGTAACTAAAGTTAGTTTGGATGTACTTCTCCTGTGGCCTGTTTTCAGCAGACAGCGGGCTGAAGTCCGCTTACTGCTGACGACACAGAGCCATTCCAGGCTCTGGCAACATTGCGACAATGAAGTCGGAATCTACCCACATGCCTGGACCGGCACCCAGCTCAGCCTCTCAGCGAGCCGCTGAGAGCCTGAGCCGGCCACTCCACAGACAATCGCTCCGGTGAGCGATCCGGTGAGTGAGGGGGGGGGGGGGCAGGGACTGATGCTGCATCCACCTAGGCAAGTATGATTCCTAAAAAAAAACATACTTCTCTTTTAACCACTTCCGGACAAGCAGCCGCAGTTATACTGCGGCAAGTTGGCTCCCCTGCGCGAGTCATCATAGCTGTTCACTTTAACATAGATTGCTTTTTGATGATCCTATAAACAATGAATGCCATAGGCTATAGTAAATAATCTGCAACACTAGTTTATGAGACATGCTCTGAGGTGGCTCTTCTGATACATTATTGGTCTGAACTGAATCTTTTCTTGCTTTTCTCGTAAACTGTGTATAATTAGAGACATCAGCAAGCTGAATGTGAGGACTATACAAGGAGTTCTTTTTAATAAAACGTAATTCTTGGTTGAGATCAGTGCGGAATGCAATTATGAGAAGTGAGACAAAACAAAAACCATTTGAAAAAGAGAAAAGAAGACTTTCTGTTGTTTGTATATCAGTCAACATAAAAAAGTTTAGGCCTAAAAACGAGAAACAATAAAAGCTGAAAATAAATGTCATGTGTGTGAAAATAACGGTCATTAAGGTTAGTAACACATGATATATAGCTTAGTGAAATGAGCCTCAGGTTTAGACAAAAAACAATGCGTAGTATTCCATAGAACAGTTATAGAAAGTCAACATATTTTTTATGTTTTGAATAGGTTTTATTTTTTTTACTTTTTTGTTGTTTTTGTCCCATTGAGGAGATTTCCCGCTGACTTCATGTCTACAGAACAGGAAGTCAGTGGATATCTTTGGAAAAATTAGGAAGTGTTTTCAAACTAAGCTGTCACCAGAAGAGTTAATAGCCCCATTGATAGATTTCTCCTCAATTGTGGTTCCAGTGAAAACTGTAAAATTTCAGGTGTCCCATCACTTTCTCAGTTAAAGTTAAACAATGACATTCACAAATTAAACACATATAAAGGTAATTGTTTTAAATGGCAAATGTTGTATTACTTTCCAGTAAATAGGATTGTGAGAGGGTACCAATTCAAATTCAGGTACTTACACTCAGGGCAGCCATCGGAAATTGTGGGGCCCCTTAGACAGCTTTAGGCGCAGGTTTCCCCTTAATATTCATACCAGACCTGAAGGGCCTGGTATGGAATCTGGGGGGACCCCCCCCACGCAATTTTTTTTTTAAAATTTTGGTTCGGGGGTTCCCCTTAATATTCATACCAGACCCAAAGGGACTGTGAAATTAGGACTTTTGATTTTTCATGTTCGTGTCCCATAGACTTTAACAGTGTTTTTTCCTGTTCGCATGTTCTGCTGCGAACCGAACCAAGGGTGTTCGGCTCATCCCTACTCCCCTCACACCTGTACGCTCCCAGCCCCCCTCACACCTGTACATTCGCAGCCCCCCTCACACCTGTATGCTCGCAGCCCCCCTCCCACCTATATGCTCACAGACCCCCTCACACCTGTACATTCTCAGCCCCCCTCACACCTGTATGCTCGCAGCCCCCCCTCCCACCTATATGCTCACAGACCCCCTCACACCTGTACATTCTCAGCCCCCCTCACACCTCTATGCTCGCCGCTCCCCTCACACCTGTGCTGCGAACCGAACCGAAGGGTGTTCCGCTCATCCCTACTCCCCTCACACCTGTACGCTCACAGCCCCCCTCACACCTATACATTCTCAGCCCCCCTCACACCTGTATGCTCGCAGCCCCCCTCACACCTGTACGCTCTCAGCCCCTCGCCTTCTCCCATCCCCGCCAGGTAGTCGGGCCCGTCTAGACACTTGAGCCCCTTACAAGTGTAGCGGTACCCCCATGGGGGCTGCTGATTTTGTTCATTACCATTTGCCAGACTGCCCCGCTTCCGATCCCCCATGCACTCACATGACACCAAACAGTCAAGATTTCAGATTTATGTTTCTTTATTTGGGTATAAATCTCTGGGGCTATTCAGTGAGGTATATGAGATGCACCACCCGACCCCATTTTCTTTAAAGGGTGTTAATCTTTAGCCGTAGCTTTGTTACTTAAGTCCCTTATAGCGATCCTTTCCTGGTTACATTTCTCTCTATGATGCAGCACTCCCAATTTAGACAGATAAGCATTACTCTGAATAATCCCTTCTGCCAGACTGATAGATATCCTGTGGGTTTTGAACTCAAAGCCACAGGCCATCACTGCCTATTTCCATGTCTTGTATGTCAAACTTCCCTCAGTCCTTGAAAGTGCTTGATACTGTGGTCCTTAGATGGACAGTATGAAGTTCTGGATTAGCTCGCCTGGGTTTGCACTCTTCCAATCAACAGTCCATGTTCTACTCACACGAAGTCGATCACCCAGTTCTCTTCCACCTATTTGCTCCTACTTCCTCCTTCTCCTTCATCCCCGCATGGGGACGTCCGGTATTTCCCCAGCGCTACATGCTGACTTCGTCTCCAGGGGCCAGGCTCTTGGCCTCCCTGGACTCTCCTCCGGCTCTCGAGCCCTGGGATCTCTGAACTCCCGAGCCTCCGAACCTTGAACTCTCCCTTGAGCCTCCCTAGAGCATGTGACCCCCCTTTTTATGAGAGACCTCCCCTTGACCAATATAAATTAACCATTGGTCAATCCTCTCACATGGGTTTCCTGCCACTCAGGTCTCAGCCCATCCTCTCTTTCCAGCACAATCCACTGTCAAGCAGAGAAGGTATCCCTGAGCCCAAGTGTAGGCGGCCACACCCCCTTCTACTCTGACACTTCAAACCCTGAATCACCAACCAGGCCTAGTAAAGAACACGGCCCTGGCTAAATTTTCCTGTATCTATATCCTACACTGTCAGAAAAATTAAATAAAGCCCCTACATACAAGTAGAGGGCGCTACACAAGTGTATGGGCTGTACCCCACTGATGGTGACCCTTACACTGTATTTGAAAAAATAAATTTAAAGCGAACCTTCATCCTGAAAGATAATGTGGGTATAGCTGGTCCCCACCCCCTCCCTCAAACAATTGGATATTTTTTTGGTCCTGCAGGGCAGCACTTCCCCCCTTATCTAGGCAAGAATGATGTTGTGCATGTGTGTGCAGATGTGCTAAAGGGCTCTGGCACTGTCCTTGCACTCTTGCACATAGAAATACACATGCACATGTGGGTTTCCATGTGTAAGCATGCAAAGAAGGAGGTACAGGACTTTTTTTTCCTGTGCATGCGTGAACACAATTTAACAATCGTGCTGGACTATTGAAAATGGAGGGGGTGGAGCCATGATCAATAGGACTGAAGTTCCTCTTTGAGGATGCATTATCTGTGTGGAGTTCAGCTTTCAACCACCTGACAGTTCCTTGAATCTTTTATGGATTCTGTTAATGAGTTCCCGGGTCTTCATTACAATGGTAACCTGCAGGATTTTTATTTATTTTATATTATATAGAAAATACACAGGAGATGCTGGAAAGTACAAAGGTAGGTGGGTAGGAAAAGCCACAATTCCCAGATGTAGAAGAACAAAAGTCCAAAATAATGGCAGGGAAATCTCACTGTTAGGTTATCCAAAATGTAGACAAGCCGGGTGCTGACCTATGCCGTGTACACACAAGCGGATTTTCCGTCTGAAAAATCTTGGATGGTTTTTCCGACAGAATTCCGCTCAAGCTTGGCTTGCATACACACGGTCACACAAAAGTTCTCTGAATTTTCGACCATCAAGAACGCGGTGACGTACAACACTTAAGCCCCATACACACGGTCGGATTTTCCGATGGATTCTGTCCTATCGGACAATGTTGTCGGAAATTCCGACCGTGTGTAGGCACCATCGGACATTTTCCATCGGATTGTCCGACGGACAAAGTTGTATCTCCTGCTCTATAAATTTTCCGACAACAAAGTCCGATCACACCAATTCCGATCGTGTGTAGCGAATTCCGACGGACAAAGTGCCACGCATGCTCAGATCAAATTACAAGACCAAAGCTATTGGCTACTAGCCTCTACGTAGTCCCGTCGTAGGCAACAAACGTCACCACGTTCAGAATGATCGGATTTTCCGACAACATTGTCCGACCGTGTGTATGCAACACCAGTGTCGGACTAAATCCGTCGGACCAAATCCGATGGATTTGGTGGTCGGATTTTCCGACCGTGTGTATGGGGCTTAAGACGAGCCGAGAAAATTAAGTTAAATGCTTCCGAGAATGCGTTGAATTGTTTCCGAGCATGCGTAGGAATTTTGTGCGTTGGAAATTGGTACAGACGATCGGAATTTCCGATCGGAACTTTTTCCGACCGAAAAATTGAGAACCTGCTGTCAATCTTTTGCTGGCGGGAATTCCGTCAGCAAAAGTCCAATGGAGCATACACACGGTCAGAATTTCCGACCAAGACCTCACATCGGACTTTTGCTGGCGGAAAATCTTATCGTGTATACGCGGCATTAGCCCATCAGACTTCAACCATAAGGAACATTTTTTTTTGATGGACCTACCCTTTAATTATCAAGAACATCAAGACTGGATTGAATAAACCTTCATGTAACATGTATGCAAGAAAGCGTTTTTCAGTAAAAGAAAGAAAAAGAGTTCAGTAAATTAGTGAGAAAAATTTGACTTATTTTCTCCAGGTTTCCCAACAGTTAACAACGATAAGCAGAAGATGGAACAGGGACCATGTGAAGTCTTGGCGACTGCAGTGTGGCCAATTCTCAATTGTGATTATTACAGTTAGTTTAATCTTTCCACTCTTCCCAGGACATCGAGAGATGAGAGCCTGACCATTGATTAATAAAACCTCTTGATATGGACATCCACACATGTGTCCAATGAACAGTGAACAATCTCAAGATTAATAGGTGGGATGGTGAGACAAGAATTGTCAGTCAGCTGCGGGGCCTGTTGTGATGGCTCCATTTATTTTTCATTATTTGACAGCAAGTTTGATGATTAAGAAGAAGTTATTTCTTCAGCTGATCTTTTCATTTTGAAGTTTAAGTGAAACCCCAAGAGCCCAGTACATGTATTGCAAAGATTTTAGCAGACTTTATTACAATTGTATCTGTTTGTTTTGGAGACTGCATTATCAGTGACTTTTTCAATATTTTTTTGTATTTGTAAGTAGAAATACTTATGCCGCATACACACGAGCGGAAATTCCGCCAGCAAAAGTCCGATGAGAGCTTTTGGTCCGAAAATGCGACCGTGTGTATGCTCCATTGGACTTTTTCTGGTGGAATTCCAGCCAGCAAAAGATTGAGAGCAGGTTCTCAATTTTTCGGTCAGAAAAAATTCTGATTGGAAATTCCGATCGTCTGTACCAATTCTGACGCGCAAAATTCCTACGCATGCTCGGAAACAATTTGACGCATGCTCGGAAGCATTGAACTTAATTTTCTCGGCTCGTCGTAGTGTTGTACGTCACCGCGTTCTTGACGGTCGAAAGTTCAGCAAACTTTTGTGTGACCGTGTGTATGCAAGCCAAGCTTGAGCGGAATTCCGTCTGAAAAAACTTCCAAGATTTTTCCGACGTAAATTCCGCTCGTGTGTACGCAGCATTTGTACTTGTGCCCTGGGTCTGGTTCTATCAGAATGATACTGAGAATGAACTTATGAGTCTTACTATAGCTCATAACTGTTTAAAGTAGACATGTGCGGTTTCTTTCGTTCTGAATCGAAACGCGGACAAATTTTTCTTATTCGGAGGTTCAGATGTATCGGAATTTCCAAATTACAATAGTAACGGATTTAAACGAATCCGAAATAATTTACATTTCATCTGAAATTTGAATCTAATCAAAACAAGAATAGGAGAAAACAGAGTAGAAAATAAAGGGATAGAATAGAAAAGAATAGAACAGAAAAGACTAGAATAGGAGAAAACAATAGAATAGAATAAAATTGAATATAACTGTCTTCCAAAATTTGAATTTTGAATAGAATACATTTGAATAGAAGAAATTAGAATAGAATAGAAAAGAGCAGAAAATAAAATAAAATAATAGAAAAGACTAGTTTAGAAAAAAATGTGATAGAATAGAAGAGAATAAAACAGAATGAATAAAAACGTCACCAAGCAAAGTGGTTACATATGTCTCATATGAAGAGTTGTTCCAGAAGAGTAAACTGCATATCTTTCCTGTTAAACAGCAGAAAAGGAGAAAGAAATTGGAGGATACCTTATTCAAATCATTTATAAAATAATTTATTAATAACAAATCACATTATAGAGAGAGTCTTTTTTAAAGTGGATGTAAACCCACTCTCATTCTTTCTAAACTACTGCAATATTGGTTATCTAGAAGGATATACATGCCTCCTGCATGTATACTTATCTGTCAAATGTCTCCCCTCTGTCTGCTATGAGACCCAAAAAACTGCAGATTTTGTGGGTGGGTCTGTTTTCCAGGGCTCAGTGGGTGGAGTCGTGAGGTCAGTAGACTCCCCGCCCACCTCTACACTCCCCTTATCAACATGCATTTTCTCCTGTGTATTTCTTACACTGAACTTCTGCTATGATCACTAACATCCAGTCAAAACCCAGAAAAGACCCCACATGACTTCAGCATGCCAAATCACGTTGAGGTGTGGAACAGCCAATCCTTGCAGAGCTGCTGAAGAAAGGAGTGGGGGTGGGAATTAAAAATTAATGTATGTCTTAGGCTAGTGCACGAGATATGTAAATCACCTGTCAATCACAGCAAGGGGGAAGAACGGACAAAGTTTTCACAGTTTGTCCATTTTATTTCACTGAAAAAAGATATGAGGATTGCTCAGAGCTGGATTAACTCTTTGTGGCAAGACTGGGCACAGCTGATCTGAAACCCCATACTCTATTTTGTGCCAGACAAAAAAAATAAAAAAAATTTCGGGTTTACATCCACTTTAAATATGGGACACAATGTACTATGATACACTTTTAAGAATATATATTTGGGTAAAACATAATAAGCATTACAGTTACATAAAAACACTCATCCATTCATGAAAATTCAAAAAATATAATCGATTGCTCATGGTGAGCCAAACTTGTCTAGGCATCAGTTCGATGTAACTCGACGCACGTTTCATGGCTCATGCCAATCATCAGGAGTAAAATGCTCTGAAATTAAATCAATAAGATCTACAAATATAGGATATCCTTTAAACGGAGAGCAATCTCTCAAAATAAAGGTGTGTAACTTACAATACGGCCCAATGGTGGCGCCCAACATTAAATCCAAGGGAAGACAGGGGACAAGAATGATCATCTCCCCCGGGGCTGAGGTGGGGAGTCCCATCCAAACCAGAGACAGAAAACAGGTGAAGACCAGGCGACCATGTCACGGCCATGTGAATCTAGTGTATGTTAAACAGTCCACACTGCTCTGCAAGAGTATGAAAATGAAATAAAAGTATTGATTGAATGAGATAAGTCTATACCTGTGAGTGAGTGAGGTGATGAATGGTGGTGAAGATTATTATTATGGTGTAAAGTGTATTAGCTGAAAAACTACAGCCAGAAAAAGTGTTTGTGTACTTTTACCAACAAAGGATGAAACCAAAAACAGACCCAACAAAAATTTTGGTTTCATCCTTTGTTGATACAAGTACACAAACACTTTTTCTGGCTGTAGTTTTTCAGCTAATACACTTTATACCATCATAGTAATAACCACCATTCATCACCTCACCCAACTCACAGGTATAGGCTTATCTCATTCAATCGATACTTTTATTTCACATGGTTTCATCATCTTTGTCCCCTGTCTTCCCTTGGATTTAAGGTTGGGCGCCACCATTGGGCCGTATTTTAAGTTACACTACATCCGACCTTTGTCTGATTATTAGTGTGTTTCAATCAATATTTTCTCTGGTAGTTGGTATATTATGCTTTGTTGTTTATGTGTTCATTTTTTGTAGATGTGTACAAATTTATTTTGTGTATTTAATAATAAAACTTTTGTACTTTTCATATATATATACTAGTTTTGATACATTGTTTTTCTCTTATCCGACACTTTTTTTCTCTCTACCCACACTATCCCTTGGGGCCATTCACAGTAGTTTTTCAAACTTTATCGGGATGTGGTAGAATAGTGTCAGGATTATTTTCTTAGTTTGTTTTTTTTATTTTCTTAGTTTTTCTGTATTGTAAGTTACACACTTTTATTTTGAGAGATTGCTCTCCGTTTAAAGGATATCCTATATTTATAGATCTTATTGATTTAATTTCAGAGCATTTTACTCCTGATGATTGGCATGAGCCATGATACGTGCGTCGAGTTACATGGAACTGATGCCTAGACAAGTTTGGCTCACCATGAGCAATCGATTATATTTTTGGAATTTTCATTAATGGATGAGTGTTTTTATGTAACTGTAATGCTGATTATGTTTTACCTTACTCTGTATAACAATTATATATTCTTACACGTATCATAGTACATTGTGTCCCATATTTAAAAATGACACTCTCTATAATGTTATTTGTTATTAATAAATCATTTTATAAATGATTTGAATAAGGTATCCATTCAGTGACCTGCCTCACTCAAAGTCCCATTTCTTTCTCCTTTTCTGCTGTTTAACACATATTAGGGATGGAGGCTTGCCACTGCCACAATCAGTTTGTGTTAGGTTGCATCATTCATTATGCATATCTTTCCTGTCAATGCCAAAGGTTCATATGTGCCAAAAGACATTCAATGAGTTAATTTTGGGCTGTGGTATGGGTGTATTAAAGAGTTCTGAAGGGAGAGTATCAGCAATTTAGTGGTGTTCCTTGATGGTGCATATACAGTATATCCAATATATATAGTCCCCAATATAGTTACATAGTTGGTAAGGTTGAATAAAGACACTAGTCCATCAAGTCCAACCCGTGTAATTGGTGTATGTGTGTTCCTGTCGATAATGATTTCCCATTTCCCTGCATATCGTGTTCACTAAGATGCATGTCTTTTAAAACAATCAATACTTCCTGCTCACACCACCAATTGTGGAAGAGAGTTCCACATCCTTATTGCCCTGACAGTAAAAAAAAAAACCTGCGCAGTTTAACCACTTAAGCCCCAGTACCAATTTGCAGCCAAAGGACCAGGCCCCTTTTTGCGATTCGGCACTGCGTCGCTTTAACTGACAATTGCACGGTCGTGCGACGTGGTGGTATTTGATCACCTCTGCGGTTTTTATTTTTTGCGCTATAAACAAAAATGGAGCGACAATTTTGAAAAAAATTCAATATTTTTTACTTTTTGCTATAATATATTTTCCCCAAAACATATAAAAAAATTTTTTTTTCCTCAGTTTAGGCCGATACGTATTCTTCTACATATTTTTGGTTAAAAAAACGCAATTATCGATTATTGATTGGCTTGCGCAAAAGTTATAGCGTTTACAAAATTGGGGATAGTTTTATAGCATTTTTATTAATATTTTCTTTTACTAATAATGGCGGCGATCAGCAATTTTTATTGTGACTGCGACATTATGGCAGGCACATCGGACATTTTTGACACATTTTTGGGACCATTGTCATTTATAAAGCAATCAGTGCTATTTAAATGCACTGATTCCTGTGTAAATGACACTGGCAGTGAAGGAGTTAACCACTAGGGGGCGGGGTGGGGTTAAGTGTGTGTGTTTTTTTTTTAACTGTAGGGGGGCGTAGCTTGGCGTCTGACGTCACTGATCATCTGTCTCGATGACAGGGAACAGACGATCAGTGTCAGTCGCACTAGGAAGCACGGGGAGAGGTTTGTTTACACATACCTCTCCTCGTTCTTCAGCTCTGTGACCTGATCGCGGGACCCCATCGGCGATCGAGTCCGCTGGTCCCGCGGCCACGGTCACGGAGCGCAGGACCGGGTCGTGCGCGTGACCCACGGGCTTTTAAAGGCTTTTAAAGAGACACGTACAGGTACGTGCTTGTGCCCAGCCGTGCCATTCTGCCGACGTATATCGGCGTGAGGCGGTCCTTAAGCGGTTAAGGTTAAACCGCTTCTCATTCAATCTCATTGAGTGGCTTTCTACCCTCCCTGAGACTGAATAGTTTTCTACCTATGCTGGGATCACTATTGAGTTATTTGTATATCGCTATCATAGCTCCTATATTTATAGAACTATATTTAAAGCAGAACTCTCGACTGGAGTAAGAGTCACCCTTGCAGTGGGTTCCCTCACACTACAAGAGTAAATTCTTGTTTTGTCTAGGAAGACAGGAAGCTCTGGCAGGCTTCTTCCTCTTTGTAAGATTGGTCCCTTGAAACCGCTCCTCTTATCTGTCTGGTCACAGCTGTTCGACGTCATCATGTACAATGCAGGATCGTTAGAGTCAGACAGCAGAGGAGCACGCTGGCTATTTATCATCATCTGGACAAAGCTTTTAAACCTTGTAGAGCAGAGGGCCCCACTGCAAGGGTAACTTTTTCTTGGGTATGCCGTTCCTTCAGAGAGCATACACCGGTGATGTGACTGGCTCCCAAAAGAGCGAATATCTCCTAAACCATGTACATTTGGGAGATATTAATTTTACCTACAGACAGTGGTGTATTTTGGTTTTGTGCTGCCCTAGGCAAGACTGAAATCGAGGACCCCCCCCCCCCATTTGTACCACCCCTTCCTGTCCGTTAACACCCACCACTAGCCAATCACGGCAAAAACAAGGGCTCTTACTATGTTTTTTGTTATATTTTAATTTTTGTTTTACAACTTTAGTTTTTGTTGTACAGGTACAATTTTTTTTTTTTGGGGGGGGGGGGTGCTTTGGAGAGACATCAGAGGACAAGCAGACCACTAATGTCTCTTTTTTGAGACAGAGAAAGGGACTGAAGACCCTTTCTCTGCAGCCTGAGCTGCACTGTGGATGAATGAGATAGAGACTCCTATTCTTTTATAAAATTAAATATAGTAAACACGGTTTATCATGTATCAGTGATTAATGAATACAAAAGCTATCAATACTGTGATCGCTATCTGTATTCTTTCAGGAAAGGGGCTGGTAAACACATGTTTACCAACCCCCCCAACTCGCCATCTCTCCAGACCTCCCACACTAGCAGCGGTTGCAGCTGGCAGGAGGGGGTGGGAGAGCCAACCAGCCGCTGCATGGAGCAGCCCTTCTTGCTCTCTATCCATCCACAGTTCCTGCACTAGCAGCGGCTGCAGCCGGCGGAAAGGGGAGGTGGGAGAGCTGGCCAGGAGCAGGGGGGAATTTGGACAAAACGATCCCTCTATGGATGCCCTGCAGCTCCCAAAGTTGTTAGGAGGGCAGAAGAGGGAAGCCGACAGCTGCAGGGCATCGGGTTTGCGGGGTTTACTGCAGCGGGGGGAAGTGGCAAGAAGAGGTAGCCTGGAGGTGGCAGTGCCGCCCCCCCCCCCCCCCCCTGAAAACTGCCGCCCAAGGCAAATTCCTTGTTTGCTTGCGGCATATACACCCCTGGCCTACAGGTAAGCATTATTATTAGCTCACTTGTAGGTAAAAATCATAAAGCAGACTTTAATAATGCTTTAATCCTGACCATACGTTGTAGCTATAAGGTACAAATCCAGAAAGAACTAAAGGAAGGAACTAAAGAGTAATTTCTCACTTTTGGTTTTGGGTGAATTTGAAAAAGGCTTGAAACTCCCCTCAACCTCCCCAAGTTCTCACTGCTGTCTGGGACCCCTGATATTCAACTGTGAAATATCAATACATCATGGGAATTGAGCATGGCCTAGTTATGACTTATGGCAAAAGTCATGGCCCAATGTACACAGCCTAAGATTTAATGGGTCTCCAGGGATCATTCTAAAGACTACCAGATATTTGAGGCACCACAAGGTAATCGCACTGCAGTGCTCTTGTTACCTTAGAAACGTTATAGACAATGTCAAGTTCACATTAAAAGGGTTGTAAAGGTAAAAAAAAAATTCACCTTAATGCATTCTATGCATTAAGGTGAAAAACATCCGACAATGCCCCCCCCCCCCCCAGGCCCCCCGTTTTACTTACCTGACCCCTCGAAAGTCCCGCACTCGCCCCCGACGTCCTCTTCGCCGCTCACCCTGGCCGTTGATTGGCTAGAGTGGATGGATTGAAAGCAGCGCAGCCATTGGCTCGCGCTGCTGTCAATCACATCCAATGACGCGGCGCGCCGGGGGGCAGGCCAAGTGATACAGCTGACGGCCTTAGCCGCTCACTGTATCACAGGAGCACGCCCGCAAGCAATCCACACTAAGTTGTGGAGTCCTTGCGGGAGGGAGCCAAGACAGCTGCTGATGTGGAAAAAGAGCTGCACAATGGAGGTAAGTATAGCATGTTTGTTATTTTTAAAAAAATGTTTTTTTTCCTTTAGTGACCCTTTAATCAATATAAAGTCTGTACTGCAACATAAAACGGCGTTAGGTTTTACATCTCTTTCCGTGTCTGCATTGTCATCATGATGACAATGAGGGGTCTATTTATAAATATTTTCACACAAGATTCACACAACTCTCACCCACTGGGTTCAATTAGAAAACTATTTGAATTCTGGGTGAAATCTGTCAAATTCTTGCATGAAAACAATTCAAAATTAGACTGCTTAGTGTTGAAAAAGGGATGGAGGTGGCCAAAATCTGAGAAAAGTCGCAATTCTCTAGACTCCTCAAATGATCGGCAGTCAGCTTCTTTTTCTCTGAGGATTCCCTTGGAGGTCTTATAGTAATGCCGCGTACACACGGCCGGAATTTCCGATGGAAACAGTCCGATGGGAGCTTTTCATCGGATTTTCCGACTGTGTGTATGCCCATCGGTCTTTTTCTGTCGGCATTTCCAACAGACTTTAGGTTGAGAGCCTGTTCTTAATTTTTCCGACGCAAAAACTTTCTATCCGAAATTCCGATCGTGTTTATGCAATTCCGACGCATGCTCGGAAACAATTTGACGCATGCTTGGAAGCATTAAACTTCTCTTTTATATTGCCGTCGAACGTGTTGTATGTCCCGGTGTTATTGACCATCGGAAATTGGTGTGACTGTGTGTAGGCAAAACAGTTTGAGTGGAATTCTGTCGGAATTCCAATGGGAAAACCATCAGAGCTTTTTCCGACAAGAATTCCGATCGTGTGTATGCGGCATTACTCTTCAAGGTGGACACCAGTTATCCCAAAAGCCAGTTATATATATTCTATTTTATTTTAATGGTGTGTTTATATCTAGCAAATAAAAAAAAAGGCATCTAGGCTTAAGTAAATAGACACAGGGAGATGGAAGTAATAGGACAGCTGGTACCCAGTGGTATTAAATTCATGTTTCTTTATACCGTACATATTAAATGTTAGGAAATATTCCAGTTCATACAGTAGTTAAATATTGACTGATCTATATATAAGACATATTTAATATTTGTTTCTTCTGCTACACCAAAGATCTATACATTTATTGGAGCTGTAAGTAATAATGTACAGACAATGATTTCTGTACAGATAGCAATGTGTTGCGCTCAGGGATCTGGTGCAGGTTCCACAATGATTTAACATTTGAACAGAAAATATGTTATGAGATGTTTTACAGAACAGATGCTCATTGCAGAACACCATCACGTGAATCTGATTTCATGAATAAGAGTACTTGTCTTTATAAATGTCTGTGTAGCCTAATCAGGATACTTTACAACTGATAACATCTGATTACACATGTTGTTAAGAATTAAGTATGGACATTCATAGTTCAATTGTTCCATATATACTATACCTGGCCAATGCCTATGGAAGCTGTTAATCACTGAAGTAGACACCGCCACTTCAGTGATCTCCACTTGCTTCTGGGCCCTTTACCATAAGAAGCTGACCTGATGCATTCTAAACACAGAAGCTTGGCATCGGAGCCATTTAGAGAATGCTTTGCATTTTCTGAATGAATGTAGTGTTCTCTGGTTGGACGAGGTGGAGATCCGGGATGGTGACGTCACTGAGCTTTGCTACTGAAGAGTGTCCCAGCTGGGTACAAGCTAGTGTCATGCCGTGTACACACGATCGGAAATTCTGCCAGCAAAAGTCAGATGTGAGCTTTTGGTCGGAAAATGCGACCGTGTATGCTTCATCAGACTTTTGCTGGTCGAATGCCAGCCAGCAAAAGATTGAGAGCAGGTTCTCAGTTTTTTGGTCGGAAAAAGTTTTGATCGAAAATTCCGAACATCTGTACCAATTCCGACGTTCAAAATTCCTACGCATGCTCGGAAACAATTTGACGCATGCTCGGAAGCATTGAACTTCATTTTCTTGCCTCGTAGTAGTGTTGGACGTCACCGCGTTCTTGACGGTCAAAAGTTTTTTTTCTTTTGTGTGACCGTGTGTATGCAAGCCAAGCTTGAGCGGAATTCCGTCGGAGAAACCATCCAAGATTTTTCCGACGGAAAATCCGCTCGTGTCTACGTGGCATTAGAGGACATTGCTGGAAGTCTGGTGGCTCACCTGTGCAGGTATATGTTATGCCTAAAGCTGCTCAACATTCTGATGAGAACAGATTGCTGGGCTCAGCTTAACCGCTTCCCGACCAACCGCAACAGTTATACTGCGGCAGGTTGGCTCCCCTGCGCGAGCCGTCGTAGCTATACGTCGGCTCACGGGGTCGGGATAGTAGGAGTGCGCCCGCTGCACAGCGGGGGTGCCGATGCTCGTGCCCGATGGTCACGATGACCGCCGGACACGAGCGATCTTGACCAGGAGACACAGAACAGGGACGAGTGTGTGTAAACACACACTTCCCTGTTCTGTTCTGACAGGAGTGACAGATCGTGTGTTCCTATTAGCTAGGAACCACGATCCATCACTTCCTCTAGTCAGTCCCCTCCCCCTTCAGTTAGAATCACCTCCCAGGGAACACAGTTAACCCCTCCACCGTCCCATAGTGTTAACCCCTTCACTGCCAGTGACATTTTTACAGTAATCAATGCATTTTTATAGCATTGATCGCTGTATTAATGCCAATGGTCCAAATGTGTCAAAATTGTCTGATGTATCCGCCATAATGTCGCAGTCATGATAAAAATCACAGATCTCCGCCATTACTAGTAAAAAATAAAAATAATAAAAATGCTATAAATCTATCCCCTATTTTGTAGACCTTTATAACTTTTGCGCAAACCAATCAATATATGCTTATTGCGATTTTTATTTTTTACCAAAAATATGTAGAAGAATACATATCGGCCTAAACTAAGAAAAAATTGGCTTTTTAAAAAAAAAAATGGGAATATTTATTATAGCAAAAAGTACAAAATAATGCGTTTTTTTTCAAAATGTATGCTTTTTTTGTTTATAGCGCAAAAAATAAAAACCGCAGAGGCAATCAAATACCACCAAAAGAAAGCTCTATTTGTAGGAAAAAATGGACATCAATTTTGTTTGAGTACAACGTCGCACGACCGTGCAATTGTCAGCTAAAGCGACGCAGTGCCGAATCGCAAAAAGTGCTCTGGTCAGGAACGGGGTAAATTCTTTCGGGGCTGAAGTGGTTAAAGGTCCATAGCAGGTATAAACTGTTGCTAGCAGAAATGCCTAGAGTCGTTTTTGGTTAATTTTTGGACATCCTGTGCCTTAACCCTCTCTCCCTGAATTTATTGTGCTTTAATAAACTCTTTAAACTTTCTAAAGAGACTGATGCCCAATTTCTTCCACCACACAATAAATCAAGGATTCTACCCTGAGGTTTGAGATTCTAGCCCACCAAGCCACGTGGGGGTTCTAAACTAAATTTCTTTCTAAGGAAAACAATGTTTCTGCCTTGATGCCTAAAAGTCTGCTCATACATTCTCTTGGGAAATTCTCTTGATGGGTACCAGGTGATTTGGGTATAAATTTGGGGTAATGTCTGGATATACGCTCTGATAAAGATGCATTAAAAAAAGCCTTAATTTCCTATTTGTGGTTTAAGTTGGGATTCAGGTAAAATAGAAAGTCTTTCAATAGCAGTCTTTTTCTTGATGAAGTTGTTTGCTATCAGTGGCAAAAAGCATTTTCTAAAGAATTATGTCTCAGAAGGTGCCAAAACAAATAAATGCGCCACTGAAGTTGTGATCCAGCATCCTGCACTATTGTCCCTTTCTTTCCGCTCTGCAGGGATAACCGTTTAATGTGTCACTTGCTGAATGAATTGTTTCCTCAAGTGAGATGATGTCACACAGGATGAAGGTCAGGTTGATTAACTTAAACACACGACTACTGATAATTGTACCGAAAAAGCTAATGTCACTGCAGATTTAATATGGTCATTTATTCCTAGATAACTCAGAGTTACAGAGGATTTTTTCAGATTTTTTTTCTCAGACCTTACGCTAACCGTTTGACTGCTGGATATGTCATAGTTTCCTGGAATGTTATGACGTACAAAATCTTTGAGAGAAAAAATGGTTAATTCAAAAAAAAAAATTGTAGATTTTTTTGGATACCATTGTAAGCAACATAACAACCAATGTAAGAAACATCAATATATGGAAGCGTTCTTCCACTCGCTGACTACCATTATTGGGGACATTCTTCCTCCAACTGACCACCAATATAAGGAACATTCTTTCACTCACTGACTACCAATATAAGGAACATTCTTCCACTCATTGACTACCATTATTGGGGACATTCTTCCTCCAACTGACCACCAATATAAGGAATATTTTTCCTCCCACTGACTACCATTATTGGGGACATTCTTCCTCCAACTGACCACCAATATAAGGAACATTCTTCCACTCACTGACTACCATTATTGGGGACATTCTTCCTCCAACTGACCACCAATATAAGGAACATTCTTCCACTCACTGACTACCATTATTGGGGACATTCTTCCTCCCACTGACCACAAATATAAGGAACATTCTTTCACTCACTGACTACCATTATAGGGGACATTCTTCCTCCAACTGACTACCAATATAAGGAACATTCTTCCTCCCACTGACTACCATTATTGGGGAGATTCTTCCTCCAATTGACCAACAATATAAGGAACATTCTTCCACTCACTGACCACAAATATAAGGGGCATTTTTTCCCACCCACTGACAACATTGGTAAGGGACATTTTTTCTCCCAGTGACCACCAAAGTAAGGGGCACTTATCTTCTCACTACCCACCAACCTAAATGGGCATTCTTCCTACAGCTTTCCTATGTAAGGGGATATTCAATGACCGGTGAAAGAGCAAGAATGCAGCCTGAGTAGCCAGGAAAGGGTGTGTTATTAGCAAGTGCCCCCCACCCCAAAATACCACTGACATTCTTTCCACTGACCACTAATGTAAGGGATATTCTTGATCCCACTGAACACTAATGTACATGGATTCTTTATCACACTGTACGGGGGCATTTTTTCTCCTTCTGACCACCAATGTACAGGTATTCTTCTTCTCACTGACCACCAATACAATGGGTATTCTTCCTCCTACTGACCACCAATGTAAGGGGAATTCCTCCCACTGATCACAAATGGAAGGGATAGTCTTGATCCCACCGATCACTAATGTACATGCATTCTTTATCACATTGTATGGGGCATTTTTTCTCCTTCTGACCACCACTGTACAGGTATTCTTCCTCTCACTGACCACCAATATAATGGGTATTCTTCCTCCTACTGACCATCAATGTAAGGGGATATTCTTCCTCCCAATGACCAACAATAGAAGAATATTTTCCTCCCATTGATCACCAATGTAGGGGATTTTCTTGTACTCACTGACCACCAATGTAAGGAGAAATCCTCCCACTGGAAACCAATATAAGGAATATTCTTCCTCCCACTGACTACCAATGCAAGGGAAATTCTTTCTCCCGCTGACTACCAATGACAGAGACATTCTTCCTCTCACTGGCCACCAATGTAAGGGGCATTCCTCTCACTAACCACACATGTAAGGGATATTCTTGCTTCCACTGACCACTAATGCAAGGTGCATTCTTTTCCCCACTGACTACCAATGTAAGGGGCATTTCTCCCATTAACTATAAAGGAAAGAGATATTCCTGCTCTCCCTGTTTACCAATGTAAGAGCATTCTTTCTCACACTGACCACCAATGTAAGGGGCATTTTTTCACCTATTGACCAGCAATTTGAGTGCATCCTTTCTCTCGCTGACCATAAATGTAAGGGGCATTTTTCTTCCTATTGACCACCAATATAAGGGGATATTCTTCCTCCCCTTGATAAACAAGATAAGAAGATGTTTTTCCTCCCACTGATCAACTAATGTACATGATTTTCTGGGTTTCCCTCACCATCAATTTAAGGGGCATTCTTCCTCTCACTGTCCACTAACATGCAGAGCAGTTCTTTATCCCACTGACCAACAATATACAAGCTATTTTTCCTCCCATTGTCTGCTAATATAAGTGGCATTTTTCCACCAACTGACCACCAACATAAGTGTCAATCTTCCTCCCACTGACCAACAATATGAGGGAGATTCTTTCTTCCACTGATCACCAATGTAATGGTAATTAATCCTTTGTTGGGTCAGCAATGTAAGGAAGCCATTCTTGTCCCCACTGATACCAAATGTAAGGGACATTGTTTTTCCTACTGGCCACCAATATAAGTGGTATTCCTCTCACTGTCCAGCAAAGTAAAGAAGGTATTCTTCCTCTTACTGATCACAGATGTAAAGCTTTCTTTTACGTTTTCTCCAGTTTCCTACAGACCACAAATTTATGGGGGAAATTCCAATTTTCACTGCCAGTGTTTATTTTCTTATCCTTCATATATACTGAAAATAAACATTGTTTAGATGTTAGCAGAAAGAATACATGTATTTAATGCTCCCCGATGGGAATAACTTAAAGAGGGAAGAAGAGGCTCAGCCCCTGGAACCAATAATTAATTCCAGGTTACTTTCCAATATGACCACTGTGATGTGAGTTTGGCTTTGGCATTTCTTTCTAACTGCACGTATTCCCTATACCATTTCACTGCAATATAGAAAAATAGTAAAGTGAATACGTGCAGTTAGAGAGGGACCCAAATTCCTTGTAGTTTAAAGAATAAATAGTTTTTTTGCTGAGAACAAAGTCAGGCAAACAGTATTAGCAACAAAAAATGGCCATGCTGAACAATCATAAAAATTAATAGAATATGACAAAGAAAGTATAAAGTCTATATGATGAAACAGTTCATATTGTTATCCATGGTGACAAAACAATAGCGCAGATTCCATTGATCAGAAACTTCCATGGTGTGCATCCAATGTGAGTGAACGTGACAAATCAGTATATCGATCACCCAGGTGCGCCTCCACCAGAAAATAAATAAATTGCCTCTTTACCAGAAATATTGGACTCTAAATTATAAGAGTCAGAAGTGCTGTGTGTAAGCCCAAGACCGGAAATCTTGGCTAGTGTCTTGGCTAGTAGTGAGGATCACTCCATCATAATGAACATGGCGGATAAATGGAAAACACGCACATAGTGTAAAACTGTAAATCTGTTTATTGAGATAAAATAGTGCTAGTAACTCACAGTATAGCAGATTACATCCAGCATATGAACAAGGTTAATTGTTCCCGGGAACTGATCCAAATTCCCTGTGACTCCGGCGTGTGTGGTGAAGCCACAGACATGGAATCCGCCCATTTAATTAACTATAATGATTATTGTAGATCTCTACTGTTTTTTTAGGTTTTATTATTTAAAAAAAAAAAAAACATATTTACCTTTTTCTATCAGACAAATGTCCCACTTCCATCATCAATCAAAAAATATGTGTTTATTCCTCATTTTAGGATAGTGTTAGTTCTATCTGAGCTCTAAACCAGCAGTTCTAGGTGCCTATTTTGGGGAATTGTGATGGATCTGAGACATGTAAATATCTTTGGTTTTAAGGAATCTCTTTGCTTTGCACTGGTTCAGTTGGGGCTTTTTTGTAGCTCACTTCACCATATCCTGTCTTGGTATAATTTCTATATACTACCAAATTTGTCAGTTCCCCTCTAAAAGTCTTCTGCTTTTATGGATATGAAGACCCTGCTGCAGTGCGGAGACTTCACCCCACAGCTCCAGCAGGTGCACAAGGCAACAGGTAAGCACAGGAAAGGTAAGTATCAGAAAAGTCTGAGAAGGGGTAGGCAATCAAGAAATCCTGAATAAACAACGTGCCAGCTTAATTTAAACCAGGAGTTTAAGTGGAAGTAAACCCTCTGGGACCACTTTGACCTACAGGTAAGCCTAGATTAAGGTTTACCTGTAGGTCCAATAAATATCTCCTAAACCTACATGGTTTAGGAGATATTTATTGCACTGCGCATGCCGAGATCACGGCGATATGCCACTCTCGTGCGCATGCGCAGGAGTGACGTCATCGCCGCTCCAGCGAATCACAGCGCTGGAGCGGCGAGACCCGGAAGTCACTCCGGGTTTGATGGCGACGCCGAAGATCGTGGATGTAGACCTCTACGGGGGCTTCGTTCTCAGGTAAGTCATTCATAATGAGCTAGTATGCTCTGGCTCGGGGATACCGCTTTTGGTACTGAAGTTCCCACCCCGAGCCAGACTCGGGAATACCGCCACCTGTGGCTGCAAGAAAGAAATGTACACTGTCTATGGCCAGCCAAATTGTAGAGGGTGTAGTCAGACCGAGAGTCAGACAGACAGAGAGTCAGATCAAAGAAAAAACAAACATAAAAAAGAAGAGTCAGCTGGCTAACGGGCAAATCAGTAGTAGACAAGTTGATTCTAAGTGCAGGTTCCAAACAAGTAGACAGAGCAATGACTGACAATAAAAGAGATAGCAAGCTAATGATAAGACTAAGCACAGACAAACTGACTGCAAACACAGTCCAAACAATTTGCAAGAGTGATTTAGGTCATGAACAGTCCGACCTGAATCCAGAGCATGAACAGACAAATCTGTTGATCAGGAACAGACTTTTAGAGTTTAAAGAGGAAGTTCAGTTCTCAAGTGTCACCCTTTGGGCCCCTTCTACTAATTTCATGTTAGCAGAAGGTTGGTGAGCGTTGATTCGTGATTTTCAGATCGTTCAAAACGAATGCCTTTTAAAATACGTTTGGCATAACTACATGCAAAGCAGCTTCATTATTATACAATTAAAGAATATTTTGACATTTCATCAATTGCCGTGTCACGAATGTTATTTCTAGATTACAAATTCTTCCCAGTCGTTCCTTGATTCTGAGCATGCGTGTTTGTTCTTTTGATTTTTGTGTTATGGATTTCTGTACTGACCATCCTAAAATCAAATGTTGAGTTTACATCAGACAAAAATTTTATAGCCTGCACATCCAGCTTTTGTCTGTTGTAAAAGTAAAATCGTCTGTCAAATGCACCGTACTAACGATCCAAAATCCGCAGACAGCTCATCTACAGACTTTTCCCTTCTGATTTTCGTACCATGTGTACGAGGCCTAGAGCCTGGTACACACAATGCAAAAATTCAGAAGGGGATTGTCGTTTGACAGGCTGTTGTCCAAATTTCGGACAACAAATGTTGGATGACAGGCTAGTAAATTTTTGGTAAACAACGGCTCCACGTCTGATTTTCGGGTGGTCAGTACACAAATCCGTCACACAAAAGTCAAAAGTGCAAAAACGCATGATTGGAACCAAGGAACGAGCTGGAAGCTGTCGGTCTTGTAAACTAGCAGTCGTAATCGAGAATTAACATTCGTGACATGGCCACTAATATGTCCAGGAGCTTACCATTTTTTGTCACCTTGGGTAAACAGCGACTAAGTCCCTCAAACCCTATGTTTACATTTATTATGTGTGAGATCAGAGAAGAGCATCCGAAAGAAGTTGCTTGACTTCCAACAGAGAAATGTAAGAATCATCCATTGGGGATGTAGAGTGTTCCTCCGCACACCTCCTCTCCTTCTCCTGACGATCATTGATATCATTATTATGATCCTAACGAGCTGTTTTTTTAGCCAATATACATTCCCCCTAAAGCACAGTCTTAAACACATTCCGAAATGCAGGAGGCAGGCCAAATCAACAGTAAGATGTGACTGTAGACTCCAGTTGTTTGGATACTTGATAAACCTGTAACCAACCAGGAGACAATTTCCAGGTATCTTATCCAGTGCCCACAATGAACCCCAGGCCAAATGGTCAGAGACACCACCTGCTAAATAAGAGGCATCATGTACTAATGATAAACATTGTGGGTTGCCAAAGGCCATATTCAACCTAGCAGAGGACTGATGGGTTCTAGTGTGATGTGAATAACTCTTGACCAGGGGGTGGTTCCAACGCCACACCTCCTATAAGTCCACTGCAGATGTACAGAAGATGAGCTCAGTAGAGCTGGGCCTATTGGGATTGGACGAAATAAGGAATGTGCAAAAAGGGGATAATGTAGCTAAAAATTTGTAGAGTAACTGGGGTTGAAATGGGGAGGCAAATATACATTAACAAGTACCAATTTATGATTAAGGATGTTGAGGACCAGGGGGGTGTGACCGGATGTGAGGAGAGAGGGCTGAGTGCTGAGGAGTGCTGAGGAGATGCAAGGAGAGTTGGTGTGAGAAGGAACGCTGCTGTGCAACCCCCTCCCCCTTCTAGCTTCTGGATGAAGCCGTCATGAGAAGCTATGGTATGCTATGAGCTGCCTCCTGCTCCCTGCCCCCCACGCTGAACACGCTGTGTGTAATCTCCTTCTCACAGTCCTCTGCTTGTGGGGAAAGGTAAAGGAAAAAAGCCCAGCAAGGTTTGCCAAAGGACTGTTACTAAGATTCACTGTGTGACTTGGACTCTCTGTTGCAAAAGATTGAAAACTACCTGCTGACCCCACATAGACCTTCAGTGCTGGACATGTGAGTAACATGCAATGGAATAAAGGGGAAACATAGCGATGCTGTCTAGTGCCTGCGCCTTATAAACTGTCATAAATGATGAAATGAAGTGAATGAAAGCCATATTGTTCATATTGGTGTCACAAGGCGGACTTTCTTTATCAGCTGAGAGAGATAGTATATACTATCTACTAAAGGTGTTTTGCTACCAGTGCTTTCATGCAGGAAAACTGTGAGTTCAAAAATGCTATATGCCTGGCTGCTGGCACCCACACATAAGTAAAAGGAAAAAACTGGCCTGTCTGGCTGTCAAGGCTCTTATATATGAAGTAATACCACTAATATACCGCTGATATATGAACGTCAACTGACCACCTGGCTGGCTGTCTGTATACTTCCACGTGAAAAATCTCTCATCTTGCTTGCCATTTATAAAGCCGCCAAGGACTATGTATACCTACTAAAGGTCCAATTATGTATGTAAGAGCTGGAGCGGACATTGTATACTGCTGAGCGCATGTTTTACTACCAGTACTTTCATGCAGGAAAACTGTGATTTCAAAAATGCTGTGCGCCTGGCTGCCTGTACACATACATAAGTAAAAAGAAAACACTGGCCTGCCTGGCTGTTAAGGCTTCTATACATGAAGTAATACCGCTGATATACCGCTGATATATGAATATCAACTGACCTCCTAGTTGGCTGTTTGTATACCCCCACGTGAAAAATCTCTCCTCTTGCTTTCTATTTATATATCTGCCAGGGGCTATGTATGTAAGAGCTGGAGCGGACATTGTATACTGTTGAGTGCATGTTTGGCTATCAGTGCCTTCATGCAGGTAAACTGTGATTTCAAAAATGTTGTGTGCCTGGCTGCTTGCACCCATACACAGTATACATAAGTAAAAGGAAAACATTGGCCTGTCTGGCTGTTAAGGCTCTTATACATGAAGTAATACTGTTGATATACTGCTGATACATGAATGTCAACGGACCACCTGGCTGGCTGCCCGTATACCCCCACGGGAAAAATCTCTTTGCTTGCTTGCTGTTCCCGCTGGTAGTGCTTAGTAGTTAACTGCGCTGTTTGTGTTCTATCTGAAATAAGGAGGAGAGGGTGATCTCTCTCCCGAGGACTATATTTGGAAGATCTGTTGCTGCTGACATAACTACGGTTGAGCGTAACCTCGGCCGCTTTCCCTTTTTTTTTTTTTTTTTTTTTTTTCTCCTTTCGCAGGCCGCTCTGGCCCCTGGTGTTGAAAAAGCCTTTTTTTTTCCTCTCGGCTCCTGGCTTGTGCTCCTATATGAGAAGAACTGCTGCTGATACAGGACCCCCTTAGCAACCGCTTACCTGACCATCTGCGTGGTTTCTTCTTTTTTTTTTCTCTCCCTCCGACCCCCGTGCTTAGAAGAGGGGGGAAAAGGGGGGGAAGGGAAATATAAATATTGTGTGAAATAAGAGGAGAAGGGAAAATGCAGCAGCTACGATCTGCAAAAGATAAAGATAAAAGCGTCCAACAAGCAGGTATGGCTGCTGCAGCAAAACTAGAGCAATTTGCACACACAACTGGGCATACACTGGGGCAACCCATGCCGCCGTCTCCCCCAAAAAAAGGGACTCAGTCCAAAATCCAACAAGGAGGTACAGGAGAGAGAAAGAGTCAAGGGCAGAGCCAATCAAATGCGGCAACACCAAGGGCCCAGGGGGTAAAGACACAGACACAGGGAAGTAAAAACACCGGGGCCGCAGATCAAAATATAAAAACAAGCATAGAAGCAATTGGGGTTGGGGCAGGACCCGCCCCACCTCTGGAGAAAGAACCCACATTAATGGACATTTTTAAAGCAGTAAAAACCTCAAATGACTCGCTCAAAGACTTGGGCGAACAGATGAGGGGGGTCAAAGAGGACTTGGCACTGGTAAGACAAGACATGCAAAGGATAGCTGAGAGAACCACAGTATTGGAAGGAAGGATCAGCCAGGTGGAGGATGATGTTCTTCCACTGGTTAAAGAGATGAAGAACATGAGGGAGCAGTTACACCGGCAAGCCGTTAAATTGGAAGAAATCGAGAACAGGAGTCGTAGAGATAACATTAGGATAGTGGGAATGCCTGAGAAGAGTGAAGGATCCAACCCTACTGAATTTTTGGAAGGCTGGTTAACTGAGACCTTTGGGAGAGAATCCTTTTCAGGATCATTTAGCATCGAAAGAGCACATAGGGTGCCGTTCCGCCCACCACCAGCAGGAGGCTATCCACGAACCCTGTTAATGAAGTTCCTTAATTTTAAGGACAAAGTGACACTTCTGCGAAAAGCCAGGGACAGAGGGAATATCTTTTTTAATGGGATTAAAATTTCTTTCTATTCAGATTTCTCTCAGGAGCTCCAAAAACGTAGGGCAGAATTCACCCAGGTCAAACGTTCACTACAAAAGTTTAAAATTCAATATGCTCTTTTATACCCGGCCAAACTGAGGGTAACGGCCCTGGGGGAAACCCGGTACTTTGAGGATCCAGGAGGGGTAGAGAAATGGGTGGAGGAGAACAGGGAAAGGTTACTGGCATTGTGATAAGTTGTGGTACTCAGAATAGATTACACGAGGGGGGGGGGGGGGTGGGGGGGGTTGGCACAGTGGGCGGGTACGAGAGGATGTTGATAAGGGTGTATGTGAAGAAAGGGTTAAGAGTATGGGATAAGGTCACTGGTAGTCCCCGGGGGGTTCACCGAGAGAGGTGGGGAGGGGGGGAGGGGGGAGGGATGGGTATGGGTAATATTTCAGATCAAAGGTGTGTAAAGGGCCAAGGGAAAAAGGGTACATCCACTGATAAAAAAGAGAGAATCACGGTAGACGCACAGAAGTGGGAAGTAAAAAGGGAGACACATAGAGCTTTTCAACGGGGAACCACTAGGATAATGGGTGAAAACACTGCTATAGAGATAAAATACTACTGATTAAAATACATTGGGTGAAAAATGATGCAATCTAAAATATTAAGAATTGGGTCATGGAATATAAGAGGGTTAGGCACAGAGGGTAAGAGGGCAATAGTGTTTTCTATGATGAGGAACTATGGGATTGATGTGGCTTGCCTGCAGGAAACCCATTTGACAAAAGAAACAGCCCAACAACTACAAAGGCAGAATGGGGTATACCAATTTCAGTACCACTCGGTTTATGGCTCATACAGTAGAGGGGTTAGCATAATGGTGAAGAAAGGGGTGAATTTTTCCTGCATGCAAGCCATCTCAGATGAAATGGGCCGGTATATTTTTCTCTGTTGTCAAATTGAAGATAAAAAGATGGTGATAGCAAATGTGTATGTCCCCCCCCCCATTTAAAATGGAGATCATGCTTAAATTAAACGAGTTCCTGTTGGATAAGCAGGGAACACCAATCATAATAATAGGTGACTTTAACCAGGTATTGGATTACAATATGGACAGATTCCCAGCCCAGAGGGTAGCAGAAAACATGAAGAAAGGGCAGTTGAGTCGGTTTATGGAGGAGGTGGGTTGGATAGACTTCTGGAGGGTGCGGAACCCTGACGCTCAGCAATTTTCTTGCTGGTCGGCCACACACTCCACCCTCTCCAGAATTGATATGGTGATGGGAAACGATAGGGCATTGGAGCTGGTAGAAGCAGTTGAGTATTGGCCAAGGGGGATCTCGGACCACTCCCCTCTTATGCTTAGTTTAAAGATAGGGAGGGAGGAAATATTGAGGGGGTGGAAAATTAACCCGTGCTGGTTTGAGATACTCAGAAGTATAGATACCATCCCACCAACACTGAGAGAATTTATTGTAGTCAACGCAAACACAGCAGAATCAGGGATTATATGGGATACCCTTAAGGCTTTCTTGAGGGGATTATTAATTCAGCAGGTGGCGAAGTACAACAAGGGGGTAAGGGCACAGGAAGAAAATAAAAGGAGGGAAGCGGCTGCAGCGGAGGCTAATTATATTCTAGCCCCAACAATGGAAGGGAAAGAAAAATGGCTGGAAAAACAACAGGAATATAAATTATGTGTAATCCAGAGAGTCGAGACCAAACAGTTGTTACAGAGGCAGGAGGCCTTCATGGAAGGAGAGATGGTGGGGAGGATGTTGGCCCAGGTGGCAAGGGCGAACAGGGCCCCCAGTAATGTATCAGCTATTCGAAGTAGAGACGGGGGGGTAACCTCGAACTCCAAAAGTATACTGGAAAGCTTTGAGGAGTTCTATAGGGACTTATACTCCGCACGAGTAAGGGGAGCGGGGAGATCAATGATGGAGAGTTTTTTGGGGAAGGTAGCCCTTCCGAAGATAACACTTGAAGAAAGAGTTGGTCTGGATTCCCCAATAACGCTCTCCGAATTACAACAGGCTGTAGCCGACATGGCAAATCAAAAGTCTCCGGGTCCGGATGGTCTCCCAACGGAAACGTATAAATACTATGGGGATATCCTGCTCCCGGAACTGTTGAAGGTTTTAGGGGGGGCAATGGAGGTGGGTTATCTCCCTGAGTCAATGAGAGAAGCTACCATCATCGTACTTCATAAGGAAGGGAAAGATCCCCTAGATGCCGCTTCGTATAGGCCAATCTCCCTTTTGTGCACGGATGCAAAAATTCTAGCTAAAGTTATCTCAGCTAGAATGGATAAAGTTATTTCAAAATTGGTCCACCCTGATCAGTCTGGGTTCATAGCAAACCGATCAACCAGTACAAATATAAGGAGAGCTTTTTTAAATCTTCAAACGCCAACAGATAATATAGGGTCGAAGGCGATATTATCATTGGATGTGACCAAAGCCTTCGACTCTATAGAGTGGGAATACATTTGGCGTATACTGGAAGAGTTTGGATTTGGACCCACGCTGATCGGGTGGATCAAGATGCTCTATGACAGACCAGTAGCTAGATTAAAAATTAACAATAGATTTTCAAATCAAATAAAATTGGAAAGGGGAACCAGGCAGGGGTGCCCTTTATCGCCCTTGCTCTTTGCGCTAGCTATGGAGCCCCTTGCGGAGTACATCAGAAGGAGCCCTGACATTGTAGGTTTCCGTAGGATCTCAGGAGAAGAGCGTATAGCATTATATGCTGATGATATATTGCTCTTCCTGGGGGACATAGAACACTCATTGGAGGAAGCAATGAAAGCTGTGGAGAGGTTTGGTAGTTTCACGGGTCTAGAGATCAACTGGACGAAGTCAGAGCTCCTTCCGATGGCCGAAATAAGGGAAGGGATGCTAAGGAATAGCCCTAAATTAGCAGTCGTAGATTCCCTTAAATATTTAGGGATCAGGATAACAAGAGACCCCAATCAATACTTGCATAATAATCTGATACCAATATTGGGGAAGTTTAGGGAGAAAATTAAAACATGGAAATCCCTCCCCCTGTCTAGTGCCGGTAGATGTTCATTAATAAAAATGATTTGGCTGCCCCAACTGTTGTATGTGCTCCATAATGCCCCCATATGGATCCCCAGAAAATGGTTTGATAAAATCGAGAGTCTATTTAGGGAATTGGTGTGGAAGGGGGGACAGGCAAGAATACGGCTTCGGACTCTGCAACTCCCTTCAGGGGAAGGGGGTCTTGCACTGCCCAATCCTGAGATATACTATTTAGCGTCTCAGTTACAACAATTAGTGGGATGTTGTGCCCAAGAGGGAGGGTCCCCTAATGGAAAAATTCTTTTGACAGGCGCGCTACACGAGACCATAATAGAAACTTTAGAGGCAGGGTCGTTTGGGGCTAAGAACCCAACAACAAAAATGGTCAGTAAAGTTTGGAAAGTCGTCAAAAAAAAGTTAAAATATATGGAGACTAACATATATACCCCAATCTGGAACAATAGCAACCTACAGGAATTACGTATAATGGGGAAAATCAGGGAGTGGGAAAATAGGGGAATTAAAAAAGTGAGCCAAATATATGATGGTCAGGCCATAAAAAAATTCGAAGTACTAAAAAGGGAATTTGATATCCCCCAGAACACACAGTTTAGTTATCTTCAAATAAGCCATGCCCTAGAAGCCCAGTTTCGAAACCAACCTATGGTATGGGAGGAACTACCAGTGCTACAGGTTATTGGGGAGCCAGGATCCACTAAAGGATTAATATCTGTGATATATAAACTACTGAACAGAGGGACCCTAGGCGAAGTAAAGCTGCTGGAGGTAAAAAAAAAAAATGGGAACAGGATCTAGGTGCCATTCCACAGGGACAATGGAAGAGAATACTAGAACTAGCCCCGATGATATCGGTTTCGCCCGCCCAGAAATTCTCACATCTGATGCTACTCAACAGAGCGTATTATACACCAAAGCTGTTATGTAAATTTGGAAGAAGGCCTAATGATAAGTGTCCGAGGTGCCAGGGGCAGGGGGACCTGGTCCATATGGTATGGAGATGCCCCAAGCTCTTCCGGTACTGGGAAGGGGTGACAAAAGTATTGAAGAGCATATTTAAAAAAGAAGTGGAAAGGGAAGTGGTACTTTGTATCCTGGGGTATAGACAGGAAAAGGGTGAAACAAAAAGTACAACAGTGGCAATATTAAGGGGCATGTATCAGGCCAGGAAGATGATAATGATGAGATGGCAATCACAGATGCCACCCACAGTAAAGAATTGGATCGATATAATGAATGAAACCCTCCCGAAGGAGAGAGCCGCGTACATAAAGAGATATAATATGAAAGAATTTGATAGGATGTGGAGACCATGGATAGAGGGAATACACCAGATACAGCTGGAATAGAGGGGGGGGGGGTGGGGGGGGAGGGGAGGCGGGAAAGGGGGGATAATGAGATAGGAGTAAATCCAGGCAATATTACTCAAAAAGCGGCTCCCTCCTTTTTAGTGGAGGGAATATAGAGTGCTCTTTTTTTATCTTCATAAAGAGATATACCTATGTGTTAAGTACAAAATGTATGTAAAAAAGATACTGGTCCTGGAATATTGTGTTGAGGTGTAAACATGTTTTATAGATGGAAAAACTAATAAAGATTATAATTAAAAAAAAAAGGATGTTGAGGACCACCGCCACATGTGATATGTGGCTTAAGCAGGTTAAGGAGTTGAAACACAGCAGCCCTCTTCAACTTATCATTAAGACCTCTAATATTTCACAAAACAACCATAATGCTCCTAGCCATAGACAATGTTAAGATAACTAGAGGTCAGGATAAAGGAAGAAAAAATAATGCAGATCAAAACACACAAAAAGGAATCACCAATGCAGCACTAATGTTGGAAAAAATTAAGCTGACAGCAACCAGGAAGGGAGACCAACTAGCTAAACTAGTAATCATCCCTGCTGTTATACCAGAAAAAACAAAAAACAGTTCTAGTATGCAGCCTATATCCAAAACTGTATTCGATGAAAAGGAGCACAAAACCGAAGTGCACGATAGTCCAACTGTCCTTGTTGACACGTAGACTCTTCATTAGGAACTCTGCAGAAACGGGAAATATAGCTCCACACCCCTTCCTGAGCATAAAGAAGACAAAGCCACATATAAGCGTAAGACACCGGAGACAACAAGTAGTCACACAGACTCGGTAGTACAAAGTTAAAATAAAACAATTGCAACAATGGAACAAACCATGTTGAGATAACGGTAAATAGCCCTGAGAAACAGAGAGTGAGAGGCTTGCAATAAGGCACATGTGAAACATCACGCAGGTAAGGTCAGTTCTTTTACGGAACAGTGTCCAGCCAGTCATTTGCTTCCTGCGGGGTGTCAAAGAACTTCACAGAGCCCTGGTACTGGACTCTGAGCCTGCTGGGATAAAGCATGCTATATTAAAGGCCTTTATCTCTAATGCGCTTCTGGACTTCCATGAAGGAACGGCGCTTTGTCCAGGAGTGCTTTTAAATGACCTTTTTTCCTTCAGACACTTTGTGCAGGGACAGTTATAAGCACGGGAAACAAGTGCTACTTTACAGGCATAAAAAAAGGCAAATAGATGGTGGGATTCTTAACAAGAAAGAGGCTCTTTATTTGGTACCTAAGGCACCTCGAACTCCCACCATCTATTACTTACCTAAGATACATAAGCACCCCACCCGCCCCCCGGGACGCCCAATTGTCAGTGGTATCGACTCCGTGACGTCCCGGGTGGGCAGGTATATTGATTATTTTCTCCAACCCTTGGTTAAAAATATGCCCTCTTATGTTAAGGATTCCCGTTCTATCATCAATCTGTTGGGGAATATTACTCCCCCCCCTGGTATATGGTTAGTGACAGCCGATGTCACCTCTTTATATACTATTATACCACACAACCTGGGGTTGACAGCTGTTGAGTACTATCTTAGGAGGGATTCTGGGCTTTTTGATGAGCAAATTTTTTTCATTCTACAGTTGCTCAAATTTGCTGCATCTCGCAGCTATTTTTGGTCTGGGGGACGCTTCTTCAGACAAGACAGGGGGGTCGCCATGGGGGCTAAATATGCCCCCAGTTTGGCGAACCTGTTTATGGCCCTATGGGAGGTTGTCCTGTGGGCTAGGTATATCGATGACATCCTCCTCCTATGGGATGGAAGCAGGGATGATTTGGACCTTTTTCTTACTGGTCTTAATGTTAATGAGAGGGCTATTGTCCTCAATTATGAGGCCAGTCAAACTGCCATCTCCTTTTTGGATTTAAGAATAGGAGTCACGAATGGAGTATTCACTACTGCTACCCATTTTAAAGACACAGATAGGAACTCCTATATCCCCTTAGGGAGTTGCCATCACGAGGCATGGCTTAAGTCAGTGCCCAAAAGTCAGTATTTGCGCCTGAGGAGGAATTGTTCCGATTCTGCAGAGTTTTTTAGTCAAGCCGAGACCCTCACCAAACGCTTTTTGGAGAAGGGGTACACACTACCTTCGCTAAGGGCAGTATTGGATGAGGTCTCCCTTAAGGATAGGGCTGACCTTCTTAAAGAAAAAGATAGGGGGGCCAATGAGGTTTCCAGGGTCCCCTTTATTACAACATTTTCTATCCAACATAGGAGTGTGGGGAAGATGATTAAGAAACACTGGCATGTTCTTACCAGTGATCTAACCCTCAACACAGTCCTTCCATCAAAACCACAGATTGTTTATAGGGGTGTCCCTTCTCTCAAGACTAAGATATCCCCTAACGTCCTAGATCCACCGGTGGCAAATACTTATAATTTTTTCAGTAACCTTACAGGATTTTACCAGTGTAGGCGGTGCAGGATTTGTTCACTTAGTGGGTGTACCCATAGGCGGACTCACAGATTTATCTCTACTAGTACTGGAGCTGAGTTTGAGATTAAACCGTTTATCACCTGTGGGACTGAGGGGGTCGTTTACCTACTCCAATGCCCATGCGGGCTTCAGTATGTGGGGAGGACCAAGCGCCCCCTCAAGGTGAGATTAAACGAACATGTCACCAACATTCTGGGTGGGTTCCCCAAACACCCAGTATCCAGACACTATTTGGAAGCCCATAGTAAGGACCCCTCCAAAACATTTTTTGGGGGATTGACAAATATGTTCCCCAATGGAGGGGAGGTTCACTTGTCCGGGGCATTTCTAGATTAGAAATGGCCTGGATATACAAGATTAAATGTTATACTCCGTTCGGGCTAAATGTCGACACTGACGTCAATGCTTTTATTGACAATTCTTGATGTCCTGCTGACTTCCTTTTATAAATATTCACAATGTTGGAGGTTTGATGATTTTCATATTCAGTTCCATCCAAACATTTGTTTTTTTTTTTATTTATATTAATTCCATCTGTTATGTACAGTGTGAAGAAGTAGATTGTAAGGTGTTGTCTTTCAATGGCGGATTTAGTCCCCCCATAATCATCCACTTTCACTTCTATGGAGGTTTAGTATCTTTTATATTTACCCCCCAATTATATATTTTGTTTGTTATGTTAATTATTCCTATCCGTGTATGGGAGTCTATTAGACTCATACTATAATGCGAGTTGTTTTCTATATCGAACTCAACACGTACATATAGGGAATTTTTTTAATATTATTTTTCTATATGTTGGGTTTGAGTTGGGTTTAATTACTAGGGGTGTGTGTACCTAATTTAATATATAGTTCCAACTTTAATCCATATGCTAGGCATGAGTTCCATATGAGCCCCACTATTGTTACTTCTATCGCATTGGAGGTGTTATTTCTACAGTTCCGTGCCCAATATGCGGTTAGTGGGAATGCATTCTGAGATTCCACCACAAGATGGAGGTTGATATCTTGGACTGCTGATTGCGGTTTAGCAGTAGTGATTCCTGCATCCAGCCTATATTATTAGTTTTTATAGTGTTTGTGTGCCAATTTGTTTTGGCACACAATTATATTTCTTATTTTAGATTAATATTACTGAATATATACATTCCACATATGATCGGCATTGGTGACATTTATTGCCGTGGATAATACCCATTGTGAAGTTTTTACCCTATCCGCCATTGAGAGTCACATCAGGGCGTGATTGTATGTTGTCTATAAAGTTGCGATGAGTCAGTGCGTCGCCCGTTCCCCAGAAGACGTCATTGGACGAAACGGACGTAGGGAGGCTGACGCACTGACGTCATCGCGTTCCGCGTTTGAGCGGGTGTACGATTTGCCGGCCGGCACATGTTTTTATCCTCCATTCCTGCCTATTTATTTTCGCTTTGATGTAAGTAGGAGTGTTTTTACTGAATAAAATTTTATACTCTGATATCACACTATGGGAGCATCCTTCTCTTTTCTACATGTTCGTATTGGCCATTAAGAGATTATTGGTTCGGTATTACTGGAGATTGCTCTTATTACCATCGGTCCCAAGGAAGATTGGTATCCTATTATCCGTCCCTGGTTGACCCTATGAAGGAGATCGTATTTGGGGTTCATCTGGTTGTGATTTATCCTGATATCAACATATGGGCTTATTTGAGCTTGCCCTCTGGTAAGCACATTCTACTAACGGTGGTGGATCACGACAGTCACTATTTATTGGATTTTCACCTTGTCACCTTTGCATTTATTTTCCCTACTGGACTTTTATGGCTATTAATTACATCTTATCACAGGAAATTGCTTCAGGCCTTTATTACTTTTTACTTGCACATTTATTTTTCTTAATTTGAGTCACTAGCGCGGCTTTTTGTATTATTCTACTTTACAGGCATACTATACAAACCCCCAGGTACGAAATTTAAAGGAATATTTCACTTTTATTGTTTCACTTAAGCATTATTGAAATCACTGCTCCCGGAAAAAACGGCTGGTTTAAAAAAAATAATTTGCATTGATACATGTCCCGTGGGGCAGGACCCAGGTCCCCAAACACTTTTTATGACAATAACTTGCATATAAGCCTTTAAAATTAGCACTTTAGATTTCTCCCATAGACTTTTACAGGATGTTCCGCAGAATTTGCCGCAAACACCCCAAATTGTTCGCTGTTCGGCGAACGGGCGAACAGGCAATGTTTGAGTCGAACATGAGTTTGACTCGAACTCGAAGCTCATCCCTAGTGCACAGTCATGTTGGAACAGGAAGGGGCCATCCTCAAACTGTTCCCACAAAGTTGGGAGCATCAAAATTGTCCAAAAATGTCTTGCTATGCTAATGCCTTAAGAGTTTCCTTCACTCGAGCTAAGGGGCCAAGCCCAATCCCTGAAAAACAACCCCACACCATTATCCCCCCTCCACCCAAATGATTTCGGTGGAGGGGGGATTATGGTGGGGGCAACTCAATATTAAACCCTACTTACTAAGACTGGGATGCCATTAAAGTTCATGTGCGTGTAAAAGCAGGCGTCCCAATACTTTTGGTAATATAGTGTATGCAGTACTGTATACAGTATGTCTCTTTACACACCCTAAATATATTTAGCAGAGATCCTACCAATCATACAAATACACCTTAACTTAAAACACTTTACCTTCCACCTGAACTAATCTGCATAAGCACTATAACTCCGTGACAGATTCCTGTCCTGTTGCATTATATACTTTATAGACAGAAGTCCTTCGCTGCACTGGCAGCTTCTATGAATCCAGCCCCCATAGACTCGTATGGGGCTGCACTAGAAGAAGCTCTAGTGGGCCCATATGGGTTCAATGTGGGCATATAAAAGTTAACAAGGTGCAGGCACAACCTGCAGAAATGTAGATTTGGGGAGTTTTTAGGCCTCATTTTTTTTTTTTTTTTAGGCCAGCAATATTTTATTCAAGTAAACAAGAGAAGAATGACTGTCAAGCCCATATACAATGTTCCAAAATGTTTAATTAAAGTGGAACTTAACACTGAATAGCAATTAATATATTTTTACCACAAATATGCATAATTTTATTCCCAATTAAAGAATAAACTTTATATGTCATTATTGTTTATTGCTATATGATACATTATTTGTCTAACTGTCAACACTTAACACAATAAAATCATAAAACTATATAAAGATCCTGGAACTCAATACACATGGGTATTCAACAGCAAGTATTTAACTGCACAATGGCCTTTGTTAACAAGAATGTTCTGTTCGTAGCGTGAAGCTGTCTAAAAAATATCATCTGAAATTAATTATAAAAAATGTTTGTAGTTAGCTTGAGTTGTAAACTATGGTTGACAATCTTTTTTAGTGTTTTTTAAAATGCCATTGGCTTAAAGTAAATGCCTAGAGCAGCCATTCTCAATGAGAGTTTGAATGGAACCTTATGCCCCGTACACACAATCCGAATATCGTACGATAGATCGTACGACCGTTTGCGCTTAATAATCGCAAGTAGAAATTGAATAGCTAAATAAAGTCCAGAAAATTCTCATATGACAGAAAAAAAAATGATGTCATGTGTTTCAGACGACAACTGTACTGACTAACCGAAAATCGTAGGATCTGGAATCGTACGAGTAAAATTTCCACGCATGCCCGATCGGATAAGATCGGATGAACGGTCGTGATCGGCTGTTGAAAGTAGTGTACACACGATCCGAAAATCGTACGATCCTACCTCGGGCGATCGTTTTCTTATGATATGCGGATCGTGTGTACGGGCCATTAGGGTTCCCATAAAGGTTGCTAGGGGTTCCTTCAGCTGATTGACCTTCCATTTGAGGGTGTGCATAGTTCCAGGGCCAACTCCACTTTGCAGTTAGCAGCAAAACACCAATGGTCTTCTTAGCTGACCACCACCAATGTAAAGGGCATTGTTCCCCTTTGATCACTTATTAATTGGTTTCATTAAGGGTTCCCCAAGACCCACATTTTTTTGTAGAGGTTCCTCTAGGATTACAATTTAGAGAAAGGCTGGTGTTGAATCCAATTCACATTTGCAGATGTTGAATTTACAATGAGGTCCTACTGTTTAACCACTTCAGCCCTGGACCAATTTGCAGCCAAAGGACCTGGCCCCTTTTTGCGATTCGACACTGCGTCGCTTTAACTGACAATTAATAAATATCCCCCAAAAATATATAAAAAAACATTATTTTTCCTCAGTTTAGGCCGATACGTATTCTTCTACATATTTTTGGTAAAAAAAAAAAAATCGCAATTATTGATTGGTTTGCGCAAAAGTTATAGCGTTTATTAATTTTTTTTTTTTAATAGTAATGGCAGCGATCAGCGATTTTTATTGTGACTGCGACATTATGGCGGACACATCGGACATTTTTGACACATTTTTGGGACCATTGTCATTTATACAGCAATCAGTGCTATTTAAATGCATTGATTACTGTGTAAATGACACTGACAATGAAGGAGTTAACCACTAGGGGGCAGGGAGGGGTTAAGTGTGTGTTTTTTTAACTGTAGGGGGGCGTGGCTTGGCGTCTGACGTCACTGATGACACAGTGACAGGCTCAGTAGGAAGCATGGGGAGAGGTTTGTTTACACAGACCACTCCTCGTTCTTCAGCTCTGTGACCCGATCGCGGGACACCATCGGCGATCGTGTCCGCTGGTCCCGTGGCCACGGAGCTCAGGACCGGCTGGGCACTTAAAGGACGTACAGGTACGTGCTTGTGCCCAGCCGTGCCATTCTGACTACGTATATCGGCGTGAGGCGGTCCTTAAGTGGTTAAAAACCTTCATGTTTTACCACCAAAAATAAGAAACAACCTATAATGCAGTGCATAGCCTTTGCCCATGGTCATACAAATCACAAAATCCAATAATTTGAAGGAAATTTATAACCCAGCCCTCTTTCTTTAGAGTGAATCTGGAAAGTATTCACAGCGCTTCACTTTTTCCACATTTCATTATGGTACAGCCTTATTCCTAAAAGCATAAAATTCATTATTTTCCTAAAAATTCTACAAACAATACCCCATAATAACAATGTGAAAGAAGTTTGTTTGACATCTTTGGAAATTTATAAAAAAAAAAAAAAGTAACCCCCCCCCCATGTACATAAGTATTCACAGCCTTTGCTCAATACTTTGTTGACGCACCTTTAGCACCTATTACAGCCTGACGTCTTTTTACAGCCTGACGTCTTTTTGAGTATGACGCTACAAGCTTGGCACTATTGTGCAGAGTATTGATATAAACGCTGGAAGCTTCTTGGATGCAGTAATACGGCTTTACTTTCATGGAGAAATATCAGAACATGTCTTTACATCATGGAGACAGAAAAAGGAACAAGGAGCATACAACTACATACACTTAGAGAGATAAAACTTCCTCTAAATACATTACCATAGATATACACTACAGTGCCACCTGCTGGATAGATAGGTATAATGCATACACTATATATAGTTCACAGTACTTTACATTACAGGTTGTTGTTCTTCCAACGGACACACCTATTTTTTGAAAGTTTCTCCCATTCTTCTTTGCAGGACCTCTCAAGCTCCATTAGGTTGAATGGGGAGCGTCACTGCACAGCCATTTTCTGATCTCTCCATAGATGTTCAATCTGGTTCAAGTCTGGGCTCTAGCTGG
Organism: Lithobates sylvaticus; assembly: GCA_028564925.1. Taxonomy (NCBI): domain Eukaryota; kingdom Metazoa; phylum Chordata; class Amphibia; order Anura; family Ranidae; genus Lithobates; species Lithobates sylvaticus. The sequence continues at coordinate 729,786,556 of CM053026.1, forward strand.
GCTGCTCAAGGACATTCACAGAGTGGTCCCATAGCCACTCCTTTGTTATCTTGGCTGTGAGCTTAGGGTAATTGTCCTGTTGGAAGATGAACCTTCGCCAGATCGCTCTGGAGCAGATTTTTTTTATCAAGGATGTCCCTGTACATTGCTGCATTTATCTTTCCTTTAATCCTGACCAGTCTCACAGTTCCTGCTGCTGAAAAACATCCCCACACCATCATGCTACCACCACCATGCTTCAATGTAGGGATGGTATTGGCCAGGTGATGAGCGGTACCTGGTTTCCTTCAGACATGACACTTGCCTTTCAGGCCAAAGAGTTACATCTTTGTTTCATCAGACCAGAGAATTTTGTTTCTCATGGTCTGAGAGTCCTTCTGGCAAACTCCAGGCGGGCTGTCATGTGCCTTTTCCTGAGGAGTGGCTTCCATCTGGTCACTCTACCATCCAGGCCTGACACATCTCAAGCATGATCAGTGCAAACAGGAGGCACCTGATCTAAATTTTGAGTGTCATGGCAACGGCTCTAAATACCTATGTACATGGGATTTTTTTCATTTTTTATTTTTAATAAATTTGCAAAGATTTCATTATGGGGTATTGTTTGTAGAATTTATGAAGATAATAATGAATTTAATCCATTTTTGAATAAGGCTGTAACATAGCAAAATGTGGAAAAAGTGAAGAGCTGTGGATACTTTACGGATGCGCCGTATATAATTGATGCGTCAGCTAATATTTAATTAAAGCTATTTACTAGTTCCCCTATACACCCTAGACTTCTCTAATTTACTGAAAACAAGAATTACTGTTTTTTTGGCAGTAGTGATAGCAAATCCAATTTTATTAGTTATGATACCAAATCTGTAAATAAATCTGGATTGAACTTTGTGTACTTGTTATAGTTACAAGAATATTATTATGGCTGATGAAACTTGAGACAAATATCTTTTAATCTTCATTTATATGACCAATGTCTGCAGCGGCCACATAAAAATAAACTTCAATCGGGCATATCTTTTTTTTTTTTTTTTTTTATTTTTTTTTTTTTTTTTTATTTTGTTTTTTTTCTTGCCACGTCAGTTCAGTCTCACCCGAGGGACCCGAATCAACTTATCTGTTCATCACTGTCCCAATGGATCGTCACATCATTGTGGCTTTGCTTACTTTAATTTATCAAAAAGAAGAAAAAACACCATACAGTACTCAAAAAAAGAAAAAACAATAAAGCTGCCTCTCCCCCGTCTCATTCCCTGTGGTCATTTTATCCCCTTCCACCCTTCCCTCCCTTCCTCCGCGTCGCCCCGGCACCACGGTCAGTTCATCCATTTGCAACGAGATGTCCCTCTCTTCGAGGGCTATAGCTGAATCCTAACTACTTCGGCAAAGCTCCAGGTTTTTTTAAATTTAAGCCAACCTTCCCATTTTATATTTTCCGTGGCCCCCTTCCTTTCTTCAGCTCTAATCCTTAAAGTCTCCATCTGGCGTATATCTTCGACCCTATCAATCCATTCCCAGATATGTGGGCTATCATGATTGCCCCAATTTCTGGCTATCGTTCGCTTGGCAGCATTTAGAAGATGGGGAACCAGTGACCTCTCATATTGTTTTATCCCTTCTCTAGTGCCGTGCAGCAAAATAACCCACGGGTCGTTATCGAGTTCGTTTCCTGTAATTTCCTTCACGTACCTTAAAATTTTGGCCCAATAGGTCTTAATTTTACTGCAATCCCACCACAGGTGGGCCATGGTCCCTTTGTCGGGGCAACCCCTCCAGCAGGCCTCCGGAGTACCCGGGAGAAACTTACTTAACTTAGCCGGGGTAATATACCACCGTGAGATAACTTTATAGTTTAATTCAGCTGACCTGGTATCTATAGCGGACCTGTGGGTTAGTTTCATTATTTTGCCTATCATGAGTGCATCTACTTTAGTGCCCAAATCTCTCTCCCAATTTTGGATGAATGGTGGTATTCCCCAGTCGCTCCCCTCTATTAATAATTTATATATTTTGGAGATCGTTTTCCTCCCCTTAGTGGCCGTAAAAACCCGCTCCATTCGGGTCAGATCGTCCGCGGCCCTAATCGGTTGAGGGAGACTGCTTAGAAAGTGGCACAACTGCAGATACCTCCATTCATCCATCTTGAACATGTCTCCTTTGTTACGAAGTTCAGTGAGTGATAGTATCTTACCTTTTTGCATTATGTCTTTCAAACATGTGCCCTCTTTTTTAACCCATCCCCCTCCCACCATTACCCTCCCTGGCTGAAAATATTCATTATTTCTGAGTGCTATTAGTGGTGAATTGTACTCTCCATTTAAGTGCTTATAAACCCTATCCCAAATGCGCAATGTGTTAGTGGTTATGGCGTGCGTATTCTCTCCTAAAGACCTGTGGTGAGGTGGGTTCCATATAAGGGTACCCAATTGTGAATTGCTTAGTGATTTTTCTAACTTTACCCATCTTTTGTCGCTATGATCCGCCCCCCACTCGGGGATTCTAGAGAGGACGGCTGCTTGATAGTAATTTTCAATATCGGGGACCGCTAGGCCACCCTTGTTTTTTTCTTGTTTTAAGGTACGAAGTGCTATACGGTGCTTCCTATGTCTCCAGATGAAATTCATAATTAGGGACTTTAGCTTTCTTAGATAATTTACCGAAAGGGGGATTGGGAGCATCTGGAATTTATAAGAAATTAGTGGTAAGATCATCATTTTTACGGAGTTGATCCTTCCCAACCACGTCAAAGGTCTATTGTTGAATTCTTTGCATTTTTTTGCGATGGCATCTAACAGGGGGAGGTAGTTAATGTTGAACATTGCCTTCAGGGACCTAGACAGGATTATGCCCAGGTACTTAATTTGTTGCTTCCAAGGAAACCCAAATCTCCCCTGAAGGCTCAGCTGGACCGAACTTGGTACATTGACATTCAAAACAAATGTCTTAGAGGAGTTGATTTTAAAATTAGAAATCTCCCCGTATTGCCTCAGGACTTTCATCAGAAGTGGCATGGATGTCTGTGGGTTTCCCAAGAAGAACAGAACGTCATCTGCGAATGCCGCCAATTTATGTTCCTCGTCCTCTACTGGTACCCCATGTATTCCCGGATGTCCCCTTATTGTGGACAGAAGAGGCTCTAGGGTCAATATAAATAGAAGGGGGGACAGCGGGCATCCCTGCCTAGTACCGTTTTTCATATAAAACGGTAGAGAGGTTGTTCCATTTATCTTAATCCTAGCTGTTGGGTGGGCATACAGTACCGCTATTTTTTGAATGATCTTGGGCCCAAAACCCATATGGGTTAAGGTTTGAAACATGAGTCCCCAGTCTACCCTGTCGAACGCTTTCTCGGCGTCTATCGACAGGAGTAGACCTGGGGACCCTGCTTTCCTGTTCTTGTGAATTAATAACAGCGCTCGAATTCCGTTGTCCCGTCCCTCTCTACCAGGGACGAATCCCACCTGGTCGGGATGGACCAGTGTGCTCAAGTGGCCCCTAATCCTCTCAGCCAAAACCTTCGCGTATAATTTAGTATCGGCGTTTAAAAGCGAGATTGGCCTATAACTCGAGCACACTGATCCATCCTTCCCCTCCTTCAGTATCATCGTGATGTCCGCGGTTAAAGACTCAGTCGACATTCCAAAACTCTGTCCAAGTCCATTGAAGTATGCGCAGATTCTGGGGATTAGTTCCTCCTGAAAGATTTTATAGTACAGATTAGTGAACCCGTCCGGGCCAGGGCTCTTACCCTTCGGGGATCCCATCAAGGCCCTTTTAATCTCATCTTCCGTAAAGGGACTATCTAGCCCCTCACTTACCTCCGTTAGAAGTTTAGGGAGGCCAGCGCCATTCAGGAATCTTTCCCCCTTCTGCGCCCTATCAGATCTGATACCCTGCGGTTCCGCCGAATAGACATCTTCAAAGTAAGCCCTGAAAGATTCGGCGATATCCCTGGATAGGTACGTAATGTCCCCTTTTTTGTTTCTTATTTTTTCGATATAGTTACGGGACTTTTTATTGCCAAATGTTTTCCAGATTTATTACTCCACATGTACCTCTCCTTAGCCACTAAGTCAGATGTTTGTTTTATTTGTTGTTCCATCAGGTCTTTTAAATCTTCTCTGAGGGCAATAATTTTTGAATAAAGGTCCCTGTTTGGCGCGATGGAGGATTTATGGATCTGCTCAGCAGTTTTTATTTCTTCCACAAGGGCATCTTTTTTTTTCCTACCTTCTTTTTTTTTCCAAGCCCCCTTTGTAATTAAGATCCCTCTTATATAGGATTTGTGGGCGTCCCATAGAGTTGACCCCAAAACCTCCCCATTGTCATTGATTTCGAAAAAAAGTTTTATTTCGTTTTTGATTTGCTCAACTATTTCTTCATCATGGAGGAGTTCCTCGTTCAATCTCCAACTCGCTGAAGGGGCCTGTAGTTCAGGGCATTCTAGAACCATTGAGACTGGGGCATGATCTGATATAGAGACGATCTCCACCTTCGTGTCCTTGACTCGTTCTAAGAGGGCATGATCGATAAAAATATGGTCCAATCGGGAGTACGTCCCGTGCACGTGGGAATAGAAGGTGTAATCCCTGTCTCCAGGGTGTTGTATCCTCCAGACGTCAACCAACTGGTTAGACCTCAAGTTCTGCTTAATCATTTTAAGTTGTTCCTTACATACCCCACGTGCACGGGACGTACAATCGAGGTCCGGGTCCATGCAAAAGTTGAGGTCCCCCATCAAGATAACATACCCCTGTCTAAAATCTCTTAATTTAGACAGAATATCTTTCATAAATTTAATCGGTTTAATATTTGGGGCGTATATGTTTGCAAAAGTATATTTATTGCCGCCAAGCGAACCTCTCAAAAACAAAAATCTACCCTCTGGGTCCTCCACCCTACTCTCCACTTGGAACTGTATATCCCTAGAGAATCCGATGGCCACCCCCCTTGCCCTATTAATAATGGCGTCGCCATAGTACCAAGATGGGTAATGACCCGAGGCTAATTTGGTGTTAGACATCCGGGACAGGTGTGTCTCCTGAAGGAAGACCACACCTGCCCCGTAGGCTCTCAGCTCCTCAAGGATCTTTTGTCTTTTGGCCCGAAGATTAAGTCCCTTTACATTATAGGATACAAATTTAATCAAAGTCATCTCGTCACAATAGCAAAGCTTTTATTGTCAGTGTACACGCGGTGTCGGGGCGACGCGGAGGAGACCCCCCCCTCCCTCCCTCCCCCTCTACCTCCCCCCCCTCCCCCCCCCCCCCTCCACCCATCCCTCCCCCCTCCCCACCCCTCGATCCCAACCCCCCCCCACCACCCCTCCCCTCCCATCCCACCCTGGCCCTCTCTAGGGTCTTGGAGTCGTTGGGGGCCATTCAGATGTCTGACCTCCCACGTCTCTCCTACCAACTCAGGAGGGGTGGGGCACTGAGTGGCTGGAAAATCCAGCCATTCTCCCGATAGTATTCCATAATCGGGGAGCAGCGAGCGAAAAAAGAGAAGATGTAATTCCCTGCTACCCTAGCACCCACCCGACCAACACCCGGAAAGGGGGAAAAAAAAAAAAAAAAAAAAAAAGGTAGGGGCTCCCCCCTCCTCCCCGTCTCCTCACAAGGGGATTTAACCGTACTCTCCCCCATCTACCCATCCTGGCAGGGCCGGGACTTGGATGCCCATTTTACTGCAGAAATCTGGGACCTCCTCCGGAAAGCGCAGTCTGGCAGAGCGCCCATCCTTGTTCCCGATTAGGCTTGCCGGGAACCCCCAGATGTATTTTATATTTGCAAATCGCAAAGCTTCTAGTAAAGGCCTCTGCTGCCTGCGTCTTTCTAGAGTCTGGGGAGATAAATCTGAGTAAATTTGAACTTCAGTGCCTTCATAATTCAAGGGGGGGCTCCGATATAATTTTGCCCAGATTTCCGCCTTATCCTCGTAGTATCTAAACCTAACGATAATGTCTCGGGGTCTACCAGATTCTGCTGTTTGCCTTCTGCCCAGTCGGTGGACCCTCTCGATTTTAGGAAAATTTTCACGGCCTCTTGCTAAAAGCGGGTTGAGTATTAAAAATATAATGTCCCTTAAATCCTCTCCTTCCTTCTCGGGGACCAATTTCACCCTAATATTCTGTCTCCGGTTTCTATTTTCGATATCCTCCAGCTTGTATAGGGTGTCCCGTTGTTTTAGGTGTAATACTCGTATTTGTTCCTTCAGTTCGAGAGTCTCGTGTTCCTGACCTTCCACCTTCTTCTCAACAATTTCAACCCTTCCTAGCAGGTGGCCCCAGTCTTCTCTAAGGAGGGTAAATTCCCCTTTAATGGAATTTTCCATCTTCTGGAGCATTTCCTCCATTTCTTTCTTTGTAGGGCCCTGTGACTCAACCTCTTGTTCAGAAGGCCTACTTCCATTCGTCTCGCTTTCCATCGCCTGTTCTGATAGGGTCTGATCGAGTGTCATATCTGCTTTTTTATCTTTACCTTTCTTTTTGTCTGTCATAGCTTTAAATTGGTGGTCCGCATTAAGCGGTTGTGGGCTGGATCCGGATCTCATATATTGTTTTATGTCACTGGCCGCAGGTTTCGGGGTTTTTGGGGGCGCTTTTTTGGATGGTTTACTCATATTTCCTTTGGGGAGTTTTCTAATTCTCCTCCCCAGCTTGCTAGAGGGGGTACTTCCTCAAGTTGTTTTAGGTTACTCTCCTTCTTCCACCCTACCTCCTCCGAGCCCAGTTCCTATTCCTCTTCTTCTTAGTCCTGCAGGTGGGGGCTATACCGGATGTTCAACCGGGGTTTTACCTTACAGCTATTTGTGAGTCTCGGACAAACACTCCCCTGTAGAGCTGTCCAGGAACTGCCTCTGTCCCAATGGGATGACCCGTCCAGAGCCCCAAAAATGGATAGTGCGTGCCCTTAAAAGGAGGCTCCTGAGTCAAGGGGTCTCACCCTCCTGCCTCACGTGCCCCCTACGGCCAGTCCCCTGCATAAGCCCTCTAGGGGTAAAGAGAGAAGCTAAGACGACTGACAGGAGCTTTTAGGTTTTTAAGATAAGTCCTTGTCAGGGAGTTTGTAAAATTGCAGGGAGAGAGATGCCACTTGGGGACAACAAACTGGGGCTGAATACCGGAGCCCTAAGGGGGAGGGTAGGGTAGGCACAAGATGAGGGGGTGAAAAAAAAAGGAAAGAAAATTACCACTAATAAGGGCAGTAACCCTCCCTGCCGGCGCAAGGTACCCTTTCCTTATCCCATCCTCTCCCCTGGAGGGGGAACAGTTCTCCCCCCTAGATGAGGTAGATGAAAGCTTCGCCAACACAGGCTGGGGGCCAAGGGCTCTTTGCTCGGTAGGGGGCAGTGAGCTATATAAGGGTTATACGCTGGGGGCACAAGGTTCGCCTTGAACAGGGTTTCTAGTCCTTTGGGGAACCGTTAGTCCTCTTAGCGACCGTCAGCCTATTCTGTACATGCTAATAGGGAGAACCTATCACATCCCAAGTGGGAAGCGGTCATACCAGTGTAAGAAGGGAGAGAACACAGTGCAACCCTCAGCTTCAGGGAGAGAGCAAGGGAACATGTACTGGCAGCTAAAAAAAAAAAAAAAAAAAGAAAAAATAAATGACAGTGTCCTTAATAAGCCTGTACTTGAAACATTCATTGACCCCAGCACACCGCTATTCCAATTGTAAGCATGGGGAACGACAAAGTCCCTTAGTGTATTCCTCCTCATTGGAGAGACAAGTTGTTGTAAGTAAAGACAAAATCCTGCTTACCTCGCGCCACGGGTGTAAAGAGGTTTAGAGAGCCTTCCCCCTCCCAGGGGGGGGCTGGTAATCAAAATTTACTCACGGTCCAGGCGCATCTTACGGCCGAGGGGGAGAACATCGGAGGTCCGGGTCGGCGGGAAGGAGGGCTCGGGGTGAGGGAGGCAGGGGTGTTCCGGGTGTCGGTCAGTGCGGCGCCAGTCAGCAGGCTCCGATCCGTGCAGAGCGTCTCCCGAGCGTAGTGCTGTCGCTCGGAGGTGCACGGCGCCTACCTTCCATAGGGCGCCGGCATCTATCCTCCTCGCGGTCAGCGTTCACTCAGGCCGCCCGCTGCATCAGGCCCCTCCCCCCGTGCGTAACTACGTCCGCACGTCCTGGCTCATCCCCGTGCCCCAGCTGCAATCGGGCATATCTTGGTATGTATCTTGTCCCCGGAGAAAAGTCTCATTATAGTTTTATTATGTGGTTATAGAAAAATATGCTACACTGTTATCAAACTAGTCCTTCTTATTTTAGAATAAGGCCCCTTTCACATGGGGCACGTCCATTTTGACGGACTCTGCCTGCTCAGTGGGGGATCGATCCGTTGATCTCTGTTGAGCAGGTGGATGACAGGTCCATCTCCGCTCACTGTGACGGACCTGTCAGATGGAGAGATCGGATGAAAAACGTCCACCTGTCCGATTCATCCAATCCGCCAGACAGATGGAAAATACGACCACCATCTGTCTGTATTTGGCAGACAGGATCGTATAGCGACGATCCCCGCTGAGCAAGCGGATATCCACAGGGCGGATCAGCACTGATCCGCCCCGTGTGAAAGAGGTCTTAAGGTCTGGCAGTGAAGGGGTTAACCACTAGGGGGGCGCTGTAGGGGTTAAGTGTGTCCTAGGGAGTGATTCTAACTGTGGGGGGGGCGTGGCTACATGTGACACGACACTGATCACCGCTCCCGATTACAGGGACCTGTGATCAGTGTCACTAGGCAGAATGGGGAAATGCTTGTTTACATCAGCATTTCCCCGTTCTTCCTCTCTGTGAGAGGGACATTGAGTCGAGTCCGCGGGACCGGCGATCATACTTACGGAGCTCGCGGCAGGCACGCGCTCCCGCAAACAGCTTCTTAAAGGGCAACATGCAGGTATGTTAATATGCCTGTACGTGCCCTTCTGCCAAGCGGATATCCACAGGGCGGATCAGCACTGATCCGCTCCGTGTGAAAGAGGCCTTAAGGTTTTACACCTTAATGCATTCAATGCATTAAGGTGAAAAACCTCCTGTGCTGCAGCTCCCCTCCAGACCCCCTCCCCTTTTTCTTACCTGAGCCCGATTCGATCTAGCGAGGTGCATGATAACAGTGGCTCCCACCCATCTCCCTTCTCATTGGACAGATTGATAACAGCGGGAGACATTGGCTCCTGCTGCTGTCAATCAAAAGCTGTGACACGGGAGCCAGGGAAAGATTTTACCCCCTTCCTGACCAGAGCACTTTTTGCGATTCGGCATTGCGTCGCTTTAACTGACAATTGCGCGGTCGTGCGACGTGGCTCCCAAACAAAATTTACGTCCTTTTTTCTCCACAAATAGAGCTTTCTTTTGGTGGTATTTCATCACCTCTGCGGTTTTTATTTTTTTGTGCTATAAACAAAAAAATAGCGTCAATTTTGAAAAAAACACATTATTTTTTACTTTTTACTATAATAAATATCCCCAAAAAATATATAAAAAAAACGTTTTTTTTTCCCCTCAGTTTAGGCCGATACTTATTCTTCTACATATTTTTGGTAAAAACAATTGCAATAAGCGTTTATTGATTGGTTTGTTCAAAAGTTATAGCATCTACAAAATAGGGGAAGGAATTTTTATTAATAATTTTTTCTACTAGTAATGGCGGCGATCAGCGATTTTTATAGTGACTGCGACATAATGGCGGACAGATCGGACACCTTTGGCGCTATTTTGGGACCATTCATATTTATACAGCGATCAGTGTATATTAAAAATGCATTGATTACTGTGTAAATGTGACTGGCAGTGAAGGGGTTAACCACTAGGGGGCGCTGTAAGGGTTAAGTGTGTCCTAGGGAGTGATTCTAACTGTTGGGGGCGTGGCTACATGTGACACGACACTGATTACCGCTCCCGATTGCAGGGACCTGTGATCAGTGACAGTGTCACTAGGCAGAATGGGGAAATACTTGTTTACATCAGCATTTCCCCGTTCTTCCTCTCTGTGAGAGGGACATTGAGGCGAGTCCGCGGGACCTGCGATCACACTTACGGAGCTCGCGGCAGGCATGCGCTCCCGCAAACCGCTTCTTAGAGGGCAACGTGCAGGTACGTTAATATGCCTGTACGTGCCCTTCTGCCGATGGATATCGACGTGAGCCGGTCGGCAAGCGGGTTAATCATAGCTTCGCCAATTAAGGGGGATGTACAGGTATGCCCATTTGCCCACTGCTGCACCCAGATATACATTGGCACAATGGCAGCGGTGGGCAAATGGGCATACCTGTACATCCCTTTTAATTGGCGAAGCTATGATTAACTGCTTGCCGACCGGCTCACGCCGATATACGCAAGTAGTTAAGCTTTGACAAAAAAACCTGGAAGCTGATTGGTTTCTATGCAGAGCTGCACCAGATTTTGCACTCCCCAGTTCTAAAACATGAACCCCATTATAATGTAGAGATATCAGCCAAATGATCAGCAATGTGGTACTGGAGCTTTGCTAAATGAATTCAGGATGAATAGACAATGCAAACAGGATGGTTTCATGGGGTATGCAGTATGCACAGAACAAACAATAACAGGCAGTGCTTCTATTACAATAACAGGCGGTGCTTCTATTACAATAACTGGAGCTGCCTAGAAGCAGTTTCTTACAAAGGGCACTATGTGGCAGTAAATTACAGCCCATAAGACGTTTAGGGCTCGTTCACACTAGCAGTGCTCTCTGAAGAGTAATCGGCATTCTAATCACTCTTAAGTCTAGGTTCACACATGTCCGGCTGCAGTTTGCAGTCTGAAGTCCGGTTTTGTTTACCGGTTTAGGCACGATTCAGGTGCAAATTCCAGTAAAAATTTGCACCTGGACTACACCTAAACCGGACCCAGGATTGCGGCTTTCCCGGACATGTGTGAACCGGTGAAACGCAAAAATGTTTAAAAACGCATTTGATTTGCATATATGTGAATTGAGCCTTAGTTAGCTTTTTACAGACGGTGAGGTGGTGTTGTATTGCCTCCTCATCGCTTGCTTTAATCCCCTTGATCCCCGCAGTAGTCGGTGGCAACGACAGCAGCTGCAATGCACACAGTTGCGGGGCGCTTTCAGGGTGGCCCCATTCAGTTGAACAGGTCATGTTTGGTGAGTACTATGCCTCCAACCTCGACCGATAACCAAAGTATAAATCATGGGTGATCTGTCCATTTAATAAAATTATAAACATGTCAATCAAACTAACATTTGTACTAATTATGTAACAGTGTGACAAGTGGTGGTGCGTCCATAGAGGGCGCAGGAGCGCCGCCCCCTCTCTCCTGCACCGCTCTATCACCAATAGATAGATTCATGCATTGCATGAATCTATCTATTGTCGCCGCTGCCGCCCTCTATTCAGGTGTCCGGCCCCTTGTCGGGTGCCGGGCATCTGAATTACAGCAGTGAGGTTTCTTTGGAAGCGCCTGATTAGAGCTGTCGGCTCTAATAGGCGTCCTGATTAGAGCCGTGGGCTCTAATAGGCTTCCAAAAGGGTAAACAGCGGGCGAAATGCTGTGCGTTCGCTGTTTACACAGTGTTGTGTTAGAGAAGCGAATGCATCGCTTCCCTAACACTGACCCGCCTCTCAGCCAATCGGGTTGCCGAGTCTGTGTTACCTGTCACCTGATTGGCTGAAATCACAGGCGCTGTGATTGGACGCCTACCAGGCATCCAATCATTGCAGAAGACGAGAGGAGGAGCGCGGGAGAAGACATCAGGGTCGGGATGAAATGGAGGACACTGCTCGCCGCCTGCCGCCATCACCCGCTGCACACTATAGACAAGGTAAGTGCCGGGCAGACGGCGGGCGGGGGGGCACAGTGGCAGCACTTGGGGCACAGTGGCAGCATTTAATGGGCACAGTGGCAGCACTTGGGGCACAGTGGCAACATTTAATGGGCACAGTGGCAGCATTTGGGGGGAACAGTGGCAGCACTTGGGGCACAGTGGCAGCACTTGGGGCACAGTGGCAACATTTGGGGCACAGTGGCAGCATTTAATGGACACAGTGGCAACATTTGGGGCACAGTGGCAGCGTTTGATGGGAACAGTTGCAGCATTTGGGGCACAGTGGCAGCATTTTGGGCACAGTGGCAGCATTTAATGGGCACAGTGGAAGCATTTGGGGCACAGTGGCAGCGTTCGATGGGAACAGTGGCAGAATTTGGGGCACAGTGGCAGCGTTTAATGGGCAAAGTGGCTGCGTTTTGATGGCACAGTGAGGCTGCAATTGATGGGGATTTTTTTTCAGAATTTTTCAGTTTGTTTGCGCCCCCCCCCAAAAAATTTTGAACACCAGCCGCCACTGAGTATGACTATAAATTCAACCAAATAAAAAAATAATAATAACTAAATAAATAATAATAAATATATTATCACTATCAACGTTTCTAATTTAAATTAAAAAAAATTATTTACAATCAAAGAGAAAAAAAGAAAAAAAAACACAGTACCTTGTATATTACATCATTCATAAATTGATGTAACATAAAGTTTTAGAAACACGTAAAACAGGCCTGGGTAGGTTTGAGTCCCAGTGATAACAAGAATAACACACTTGAAATAAATATCATCTACGTGCGCCAATGTTGTCGCATACTTACGATATAAAGGGCCGCGGTGGCCTGTACTGACTTGTGGAGTTTGGCGCCCTACGAAAGTGAACAATACACATTGAATTACACAGTGCGTTCCGTCCCACCTGAGCAAACGTCAATTCGGAAATATAATCCCTATTGTGACCTTCTTAAGTCTCTTACCTACACTGTTCTTTAATACGATGTAATAGCTCGCTGGGTCACACGCTCATTACAACACAATAATAAAGTCTCTGCACCCAACGACTTCTGTTATTAAAGAGCATAAAACTGGCCATCCGGAAAATACTGTCGTTGCCCATTAAGTCCCTGTGACTGGGACATGACATGGTGTCCCTCCTGTTCCCTGACCGCCGTATAATTTTAACAGTCAGCATAGGCACTTCCACTATCAAATAACAGCTGCTGTGCAGGAATGATGGAAATGTAGTGTAGACAATTTATTTATATTTTTTAATAAATCAATTTTTTTTTCTTTTTTTATACAGATAAAGAGTTAAAGCGGTTCTGCACACATTTCATTTAGTAAATCTCTTTGCCTTCCAAATCAGGCAAAGAGTACTAAATGAAGTGTTTTTTTTTTTTTTTCACTTACCTTGTAATCGCTGACTTCCTTTTTCTCTGTCTCTGCGGCGGTGGGCGGAGTCTCTGCGTCGATCGTCGTCACGCCGCACTGTCTCCTAGGATCTGGTGTCATTGATCCCAGGAGTCAGTGCGGACATCTTCCGAAATCTCGCGAGATTTCGGCCACATCTTCCGAAATCTCGCGAGATTTCGGACACATCTTCCGAAATCTCACGAGATGTCGGCAGATGTGCCGAAATCTAGCGAGATTTCGGAGAACGTGAGCTGCACTTTGCCGTTACTGCGCACGCGTGAGCTCGGCGCAGTAACGGCGGTGCATGCTGGGCCATCTGAAGTGCCTGTGGGGTTTCACATGCCCACAGGCAAGATGGCACCCAGCAAGAAAACATTTTTATAAATTATTTTATACGACGAAAACCTCCTAATCACATCTCCTAATCCTTTGCATTGCATTAAAAAAAAAAAAAAAACACACAGTGCAGAACCGCTTTAAGACAAAATTTATAGGTAATTCAGTGGTCTCCAAACTGTGGTCGGGGGGCTAGCTAGCTGCTGCCCTTTGCTTGCCTTTATTCGGTCCTTGGGACACTATTCCTCCCACTGACACTATGGATGAGGCACTATTCTTCCCACTAATATCAATAATGGGGCACTATTCCTCCCACTAGAATCAATAATGGGGCACTATTCCTCCCACTAATATAAATGATGGGATACTATTTACCCCCACTGACGCCTGGGCATTTTCTACTCCCACTGGCCACAGTCTGGCCCCCCAAAAGCCTGAAGGACAGTGAACTGGCCCTTTGTTTATAAAGTTTGGAGACCCCTGACCAGGGGCGGACTAACCATTCGGCCACTCGGGCACTTCCCGAGGGCCCCGGGCCACTAGGGGGCCCCATCAGGTTGCCAGCCTCAGTAAAACCAGGGACAGTATGTAAAAATCAGTTTCTGAAATGTCCCTTATCGACATCCTTTTGGTCTAAAAATCCAGAGATTATAGCTGCCCCGCCTCTCCAGTACCTTCTCAGCCAATAGAAACATGTCTGTGTATACTGTGTGATTGTATACTGTGTGTGTGTATACTGTGTGGCCCCATAATCTCTGATTGCCTGGGGGCCCCATAATCTCTGATTGCCCGGGGGCCCCATGAGTTGTCAGTCCGCCCCTGCCCCTGACTTATACAGCACCACAGTTTATAAATACTTATAAAGCAGAACTGCTAAAAATAGCAAGATTATTTTTTATTTATTACAGATAGTTGTATAGCGCCGTCAATTATACAGCCCTTTACATACCATGTTTCCCCGAAAATAAGCCCGGGTCTTTATATTAATTTTGGCAACAAAAGACACAGTAGGGTTTATTTTTGGGGTAGGTCTTACCATATAATGTGCTGTCTTCTCTCCCCCTCTCTCTCCCTGCCTGAAAGGAATCCCCTGTGTGAACCGAGTTAAAATGCTTGTAAAGTCCCATAATCCACTCAATTACAGTAGTATATAATGTACAATGTGTGTGTTTCTGTAATATAATTGTGCCAAATACCTTCGTTATAGCGCCGCTCTGCGCTTCTGTGACCCACCGGAGCTCTCTTCCCTGCAATTATATTACAGAAACACACACATTGTACATTATATACTTATATACTACTGTAATAGATTGGATTATAGGATTTTAACAAGCTTTTTAAACTAGGGCTTATTTTCGGGGTAGGGCTTATATTTCAGCCTTCCTGGAAAATAACGTTAGGTCTTATTTTTGGGGTAGATCTTATTTTCGGGGAAACACGGTATATATTGTACATTCCCTGTCCTCAAGTAGCTTACAATCTAAGGTCCCTAACTCACATTCATAAATGCACATCACAGCAATTTTTTATGATACAGCACTACAACACCCCCCTGTTCGGTTTGCACTACAACCTGCGAACAGACCTAAAGTTTGTGTGAACTTTAGAACCCCATTAAAGTCTATGGGACTCGAATGTTCAAAATATAGGCTTTTAAAATTAGCACTTTAGATTTCTCCCATAGACTTCTACAGGGTGTTCGCGGCTTTTCGAATTTGCCGCGAACACCCCAAATAGTTTGCTGTTCGGTGAACAGGCGAACAGGCAAAAAATTCAACTCGAACTCGAAGCTCATCCCTATACAGCACCTGCCCCAAATAACTTCCTCCATCTCTGTGGGTGGATAAATAGACATTTTACTAGTTGCATTACGCAGACAGACAGATACTAGATATAAAAAGGGTGGATTACATTCATTAAAAGAAAGTAATTTATTTTATTATACATTTTATATTATTTTATTATTATTTATTTTTTAATATTTATTTTTTTACATTTTTTTATATAATTTTTGTATAGGGGGGCCCTTCTGTCAGGAGGGGAGCCAGGGGCAGTTGCCCCTTTTGCCCCCTTTTAAATCCAGCCCTGGACTGATGGACTGATGGATGTTCTTATGTATTGTGTCTTTGAAAGTTCTCATTTATCCAGATCACGGAATAGCTAGTAGCAAGTTACATTCTGTACTGTATTGTGCTAATTTCACTGCTCATCCAAGTAGTTTCCTCAGCTCCACTGAGTGAGAAACATAGCCCACAATTATAGCCATAAAGGTAGCTCAGTCACCTTAACCTGATCGCCATGGAATGTGTCAAAGTAGATGTTACAGTAAATATCTGGATGGTGTGAATGTTTATGAAATCCCCCTGTTCCATTTCTATATCCCAGTCCCATGCTGCCATGATGTCTGTGACATGTGTTAATTGTTTGAGCCACATGGCAAAAGGTGAGAAATGTTATTAAATCACCAGGGTAGAGTTGTTAAATGTCCTATTAAAGTCCACTGGATATCACAAACTACTAATTGGTTTATGTGTGTTCTGCTTTTCAGCTTTCTCTGTATAATCTGTATGTACAGTTTGTCCTTGTGGAAAAAACACAATTCAATGAACTTGCGTTCCGCCGTGCTGTGCTACAGTCAATACATCTCTGCCCATAGAAGTCTTCAAAACAGGGCAGGTGAATCTGAGATGTTGGTAAACTCAAATGGCTTAAATTGATCTAGCCTCCATGTGTTTGTTCATTGAAGAAGTTATAAACCTTCGGAAGAAAAACCCTGCAAGGCAAAGGCATAATGAGCTAGTATGCACTGCATACTAGCTCATTATGAAATACTTACCTTAGAACAAAGCTGTTGCAGCAGTCCCCGCACACCGCTGTCATGGCCGACATCTTTCCCAGGGCCTCTTCCGGGTTCGTGGGCTCCAGCGATGTGATTGGCCGAAGCCGCGATGATGTCACGGAAGCCGACGTTCACGGCACCAGCTCAGAAGGAACGACAACTGTGGGCCGTTCCTTCAGAGCGCATACGCCAGTGATGTCACTGGCCGCATGCACTGGAAATATCTCATAAACTGTACAGGTTTAGGAGATATTTTCACTACCGATAGGTAAGCCTTATTATAGGCAACTATAATAAGGAACTTTACTTCCCCTTTAACTACTTCAATACCGGGCACTTACACCCCCTTCCTGCCCAAGCCAATTTTAAGCTTTCAGCGCTATTTAAATTACAATTGCGCAGTCATGGTACACTGTACCCAAACAGAATTTTTATCATTTTGTTCCCACAAATAGAGCTGGTGGTGTTTGATCACCTCTGCGTTTTTTATTTTTTGCTAAACAAATAAAAAAAAGACCTAAAATTCTGAAGAAAAAAAAAGGTTTTCTTTTGTTTCTGTTATAACATTTTGTAAATATGTAAGTTTTCTCCTTCACTGATGGGCACTGATATGGCAGCACTGACGGGCACTGATAAGGCAGCACTGATTAGGTGGCACCAATGAGGTGGCACTGATGGGCACTGATGATGGGCACTGACGATGGGCACTGATAGGCAGCACTGATGGGTGGCACTGATATGCAGCACTGATGGGCATTGATAGGCGGCATTGATGGGCACTCATGGGTGGCACTGGCGGGCACTGATAGGCGACACTAATGGGC
Organism: Lithobates sylvaticus; assembly: GCA_028564925.1. NCBI lineage: Eukaryota > Metazoa > Chordata > Amphibia > Anura > Ranidae > Lithobates > Lithobates sylvaticus. The sequence goes on from CM053026.1 coordinate 729,803,770, forward strand.
ACTGAAAGGCTGCACTGATGGGTACTTATGGGTGGCACTGATAGGCGGCACTGATGGGCACTGAAAGGCAGAACTGCTGGGTACTGATGGACACTGATATGTGGCACTGATGGGCACTAATATGCGGCACTGATAGATGGCATTGTTAAGCATCACTGATGGCACTGGCAGGCATTTGGGATGGGCACTGATTGGCAGCTGAGTGGGCACTGATTGGCATTTCCCTGGTGGTCCAGGGTGGCATACCTGGTGATCCTGGCGGCATCCTGGTGGTCTTGGGTGGGCACCCAAAGGAGAGCTGCATTTTGTAAATATGTAAGTTTTCTCCTTCACTGATGGGCACTGATATGGCAGCACTGACGGGCACTGATAAGGCAGCACTGATGAGGTGGCACCAATGAGGTGGCACTGATGGGCACTGATGATGGGCACTGACGATGGGCACTGATAGGCGGCACTGATGGGTGGCACTGATATGCAGCACTGATGGGCATTGATAGGCGGCATTGATGGGCACTCATGGGTGGCACTGGCGGGCACTGATGGGCACTGATAGGCGACACTAATGGGCACTGAAAGGCTGCACTGATGGGTACTTATGGGTGGCACTGATAGGTGGCACTGATGGGCACTGAAAGGCGGAACTGCTGGGTACTGATGGACACTGATATGTGGCACTGATGGGCACTAATATGCGGCACTGATAGATGGCATTGTTAAGCATCACTGATGGCACTGGCAGGCATTTGGGATGGGCACTGATTGGCAGCTGAGTGGGCACTGATTGGCATTTCCCTGGTGGTCCAGGGTGGCATACCTGGTGATCCTGGCGGCATCCTGGTGGTCTTGGGTGGGCACCCAAAGGAGAGCTGCATTTTGTAAATATGTAAGTTTTCTCCTTCACTGATGGGCACTGATATGGCAGCACTGACGGGCACTGATAAGGCAGCACTGATTAGGTGGCACCAATGAGGTGGCACTGATGGGCACTGATGATGGGCACTGACGATGGGCACTGATAGGCGGCACTGATGGGTGGCACTGATATGCAGCACTGATGGGCATTGATAGGCGGCATTGATGGGCACTCATGGGTGGCACTGGCGGGCACTGATGGGCACTGATAGGCGACACTAATGGGCACTGAAAGGCTGCACTGATGGGTACTTATGGGTGGCACTGATAGGCGGCACTGATGGGCACTGAAAGGCGGAACTGCTGGGTACTGATGGACACTGATATGTGGCACTGATGGGCACTAATATGCGGCACTGATAGATGGCATTGTTAAGCATCACTGATGGCACTGGCAGGCATTTGGGATGGGCACTGATTGGCAGCTGAGTGGGCACTGATTGGCATTTCCCTGGTGGTCCAGGGTGGCATACCTGGTGATCCTGGCGGCATCCTGGTGGTCTTGGGTGGGCACCCAAAGGAGAGCTGCACTGATAAACAATCAGCACAGATCCCCCCTATCAGGAGAGCAGCCGATCGTCTCTCCTCTACTCGCGTCTGTCAGAAGCGAATGAGGAAAAAACAATGGTTCTTCCTGTTTACATCGTGCTAAGCTGTGATTGGACATGGCTGATCACGTGGTAAAGAGCCTCCATCAGAGGCTCTTTACCGAGATCAGTATAGCGGTGTGTCAGACTGACACATTGCACCATTGATCGCCGCGATGCACGCCCCCACAGGCGCGAAAAATCTGTGGTTCTGGAGGGCCATCATATGACATCCACCCAGAACGGAAGCCGCGCTGCCCAGCTGTCATTTGACGGCCAGCGGGCGGGAATTGGTTAAGCAGGCAGTGTGGTTTGTTTTGGTTTTAAAAAAATGATAAATATCTTTTTATCTTTGTGCTCATTTGTAGTCACCTCCTCTCTCTGCTCTGTATCCCGTTCTAAGAGAGCCAAGTGGGGGCCGAGATTACCTTTTGTTTTAGATAAACAGTATAGTCAGTGAATGAAGGCTGGAGGAGAAGGAGGGGCGGTGAGGAGAGGAGAGGATAGGGGAGGGGCGGTGAGGAGAGGATAGGGGAGGGGAGGGGTGGTGAGGAGAGGATAGGGGAGGGGCGGTGAGGAGAGGATAGGGGAGGGGAGGGGAGGGGTGGTGAGGAGAGGATAGGGGAGGGGCGGTGAGGAGAGGAGAGGATAGGGGAGGGGCGGTGAGGAGAGGATAGGGGAGGGGCGGTGAGGAGAGGATAGGGGAGGGGCGGTGAGGAGAAGAGAGGATAGGGGAGGGCAGTGAGGGGAGGAGAGGATAGGGGAGGTGTGGTGAGGAGATGCTAGGGGAGGAGCCGTGAGATTGTGTTCTCACTGAGCACTAATGAGCTGACAGGCAGAGAGGAGGGGGAGGAGAGGGCGCTGCAGAGACACAGACACACAGGAAAGAAGCTAGATGATGGAGACACGTATCCTGACCACGATCTCATAGCTCAGCAGCCATGATAAACATGGTCAGCTCACAGGGGGGAAGTCAGAACCAGGCAGAATTAACCTGGTACTGTAGGAGATACAAAGGGGCAATTGACTAGGTAAAAGCACTATGCTATAGCTTGTGTCTTTTTTTTTTAACAGAGATGCTTTATTGAAATCAAAACAGGTTTACAGATATATCACGTCAGAAAAAAGAGAGTCAGTATCTTACAATGACAGGCACTGAAAGCATGAGGATTGTACACATTACAGCATAACAAAGCAGGTTTCCAGCTTACATATAAGTCACCTTAACCATGTCTAGTCCTTTCCTTCAGTATTTATTACAAGCTAAGACTCCGTTGGATCTGTAGCCGAGTGTTTTAGTGAGAGGTTGGTCCTGTGGGGGGGGGGGGGGGGGCTTGGCTCAGGATCCAGTTGTTCAGGTAAGGGGGGTGGTTGACCGCTTCTCCAGAGGGGGATTTTAGGAAGGATGTATCATTTCGCTCAACCATGAGCATCGATCCACCCGCCATATTTTGTCAAACTTTACCGGGCACTGTCTACTTTCGTAGGTGAGCCTATACAGGGGGAGGACAGCATTTATGGAGCGGCACCAGGAGTCATGCGTTGGGGGGTCAGTCGATTTCCATTTCAGGAGGATCTGGCGTCTAGCATAGAAAATAGAGAACGTAAGAAACAGCTTAGTGTATCTGTCTCCCTGAACCTCCTCCAGATAACTAAGGAGAAAGGTCAGGGGATTTCTGGGTATCCTGATGCCCGAGATTCCCGTAAGGTCATCGGCCACCTGGGTCCAGAAGGGAAGGAGTCTGGGGCAAGACCAGACCATGTGAAGAAATGAGACCGTCTCCTGCCCGCACCTGGGACAGAGCGGGTCACGCTGTGGGAATATCCTGGCCAGCCTTTGCGGAGTGTAATAAGCTCTATGTAGGAACTTTAATTGTATGAACCTATCACGTGAGGCTATCATTGTCGGGATGTAAGTGGGAACGCATTCTTCCCATATTTCATCGTCCAGGGTAGGTAAGTCTTCCTTCCATTTATCAAATGATTTGGTCAGCTTGGCATCGTGAGCCACTGTCAGATATAGATAAAGGGAGGACAAGGGTCGGCCCATGGTGCTAGAGGTCAGGAGACGTTCGGTCGAGTCCATTTCTAGTGTTATAGGTTGGGGGAACTGCGATTTATATGCGTGTCGAAGCTGCCAGTATCTAAAGGTCCAGGCCTGCGGAAGCGCGTGCGAGGACCTCAATTCCTGGAAGGAGGCTATTGTGCCACGTTTGGTGATATGTTTCAAAGTGAGTATTCCCTTCCCTGCCCATTCCGAGGGATTTGGTAGTGAGTTAAAGTGGGGCAACAGGGGGTTACCCCACAGAGGTGTATTCGGGGAAACATGGTGAGGCCTATGGTACACCCTCCTGGCATCCTGCCACGCTTGTATGGTGGTCTTCATAGGGGTGGTGACAGCAGGGTCAGCTCGTTTACCTCTAAATGGTAGGTTGCTGAGTGCAGCGTAGGAGCCCAAGATGGCAGCTTCCAATCTAACTGCCGGATTCTGTCTGGGCTGGGAGAACCACCACCTAACCGTTACCAATACAGCAGCCCAATAATAAATTTGAAAGTTCGGAAGAGCCAGACCACCGCCCGAAAGGGGGAGGTAGAGTAGCTGTTTCGCCACCCTCGGGGGTCTCCCAGCCCAGACAAAGTTCCCCAGCAGAGCCTCCAGTTTCGCTATAAATGCCTTGGGGATGTGGGCCGGGGTATTCCTGAAAAAATAAAGGAACTTTGGTAGAAGTACCATCTTCAAGAGGTTGACCCTGCCTACAGGAGATAGGGGGAGCGAGCGCCAGGCTGCACATTTGGCCGTGGTTTGTTGCATCAGGGGCTGGAGGTTGCGGGCCATGTATTGTCTCAGGTCCGCTGTCACCCTAATTCCCAGGTATGTAATTTCGTCTACCTATCTAAGTTGGGTCAGGGGAGCCGGGGGGCGGTCTGAGGACAGAGGGAGAAGAGCTCGGACTTATCCCAGTTTATTCTTATACCCGAGAAGTTGCTAAAGTGGTTGAATATGTCCAGTACTCTTCTGAGGGAGGCGGAGGAGTCAGCCAGGTATAGGAGAGCGTCGTCCGCATATAGCGAAATCTTTTCGTGTATGTCTCCTATTTGTATGCCTTTGACCTCCTCATCTGCCCTAATCAGCGCAGCCAGGGGCTCTATAGCCAGGGCGAACAGGGTGGGAGACAGGGGGCAGCCCTGCCTCGTGCCCCGACCCAGCGGAAACGGTTCTGACAGGCAGGTATTAGTGTAGACTCTCGCTTGGGGGCCCCTGTACAGCATCCGGATCCAGGAGATGAATTTCTCACCAAACCCAAACCTAGACAGGACCGCCCACAGGTATTTCCATTCAACTGAGTCGAAGGCCTTTTCGGCATCCAATGAGGCCACCAGACCCGCACCCCCCGTGCTCGCCCTATCTATATGTGTAAAGAGTCTTCTGAGATTAATGTCTGTACCCCTTCCTGGCATGAAGCCCGTTTGGTCCGGGTGGACCAGGGCCGTGATTACAGTATTCAATCTGTTCGCCAAGATCTTGGCTAAAATCTTGGCATCCACATTGAGCAGTGAAATCGGTCTATATGAGGTACATTGAGATGGGTCCTTCCCCGGCTTGGGAATGACTACAATCACTGCGTCCCTCATAGATTGTGGGAGGGTGCCCAGCTCTCCAGCGGCTGTCAACACCTCGTGGAGTCTTGTCGCTAGCGTTTCAGGGTATTGTCTGTACAATTCTACTGGTATCCCGTCAGGGCCAGGGGTTTTGCCGGGTTGCATGGACTTGAGGGAGGCGAGTGTTTCGTCGAGAGTAAAAGGCCTGTCTAAAATATCCCTAGCTTTGTCAGTGAGGACCGGTATATCCACTGAGCCTAGATATGTGGTAAGTTCACTGTCGGTGAAGGTTGCTTTGGAAGAGTAGAGTGTCTGGTAGTAGGTGACAAAGGAGCGGTTAATCTCCTACGGGGAGCAAAGGAGCACCCCGGTAGAGTCTTGTATGTGAGGAATGCTGAGGCCTCCTGATTGCTCCCTGGAGAGCCAGGCAAGAAGTCTGCCAGATCTTTCCCCCTGTTCAAAAATTCTTTGTGACTGTGCAAGTAGTTTCTTTTGGGTCAGGGACGTGCGAAGGGACATCACCTCCTGTGTCAGGGACTGTAGTCTAGCGTAGTGTTGGGGGTCGCGCGTGGTTAAGTACAGTGTCTCCTGCGCCGTGGCCTCAGCCTCCGCCTTAGTCAGATTAGAGCGTCTGCTCCTTCTAGTACTAGATATAATTTTCTGAAACTGGCCTCTTGTAAAGGCTTTAAATGCATCCCAGACCTCAGTGGGGGAGGATGTGCCTGGATTAGTAGCCCAGTACCCATCCATCTCTCTGCTGTACTGGGGTTCCACCTCCTGGTCTGAAATCCAGAACCTGGAGAGTCTCCACAGTCCAGCAGGGGAGCCCGAGTCTCCTATATGCACCAGAAGGGGGGCGTGATCCGATATTCCCCTAGGCAGTATCCGAACGTCCCTGACCCTGGGCAGCACTGACTGACTTGTATATATGAGATCAATCCGGGAGAATGAGCGGTGTGTTGCAGAGTGACAGGTGTACTCCCTGGTGTCAGGGTGTCTCCATCTCCAGACATCCACAAGACCGTACGTATCAGCCCACTCCTTCAGGCCAGAGGAGGCCGGGCCTACCCCCGCCAGTCTGTCAACACACGGCTCAGGAGCCACGTTAAAGTCCCCAAGGATTATCACATGATTAGAAGCATAGTCAGCCAGTATGGCTTTGATCTTGTTGAGAAGTGTCAGGGAGGCTGGGGGGGGGGCAGGTATAGTCCCACTATGGACCAGGTCTGAGAAAGGATTCTAGCATGTATAACAACATATCTCCCATCCGGGTCCAGCGCCAGGTCCAACAGCCGAAGTGTCTTACTGACAAGTATGCTCACCCCTCTTGCAAAGGTGGAGTAAGTGGAGTGATAATGGCTGCCGACCCATGGTTTTTTCAGGGCAAGGGTTCTGCTACCCACCAAGTGGGTTTCCTGGAGGATGCACACATGAGGGTTGTATGTTTTTATAAACTGGAAGACCAGTGACCTCTTAACCGGAGAGTTGAGGCCCCTGGTGTTCCATGACATAATATTAAGGGCAGACATGGTAGTCGCACGTTGCAATTTTCAAGGGGTGTATCAAGTAGGTGGGCGTTAGACCGGACGCTGGATCTCCGTACATAGCAAGCAGGTGACCTGTGACAACCTCAGCATTTTTATCTGATGTGAATACAAGCATCGAATAGGCAATAAAACATCTAGAAACGAAAAAGAAATAAAAACTTAAAACCATAACATTCGCCCTGAAGGGGCAACCTCCCCCCCCCCTCCCCGCCCATCCCCCCAAAACTGAGGTGGGCTTCAATTCCCCAGTCCCAACTCAGCATATTCGCTGCAAAAGGGGGGTCACCTGTGCAAGAGGCTGACCGGGTTCCGCCGGGTGTCCGGCAGAGTCCATGTGAGCTCGTCAACGTCCCACTAGAATGAGCCCCGCCGACTCCTGAGTTTAGCAGGAGAGCACGTGGGTGTGGGTAATAGGCATATCAATCAGTGGAAAGTCACCTCACCTCACGTGCCAGCATAGTCTCCTCCTGGCGGGCGAAGTTGTTACATTCAGTGGTGGAAAGTAGAATATGAGAAGATCCATTCAGGATGCAGCACACCCTAGTAATCAAGGCGGTAGTCTCCTGACCTTAGTCAGGGGCCGAACTCTTATGTTACAACAGCAAAAGAAAAGAAAAAGCGATAAAACAAAACTTGTCAAAAAGAACGTTATTGAATCACCAGAACAGAAGATAGTTTCCCAGGTCGCAGGGTTCCAGCACACAGTTTCCCTGGGATTCTGCTAGGTCGCTGGCAGGGGGGGGTCTTTTCAGGGCCATTCTCAAGTTCAGGGGGGTGCTTAAGGGAGTCAGGGCCCTTGCGCAAAAAAGGGGGGGGGACAAGTCCCGTTCACGTTACCCAAAAAGAGGGAGTCCATCCTTGAGTACAGCGGGTCTCTGGGGATGTGAGGGTAGTCAATAGGAGCAGGGCCAAGGGAGTTAAGCAGACATGTCTCCCCCTGCCAGATAACAGCAATACAAAGTGGTATAGAGGTACTCACAATCCGGTGACTAGCGATGCGGTGGCAAGGTGTCCATCCATGCCGAGGCCTCACGGGGTGTGTTGAAGAATCTAAAGGTCTCCCCGTCTTGAACCCTGAGTCTCGCCGGGAACATCACACTGTACTTAATGTTTCGGGCTCTAAGTGCCCCTTTCACTTGGTCAAACGATTTGCGTAGTCTCTGGGTCTCAACGGAATAATCAGGGAAAATCATGAGCTTTGTGTTTTGAAATCGTAGCTCACCCTGCAGTCTGGAAGCTTTCAGAACCTCATCCCTGTCACGGAAGTTAAGCATTCTCATAATAAAAGTCCTTGGGGGGCCCCAGGGGGACCCGGCTTCGGCGGAACCCTGTGTGCTCTTTCTGCTGTGTAGTAGGGGGAGAAGGTAGCATTTGGGAGAAGGGATCTCAGCATGGCTTCCACAAACGCTGTGGGGTCCTTGCCCTCCACCCCCTCAGGCAGGCCTATGATCCGGAGGTTGTTCCTCCTGTTCCTATTTTCGGCATCTTCTGCCCTAAATTCCAGCGCCTTCACCTTGGTGTGGAGGGTTCGGAGGGAGGCCGCATGCTCCATGGTATCGTCCTCTATTAGGCCTATGCGCTGCTCCGCTTCTGTAACCCTGGAGCGGACTTTGTCTATGTCCTGTCTCATGAGGCCCACGTCCAGCTGCACCTCCTCTATTTTGGCCGTAAGAGTTGCCTGGCATGTGGCTATGGCCGTCATCACCTCCGCCAGCCAGGGTGGTCTGGTGTCCGGTGGGTCTGCTGGGGGAGTCTGAGACGCCATGTGTGTGTACCGCTGGGCGCGCGTCTCCACGTGGGGGGCCGGTGCTAGGCCCGGCGGGGATCCCTCCGGTCCCGGAGGGAATTTCAGCCTCTTACCCTTGCCGGACTGTGCCGCTGGTCGAAGGTAGTGCGGGTGTGCGTTCAGGGATCAGGGTGGAAGGCACGGAGTCAGCGGAGCTCGTGGGAGATGCGACCGCTCACGTCGCCATCTTGGACACGCCCCCATAGCTTGTGTCTTAAAGGGACAGGAGCATGATTTTTTTTTGTTGGGGTGACAATCACTTTAATTTAACTAGTTTCCGACCAGCCACCATCGCTATACGGCAATAAGTTGGCTCTCCTGCGCAAATCGCTGTAGCTGTACGGCGGCCCGTGCAGGCGTAGTTGTGTGCCCGCTGGCCGTGTGGACTCGATGTCCGCCGGCAACCTGCGATTGCCTAGTACAGAGGCAGAATGGGGATCTACCTTTGTAAACAAGGCGGATCCCCATTCTGACAGGGGACATGTCAGATCTACTGTTCCCATTGATCGGGAACAGTGATCTCTGTCATGTTCCTGGCAGCCCACCCCCCCCTACAGTTAGAACATGCTGAGGAAACACAGTTAACCCTTGATCGCCCCTAGTGTTAACCCCTTCCTTGCCGGTGTAATTTTTACATTGATCTGTGCATTTTATAGCACTGATCAATGTAATAATGTGACTGATCCCCAAAAAGTGTCATTTGGGATCAGATTTGTCCCGCTAAAAATCGCAGATCGCTGCCATTACCATAAAAAATAAATAAAAGTTCCTAAATCTATCCCACAGTTTGTGGACGCGATAACTTTTGCGCATTGTGATTTTTTTTTTTTACCAAAAATATGTTGAAGAATATATATCGGCCTAAACTGATGAATAAATTCATTTTTTTCCGATATGTATTATGGCAAAAAGTAAAAAAAAATGTTTTTTTTTTTAAATTGTCACTCTTTGTTTGTTACTCTTGTCACCCTTTGTATAGCGCAAAAAATAAAAACCCGCAGTGGGGGTCAAATACCACCAAAAGAAAGCTCTATATGTGGGAAAAAAAGGACATCGATTTTGTTTGGGTAGATCATCGCACGACCGCGCAATTGTCAGTTAAAACGATGCAGTGCTGTATTGCAAAAAATAGCCTGGTCATTAAGGGGCAAATTCTTCCGGTCCTTAAGTGGTTAAAGAAGGGGCACCAAAAAAATAGAATTATAATACAATAAAAACACTTAAAGCTGAAGTCTAAGCAGATTTTTTGTATATATAATATCACCATTTAGGGCTCATTCACATGGGTGCACTTATCAGTACACCTATGCAGAGGGCCTCAAACTTTTTAAACAAGGGGCAGTTCACTGTCACTCAGACTGTTGGGGGGCCAGACTATAGTTTAAAAAAAAATATTAACGAATTCCTATGCACACTGCACATATCTTATTTGTAGTGCAAACATACAGGAAAAAACAATAAAATATTTAAAATGAAGAACAATTTAATCAACATTAGTATTTCACAGACTCCCCTCATCACAGACCCCCCTCTTCAAAAGCAGCCTCATCAGTGCCCATCAATTGCAGCCTCGCCAGTGCCCATCAAATTCAGCCTTATCGGTGCCCATCAAATGCAGCTATATCAGTGCCCATCAAATGCAGCCTCACCAGTGCCCATCAAATGCAGCCTTATCAGTGCCCATCAAATGCAGCCTCACTGTGCCCATCAAACGCAGCCTCACCAGTGCCCATCAAATGCAGCCTTACCAGTGACCATCAAATGCAGCCTCACTGTGCCCATCAAATGCAGCCTCACTGTGCCCATCAAATGCAGCCTCACTGTGCACATCAAAAGCAGCCTCTCTGTGCCCATCAAATGCAGCCTCATTGTGCCCATCAAATGCAGCCTCACCAGTGCCCATCAAATGCAGCCTCACCAGTGCCCATCAAATGCAGCCTCACTGTGACCATCAAATGCAGCCTCACTGTGCCCATCAAATGCAGCCTTACCAGTGCCCATCAAATGCAGCCTAACTGTGCCCATCAGATGTGGCCTCACTGTGCCCATCAAAAGCAGCCATACTGTGCCCATCAAATGCTGCCTCACCAGTGCCCATCAAATGCAGCCTCACCAGTGCCTGGATAACACAGCGGCAAAATCTGTCTATGTCGCAAAGCTTGGATTTAAATTGCCAGCCCGGGACGCCACTGTAGCAAAGTCCCGCCTCCTAGACCGGCTTCTATGCACCATGTTGCACTGATTAAATTTCCAGGCATTGGATCAGTGTGCCGTCTATCACAGGAGCCTGTTTAGAGGGCAGAATTTGATACAGCGGTATTTCAGATCCAAGCCCAGGATCGGCCCTGAACTTCCCATCTTGGGTAAATAGGGGAGGGGGAGTGCTGCAATCTTATGGAATAGGCAGTCCACGGGCCAGGTAAATGACCCTGGTGGGTCGTAGTTTGAGGACCCCTGCCCTTACATTTCTAGCCGTGGCCATCTTGAGTAGGAACAGATGATTCATGTAGCATTTACTTCCTGGAATACATCTGCCCTTAACTCAGGCATACAGGCAGGAGGATGTGCCTAGCTAAGAAAGCCCATTCTCCCCTCTTCCAGAAGAAAGAAAAAATGCTCATAAAGACTCCTGGGATGTATGACCTCATTTTGCCCAAAAACCAGGAAGCAACCGCAGAAATATAAAAAAAAAAATTCAAAATTTAAAGAAGTAAATATAATATACCTATCTATTTACTAATGCTATCAGCATAAGGATTAAAAATAGTTCATACTGATTGAGAGAATTTAGTTATGCTTTAGCCTGGGTTCACACTATTGCGAATTCGCAGAGGTGGAAAACACTGTGAATTCGCAGGACATTTCAAAACCCATTGTTTTCAATGAGGCATGTTCACATATGTCTGGTGCATGCGCACTGCGCATTGCAGAAAAAACGCAACCGACTTTGGTGCGGTGCGGGGCAGATCAGGTGCGAATTCACCTGGCTTGAGTTGTGAACAAAAATTCGCAACTCATTGTACTACTGAGGAGGAACTCCACGCCAAATAAAAAAAAAAAAACGGCATGGATTCCCCTCCAGGAGCATACCAGGCCCTTAGGTTTGGTATGGATTTTAAGGGTAACCCCTACGCCGAAAAAACGGTGTGGAGGTCCCCCCAAAATCCACACCAAACCCTTATACGAGCACGCAGCCTGGCAGGTCAGGAAAGGGGGTGGGGACGAGCGAGCGCCCCCCTCCTGAACCATACCAGGCCGCATGCCCTCAACATGGGGGGGTGGGTGCTTTGGGGAAGGGGGGCGCCCTGCGGCCCCCCACCCCAAAGCACCTTGTCCCCATGTTGATGAGGACAAGGGCCTCTTCCCGACAACCCTGGCCGTTGGTTGTCGGGGTCTGCGGGCGGGGGGACTTATCGGAATCCGGGAGCCCCCTTTAATAAGGGGGCCCCCAGATCCCGGCCCCCCACCCTATGTGAATGAGTATGGGGTACGATGTACTCCTACCCATTCACCTAAGGTGTAAAAGTGTAAATAAAAAAAAACCACACAATTTTTAAAAATATTTTATTGCACTGCTCCGGGGGTCTTCTTCCGTCTTGGGGGGTCTTCTCGCCGGACTCCTCCGCTCTCTTCTGCTCTTTTACCTAGCTCTTTCACGAGCGGAAGAGCCCGGCTTTCTTCTTCGTCGTCGCCGCCGTCGTCTGGGGGTCTTGTTCCGCCTTCGGGGGTCTTCCAGGGTCTCTTCTGTTCTTGCCGCTGTCGTCGCCTTCTGCGCCTTCTTCTTCTTCTTCTTCTTAAGATGTTGACTCGTCGCTCTCTCTGGCCAGAATGGCATAGACGCGCTGTGTTGTGACTTATATAGGGACAAGGGGGCAGGGTCACATGCATACATCGTACCCCATACTCATTCACATAGGGTGGGGGGCCGGGATCTGGGGGCCCCCTTATTAAAGGGGGCTCCCGGATTCCGATAAGCCCCCCGCCCGCAGACCCCGACAACCAATGGCGGGAAGAGGCCCTTGTCCTCATCAACATGGGGACAAGGTGCTTTGGAGTGGGGGGCCGCAGGGCGCCCCCCCTTCCCCAAAGCACCCACCCCCCCATGTTGAGGGCATGCGGCCTGGTACGGTTCAGGAGGGGGGGGGCGCTCGCTCGTCCCCACCCCCTTTCCTGACCTGCCAGGCTGCGTGCTCGGATAAGGGTCTGGTATGGATTTTGGGGGGACCCCCATGCTGTTTTTTCAGCGTAGGGGGTACCCTTAAAATCCATACCAGACCTAAGGGCCTGGTATGCTCCTGGAGGGGGAACCCATGCCGTTTTTTTAAAAAATTTGGCATGGATTTCCCCCTCAGAAGTAGTACAATGAGTTGCGAATTTATGTTAGCAGCTGATTCGGACCTAAAACGCGGACACACCGCAGAACAGCCGACGTTTCACTGCGCAGTCACGCATCGCCTTCAATTCGCACCGCACTAGTCTAAACCCAGGCTTAATCCAAACATTTTTTTTTAGTTGTGAACAAAGTAGAGAATGGTTTCTTGCTGTTTGTGTCCCTCTCTATTTGTCCTGTTGACCATTGTCAACAAGACAGAAAATTATGGTAAATTCAAATTTTTAATGAACCAAGGACTGAAGTGAACTCTTCCTATGGGCATATGGGGGTCAGCTGTCTTAGAGGGGGAATTTACCTGTCAAGGTTAGGGGTTAGACTGGGAGACCAGTAGCTATAGCTGTAGAGAGGCTTCCACCGACCAGCTGGAAAAGTACACAAGCAGGACACCTTGGCGGATGATGTGGGCTCGCCTGAGGTGTGGGGTCTAAGCACTAAGCTTTTTTCCTGCGTGGTAGTACCAGGTTGCAGTCTTCAGAATCGTCACACTAGGAGGTGCTCAAGTTAGGGTCCATATATAGCAGGTAGGTTTTAAGCAGAAGTGTAGTGAGTAAACAAATCAAAGGTTAGTAACAAGTGGTTGCAGGTTGAGATCAAGCAGAAGCGTAGTCAAGGAACAAGCCAAAGGTTGGTAACGAGTGGTAGTGAAGATACGGATGGCAGCAGGGGTAACAAGAGTGAAATATTGCCTGCACTATATTCTGGCAAACAGACAGTGCAAAGGCATAGCTTAAATTGGAAGTCCATGGGAGGAGCTAAGAGTTCAAGGTCCACCAGAAACAAAGTTCAAGACAATATTGTCTAAGGAATTGTCCAGGGAGCTGTACAGCATCTCAGGTGGCCCAGTAAGAAGAGGCTCCAGGTTCAGATCTGGTTCCTGACATTACCCATAGTTTGGAATCATTTTCAGCTACTTGCTGTTGTGTCTTCTAGAAGGTCCACTGTCCCCACACTAACCAGCAGGCTGCAGACTTCCAATATGCTTAAATAAAAAAAGAGGTAATAGAATGACCAAACATTTGACAATGAAAGCCTTCACATACAGTGCACCCGGAAAGTATTCATAGTTCTTCACTTTTTCGACATTTTGTTATTACAGACTTATTTCAAAATGGATTAAATCCATTATTTTCCTCAAAATTCTACAAACAATACCCCATAATAACAACGTGAAAGAAGTTTGTTTAAAATTTTTGCAAATTTATTAAAAAAAAAAGAAATATGAAAAAAAATCACATGTACATCAGTATTCCCCATTAAAGACGTCAGCTCTGATGAAACATGTAGGGCGGTGCTACGTACTGATGCCACCATGCCCCCCATGTGTTTTTGGAACACGGGTGTTTGTTCTTATTTGTTTGCCGGCAATTTTAAAATTAAGCGAGTGACGCTGGTCTCCGCTTTTTGTATTCTCCCTTTTTATGATTAATAAAATAGCCTTTTACGATACTACACCATTGGAGTTATTTTTTTATCTCCCACTTATGGTCCTGTTGGTGTACGTATGGCTGTGTTTGATTGGAATCCTGGTTCCTGCATTGCTGACTCCTGGTAACGGACGAGTCCAGTGACCGGTTGGATATCCTACTTACCCGTGCAGAGGGTCATATCTGCTTGCGCTTCTGACCTCGCTATTCAGGGGGTCCATCTCATCTGGTAAGGTGCATACATCATTTTGACCCTTCCCCATTTTGGCTTCCCATCTCCATCTCCCTTGCATCTACAAAGCTTTGGTGAAGGTTCTCCTTTCAAAACGTCGGATTCCCTGCTGGATAATATTGTGTTTCCATTGTTTTTGATTTGGACTGTTGATGGATTTTACTTTCATTCATTTTTTATATTTTTTCACTTTATTCTTTCATATTTTATGCACATTATGGTTTTATTTAAATCATGTATTTGTTTCACAGAGTACACATTTATTGAATAATTTCATTATATTTGTTTTATTGAGTACACATATATTTTGATTAAGTTCATTATATTTGTTTTGCATCCTTATACGTTTTGCATCATAGGTCACTTAATTTTTCATGGCACATGAGATTTAGGGTGGTTATTTAATTAGCGCAATTTATATATTTTTACATCAGTATTCACAGCCTTTGCTCAATACTTTGTTGAAGCACCTTTGGTACAAATTACAGCCTCAAGTCTTTTTGAGTATGATACTAAAAGCTTGGCACACTTATTTTTGGGCAGTTTCTCCCATTCTTCTTTGCAAGACCTCTCAAGCTCTATCAGGTTGGATAGGAAGCATCGGTGCACAGCCATTTTCAGATCTCTCCAGAGATGTTTAATCGGGTTCAAGTGTGGGCTCTGGCTGGGTCACAGAGTTATCCCATAGCCTCTCCTTTGTTATTTTGTCTGTGTGCTTAGGGTCATTGTCCTGTTGGAAGATGAACCTTCACCCCAGTCTGAAGTCCAAAGCGCTCTGGAGTAGATTTTCATCAAGGATGTCTCTGCGTTCATCTTTCCCTCGATCCTGACCAGTTTCCCAGTTCCTGCCGCTGAAAAACATCCCCACAGCATGATGCTGCCACCACCATGCTTCACTGTAGGGATGGTATTGGCCAGGTGATGACCGCTGCCTGATTTCCTCCAGCCATGATACTTACATCATGACTTACAAAATGTTCAATCTTTGTTTTTTCAGACCAGAGAATTTTGTTTCTCATGGTCTGAGAGTTCTTCAGGTGCCTTTTGGCAAACTCCAGGCAGGCTGTCATGTGCCTTTTACTGAGGAGTGGCTTCTGTCTGGCCACTCTACCATACAGGCCTGATTGGTGGAGTGCTGAAGAGTTGGTTGTTCTTCTGGAAGTTTCCCCTCTCTCCACAGAGAAACGCTGGCGCTCTGTCAGAGTGATCATTGGGTTCTTGGTCACCTCCCTAAGGCCCTTGTCCCCCTGAACACTCAGTTTGGCCGGGTGGCCCGCTCTAGGAAGAGATCTGGTGGTTCCAAACTTCGTCCATTTACGGATAATGGAGGCCACTGTGCTCATTGGGACCTTCAATGCTGCAGAAATTTTTCTGTACCCTTCCCCAGATCTGTGCCTCGATACAATCCTGTCTCAGAGGTCTACAGACAATTCCTTGGACTTCATGGCTTGGTTTGTGCTCTGACATGCACTGTTCACTGTGGAACCTTATTTAGACAGGTGTGGGCCTTTCCAAATCATGTCCAGTCAACTGCATTTACCAGAGGTGGACTCCAATCAATGTGGAGAAACATCTCAAGGATGATCAGTGGAAACAGCTTCACCTGAGCTCAACTTTGAGTGTCATGGCAAAGGCTTTTGCACATGGGATTTTTTTCGTTTTTTTTTATTTTTGATAAATTTGCAAAGATTTCAAACAAACTTCTTTCACATTGTCATTATGGGGTATTGTTTGTAAAATTTTGAGGAAAATGTTTGCACAGAGAACCTACTACAGACCCCATGCTCATACATTGACTTGGCCTGTGTGGTAGACATTGAAGACTTGGTAAAGCCATATGCAACTCTATAGCTGAAAATGAAACATTTTACTTGTGTGTACAAGTGTATGAGTCCTAATAGCTGTGGTTTGGATTACTAGATAAACAGTGATTATGCCAGCGGTTACTGATGATTTAAACCAGCTATTTATATCAAAGCAAAAATCTATTAGCAGCTAATAAAATTAAGAATGAGGCTTGGAGCAGATTTGCAAGTTTACAGCGTAGTCTCTGGGGTAAAAGTGACCCGCTTTGTTTACTTCCCACACTAAAAGGAAAATAAAGTCATTTTAAGTCACCATTTAGCTGGAGAGAGGATAAAGTAATGCTACTAATACATATTTATGGGCCACATTTCCACTGGGGTCTGTAGGCTTTGCTACAATTACCTCTTTTACAAAACATAATTTACTTGTTTTGCTGGTACTTATCGGACTGAGAATATTGTAATAATGTGTAAACAACCTTATATGAGATGATTATAAATACTGCATCCAAAAAAGGATCCAAATATATACCGGTGTATATATAGCAAAATTCCATCTATTTGTCTCTGCAGCCTATAAGCATGTACGTACTGTGCCCAATAATGTCCACCTATTGTCTCTTATGGTAATGTCCAAGAAAGATGCCAAGTTTATTGAATTTATCAAATAAATCTTACATGTGGCGAGCAGTAATCCCAGGCAGAGATGGAAAGTTAGGAGGCTGAGAGCAGATGTAGTGTGCCGATCTCCAACACATCCAGCAAGGACAGGAAGATAGATTGCTGCCATTCATGACGGGGAAGTTCCAAGGGACTCTAACCAGGAAGTGATGTCATCAGAACCCGGAAGTCCTCAGCCGCTGACCCAGAACAACCTGAAGGAACACCAAGGACAAAGACACAAAGCCAGTTACAAGGACGACATGTTTTGGGGTCTGTCCCATTCTTAAAAGGAGCAAGCCCGAAACATGTCATCCTGGTAACCAGTTTCCTGGGCTTTTTACACTGGGGCACCTGCTTAGTGTTCTTTCTTGACATTCATCTGTTCCACTACCCTAGTGGCCACTTTTAGGGCTGCCCGAAGCTACCCATGCAGCTGGCTTTGCACCTGGCTGCGGTTACAATTCACATGCTTGTGTTGAGGTTCAGCATCCAGCTTTCTTTGTCGTTTTTTCTGATATGTGCCTGATGTACCATGATGAAAATGTATCCTGTTATCTTTACATTGCTTCCTTTGTGTGAAATCCCTGGTGTTCCTACCAGTCTTTCTGCTTTCCTATTAAAAAATACCATGCTAGACATGGGAGCACAACGTGGTCAGTTTTCTAGCTGTGCTGAGAACTTAGCCTGCTCTCCTTCAGTGATCCCACTGGTGCTGACACCCCTACCCCTTCAGTGGGAAGACCAAGGTGCTAAAGCTTCTCTTCCCCTAGCTCTCTATACAGCTATACAGAGAACAGAGATTATTTTGTCACTTATAAAAAAAAGGGGGGGGGGGGAGTATTTATACTGTGTGTGTGTGTGTGTGTATATATATATATATATATATATATATATATATATATATATATATATATATATACAGTATATCACAAAAGTGAGTACACCCCTCACATTTTTGTAAATATTTTATTATAACTTTTCATGTGACAACACTGAAGAAATGACACTCACTTTGCTACAATGTAAAGTAGTGACTGTACAGCTTGTATAATGTTGTAAATTTGCTGTCCCCTCAAAATAACTCAACACACAGCCATTAATGTCTAAACCGCCGGCAACAAAAATGAGTACACCCCTAAGTGAAAGTGTCCAAATTGGGCCAACTAGCAATTTTCCCTCCCCGGTGTCATGTGACTCAGGTCTCAGGTGTGAATGGGGAGAAGGTGTGTTAAATTTGGTGTTATCGCTCTCACTCTCTCATACTGGTCACTGGAAGCTCAACATGGCAAAAAAAATCTCTGAGGATCTGAAAAAAATAATTGTTGCTCTAAATAAAGATGGCCTAGGCTATAAGAAGATTACAAAGACCCTGAAACTGAGCGGCAGCACAGTGGCCAAGACCATACAGCAGTTTAAAAGGACAGGTTCCACTCAGAACAGGCCTCACCATGGTCGACCAAAGAAGTTGAGTGCACGTGCTCAGCGTCCTATCCAGAGGTTGTCTTTGGAAAATAGATGTATGAGTGCTGCAAGCATTGCTGCAGAGGTTGAAGGGGTGGGGGGTCAACCTGTCAGTGCTCAGACCATACGCTGCACACTGCTTTAAATTGGTCTGCATGGCTGTCATCCCAGAAGGAAGCCTCTTCTAAAGATAATGCACAAGAAAGCCTGCAAACAGTTTGCTGAAAACAAGCAAACTAAGGACATGGATTACTGGAACCATGTCCTGTGGTCTGATGAGACCAAGATAAACCTATTTGGTTCAGATGGTGTCAAGCGTGTGTGGGGGCAACCAGGTGAGGAGTACAAAGACAAGTGTGTCTTGCCTACAGTCAAGCATGGTGGTGGGAGTGTCATGGTCTGGGGCTGCATGAGTGCTGCCGGTACTGGGGAGCTACAGTTCATTGAGGGAATAATGAATGCCAACATGTACTGTGACATTGAAGCAGAGCATGATCCCCTCCCTCCGGAGACTGGGCTACAGGGCAGGATTTCAACATGATAACGACCAGTGGCGGCTGGTGTTTTTTGTTTGGTGGGGCGGCAAACAACCAAACCCCCCCTCCCCTGCGGCAACTCAAGACTACCGGCACATACCCCATCTACAAATATGGAAAGATTTTGTGGGACTTTTAAAACGCAAAAATAACAAATAGAATATATAAAAAATATATCAATTTTAATAAATTAAAAAAGATGAACACATAGAATAAACATTCCAAAAAATCAATCACAAAATACATAGAACTAGATACAAAGCTGATTGGTCTCTACATGTTTCGCCATACAAATAGGGCTTCTTCAGGAGCACTTTAATATCAGACGTTATGCATATGATCACTATAATGAGAGGAAACACAATTAAAAAACAAGAAAACAAAATACAGTATAAATTTCACAAATTACAGTTTGGGCAGAATATTGAGTAGACAACAATCTGGTTTGAAACCTGACCTGTGTATTCAAAAGAAAGATGAAAATACAAGCATGAGTGGATAAAATTGGATCAATTTGATCGTACCATAAAGAGGGATAAATCAATTAAGGAGACAACACCAAAGGTCCATCTATCAAATTGAAAACAATAATGCCGTGTACACACGATCGGAATTCTCGTTGGAAAAAACTCTGACGGTTTTTCCGACGGAATTCCGCTCAAGCTGTGTTGCCTACACACGATCACACCAAATTCCGACGGTCAATAACACAGCGGCATAAAACACGTTCGACAGCACTATAAAAGGGAAGTTTAATGCTTCCGAGCATGTGTCGAATTGTTTCCGAGCATGCGTCGGAATTTTGCGTGTCGGAATTGCATACACACGATCGGAAAATCCGATAGAAAGGTTTTCCGTCGGAAAAATTGAGAACAGGTTCTCAATTCAAAGTCCGTCGGAAATTCCGACAGAAAAAGACCGTTGGGCATACACACGGTCGGAAAATCCGATGAAAAGCCCCCATCGGAAATTCCGACCGTGTGTACGCCGCATTAGACATAACTAAAACTGTACAACTAAATGTTGAATATGTGAAATATGGCAATAGTATGAACAAGCACTTCTAATGGCTCAGTCCGTATATCATTGCAGCAGCGCTTTTGTCTTTATTATCACCCAGGACTATATGGTATAATCACAGTCTGGTTATAACGAAATATTCCCATGTAGTGCTTCCTTGGATAAAAACAGCACCATACAGAGATGAGCTAGAAATCCTGATTGACATGGGTACTAAGAAAGGGGTATTAACGGGTAAAGAAAGAAGATACCTACTACCATCAAGCAGTAGAGTGCCGACATTATACACACTGCCAAAGATCCATAAGGACCAAGAGAATCCGCCTGCCAGGCCTATAGTCAACAGTATTGACTCAGTATCAGCAAGATTAGGTCAGTACCTCGATAAATTCTTACAAAAGAGTGTACAAGAGACAAGGTCCTACCTAAGAGATACAAAAAGCTTCCTGAACAGTCTACAAAGTATAGACTTAACGAATAAAACGCAGATATTTCTAGTAACCGCAGATGTGTCATCGCTTTACTCAATCATCCAACACGACGATGCTCCATTGGCCCTTAATTGGGCTTTAAGTAAAAGAGAGGATATCGCGCATAACCAAAAAATATTTTTAAGAAATAGCTTAGACTTTTGTCTAAGCCATAACTATTTCTGGTTCAATAGCAAATTTTACTCACAAGAACGGGGCGTAGCTATGGGAGCCAAATTCGCCCCGAGCATCACAAACCTTTTTATGGCGGAATGGGAGGACAAGACGATTTTTAATCAACAACCACCTGAACTCATCTTTTATAAGCGTTTTATTGATGATTTGTTTTTTATTTGGGAAGGCACAGAAAATGGTTTGGATGATTTTATTAAGTTTTTAAATATCAATGAACGTAACATCAAATTAACCTCAGAATGGAGTGAACAGGAGATCAATTTTTTAGACGTGAAGGTGTACAAAAAGGGTAATAAACTGGAGACTATGGTGTTTTTCAAGAAGACTGATAGGAACAGTTATCTTCCTATATAATATTCCCACGTAGTGCTTCCTTGGATAAAAATAGTGACAGCTTCCACCGTATACTTCAATCAATTCTTCACCACGTGCGGAATAAAACTCCCCTTTGGGGATACACTCACCAGACCAATGGTCAAAACAAGCCTTTCAAATAGATCACTTATGTATTAGCGTTCCTCCCACGTTCTATCTCCTCTGCAGTAATCAGCTGGATCATGCACAGATTTTTCCTCATAAAACAAAGGGGTATTGCAATAGTGTGATATTGTTTTAAAAGCTTTTATTTAGATGCAAAACAACCTCCCCCCTAATCCAAAATGCGTACCATCAATGAGTTAATCATATGCATTTAAAAATAGTGTGTGTCACTATGCCTGTCTCCATGCGGTTTCCTCCGGAACTGATCCTCCCTGCTGTATAGAACAGCAATTCGATATCCTGTTTGCTCTGGAGCGCACGTCTGAGGCGCACACACGTCACTTCCGGTCTGTAGATCACCGCCCTGACGTTTCGTCGTTATCGGACTTCCTCTGAGGGCGTGATCTACAGCCGGACATTATCCCTTAAGTACCTCTGGGGGTGTAATCCACCAATCCCAGTGTGAGCTGCGGTTGATTGACAAGGATGCCGTGCAATGGGAACGTCCGCCCGCCGCACTTTCCCTCAATCAGCCGCATTGCATCACAGCGTCAGCATGGCATGTATTTCGTTGTAAAACACAACAAAGTGTGTATGCAAGGTAGTACGCATGTCCCAGTTCTCATCCCCACTTGCACAGTGACAGGCAGAGCGATCCCCATATAATCACTGATATTACACAGGCGGGCAGACAAGCATTATGATCCATGGAACATGCAAATGAATTTAAAATCTCTGTGTTTTATAAGCCTGCACAGTACAAGCATATGGAGTTGTAGTTTCAAAAACTTGCTATTTTAACCTTGCTATTTTAGCAATATTCATCAGTGTTGTATAGATCCCCGCTGTATCTCATGTACAAGATATTTATTGAGCGGTACTATTACATCATGCTGTTATAATCGGCCGGCCGACCGTATTAGTGTGTATGGCGGCATAATTCCCAATGTCTATTATCGATCTTATTTTTCAGTGTGTTATTTTAAACCTATGTTACAAGGGTCAAGTCCATATGTTGCAGCTATGCTTGCTTATACATTGCACCATTGTATGTCTTATGCATATTTCTTTGGCAAGCATAGTTGACTTTTAAATGGTCCCTCATGTTTGAGTGACACTCAATATATCATAGATCCCCGTGACCCGGATATTACGGATATCCCCAAGTCCTGGTTATGGCCCAAATTGGCATTGTGTAAACACAAATATGATCAGGGCCGATCCTAGGGTCACAGACGCCTGGGTGCAGAAATATTTCTGGCGCCCCCACGTGGGCGTGGTCATCTTACCAACTCCTCCCCTTTACAAATGTTTCTATGACAACGACTTCAACACAGAGATGTTCATGTAAGAAGTCTTCGTTACCCTGGGATCCTCCCATGATCTTTTACCAATAAATAAAATACAGGAAGAGCGTACACTAATGAGACCTGGAGGGGAGTCTCTCTGATGCACACAGGGGGGGATTCTGTTAGAGAGTCTATAAGAAAGAGCCCCCAGACATAGTACAGGAGATGGTCAGAGACTGTAGACATGATACTAGAGACGGTCAGAGACTGCAATCATAGTACAGGAGACGGTCAGGCTGCACACAATACAGGAGATGGTCAGAAACTGCAGACATGTTACAAGAGATGGTAGTAAATAATGGCCGATCGGCCCTCTCACCTGACCCAGCGATACAGCAACAACGGTTCCTCTGATCAGGAGTCGGCTCACTCTGAATTGCCCGTGGCGGCTCCGCTGGGTAGAGCCCAGATCTGTATTCCTGCAATGACTCCATTCCTTCCTCCACCAGGGATGGTGCCAGGCTGTGTGGCTTTTTCTCTCTCTGATGGTGTTCTCTCAGCACTGCCCCCTCCCTCTGGAGTCCTGGGTGCCCTTCCCTGAAAGCTTTCCCGGGCTCCTGGCTTTCTCTCTCCCATTCAGCGGAGCATGCTGTGTGGGCTGCAGCTTCCGTGTTACAGTGGGGCTGCCAGTCCTTGGGACCACATGTCCCACAATCCTTTTCTTTGCTCCTTTGTTTTTCTTCCCTGGCCGTTATGAAGGCGGGGGAAGAAACATAGTGCGCCGCTCATTAGTACAGCAGCGCACGAGGAGGTGAGGGAGAGGGGAAATAAGAGCCCGCAGCTGCAGTGGCATCACTAGAGTTGGTGTCACCTGGTGCAGTAAAACATGGTATCACCCCCTCCACCAACTATAGTCATCCCTCAGTACAGACCCCACTCCATTAAGTATAGACCCCCCCCCCCCTCCGTCAGTGCAGACCCTTCACTAAGTATAAATACCTCCCTCAGGACAGACCCCCCCATCAGTATAGACCCCCAGGACAAAACACCCCCCTTTATCAGTATAGACCCCCAGGACAAAACACCCCCCTTTATCAGTATAGACCCCCCCCTCAGGACAAACCTTTCCCCCCCTACATTAGTACAAACCCCCCAGAACAAACCACCCCCCCTCCATTAGTACAGACCCCCCAGAACAAACCACCCCCTCCATTAGTATAGACCCCCCAGGACAACCCCCCCCCCCACATTAGTACAGACCTCCCCCACATTAGTATAGCCCCCCCAGGACAAACCCCCCTATTAGTATAGACCCCCCAGGACAAACCCCCCTACATTAGTATAAACCCCCCAGGACAAACCAGCCCGCCACCCACATTGGTATAGACCCCCAGGACAAACCACCCCCCCACATTAGTATAAACCCCCTCAGGACAAACCACCCCCCCCCCCACATTAGTATAGACCCCCCCAGGACGAACCCCCCACATTAGTATAGACCCCCCCAGGACAAACAACCCCCCCACATTAGTATAGACCCCCCAGGCCGAACCACCCCCCACATTAGTATAGACCCCCCAGGACATACCACCCCCCCCCCCCACATTAGTATAGACCCCCCAGGACGAACCACTCCCCACATTAGTATAGACCCCCCCAGGACAAACCAGCCCCCATACATTAGTATAGACCCCCAGGACATCCCCCCCTACATTAATATAGACCCCCCCAGGACAAACCACCCCCCACATTGGTATAGACCCCCCAGGACAAACCACCCCCCACATTAGTATAGACCCCCCAAGACAAACCCCCCCACATTAGTATAGACCCCCCCAGGACAAACCCCCCACATTAGTAGACCCCTAGGACGAACCCCCCCACATTAGTATAGACCCCCCCCAGGACAAACCACCCCCCCCACATTAGTATAGACCCCCCAGGACAAACCACCCCCCCACATTAATATAGACCCCCCAGGATAACCCCCCTACATTAGTATAGGCCCCCCAGGACAACCCCCCCCCCACATTAGTATAGACCCCCCCAGGACAAACCCCCCACATTAGTAGACCCCTAGGACGAACCCCCCCCACATTAGTATAGACCCCCCCAGGACAAACCACCCCCCCCACATTAGTATAGACCCCCCTGGACAAACCACCCCCCCCACATTAATATAGACCCCCCAGGATAACCCCCCACATTAGTATAGGCCCCCCAGGACAACCCCCCCCCACATTAGTATAGACCCCCCAGGACAAACCACCCCCCCACATTGGTATAGACCCCCCCCCCAGGACAAACCACCCCCCACATTAGTATAGACCCCCCAGGACAACCCCCCCACCCCACATTGGTATAGACCCCCCCCAGGACAAACCACCCCCCCACATTAGTATAGACCCCCCAGGACAACTCCCCCCCACATTAGTATAGACCCCCCAGGACAAACCCCCCCCCCACATTGGTATAGACCCCCCCAGGACAAACCACCCCCCCCACATTAGTATAGACCCCCCAGGACAAACCCCCCCACCCCACATTGGTATAGACCCCCCCAGGACAAACCACCCCCCCCCACATTAGTATAGACCCCCCCAGGACAAACCCCCCCCCACATTAGTAGACCCCCTAGGACAAACCCCCCACATTAGTATAGACCCCCCAGGACAAACCCCCCCCCCCCCCCCCACATTAGTATAGACCCCCCAGGACAACCCCCCCACATTAGTATAGACCCCCCCTAGACAACCCCCCCCCACATTAGTATAGACCCCCCCCAGGACAAACCACGCCCCCCCCACATTGGTATAGACCCCCCCTAGACAAACCACCCCCCACCACTAGGCTAATTAAAACCACCCGGGCGGCAGCTGGAGAGGACAGTGTGCAGCCGCGCCGCCCGGGTGGAGAACAGAGCGTGTGTGATGCTTATGCAGGTTGGCAGAAGGCGGAAGTTAAACACAGTGCTCCGCTCCCTCCTCCTCTCCTTGTCCGTAAGCGGCGCGGCTATCTCCGCCTCCGCTATCTCCCGGCAGTGACGTCACGGGGGGGTCCGGGGCGCTCGGCCACGGAGCGCCCCGCCCCCCCCGTGGCGTCACTGCGCGGCCGCCGCCGCCGCGGCTGTGACAGGCGGAGAGAGCCGCGCCGCCTACGGACAAGGAGAGGAGGAGGGAGCGGAGCACTCTGGCGCTCCAGCGCCCCCACCTCTGTGGCGCCTGGGTGCACTGCACCCCGTGCACCCCGGGACGGATCGGCCCTGAATATGATCATATATAAAAATTATTTAAAAATCTTTATATATATAAAAACAAGGGAAGAATAAAATGAGTAAACATGTGTATATAAGATCTAATCATGTAAAATTGTCCGTAAAAGATCTGAATAAAACCTCGTACTTATCCAAATAGAATTATTAAGTTAATAAAATACTATGTAAAATCTAATCTTAGTCTCCTGATAAAAAGGGCCAATAAAATCTGAGAAAATTAAATGATAAAATATAAAATGGATAAAACTTGTATAAAATGGAAATTTTAAATAGAAATAGGCAATATATAGAATGAAAAAAATGATAAAAACAGATATGATAACATGATACGCTCCAAATAATCGTTTATCCCATAAAAATGACTAAAAGTGGGTGTGGAACATATGAATAAATGAATAAAATCCAATCAGACAAAATATCCATGTCATATGCCCATCAGAAATATGCATAAAACCTCTAAAAATAGTACACATAAAAGGTTCGCATAAAAGGTCCACATAAAAATGTTCACAAAAAAATGGTGACATTCATCAGTTATTCTAACCTTTGTGGTGTCCTATTGAGAATGGAGTAGATCTCCCAATGTTTTCTTATAATTAAGTATCGCTTATAAAA
This sequence comes from Lithobates sylvaticus, assembly GCA_028564925.1. NCBI lineage: Eukaryota > Metazoa > Chordata > Amphibia > Anura > Ranidae > Lithobates > Lithobates sylvaticus. The sequence goes on from CM053026.1 coordinate 729,830,062, forward strand.
CAATTTATATCCAATTTGACGTTCAAACTATTTGGTACCAATACATCAGTGGCAAAGATCCATTGCGTTTCGCGCTTTGATAGTTCGCGCACCATATTAATGCCCCTCCAGTGCGGTTTGATTTGTTCAATCCCCCAAAATTGTAATCCGGATGCATCCTTATTATGTTTCGTTTTAAAATGCAATGATACATTATGATCCTTGTATCCAATTTGGATATTATGGATGTGTTCTGCGATTCTGATCCGCAGTTTTCTTTTTGTGCGTCCAATGTATAACAAATCGCAGGGGCATTTCAGTGCATATACCACATGAGTGCTGTTACAGGTAATAAATTGTTTAATGGAGAAAATCTGATTATTAACTGGTGAGGAGAAGGATTCTAGCGATCTACATGGGTTTGTTACTTCCCTGCACGCTTTACATCGCCTACATGAAAAAAATCCATTCTGATCCCAAAACGTAGGAGGGCGTTTAGGTGGGTCTACTATCTTTCTTACGATCTTGTCTCCAAAACTTGTCGATTTACGATATATGAACTTGGGTTTAGGTGGCAATTCTGTTTTGAGTTTTTTGTCTAGCCTCAGGACATGCCAATGTTCGCGAAAAATTGCCTCGATTTCTCGGTATTGGGCGTGAAAACCTGATATGAATCCCCATTCTTTACTACTTGAGGTTTTTATCTCTTTATTCGGTTCACTGTTTAGCTTCGGTTTATCTTCCAGACATCGCATTCTTGCCACGCTTCCAACTTCCTCTATAACTTTATGTAGTATTTTTGGGTCATATCCTCGTGTTATAAATTTGTCTGCCAGAATGTTTGCCTGTGTGGTGTAGTTCGTGTCTTCTGAACAGTTTCTCCGTACCCTCATGATTTGGCCCTTAGGGATGTTGCGCAACCACTGTGGGTGATGAGCACTTGATATAGGAAGATAACTGTTCCTATCAGTCTTCTTGAAAAACACCATAGTCTCCAGTTTATTATCCTTTTTGTACACCTTCACGTCTAAAAAATTGATCTCCTGTTCACTCCATTTTGAGGTTAATTTGATGTTACGTTCATTGATATTTAAAAACTTAATAAAATCATCCAAACCATTTTCTGTGCCTTCCCAAATAAAAAACAAATCAATAAAACGCTTATAAAAGATGAGTTCAGGTGGTTGTTGATTAAAAATCGTCTTGTCCTCCCATTCCGCCATAAAAAGGTTTGCGAATCTCGGGGCGAATTTGGCTCCCATAGCTACGCCCCGTTCTTGTGAGTAAAATTTGCTATTGAACCAGAAATAGTTATGGCTTAGACAAAAGTCTAAGCTATTCCTTAAAAATATTTTTTGGTTATGCGTGATATCCTCTCTTTTACTTAAAGCCCAATTAAGGGCCAATAGAGCATCGTCGTGTTGGATGATTGAGTAAAGCGATGACACATCTGCGGTTACTAGAAATATCTGCGTTTTATTCGTTAAGTCTATACTTTGTAGACTGTTCAGGAAACTTTTTGTATCTCTTAGGTAGGACCTCGTCTCTTGTACACTCTTTTGTAAGAATTTATCGAGGTACTGACCTAATCTTGCTGATACTGAGTCAATACTGTTGACTATAGGCCTGGCAGGCGGATTCTCTTGGTCCTTATGGATCTTTGGCAGTGTGTATAATGTCAGCACTCTACTGCTTGATGGTAGTAGGTATCTTCTTTCTTTACCCGTTAATACCCCTTTCTTAGTACCCATGTCAATCAGGATTTCTAGCTCATCTCTGTATGGTGCTGTTGGGTCCTTTTCCAGCCTTCTATAGGTGTTGGTGTCTGATAGCATTTCTGCTATTTGATTCTCATAAAATGCTTTGTCCAATATGACCACACCTCCTCCCTTGTCTGCTGGTCTGATAATGATATCTTTCCGTTTTCTCAAGTAGCTCGATACCTTCGTTAATATGCCTCACACTTATTTCTTTTTTTGGCCTTATGGCTTCCAGATCTTGCAAAATCAGCCCCTTAAAAACCTCAATCTGGTGGTTTGGGTTATTTGGGGGATTGAACAATGACTTGTTTTTTAATCCACTATTAATAATCCTATTCTCATAGGACACCGCTGGTTCAATACGGGGATTACTGCCTAGAAAATGTTTTTTTATATTAAGTTTTCGTATATACTTGTGTATGTCTATGTAGACATCAAATTTATTGATTGGTTTCTTAATCCCACATTTCAATCCCAGATTTAAAATATTCATTTCTTTATGTGATAAAACTGCTTGTGATAAGTTAAAAATGCCTCCTACTCCGATCCTCTTCTTCTTTTGTTGGGCCCTATGCCCTGCCCTACAGCCTCTGCTGTTTCCTCTTTTCTGAGGTCTTGTGGAATCCTCTCCCCCCGAGGGAAATGGTCCCTTGTTGGTGCCCCCGTATGGGTTACCTGTTCGGGGGGGTAATTGTAATATGGGTGGGGGGGTACCTGGGTTGGGGGTCTCCCCCTTCTCGGGGGACCTCCTCTGCCCCTCCTCTGGTTGCCCCTCCCTCTTCCTAAAAAAGGACGCTGTGGGTAGTGTGTGGCGTTGGTCTCCTGTTGGTATAATGGCTGGAATCTGTTGTAGGTCAGGGCATTATATGGAGTTCTAAATGGCTGTCCACCATAATATGCCGTGTTTCCTCTCCCCCTTGTGTCTCTCTCTTTTCCCCTCCCTCGTTTCGTTGGTGTCGAGTAATGTGCTGGGGAATGAATCTCTGTCAGTTCCCCATTCTCATACTGACCGGGGGTATTGAGTGTTTGGGTTGGAGCCACATTTCTCTGTTGTTGGCTGGGTAACGGGTTTAAGGTTTGTGGGGGGGCCATATGTGTGGGTGCTTGATTTGCCTGTCCACCTCTAGTGTCTGTATTTTGCCAAGCATATATGACATTAGTTTTAAAATCATTCAGATCTCGCTGGAATTTCTTTGTTTTCTTTTTTTGCGTATCTTTATCCACCTTTTCTAATCTTTTCTTCGTTCTAATATTAAAATCTATAATTTGTTGGCTATCTTTGATGGGGTCTAGTTCTTGTTGTAAGCTTTTAATTTTAATGTCAATATTCATCATTTTTCTCTTCTTTCGTTCTAGTACCAATTCCTGTAACTTAAAACCCACTCCATTGAAAAACTCCAGCCATTCCTGGCTGGAGGTTGGGTCATCCAGCCCATCCTGAGGGGAAACATCCCATCTCAGACTTCTTATAATTATTTTCTCTTTAATGTAGTGTTCTAGGGTGCATATATCCCACCATGCTCTCACTTGTTTTTCAAGAGTATTGCCTAGTGCCGACATGGCTTGATTGTAATTAATTTCTGTCGGGGTAGGTTCAAAGTTTGTAAATAAATTATCCATGTCAATCTGGCGATTACTTAAAAATTTAAGAATATCCATAGCAGCAGATATAAAAGAAAAAGATATGCAAAATTGAGTATAACCAAAACTAACCGCCCTTCTGGCTCACCCCTCCGCGCTTACTGGATAAAACCTCTTAAATCATGGATATAATAAATTATATATAAATATAATATAAATATGTAAATATGTAAATATAAATAAATAAATATAAATAGATAAAAATCTATATATATATGAGTACAGTCCACCACTGATGTTTTTAGCAGCTGCTTAAAAAATCCGTAATCATGTGAAATATGGCAATAGTATGAACAAGCACTTCTAATGGCTCAGTCCGTATATCATTGCAGCAGCGCTTTTGTCCTTATTATCACCCAGGACTATATGGTATAATCACAGTCTGGTTATAACGAAATATTCCCACGTAGTGCTTCCTTGGATAAAAACAGCACCATACAGAGATGAGCTAGAAATCCTGATTGACATGGGTACTAAGAAAGGGGTATTAACGGGTAAAGAAAGAAGATACCTACTACCATCAAGCAGTAGAGTGCCGACATTATACACACTGCCAAAGATCCATAAGGACCAAGAGAATCCGCCTGCCAGGCCTATAGTCAACAGTATTGACTCAGTATCAGCAAGTATAGACTTAACGAATAAAACGCAGATATTTCTAGTAACCGCAGATGTGTCATCGCTTTACTCAATCATCCAACACGACGATGCTCCATTGGCCCTTAATTGGGCTTTAAGTAAAAGAGAGGATATCGCGCATAACCAAAAAATATTTTTAAGAAATAGCTTAGACTTTTGTCTAAGCCATAACTATTTCTGGTTCAATAGCAAATTTTACTCACAAGAACGGGGCGTAGCTATGGGAGCCAAATTCGCCCCGAGCATCGCAAACCTTTTTATGGCGGAATGGGAGGACAAGACGATTTTTAATCAACAACCACCTGAACTCATCTTTTATAAGCGTTTTATTGATGATTTGTTTTTTATTTGGGAAGGCACAGAAAATGGTTTGGATGATTTTATTAAGTTTTTAAATATCAATGAACGTAACATCAAATTAACCTCAGAATGGAGTGAACAGGAGATCAATTTTTTAGACGTGAAGGTGTACAAAAAGGGTAATAAACTGGAGACTATGGTGTTTTTCAAGAAGACTGATAGGAACAGTTATCTTCCTATATCAAGTGCTCATCACCCACAGTGGTTGCGCAACATCCCTAAGGGCCAAATCATGAGGGTACGGAGAAACTGTTCAGAAGACACGAACTACACCACACAGGCAAACATTCTGGCAGACAAATTTATAACACAAGGATATGACACAAAAATACTACATAAAGTTATAGAGGAAGTTGGAAGCGTGCCAAGAATGCGATGTCTGGAAGATAAACCGAAGCTAAACAGTGAACCGAATAAAGAGATAAAAACCTCAAGTAGTAAAGAATGGGGATTCATATCAGGTTTTCATGCCCAATACCGAGAAATCGAGGCAATTTTTTGTGAACATTGGCATGTCCTGAGGCTAGACAAAAAACTCAAAACAGAATTGCCACCTAAACCCCAGTTCATATATCGTAAATCGACAAGTTTTGGAGACAAGATCGTAAGAAAGATAGTAGACCCACCTAAACGCCCTCCTACGTTTTGGGATCAGAATGGATTTTTTTCATGTAGGCGATGTAAAGCGTGCAGGGAAGTAACAAACCCATGTAGATCGCTAGAATCCTTCTCCTCACCAGTTAATAATCAGATTTTCTCCATTAAACAATTTATTACCTGTAACAGCACTCATGTGGTATATGCACTGAAATGCCCCTGTGATTTGTTATACATTGGACGCACAAAAATAAAACTGCGGATCAGAATCGCAGAACACATCCATAATATCCAAATTGGATACAAGGATCATAATGTATCATTGCATTTTAAAACGAAACATAATAAGGATGCATCCGGATTACAATTTTGGGGGATTGAACAAATCAAACCGCACTGGAGGGGCATTAATATGGTGCGCAAACTATCAAAGCGCGAAACGCAATGGATCTTTGCCACTGATGTATTGGTACCAAAAGGTTTGAACGTCGAATTGGATATAAATTGTTTTATAAGCGATACTTAATTATAAGAAAACATTGGGAGATCTACTCCATTCTCAATAGGACACCACAAAGGTTAGAATAACTGATGAATGTCACCATTTTTATGTGAACATTTTTATGTGGACCTTTTATGCGAACCTTTTATGTGTACTATTTATAGAGGTTTTATGCATATTTCTGATGGGCATATGACATGGATATTTTGTCTGATTGGATTTTATTCATTTATTCATATGTTCCACACCCACTTTTAGTCATTTTTATGGGATAAACGATTATTTGGAGCGTATCATGTTATCATATCTGTTTTTATCATTTTTTTTTCATTCTATATATTGCCTATTTCTATTTAAAATTTCCATTTTATACAATTTTTATCCATTTTATATTTTATCATTTAATTTTCTCAGATTTTATTGGCCATTTTTATCAGGAGACTAAGATTAGATTTTACATAGTATTTTATTAACTTAATAATTCTATCTGGATAAGTACGAGGTTTTATTCAGATCTTTTACGGCCAATTTTACATGATTAGATCTTATATACACATGTTTACTCATTTTATTCTCCCCTTGTTTTTATATATATAAAGATTTTTAAATAATTTTTATATATGATCATATTTGTGTTTACACAATGCCAATTTGGGCCATAACCAGGACTTGGGGATATCCGTAATATCCGGGTCACGGGGATCTATGATATATTGAGTGTCACTCAAACATGAGGGACCATTTAAAAGTCAACTATGCTTGCCAAAGAAATATGCATAAGACATACAATGGTGCAATGTATAAGCAAGCATAGCTGCAACATATGGACTTGACCCTTGTAACATAGGTTTAAAATAACACACTGAAAAATAAGATCGATAATAGACATTGGGAATTATGCCGCCATACACACTAATACGGTCGGCCGGCCGATTATAACAGCATGATGTAATAGTACCGCTCAATAAATATCTTGTACATGAGATACAGCGGGGATCTATACAACACTGATGAATATTGCTAAAATAGCAAGGTTAAAATAGCAAGTTTTTGAAACTACAACTCCATATGCTTGTACTGTGCAGGCTTATAAAACACAGAGATTTTAAATTCATGTGCATGTTCCATGGATCATAATGCTTGTCTGCCCGCCTGTGTAATATCAGTGATTATATGGGGATCGCTCTGCCTGTCACTGTGCAAGTGGGGATGAGAACTGGGACATGCGTACTACCTTGCATACACACTTTGTTGTGTTTTACAACGAAATACATGCCATGCTGACACTGTGATGCAATGCGGCTGATTGGGGGAAAGTGCGGCGGGCGGACGTTCCCATTGCACGGCATCCTTGTCAATCAACCGCAGCTCACACTGGGATTGGTGGATTACACCCCCAGAGGTACTTAAGGGATAATGTCCGGCTGTAGATCACGCCCTCAGAGGAAGTCCGATAACGACGAAACGTCAGGGCGGTGATCTACAGACCGGAAGTGACGTGTGTGCGCCTCAGACGTGCGCTCCAGACCAAACAGGATATCGAATTGCTGCTCTATACAGCAGGGAGGATCAGTTCCGGAGGAAACCGCATGGAGACAGGCATAGTGACACACACTATTTTTAAATGCATATGATTAACTCATTGATGGTACGCATTTTGGATTAGGGGGGAGGTTGTTTTGCATCTAAATAAAAGCTTTTAAAACAATATCACACTATTGCAATACCCCTTTGTTTTATGAGGAAAAATCTGTGCATGATCCAGCTGATTACTGCAGAGGAGATAGAACGTGGGAGGAACGCTAATACATAAGTGATCTATTTGAAAGGTTTGTTTTGACCATTGGTCTGGTGAGTGTATCCCCAAAGGGGAGTTTTATTCCGCACGTGGTGAAGAATTGATTGAAGTATACGGTGGAAGCTGTCACTATTTTTATCCAAGGAAGCACTACGTGGGAATATTTCGTTATAACCAGACTGTGATTATACCATATAGTCCTGGGTGATAATAAGGACAAAAGCGCTGCTGCAATGATATACGGACTGAGCCATTAGAAGTGCTTGTTCATACTATTGCCATATTTCACATGATTACGGATTTTTTAAGCAGCTGCTAAAAACATCAGTGGTGGACTGTACTCATATATATATAGATTTTTATCTATTTATATTTATTTATTTATATTTACATATTTATATATTTATATTATATTTATATATAATTTATTATATCCATGATTTAAGAGGTTTTATCCAGTAAGCGCGGAGGGGTGAGCCAGAAGGGCGGTTAGTTTTGGTTATACTCAATTTTGCATAAATGTTGAATATAGATGGCGTTTTTTGAACACATACCCCATCTAGTCGGTGGGGACTGGGCACCCATGCAGCAGCAGCGGAGACCAGGCATCCAGGCATCGGCGGGGACCAGACGGCTCCTCCTCGCTTCCGCTGTGCGTCTCCTCCCCTCCTCCTAGGCGTCAAATAGGATCGCCTGTCCTTTTAGCCAATCAGGTGACAGATATCCGTCCTGCTTCCCGATTGTCCATTAAATAAATAAATTAATAATAATAATAAAAAAAAATTAAGTGCCCCCGTCCTGCCGTGCTAGCACGCAAAGGCAAACGCTTGCGTTGGTCCCGCGCCCACGCAAACAGCGATGGTCCCACACATGTGAAGTATCGTTGTGAACATCAGATCATGGGCAGTAATTCTAGCACTAGACCTCCTCTGTAGATATAAAGTGGTAACCTGTAAAGGCTTTTAAAGCATCACCTATGGATCGTAAAATTTACATAATTTGTCGCTATGTGCGCAATTTTAAAGCGTGACATGTTTGGTATCTATTTACTTGGCGTGACATCATCTGTTATATTTTACAAATATTGGGATTATGTATTGTGTTTTTTTGCATTAAAATTATAAAAAGTAAAGAAATTCCAACAAAAAAAAAGTGTATTTTTTCCAAAAATTTGCAGTTGAAAAACAGCTGCGCAAATACTGCGTGACATAAAAAATTGCAAAACTCACCAATTTATTCACTAGGGCCTCTGCTTTAAAAAAAAAAATCTATAATGTTTGGTGGTTCTAAGTAATTTTCTAGCAAAATAAAAAAAATCAATAAACAGATTTTCATATGTATACAAAAAGTGCCAGAAATTGCCCGGTCTTCAAGTGGTTAGACAACTCTGTATCAACATCTAGACAGAGTGACAGTATTGATCCTAATCCGACAAATGGACTAATTGAAAAGAACAAACCCGGCTAGCACCAGGTTCATCGATGACAATAACCATCAGTCAGCTGAAAACTAAAAACGACAGCTAACATCAAAGTGCCGGGAAGTACAGCAAAACCCTTATTAAACGCCGGAGACTTTTGTCTCTTGATCATATTTTTCCTTTAAAATAATTATTACCAGAACAGAAGAACAGAAGTGCTTCCATCTGCAGTAAATTTCATAGAGAAGAGATCAAACTCGAGTGCAGCTTCCTACAAACAATATCAGATCCTGAAAATGGACATCAAATAAAAGGCAAGAGCTTGTGGGTACCAGTAACGTTACTGTTTTTATCCCTCCTTTCAGCGCTGTCGCACTTTGAATGACAATTGCGCAGTCATACTACACTGTACCCAAATTAAATATTTATAATTTTTTTTCCCACCAATAGAGCTTTCTTTTGGTGGTATTTTATCACCTCTACGGTTTATTTTTTGCTAAACAAATAAAAAAAGACTGAAAATTTTGAAAAAAAATATGTTTTTTTTTTTTTTTCAGTTTCAAAACTTTATAAATAAGTAAGTTTTCTCCTTCACCGATGGGCACTGATGGGGCTGCACTGACGGGCACTGATAAGGGATGAAGTGGCACTGATGAGGTGGCATTGATGGCCACTGATATGTGGCACTGATAGGCGGCACTGATGGGCACTGATAGGTGGCACTGATGGGCAACACGGATGGGCACAGATAGGTGGCACAAATTGGCACTGATAGCTGGCACGGATTGGCATGTATAGGCGGCATGGATGGGCATTGATAGGCAGCACAGATGGGCATGTATAGGCGGCACGGATGAGCATGGATGGGCACTGATAGGCAGCATGGATGGGCACTGATAGGTGGCACGGAGGGGCACTGATAGGCGACATTGTATTGTATTTTACTGATGGTGCCAATCAGTGCCAAACAATAATGCATGCCAATCAGTGATGCCCATTGTGGGCACTGACTGGCATCCCTGGTGGTCTAGGGTGGCATACCTGGTGCTGGGCATCCCTGGTGGTCTGGTGGCATCCCTGGTGATCCAGTGTGGGCATCCTCAGGGGGGCTGCGCTGATAATCGATCAGCACAGACCCCCCTGTCAGAGGAGCAGCCGATCGGCTCTCCTCTACTCGCGTCTGACAGACGCGAGTGAGGAAAAGCCGATCACCGGCTCTTCCCATTTACACTGTGATCAACCTTGTTCGGACACGGCTGATCACGTGGTAAAGAGTCTCCGTCGGAGACTCTTTACCTAGATTGTAGTTGCAGGGTGTCAGATTGACACACCGCAACAAAGATCGCAGCAACGCGCCCCCCCGGGGGCGCGCAGCGGCTCAAAATCCTGAGGACGTCATATGATGTCCGGTCAGGATTTTGAAACCACTTTGCCGCCATCATTTTGCTATAGGGCGGGCGGCAAGTGGTTAAAAAACCTGTAAAATAGCCCATGTTGATGGCAGCAGTTTGAAATAAGCTTGAGTTGCTTCTGACATCATTCAATCATTGACAAGTGCATTTGACCTGTAGAGACCTCCCTCTGATCTGCATTTGACTTGCTTCAATACGATTTTGAATTTCCACTACTATGCAAAGTTGTATGGGGATACAAAACCGTTTGAATTGAATAAAAACTTGTCAACACAGGTCCTAATTCTTAGGCCTCGTACACACAATTGGATTTTCCGATGGGAATTGTGTGATGACAGACTGTTGGCGAAAAATCCGACCGTTTATACGCGCCAACGGACATTTGTCTGATTTTCGGCAGACAAACGTTGGATGGCAGACTTTAAAATTTCCCACAAACAAAAATGTGTGTTGTCGGATTTTCTTAGCGTGTGTACACAAGTCCGTCGGACAAAAGTCCAAATTACAAACACGCATGCACGGAAGCAAGGACGAGCCGGAAGCGGTCGGTCTTGTAAACTAGCGTTCTTAATGGAGAATTAACATTCGTGACGCGGCAAATTATGAAATCTCGAAATGCAGCGCACAATTCTCTTCTTCTTTAATGGGATAATAACGAAGCTGCTTTGCTGGTGATACTGATGGAGTTATGGCAAACTAATTTTCAAAGTTTTTTTTTTTTTCTAGTGATATCAAGAATAATATTATAATGCTTGTTATTTTTTTTTTTTTTGTTAAAGTTACCCCAACACTATTATCCGGTAGTTTTTAAGATCAAAGATACAACTATGTTGGTGTCCCTTGTTAATTTTACATTGTATTATTCTACACAATTTTTTTATTGTGCATTAAAAAAAGAAAACAAATACAATTAGACATGCTATCTGCCAATAGAACAGGATTCCGCAGACCTATCTTTTTTTTTTTTTTGTCATTGTTTTCTTCTAAGCCTCTACTTGTAGCACTCACCTGTTGCTGCTTCTTCATCCCCGGATCGCCGATTTAGTCCTTTACTGCAACTTATAAAAATTTGTCCCGGGCGTTTCCATTTTGCTTGTGGGCATTTGAAAACCCACAAGCAATTACTTCCGGGATTCGGCGAATGCTGTGCTCCCAGCATTCACCGTTCCATCCCCTCGCATGCTCAGTTATCTGAGCGAGCAGCGCCGTCCCTCGTCACGTGACCGGCGTCATCCGAAATCTCTCGAGATTTAAGGATGACGGCGTCCCCCACTGCTTCATGGGACTACTATCACGCAGCTCCCAGGGGTCATTGCGCAGAGAAAACCACGCCTACTCCCACGGGAGGAAAGACCGGAAGTCATTCTAAGGCCCCATACACACGCTCGGATTATCCGAGGACCAGGTCCGTCGGATCATGTCCGTCGTACTTTGTCCGATGTTGGTTTTGCGTACACACGGTCGGACAAAGTTGTCGGAAAATCCAATCATTCTGAACGTGGTGACGTTTGCTGCCTACGACGGGACTACGTAGAGGCTAGTAGCCAATAGCTTTGGTCTTGTAATGTGATCTGAGCATGCGTGGCACTTTGTCCGTCGGAATTCGCTACACACGATCGGATTTGGTATGATCGGACTTTGTTGTCAAAAAATCTATCCAGCAGGAGATAGGACTTTGTCCGTCGGACAATCCGATGGAAACTGTCCGATGGTGCCTACACACGGTCGGAATTTCTGACAACATTGTCTGATAGGACAGAATCCATCGGAAAATCCGACCGTGTGTATGGGGCTTAAGAATGACTAATAAAAAGGTAAGGAATGCTTAATTTTTTTTTTTTTAATGCTCCTTTGTGCATCTAGTTTAAAATGTCTATTTAATAGGATATAGATTGAATTTTGAGTACCAAACCGCTTTAACTGCTTGCTGCCCGCCCACTGTCAAATTATGGCAGGGCGGTGCAGCTCTTGTTCTGGGATGCCCTCTGAGGGCTTCACAAAAAAGCTGTATTTATACTGAGATTAAATTACACACAGGTGGACAGGTATCCGAGTAAAGGGGGGATGAATACAAAGCCCAGGCTGAGGTTGTCTCTCCCATATCACCATAGGACTCCGTGGATGTGTGGCTCTTTCCTCTCTTCCGTCCAGTGACTACAGGAGCTGGGACTAGCTCCATCCCTTGCTGGCACTCCTGCAGTAGTTGCAGCATTTTCCACACTACTCCCGACAGTGATCGAGCCTGAGCGGCACACTAAACAAACCGTGGGTCACCATGGTTGAGCGATGCTAGCTTGTTTCTGTGGGCCCCAGGTGGTTTATGCTATAAGGTGACCAGCTTTGGATATGAAACTTTGTTCCCTCTTATGTTGGAAACCCAATAAAGTATTTTTGAAAAAAAAAAAAAAAAGGTGACCAGCTCCAGCTGGTCCCAGGTACTTCTATCTTCTCCTGCCCTTCATTCTGGATTCATTCTGTTTGTCCGCTTGAATGGCTAGGCCACAATGGCATCACTCCAGATCATGTGTACAAGAATCACATCACCGTGGCACAGAGCAGTGCCGTAAACGTATTCTGAAGTGTGCATGTGCGGCTTAGTGTGTATTACTGCTAGTGGGCCGGGTCTCTAGATCTCTTCTGTTATAAAAAAAAAACCTGCCTGTCAGCAGTTTTTCAAAATTGTGAATTTAATTCCACTTTAATGTAATTTCCAGTATTTTTAAATCTGCAGTTTTCTTAAATAACACCTGATGATCCTGACATGAAGGTCCTTGTTCAGGTGCTGGTATAGAGTGACCACGCTGTATCCCTCACTGAGAGTTGTGATCCAGTGTTGTCACCCTGTCACACAGGCTTCTGATGGACACTACAAATGACACACGCATCACATAGGCACGGTCCACTACTGTCACCATTAGGAAGACCACCGGGACAAACAACATACAGCCATCATTGCACGTAGACAGGGCTTGGATGCAAAGAGGCCGCAGGAGATCACTGAGATGCAAAAAAATGGCTGACAATAGGTGAAAATAATATGTTTTTTAAATTCTCAGAGGAGATCCTTCCCCTCTGGATGCCAGTTTCTGAAGCTTTGTAGATCGCTTCTCCATTGGAGGAGTCAAATGCTTCAAACAGTGGAGAACGACCCCTGATACTGGAATCTCGTGAGACTTTATGAGATTACAGTACCAGAAATTCACAGAAACTCCAAGATGTCAGTGTATTAAGCAGTGATAAATTATCACTGCTCAGTACATGGACAGACGGCGTGGTTATATAGTTACAAAGTTACATAGCTAGGCTGAAAAAAGACACAAGTCCATCCAGTTCAACCATAAAAAAAAGAAATAATAAATAAAAAGAAAAAATATCGTACAATCCAATATACCCAATTCTATACCCACAGTTGATCCAGAGGAAGGCAAAAAAAAAACCCCCAGCAGAGCATGCTCCAATCTGCTACAGCAGGGGAAAAAATTTCTTCCTGATCCCCCAAGATGCAATCGGATTTTCCCCGGATCAACTTTACCTATAAATGTTAGTACCCTGTTATATTATGTACATTTAGGAAAGTATCCAAGCCTTTCTTAAAGCAATCTACTGAGCTGGCCAGAACCACCTCTGGAGGGAGTCTATTCCACATTTTCACAGCTCTTACTGTGAAGAAACCTTTCCGTATTTGGAGATGAAATCTCTTTTCCTCTAGACGTAAAGAGTGCCCCCTTGTCCTCTCTGTTGACCGTAAAGTGAATAACTCAACACCAAGTTCACTATATGGACCCCTTATATATTTGAACATGTTGATCATATCCCCCCTTATTCTCCTCTTCTCAAGAGTGAATAAATTCAGTTCCTCTAATCTTTCCTCATAGCTGAGCTCCTCCATGCCTCTTATCAGTTTGGTTGCCCTTCTCTGCACTTTCTCCAGTTCCCTGATATCCTTTTTGAGAACTGGTGCCCAAAACTGAACTGCATATTCCAGATGAGGTCTTACTAATGCTTTGAACAGGGGCAAAATGATATCTCTCTCTCTGGAGTCCATACCTTTCTTATACAAGAAAGGACTTTGTTCGCTTTGGCATTGCATGCTATTATTGAGCTTATGATCTACCAAAACCCCCAGATCCTTCTCCACTACGGATTCCACCAGTTGTACTCCCCCTAGTATGTATGATGCATGCATATTCTTAGCCCCCAAGTGCATAACTTTACATTCGGACAGACGGCGTGGTTAATGCTAATAAAATAAATAGTCCAAATACATAATATATATATATATATATATATATATATATATATATATATATATATATATATATACACACACACACACACACACACACACACACACACACGATTTTATATATATATATATATATATTATATATATATATATATATATATATATATATACATATACATACATACATATACACACACACACACACATACATTTTATATATATATATATATATATTTATATATACACACATAAATATGACAGGGGGGCATGGTTACTGTCTTGGGGGGTCTGATCAAGGAAGAAGGAAGTTTAATAATCTTCCTTCTTCCCCCTCAGATCCACAGAGATTCTCTCTTCACTCCCGGATTCTCCACCTCTGAGCTGGGGAATCGGGGAGTCTGAATTCTGACTCAGATCGCCAGTGAAGCGCTAGGATCGCAGCTTCATAAACTGTCTGTTTCTGCGTCAGAGAATTCTCAGTGTGCGGAGATCATCAGCGGGAAAACATGTTCAAACACATTGTCCCCCAATTACCTCTGTTTCATAAACCGTTTATGGACTGTGATCAGTGGCGGTCCTCGGGATCACCGATGTTCACAGTTTCATAAACAGACACCTAAATTACAATTGTTTTAATACACAGAGCTTTCAAAAACAAAATTTTATTCAGTTAGAATTTACATCTGCTTGAAAAGTATTGCTCTCATTTTCCTGAAGTTCTCAAGCGGAAAGAACAATATTTTGCTTGTTACGCTTTAAACATAATGCAATATTTGATCAATTCATTTCTTGGAACAATCGACTTTCTTTTTGATCTAGCGGAGTTGCTCAATAACACAAATGGGATTAATCTC
Organism: Lithobates sylvaticus; assembly: GCA_028564925.1. Lineage (NCBI taxonomy): Eukaryota > Metazoa > Chordata > Amphibia > Anura > Ranidae > Lithobates > Lithobates sylvaticus. The sequence goes on from CM053026.1 coordinate 729,845,270, forward strand.
AGAGATCAGAAGCTGAGAAAGTAATGTGAAAAAGTCCTTCAATAACATTTTAGTCTAAACACAAACAGCGTATGACAGTCCTGGTTATGAAGTGCCCTGCCATGGCATAGGCACCAGCTTTGTGAGTTGCCAGACATCACAATTAAACATCAGATTCTTGTAAATACATTCTGGCTTTATTATCTGCAATGGATGTCTCTTTTTGTTTGTGGCTTTGGCTTGCAGCTTTAGCTTGGATGATGAATCTTTAACCACATGTGTACCAGGACAATTTTTTAATTTTTTTTTGCACATATGTTAAAAATCTGCATTTTGTTGATAAAAATGACCGTAAACTCCCCAAAACATATATATTTTCTAAAAGCAGAGAACCTGGAGAACCTTTTGCTACTTTATTTCTATCACAAAGGGGCTAATAATGTGATAGCATGGGCAAGGGACAGGTCATCTTAAAGACATCAAAGGAGAAGCAGAAAGCCTGGGAACCACCGTGGGTACCGCCGGCGAGCGCGCACGGGGGGGGGGGGGCTGCGAGCTTTAAGAGCCCAATCTGAGCTGCCCTGTTCACTTTTATCAGAAGGCCCTTTGCTGGCTGTGCAAGCCGGTACCAAGATCACAGCTGCAGCAGCAGTGGGCTTGATTTAACCACTTGTCTACAATGGCGTCACTAGGGGGGGCAGAGGGGACCCTGACCCCCCCCCCCCCCCAACATTATGCTGTGCCCCACCATGTGCCCCACCCCAATTAAATTAAATAATTTTTCTTTTACAAAAAGGCAATGTCTTTTTGCTTGCATTCGTAGCGGATGCGCCGCATCTTACTCGGGCCGCCGCTGAAGTAACACAGTCTCTATTGAGAGGGAGAGCATCCCCAGTCACAGTCAGCTCCTGCGGGTGATTCCTCCCCCCTCCCTCTGCTCGCTGACACTGCTTAATGCGAGCGCTCACACAACAACAGCTGCCCAATCTGCTCCTTCCCCTGCATCCTAATTGGCAGGGAGAAGAGCAAGTTGCAGGAAGGACTCCACCAGGACTCTCAGTTACTGAAAAAACAGACTGATTTCTCCTGTCCTTAGGACAGGAGAACCAACCTGTAAATTCCAAGAGATGCCAGACCAGCGCTGTCAATAGCAGGGGCAGGACAGAAAGAGGAGGCTGGGGAACCCCACAGTGGCAGAATACCAGGGCCCGGTGGCAAGCCAACCTTTGTAACCCTGATAGGATATATATATATATATATATATATATATATATATATATATATATAAATATATATATATATATATCTATATATATAATTGCATTTTATAGTTACCCCCCTACTTTTGTCCCTGTCCTCCCATGTGCCCCACCTAAATATGAAAGCTGGAGATGCCACTGCTTGTCTACCATATTGTTTATAAACACACCTTGATAGGCAAGTGGTTAAAGTTGGCGTAAGATTTAATTCAGCTACCTAACATGTATTCTTTAAAGCATAAAAAGAACTCAGTAAAACAATTTAACTAAAGCCTGTGTGATGTGTAAGACACTCAACAAATCTAATTTAACATATGACTTCTGTAGCTGTAGAAATAGATATTCGTTTTCATGACCTTACTTTCAATTTCCTGTTACAGCAGTTGTGCAGCAAGCCCAAACATCACTATGCAGTTCTGTACCAAGGCATGACCACCAGGGTTGCCAACCACCAGTAAATTTACTGACAATTTGTAAAAATCTGTGATTTTTTTACAACTGCCAGTAAATATCAGGGGCTGATAATTTCATGCTGTGTTGACATTTTAAGTGTAAATCAAGCAAATTACTTGTTTCCATATCATGTTTATACTATTCAAATATTCACTGTGTTAGTTTTCAATAGGAGTTCTGTCATTTCTCAGGTTGCCAGTAAAAAATGTGCTCCGCCACTAAATCTTCCATGTTTTGTCAGTAAAAAATGCTGCGGAAGGTTGGCAACCCTGATGACCACACTTCTCAGTAAACACCATAATCTAACAGATCTAGTCAGACTCATCCCCACTCTTCTTCAGTAGTCCCAGTCCAGGGAGGTGTGGCTGTTACTCAGCTATGCCAGTATAGAGCACTGGAATGGGAGAGAAGCGGAAAAACTTAAAGAGGAATTCCGCCCCCCAGCATAAAGTTAAAAGTCAGCAGCTACACATACTGTAGCTGCTGACTATTAATATTTGGACAATACCTGTCCTGGAATCCAGCGATGTCAGCACCCCAGGAGATGTTTCCATCGGCTCTCGGGTACTGCCACCGACATTTGTAGTAAGGGAACCCAGCAGTGAAGCCTTTCGGCTTCACAGCCCATTCCCTACTCCGCATGCGTAAAGTGCGCTGTGATTTCTGAATGGCCCGGCTTCCGAGTGATTTTGCCACAGTGAGATCTCTCGAATGTGGTTATGGGTACCTGTCAAAAACAGGTACGTGCTCCCGCCCCCCCCCCCCGAAAGGTGCCAAATGTAACACCGGAGGGGGGGAAGAGTCAGATAAGCAGAGCTTCCACTTTTGGGTGGAACTCCGCTTTAATTTAACGTGATTGTAAAGTCTTATTTTTTTTTAGTAAATGATCACAAACATGTTATACTTACCTGCTGTGTTGCAGTGGTTGTGCACAGAGCAGCCCAGATACTCCTCTTCTTGGGTCCCTTTTCGGTGCTCCTTGCCCCTCCCTCCTGTTAAGTGCCCCCACAGCAAGCAGCTTGCTATGGGGGCACCCAAGCTGAGCCACAGCTCCCTGTGTCCATACAGACACGAGCGCGGCCCAGACCCTTTCTTTCCTCATTGGCAGATTGGCTTTGATTGACAGCAGCTGGAGCCAATGGCGCCACGCTGCTGTCTTAGCCAATGAGGAGGGTATTCCTGGGCATCTGAGTCTTTTGTGCAACACCGCTGAATCTAGATATGCTCAGGTAAGTATTAGGGGGGCAGAGGGGAGCTGCTGCACACAGAAAGCTTTTTATCTTAATACACAGAATTCATTAAGATAAAAAAAACTTCTGCCTTTACAACCCCTTCAAGGCATTTCTACGTAGAGATTGGCTTCAAACCCTATCACATAGCAGTACATGAGTATAAAGAGAAGGTGTGGGAGTTTAATTAGGCTTTAAAATCGTTCCCTCTCACTGCAACTACTTCCCTTGGTACTGACGCAGTAGAGACCTCGTTGACTGACACATTTCTCTGCCTTTAGTTTAGCTAAAAAAAATTAAAATAAATGACCCTTTTTCCATTATTTTCTTGGTATTTGCAACAATGTATCAATAGAAAACTACACGCTTTAATCCAAAAGTATTGGGACACCTGCCTTTACACGCACATGATCTTTAATGTCATCCCAGTCCTAGTCCGTAGGGTTCAATATTGAGTTGGCCCACCCTTTGCAGCTATAACCGCTTCAACTCTTCTGGGAAGGCTGTCCACAAGGTTTAGGAGTGTGTCTATGGGAATGTTTGACCATTCTTCCAGAAGTGCATTTTGGAGTTCAGGCATTGATGTTGGAGGAGAAGGCCTGGCTCACAGTCTCCGCTCTAATTCATCCCAAAGGTGTTCTATCGGGTTGAGGTCAGGGCTCTGTCAAGTTTCTCCACTCCAAACACACTCATCTATACTATATTGCCAAAATAAAGCTATATTGCCGAAAGTATTGTGCCACCCCTCCAAATCATTTGGTGGAGGGGGGGGGATTATGGTGTGGGGTTGTTTTTCAGGGGTTGGGCTTGGTCCCTTAGTTCCAGTGAAGGAAAGGTGTCAGTAAACCAAGACATTTTGGACAATTTTTAATGCTCCTAACTTTGTGGGAATAGTTGGGAGATGGCCGCTTCCTGTTCCAACATGTTTGCACACCAGTGCACAAAGCAAGGTCCATAAAGACATGGATGAGCGAGTTTTGGGGTGGAGGAACTTGGCTGTTCTGCCCAGAGTCTTGACCTCAATCCCACAGAACACTTTTGGGATGAAATAGAGCAGAGACTGCGAGCCACTACACTTCTAAACCTTGTGGACTGCCTTCCCAGAAGAGTTGAAGCTGTTATAGCTGCAAAGGTTGGGCCAACTCAATATTGAACCCTACAGACTAAGACTGGGATGCCATTAAAGTTCATGTTCGTGTAAAGGCAGGCACCCCAATACTTTTGACAATATAGTGTATATGATACTAATTAAGGTACAGAGGGGATGTACAATCAATTAGGGATGACAAGGAAGAATATAATACATGCTTTCATCAATCATAGATGTGATTATAGTACAGCACTTCTATGTCTGTAATAAGCTCATGTCTTAAGCTCAGTAGCAATGAGCATGTAGACAAGTATTGACCTCTCACCAGATTAAAAGAGAAGCTCATTTCTTAGACTGGTGAAATAGGAGGTGGTATTGATTTCCTCCAGTATAAACACAGATGTTTCATCATCAGACCGCTCATCACCTACAGTTAAGACAGACAGGGAAGGCAATACGAGCGAATAAATTAAATCTTTGATTTATTACTAAAGAACACATTAGTAGAAGGTGAACAAGGTTTAGCTTTCCGCCGTGCAAACATAAACAGAGAAACACCATCAATACCGGCTACTGGAACTGATCAATGGCATAAATAACTAATACTTATCTGGATATGGCTTTACAGAGCCGCAGAAGCAACAAGAATATAAGAAAAAGTTTTCAGGGCTCATTTAGAGAAGTTAGAAGTTCAAACTTTTAAATTGACGCAAAATTGTATCCCTACTCTCCAAAAAATATACATATACATATACTATGTATTGACTCTGTAATCTATTGTTCATGAAATCGTTTTCTTACTGTGTTTTTCTTCCTCATTGTAAAGTCCTCCATGAGCCCCTGAACCTTTCCGTTTCCCTTTCAACTCCATTTGTTTGGATTGAGCAGTACACCTTGGTTGCGGTCTTTTGCATTGCTCTATGCACACTACACATCCCATAGTCCAGTGATGGCGCACCTTGGCACCCCAGGTGTTTTGGAACTACATTTGCCATGATGCTCAACTACACTGCAGAGTGCCTGAGCATCATGGGAAATGTAGCTCCAAAACATCTAGGGTGCCAAGGTTCGCCATCACTGCCATAGTCCATAGCCCATGTTGGGAGTGATCAAGAGAGAGGGGGGGGGCAACATCCAGTTGCACCATGGACATAAAAAATATTACAGTGGGGGCACATGTTTTGGTACATTTGCAAACCAGGCAGTGGTTCCCCCCACTATTAAAAACTGGAAAAAATTGGCTTGTGGGGTAACCCATGCTCGGAGCACGCTCATCAATGCCCGGGACCAGGCAGAGACTGCAGTCATGTGAACAATCAAACATTAAGACAGTTCCCCTGACTTAGAGATGAGCTTTCACTGTGTTCAGCCATAAGGTGCAGAGCACCTAGCGTGGACCTCATGCATGCTGTCACTTAACTCCTTCCTTCCCGTACCCTATGACTAGGCCATAGATCTCTGTAACGCTAGTCTGCTCCCGGTTGCTATGGGAGATGTACTGCTAGGGAGGGAGCCAGAACACTGACCTCCTCGCTAGACACGTGTATTTGTTTTCGTCCGAATGCATTTTCATCCGAATTTTGGGTATTTTCGTTATCGTTTGAACAAACGATAACAAGCGTGCAGATTCTGAAATCCGAAAAATATCCGACAAACAAATGCTTTATTTTCGTTTTCGCTGCAACTGTTCGATATAGATAGGAGGTTCGACATGACGCTGACAATAGCGATCTGTGTCCATCGAACCTGTGGTCGAATGTGCCTAACCTTTTAGTTCAAGATTATTCTACATAGAGAGAAAAGATTCGACATAGAGAGAAAAGATTCGACATAGAGAGAAAAGATTCGACATTATAGAGACAATAACAAAAAAGGTCGAATGTGCCTAACCTTAGCTCTATTAGTCCAAGATTATTCGACATAGAGAGAAAAGATTTGACATGAAGATTTGACGAAGCAGTTGGCGTGAGTGGACATTTATGGTCAAATGCTCTGTCCATAGGCTATAGAAGAATTCTACTGTTAGTTGACTAGTAATAATAATTAATAAATATAATTATTACTAGTGTCATACAACATTAGAATTCTACTATAGCTTGTAAGCGGAACATTCGACCGGAAATGTACGATTGCGGCGTCGTACAGTTTAGCTGCTCCGTCGAATCTTCTTAGAACATTCGACAGAAACTATAAGCCGTCAATGACAGATATGACCTTAATTATTTTGGCTTTTCGGACGAATGCATTTTTTAAGGAAACTAAAAAAAAAAAAAAAACGAATTTTGAGAGTAACTACATTAATGAATTTTTCGGACGAAAACTAAATTCCGAAACTAAATATTTCAGTGTGCACGTGTCTACTCCTCGCTACTGGAGGACTTACCACATTACCAGGTATCACGCTTCACGACTGGTTGCTGTAGCTTGTTCTTTTCTTTGGTTACCCAAAGCAGCTACACTTCTCTTCTTGCCTTTGCCAAGTTAATCCTCTATAGTAGTTTTACTTCATACCCCATATGTGCTTTACAGATCCAGGATCTTTGGAATATGCCAGAACCAACATGTGCCCCTTTGAATAACTTCAGACCAGGCTTAGAACGGTTAACATAACTTTACTGTTGAAATGCAGCATAATAATACAGCACAAACAATGTCCTTTCCCTAATCCTAACTATCATGATGTAGTGGCCCCGGCATTGCTCTGTAAGGTGAGAGTCCAAATAGGGAATTTCCATGACTTGGATGCTGTCCACGACTCCCGTTATCTTCTTCCGATGATGCCGACCCTGCAGCTACAACTGCCACCGCAACACAAAAAGCCCGGGAACTAGGTCCAACATGCTTTAACCCTTTCCCAGCTAGAAAACGAACTAAACGCATTTCAATCTGCCTGCAAGCTTCTCCTGTTCTTGGTGAGAGAACAAAGAAAACTAGTGAGTCCTGTTGGCAAAGTGTTCCCTTATTAAATAAGGTGGAGATCAAGACATCTCTAGCCTGCCTCTCCACCTCATACAATGCCAAAACATTTTGCATTATGTGGAAGAGGTAAGTCCTGCAACAATATAAAAATAATTGTTGACCAAGGATTCTCATCCAGGCAGGTTGAGGGGCTCCAGGGATCTTGTGTCATTCAAGGGAACCTGACTTTTCTGTTTCCTCATTGGTTGGTAAAATCTGGTTTGGGACCTGGCGCCGGGCGCAGTTCAGTATGGGAAGCACCACGCTTCATTTGCTGCCAAAAACTCGCTCTGGTGGCATTCAAAGGAAGTGATGTTGGCACTTGGCTGCTCTTTCGAATGTTCCACCTGAGAGGATGGTAAGGTAAGCAGAAGCTCGCCATGCCTTCCCCCCACTTATCAACTTGATTAAACATTTGGTAGTCGGCGGCAGGGCAGCATTCCCCCCCCCCCCCCCGCTTAACAACTTTGTTAAACACCTCATTTTGTAATTCAAGGCCTTTGCATGCAATTGCACAATGTACTTTGAATTATTTAATGGGTAAAGACTCATTTGGGAAACAACACAATATAAAGGGACAGATCAAAGAATTTCTTTCTCAAAAAATTATTTCTCACTGATTTAACTGACAATTTATTATTGAGGGGCATACCTGATTGGGGGGGGGGGGGGTGCAGAATGCAGTTATGTGCAATTTACAGGTTGCAGAATGCAGATATGTGTGATTTACAGGCTGCAGATATGTGCAATTTACAGGTTGCAGAATGCAGAAATGTGCAATTTACAGGTTGCAGAATGCAGTTATGTGCAATTTACAGGCTGCAGAATGCAGTTATGTGCGATTTACAGAATGCAGATATGTGCAATTTACAGGTTGCAGAGTGCAGTTATGTGCGAATTACTGGTTGCAGAATGCAGTTTTGTGCGATTTACAGAATGCCGATATGTGCGATTTACAGGTTGCAGAATGCAGATATGTGCAATTTAAAGGTTGCAGAATGCAGATATGTGCAATTTACACGTTGCTGAATGCAGATATATGTGATTTACAGGTTGCAGAAAGCTGTTATGTGCAATTTACAGGTTGCAGAATGCAGATATGTGTGATTTACAGGTTGCTGAATGCAGATATGTGTGATTTACAGGTTGCTGAATGCAGATATGTGTGATTTACAGGTTGCAGAATGCAGATATGTGTGATTTACAGGTTGTAGAATCCAGATATGTGCGATTTACAGGTTGCAGAATGCAGATATGTGCAATTTACAGGTTGCAGAATGCCGATATGTGTGATTTACAGGTTGCAGAATGCAGTTATGTGCGATTTACAGAATGCAGATATATGCAATTTACAGGTTGCAGAATGCAGTTATGTGTGATTTACAGGTTGCAGAATGCAGATATGTGTGATTTGCAGGTTGCAGAATGAAGATATGTGCGATTTACAGGTTGCTGAATGCAGATATGTGTGATTTACAGGTTGCAGAATGCAGATATGTGTGATTTGCAGGTTGCAGAATGAAGATATGTGCGATTTACAGGTTGCAGAATGCAGATATGTGCAATTTACAGGTTGCAGAATGCAGTTATGTGGGATTTACAGGTTGCAGAATGCAGTTATGTGCGCTTTACAGAATGCAGATATGTGCGATTTACAGTTTGCAGAAGGCAGTTATGTGCAATTTGCAGAATGCAGTTATGTGTGATTTACAGGTTGCAGAATGCAGATATGTGCAATTTACAGGTTGCAGAATGCAGATATGTGCGATTTACAGGTTAGTAGAGCCCTGTGTATAATGTGCAGCCTGGTATATGATGTGCAGAGCCCTGTGTATAATGTGAAGCCTGGTATATGATGTGCAGAGCCCAGTGTATAATGTGCAGCCTGGTATATGATGTGCAGAGCCCTGTGTATAATGTGCAGCCTGGTATATGATGTGCAGAGCCCTGTGTATAATGTGAGTCCTTCATTACTAACAGTGTAATTTTTCAGTTTGTTTGCGCCGATCTGTAAGGCTGCGCTATATACCATGAATTGTGAGGCTGGGGCTGTATACTCTGTCCTGTGATGCTGGGGCTATATACTCTGTCCTGTGATGCTGGGGCTATATACTCTGTCCTGTGATTCTGGGGCTGTGTACTCTGTCCTGTGATGCTGAGCTGTATACTCCTGACACTATGAGTGGAAGCAAGTGGAATACAGGGGACGGAGTGGGTGGATTATATAAGGGGTGTGGCTTATGAAAAGTGGGATGGGCCAAACGTGGAAGGGCGGGGTCTTGCGCCCCCATCCTAAAACTTCACCAGCCGCCACTGGTACTGAGTGGTACTGTGTCACGGTCTGTGAGATCAGACTAAAGACCAGAAGGCTTAACGCTGTTTGTTGTTTGGATGGAAGATAAACGCTGAAAACCTCTGCGAGGGAAACTGATCAGTTTGGTTTGTTATACTTTCTTTTAATAAAAATGGGCAGTCCTAAAAAGAAAATTAAGCCAGTGGCTATGTCCTTAACGTGCTACCACTTGAAGCTAGTTCTTATAATTCATTGAAGATATGCAAAACCTTCTCTGAATGGTGCCCGTGCCAAGTAGCGATGTCTACTGCAGTGATTTCCAGCCTTCAGGGGGATCCCACAGGTATGGTATACTACATTGCTACATTGATCCAAGTTGAACCAATATAACTATGAATAAATTTCCATACCTGGAATTCTTCTTTAACCTCTTAGCGACTGCCCTGTAGCAGTTTTACTGCTACAGGGCAGCAACTGTGCACACGATCACACATATATATATATATATATATATATATACATTATCCTGCACTTCCGGGTAGGGGGCGCGAATGCACGCTGGCGGCGGCTCACTCCTGCTGTGATTACACACAGTGGGAGCCGATCAGCAGGTACCGCAGACTTGATTTCTGCCGGCAACTGCAGATCGTCAGCCAGAGAGACAAAACTGCGATCTGCCTATGTAAACAAGGCAGATTGTTGTTCTGTCAGTAGGGAAGGCATAGATCCTGTGTTTCTGAAAAGCAGGGACAAGGATCCATGTCTTCCCCCAGTAATATATATATATATATATATGTATATATATATATATATATATATATATATATATATATATAAACACATATATACATATACACATATATATACATCTAATGGTAATTTAATTAGAAAGTCCTCACAATGGCTCCCTTGAAACCCCTTGATATAAATATAAAGCTCAATATTTCCACATCAGTTCCCCCTGAAGTTCATTCTTGAACTTATGCCCTCCCTCAATGATTTTGTACCCACCCACAACAGCCCAGAAGCCCCGACCCTTCCCCACCACCACTGAGGCCTCCCTTTCTTGAACATGCCAGAACTCATCAAGGTAGACTTGAGACAGCAAGAAAAATCCTGGTGCCTTTGAGACTCAACATCCGGACCATGAGTGCCTGTGCTGCAATGTTTCCACGTTCCTCTGCCTTGGAAGAGCGGAACTCCAACATGGATGGTGGGATCCTGGCAGATCTAGTCCTGTAACTTGGGAATATGGTGAAATGATTGTAATGTTTGGATCGGACCACGAGACAGCATTTATTCGTTGCACATTTGTCTCAAGAAATGACTTGGTTGTCATTGCTTCTTCAGGTGGTGGTCAGGCGGGCCTCTGGATGAATTGCATGAATACAAAAAATGAGAATGTCAGTGTACAGTTATTGGAGGAATGCCAGACAGGAGCAGCGGGTTGGCCATTAAGACTGAGCCCGGGTTCACACCAGTGCGGTGCGAATTCCAGCTACATTTTCTCTGTGAAGAGAAAATTTAGCTTTTCAGCGGTGCCGATCCGTTCTATCAGCGCAAAAGCTGAGCAGGGAGAGGAGGGGGAGGTGTAGTGAGAACAAGGAGAGATTCCTTGTTCAGAACAGAAACTGTGAATCAGATGCGTTCCCATAGAGTTTAATGTGCTTGTAATTCGCACCGCAATGCCCAGAAAAAGCACACTTTTTTTGTGCAATGCGCAGTGCGAATGCAACGCACATATGTGATCAAGATACATTCATTTGAATGTATTTTAAATTATCCTGCGAATTGGATGTGGTGTAAGCCGCATCTAATTCGCATAGGTGTGAACGGGGGCTAAATACTTATAAGTGGTGTAATGTAGACGAGTAAAGTGGGATCCCCACAGGGTACAGAGTCCGAGCCACAACCAGTATCATCCATGGCCCTTGATGATAGGAATAGTCAACACTGCCTACTATTGCCAGGTCCCTGGGTTCACCACACCTGCTCACGGGGCTCAGGTTAAAGCAGTAGGCAGACTAGGGGAGGTAGAATTACATTTGGGAGGTAGAATTACATTGAGACATAAGACCTGGATGTCCAGGGATACTTTGGTTTCACTGGGTGTAAAATATGGTACCGACGGGCAGGAATGCTCACATCTCCTAATTTGTAAAAACAAAAATTATATGACTGATGTCTTAGTTACATTATCTTGAGGAGATAGACGATAGAAACCAAAAGAAAAACTTATGCCTCGTACACACGTAGGGACTTTTGCCGGCGGACCTAGTCCAGCGGACAATCCCGCGGGACTTTCTGGCTAGGTCCGCTGGACTTTCCGAGGGTGTGGACTTGCCCACACACGCACGGACTTCTCCAGCGGATAATCCGCCGGCCAAAAGTCCGCGGGACTTTTGAAAATGAACGGACTTGCCCACACACGGAGCAGTCCGTTCATTTCGAACGTAACTTCAGGTTACGTAGCTAGCGTAGGCAGTAAATGCCGCCGCGCTAGCTCCGCAAGCTGGCATGGATTTAAAGGGAATCCCCACGCCGAAAAAACGGCGTGGGGGTTCCCCCCCAAATCCATGTCAGACCCTCATCCGAGCACGCAGCCTGGCAGGCCAGGAAAGGGGTGGGGACGAACGAGCGCCCCCCCCTCCTGAGCCGTACCAGGCCGCGTGCCCTCAACATGGGGGGTGCCCTGGGGAAAGGGGGGCCGTGCGGCCCCCCCACCCCAAAGCACCTTGTCCCCATGTTGATGAGGACAAGGGCCTCTTCCCGACAACCCTGGCCGTTGGTTGTCGGGGTCTGCGGGCGGGGGCTTATCGGAATCTGGGAGCCCCCTTTAATAAGGGGGCCCCCAGATACCGGCCCCCCACCCTATGTGAATGAGTATGGGGTACGATGTACCCCTACCCATTCACCTAAGGTGTAAAATGTAAAGTACAAAAACACACACACTTTTGAAAAAATATTTTATTGCACTGCTCCGGGGGTCTTCTTCCGTCTTGGGGGTCTTCTCGCCGGACTCCTCCGCTCTCTTCTGCTCTTTTACCTAGCTCTTTCACGAGGGGAGGAGTCCGGCTACCTTCTTCGTCGTCGCCGCCGTCGTCGTCTGGGGGTCTCGATCCGCCTTCGGGGGTCTTCCGGGGGTCTCTTCTGTTCTTGCGGCGGTCGTCGTCTTCCGCGCCGCCGGCGCCTTCTCCTTCTTCTTGTCCTTCTTGTTCTTCTTCTTCTTCCGATGTTGACCCGACGCTCTCTCTGCCCGGAATGCCTGTGCCGATCTGCGCTCGGACTTATATAGGGACATGGGGGACAGGGTCACATGCACATGTCACATGGTGACCCCGCCCCCTTGTGTTGTCACAGTCCCGGAGGATGCTGGGACTGTGACATCGCAAGGGGCGGGGTCACCATGTGACATGAACATGTGACCCTGTCCCCCATGTCCCTATATAAGTCCGAGCGCAGATCGGCACAGGCATTCCGGGCAGAGACAGCGACGGGTCAACATCGGAAGAAGAAGAAGAACAAGAAGGACAAGAAGAAGGAGAAGGCGCCGGCGGCGCGGAAGACGACGACCGCCGCAAGAACAGAAGAGACCCCCGGAAGACCCCCGAAGGCGGATCGAGACCCCCAGACGACGGCGGCGACGACGAAGAAGGTAGCCGGACTCCCCTCGCTCGGTAAAAGAGCTTGGTAAATGGCGGGGGAGTCCGGCGAGAAGACCCCCAAGACGGAAGAAGACCCCCGAAGGCGGATCGAGACCCCCAGACGGCGGCGACGACGAAGAAGGTAGCCGGACTTCCCCCGCTCGGTAAAAGAGCTTGGTAAATGGCGGGGGAGTCCGGCGAGAAGACCCCCAAGACGGAAGAAGACCCCCGGAGCAGTGCAATAAACTATTTTTTCAAAAGTGTGGGTGTTTTTTTTTACTTTACATTTTACACCTTAGGTGAATGGGTAGGGGTACATCGTACCCCATACTCATTCACATAGGGTGGGGGGCCGGTATCTGGGGGCCCCCTTATTAAAGGGGGCTCCCAGATTCCGATAAGCCCCCGCCCGCAGACCCCGACAACCAACGGCCAGGGTTGTCGGGAAGAGGCCCTTGTCCTCATCAACATGGGGACAAGGTGCTTTGGGGTGGGGGGGCCGCACGGCCCCCCTTTCCCCAGGGCACCCCCCATGTTGAGGGCACGCGGCCTGGTACGGCTCAGGAGGGGGGGGGGCGCTCGTTCGTCCCCACCCCTTTCCTGGCCTGCCAGGCTGCGTGCTCGGATGAGGGTCTGACATGGATTTGGGGGGAACCCCCACGCCGTTTTTTCGGCGTGGGGAGTCCCTTTAAATCCATGCCAGGTCACGGAGCTAGCGCGGCGGCATTTACTGCCTACGCTAGCTACGTAACCTGAAGTCACGTGCTAAATGAACGGACTTGCCGATGAGCGGCAAGTCCGTTCATTTCAAAAGTCCCGCGGACTTGCCCACTAACGGCGGGATTATCCGCTGGACTGCCAAGTCCAGCGGATAATTTGAAAACAAAACTTCAAACTTTAGTCCGCCGTACTTTGGCGCCAAAAAGTCCGCCGGCGCCCACACACGAGGGGATTATCCGCTGGACTTCAGTCCAGAGGATAATCCCGCGGGATTGTCCCTTCGTGTGTACGCGGCATTAGAGAGCATAATAAAGAAGGAAAAGGAACGGAAGAGAGGTGATGATACATAAAATAAGTGATTAAAACTTTTTGTCTATATAAGAATCAGCCAATGCAGTTGCAGCTATTACGGATAGAAAAGTAAAAACGATTGACAACTGTGCGAAAAGAATAATAATCAAATTTATTTATACAGAAAAGAAACGTTAGAAAGATCAGATATTACCTAATATAATGTAGTGATGTTACAAATACAGTGTTGCCACAGTTTACAAAGATAATTAATGCAAAAAGGATATATGATTACAATGGACATACAAATGCTATCAATGTATAAAGGCAAATCCTAGGACAGAAAAAGTTAGAGAAAAGAAAAGAAAAATAAGATAATACGAATATGTTACAGAGACATCCTGACTTCAAAATGGTCTGGGCTCAAACAGAGCTTCCTAGAGCCCCCCACCTATTTTTATATTCCTTCCCCACCAATCAACCAAATGGAATATTTTCATTGGTTCAGAGCTGCATCAAATTCTGATTGGCTGCACCTGAAGCCTCTTTGATTACCATGCTCAAGAATCAGAACTTCCGGTGCCCCTCTGTCTACCATATGTATATGGTTGTTAGGTAAGCAACCCTCTTTGATCCTAGCATAACCAGTTCTGACATTAGCATGTCAAGGACACCAGGGTGGTGACAAAGTCTGATATGGCTCTCTACAAAAAAAGGGGTACCTGTTATCACCTGACTATTGAAGACATCAAACAGCTTTTAAGAAACCGGGAAAAAAAAAGTCTTGTTTAACTGGGCCCATATCTCATCATGATATCACAAATATATCATGCACATCAAAAAACATCTATCTATCTATCTATTTCTATATCTATATATATCTATATATATATATGTAGCGATACCCACAGTTAAGAGGGCCGCAAGTTTGATTTGGGTCCCTGAGTACAGCTCCACCAACCCCCCGGCAATCTGCTCTACACGCTCTGGCACAGTTAATACACAGATATATGTATATGCACATATAAAATCACTTATGCTCTAAATGTGATGGACTCAGACTCACAGACAAACTGCTAACTGGGATAACTGTCTTTACTTCTGTGTAAAGTGGAAAGAAACAGTAGCATACATTAAACAGTTGGCTCACAACACACAAGCAAGTCCCTGCAGTATGTACTACAAACATATGTATATATGTGACTGAACAGCAATGGGGAGAACTGAGCGCCACGTGGAGCGACCGTTTGCTAGGCACCTCTGAGGTGCAACAATCTAACTGTGACTACCTAACGGACCAGGCCTGATCCCTAACAATGGAGCTCAGTCCTTTAGAGAACACAGTATTCTTCACCGGCACAAGAACTGTAGATGTGGTGCACATGTAGAATTAAATGGTGTGTTTGTAATCCACAAGAAAGAAACAACCTTCTGCTCTCTGAGGTAAATAGCCTTGGCAGTCTGAAAGGCATAGAGTGTAAAACAATAGTATAGGATGAGCTTTTCGCTCGCTCACCACTCCGGATACCGCCCTTGGTTCTGGGACCTCCACGGACTGTGTCCGGCCTTGTTCGTCACAGCCCCTGCGTTCCGGTCTCCGTTCCGGCCGATGGCGACCTGGCAGAAGTCTCTTCGCCACTCAGGCTGGCGGTAGCGTCCGAGGTTCCCCCTCAAACCGCTGCAAGGCCCAGGCTTCAGGCCTTCAGTAGTGACAGTCCGCACAGGTGTCTCCTCTTTCTCAGTCTGCCGCGTCACAAGAGGAAGAGGCGGGCCTTCTCTCTCCCTTACATAGCCTCCCCCATCAGCCTCTGGGGCGAAACCCTCCAACCTCCCGGGAGCCAGGGGAATTATGGGAATCGTAGTCTTATCCTCTAAAAGGGGAACACCCCCGCTACACACTCCCCCCACTTTGAATCTTTGGTCCCCAAAGACATTGTTCAATCTACAAGCCCTTTTTGAAACAATGCGTTCACATAAAACAGACAGAGGAGCCTCCCACCAATTAACATGGGGTGGGGAGCTGTCCTGTCCACAGGTCGATTCAGTGAGGGCGACCTGTCTAACTGTGCCAGAGAGTGAGCTAGGGTTGTCCCCCACTAAATGAACAATGGGTGGGTCGGAGCATTCAGCACTTCTCCTAGCTGTCATAATAGAGTCCTCTGAGCTGTTCCCCATTTGAGGGTAAGTTAGCTTTTTGGGAGGCCTCACAACTCTGCGAGCTCTCTGTTCTCTTGGGACTTCAGTCACTGGCACCACAGGCTCTTCTTCAGGAGAACACTCTGGCAACATCACTGGTTCTGGAACATCTACTTCCTCTTCTTCTGAATAGGCAAATGACTCAGGTATCTATCATAGAAGTCCCTGTACAATAAGGTCACTTGTGCTCCAGTGTCTAGGAGAGCCTGTGTGTATACTCCTTCCACTTGGATGGGTACAGTAGGAGATGGACCAACCAGCTCTTCTGGGTAGGGCCGAGTTGACGCTACCTTCTTCTGTGGACTCTTCTCTTTCCAACTGCGTTTGGGCTATATTCTTTCCTGAGCCTGGCATGCATTGACTTTCTCTCCCTTAACTGTGGGAGTACGAACCCGCTGAGGGATATTGTTATTTATCTTCTCTAAAGGTTCTCACTTGGGAGTACTGTATGTCTTCGGAGGGGTCTTGCCCCCTCTTTCTGGGGTGTATTTTGGCTGAGGAACCCTGGGTTCCCTCCGAGGAGTTTGGTCTCCTCTCTTTCTTTTCATCCTATTCTTCTTGGAGCTCACTGAAGGTGATGGGCACCCGGTTGACTCCTTCACCGGGGCCCTCTGGAGTTTCCCGCCGGCTGGCGGCTATCTGCTTTCTTCCTCTTGGGACTGAAACATACAGCTGCAATATGGCCCACTCCCCCACAGTTAAAGCAGATCATCTCTCCCCAGTCTGGTGGGGATGCTGGCGTAGAAACAACTGGAAACAGTTCCCTCCTGCTCATTTCTTTCTTTGGACTGGGCGCCTCTTTTGCCACCAGAGATGTCAGTATCTCCATCATCTGTGACATCTGTAACTTCAAAGCATCTACTTCTGTCTCTCTTTCAGGGGTTAAGGCCGACCTGACCGTTGCCACTGGTAGTTTTGTAGGCCCCATCACTTGTTTTTCCCGTTTCTCTTCCAACATGGCCTCTTCCTCTCTGACCATCCAAATGAGATCGGGGTAGTCCAGGCTCTTCCCATCCTGTCGGGTGCGTAGTACTAGTGCAATAGGGTCTAAGGGTTGGGCTCCCCTCATCACCTGCTGAGCACGGGCTTCATCTACTTTCCCCGGATCTATCCCCTTCTTCAGGATAATCCTATGCAGGATCTTGTCTATACGTCCTATGTACTCCGATAGCTTCTCCCCTGTCTTCTGGTAACAGTGTTCCAGTTGATAGGTAAGCTCCGTGACTTTCTCTGTCCCACCAAACACACTCTCCAGAATGTCTAAGTAATCCTGTGCAGTGCAATCTCTCTTGCTTGTCTTCAAGTTGCGTATGGCCTCTAAGGCAGGCCCCTTCAAGCTCTCAACAATCCTTTGCTTCTTTCTACCTTCTGGGACTTCCCATTCTTCTAAAGCCTGCGTGGCGCCATCTAGCCACTCTTCAAATCCCTCTTCCCCCGAGGGTACAGGTTTCCTTCCTGAAAACATCCGGAGTTTCCTGTATCCCGACATCGGGTAATCCCTGGGGTCTCTTCTGCACTGAGTCACAATCTCCCCTAGGACAGCACACAATTCTGCGCTAAGAGTGGTCTGTACAGGTGCGGGACTTTCTGTGCCCTTCGGGGACAGCATGGTTTTCCTTTGAAAACAGTCTCCCTTGCGCGGCAGCGCATGCAGCAATTGATAGGTCTGGCCATCCAATGCTTGTATGCTTTGATCCCTAAACTGCTCTGGGGTCCCACTTCTCCATTCTATCAGAGCGTATGTACACCCGGCATCATTTCTCATGTCCATTATCCATGCTTTGTGGCATGGGGATAGGGACATTATGAGCTGCTTGACTGCCTCTTCCTGCCATATCCCCGGTAGTTCAATGACTGCTGCTGCGGCTGGATCAGTGCCCCATATTGTGTACCACCGTCCCACTTCTATCGGGTCCATGCCGGTACCTTCTGGCGGGTTTTCCCGCTGTCTCAGGATCCCGGATTACGAGCCCCCACGTGTAGCGATACCCCCAATTAAGAGGGCCGCAAGTTTGATTTGGGTCCCTGAGTACAGCTCCACCAACCCCCCGGCAATCTGCTCTACACGCTCTGGCACAGTTAATACACAGATATATGTATATGCACATATAAAATCACTTATGCTCTAAATGTGATGGACTCAGACTCACAGACAAACTGCTAACTGGGATAACTGTCTTTACTTCTGTGTAAAGTGGAAAGAAACAGTAGCATACATTAAACAGTTGGCTCACAACACACAAGCAGGTCCCTGCAGTATGTACTACAAACATATGTATATATGTGACTGAACAGCAATGGGGAGAACGGAGCGCCACGTGGAGCGACCGTTTGCTAGGCACCTCTGAGGTGCAACAATCTAACTGTGACTACCTAACGGACCAGGCCTGATCCCTAACAATGGAGCTCAGTCCTTTAGAGAACACAGTATTCTTCACCGGCACAAGAACTGTAGAGGTGGTGCACATGTAGAATTAAATGGTGTGTTTGTAATCCACAAGAAAGAAACAACCTTCTGCTCTCTGAGGTAAATAGCCTTGGCAGTCTGATAGGCATAGAGTGTAAAACAATAGTATAGGATGAGCTTTTCGCTCGCTCACCACTCCGGATACCGCCCTTGGTTCTGGGACCTCCGCGGACTGTGTCCGGCCTTGTTCGTCACAGCCCCTGCGTTCCGGTCTCCGTTCCGGCCGATGGCGACCTGGCAGAAGTCTCTTCCCCACTCAGGCTGGCGGTAGCGTCCGAGGTTCCCCCTCAAACCGCTGCAAGGCCCAGGCTTCAGGCCTTCAGTAGTGACAGTCCGCACAGGTGTCTCCTCTCTCTCAGTCTGCCGCGTCACAAGAGGAAGAGGCGGGACTTCTCTCTCCCTTACATAGCCTCCCCCATCAGCCTCTGGGGCGAAACCCTCCAACCTCCCGGGAGCCAGGGGAATTATGGGAATCGTAGTCTTATCCTCTAAAAGGGGAACACCCCCGCTACACATATATACATCTAATGGGGCATGGTAATTTAATTAGAAAGTCCTCACAATGGTTCCCTTGAAACCCCTTGATATAAATATGAAGCTCAATATTTCCACATCAATGCGGTATCACAAATGGTCTGGTCATGAAGAGGGGTAAATCTTCTGGAGGACAAGTGGTTAAATATCCAATGTTGATAGTCATGCAAATAAACCATTGTGTTGTCCCCCCTTATACACTGTAAAGCACTGCGTAAACTGTTGGCGCTATATAAATCGTGTATAATAATAAAAATAATAAACCAAAAAACCTCATAAAATAGCCTAATGGACCAAACTGTTCTTGCACTGTCCTTATTTCACCATAAAACGGTACTAGGTAATTTGCCAGACACGTTTAGGGAGAAAGTTATCTCCCACACAAAGGCTTTATGTACCTAATTTATTCACTTTCTCTGCCTGGGCGGATTTATTTTTTTTCCTTACTTGTTCTCCGAGCTTGTTTTGGTATTTACATGAAGTTTAATGAGTTTGGGAACTTTCTGAGCTGCTCCTCTTCTTACGTAATGTATTTGTTTTCCGGTCTGATTATTTTCTCAATACTTTAGTTCCACCTTAGAGCTTATTTATGAGAATTTCTCTAGTAATTAATAAGGACATTTTTAATAAAGTTAGATACTGGTTTTCAAGATTTATCCTGTAAAAGGGCACATATTTAGAATCTTATTGCAGTGTTTACCTTAACCCCTTCCCGCCCAGCCCTGGCATCCCCTAACTGGGCTATTATACCCTGCTGGCAGCAAGGTCTGCCTGATCACGTGACCACTGTGATTGGCTGTCACAGTCATCACATGATAGGGAGTTGGTTCCACCAACTACAATCATTACTATCGACTGGGAGAGACTGGGAGCTGTCATTGAGCTCTCAGCACAAAAACCTCTGCCACCAACGGACGCATATGTGTGACATGTAGCATGTTGGCGTTAAAGGGGTCAGTTTTATGGCATTTTTATTAATACATTTTTTTTTTTTACTAGTAATGGCAGCGATCTGCGATTTTTATCGTGACTGCGACATTATGTCAGATATGTCAGATCGGACAATTTTGACACATTTTTGGGACCATTGTCATTTTTACAGCGATCAGTGCTATAAAATTGCACTGATTACTGTAAGAATGACACTGACAGTGAAGGGGTTAACCACTAGGGGGCTAGGGAGGGGTTAAGTGTGGCCTGGGGAGTGAGAGGGGGTGTGGCTACGAATGACACTTCACTGATCATAGCTCCCGATCACAGGGAGCTATGATCAGTGACAGTGTCACTAGGAAAAACGGGGAAATGCTTGTTTACATTAGCATCTCCCCATTCTTCAGCTCCGTGAGACGATCGCGAGTATCCCCACGGCGATCGAGTCTGCGGGACCCGCGATCCTACTCACGGAGCTCCTGCCAGGGTCGCGCGCATGTGACCACGCGGCGGCAAATTTAAAGGGACGTACCTGTACGCCCATTTGCCCAGCCGTGCCATTCTGCCGACGTATATGTACATGCGGCGGTCGGCAAGTGGTTAAACAGCGCAGGGGCCTGTAGACCGGTGCCTACTCTGCCTATTTGGTAATCTAGTACTGTACCCATCCATTTATGTCTCCATGCTTTGTTTTGTGGAAAATCACTTTGAAAAACACCCCGCTACCATTTCTAGCTACAGCCATCTGGAGTAAGTGCAGATGATTCATGTAGCATTTACTTCCTGGATTCCATCTGCCCTTGGCTCATCTAAGAAAGCCCCTCCTTCCTTCTTCCAGATGAAAGAAAAAAATGCCCCTGAAGACTCCTTGGATGTATGACGTCATTTTGGCCTAGAACAGAAACCAGGAAGCAACTGAAGAAATGTGGAAAAAAGTTTAAAACAAGTAAATATAATATAATTTCCTATATATTTACTAATGCTAGCAGGATAAATATTAAAACTGTTAATGTTGATTGAGAAAGTTTAGTTCAACTTAAATTGGTGTTTACACCAAAAATAAATAAATAAATAAATAAATTATTAAAAAAAAATTTTTTTTACTCACCTCTAAATGCCTGTTGCTAGGAGGGTCCCTCATAGTCTGCCTCCTTCAGTGCCCGGCACTGACATCACTTCCCCTCGGCGCAGTCAGTCATCTGGGACACATGACAGGCCCCAGATGACTGTGCGGCGTATCACGGCACACGGCTTATCACGGCACGCGGTGCAGCACGCGGCACCGCTCGTGCATGCGCAGTGGGTGCCCGGCTGTGAAGGTACCCCTGGGACAGGTAAGTGTCCGATTATTAAAAGTCAGCAGCTGCAGTATTTGTAGCTGCTGACTTTAAAAAAAAAAAATTTTTAGTGGGCACCCCACTTTAAGTGGAAAACTGAACTCTGGAAGCTGTATCTTAACAAAGGCAGGCAAAACGCAAAGGACGAGTTACTAGTATTGCCTATTGTTTTTCCCATAACTGACTACATTGACCTGTGTGGAGGTGGCCATCTTGGTAGAGGCAGGGTTTTGATTTCTCATGTCAGAGCTTCCAGCAAAGAGAACAGAGATCGGCACAGTAGTGACATCACAAAATTTCACTAAAAATCTTTTGAGTCTAGGGGCAGCAGTGCCTTAGATCTCACCCTGCAAATATAGACCGCACAGGAGTGCCTAGGCACTTTCACATACCAGGAAGTAAACTGTTATTTTTCAGGAAGAATGCTAAACTAAAGGTATATTTTTTCATGGTACTGCTTAGGTAAAAGAAACAAAAAATAAAATATTGCTGCGCTACGTTATTAATAAGTGCTGTGAGCACTATCAATCGTGTTAGTGTGACCTATAATAAGGATATATAAACAATCCTACACTGTGCTAATAAACCTTATAATGAGGAATATATAAATCATACACCTTGCAACTCTATAAGGAGAGCTATAGGTGCTCTATAGTCAATGCTACCATCTATCACCACTAAATGATATAAGCAAAAATGAATTACATGTAATATAAATATTGAACCAACGTTAAAGGTGTGAGCATATATATGTGTCCAATAAGTGTCCAATCCACAATTGTACACCGTGCTGAAAAGTAAAACCAAAAAATGAATCAGCAAAGAGTGTCCACAGTGTCCTTGATTCACTGAGGTATCCTCATAGACATACAATCCAATTTCAATGTGGAATCGTTCCTATTCTCTGGTGATAGAGTATCCCACTATATGGAGTGAGTATGGATCCTTACCAGAAATGGTGGACTCCCTTTGTAGCGGAGTCGTCAGCGCCGGCAGACATAACCCTCTGAGGGGATGAATGGCTCCTCAGCAGTCCCGGATCCCGTTGTTGCCGGACACGCTTCTCCTCGGAGACCGCTGGAGTCCCCGAATCGGACCGAAGTTCTCCGGAAGTTCCCGCTGGCGTGCTCGCGATCACAGATAGAATATTGACAGGGGGTTAACCCTTCCTGACTGCCACACAGCTTCTCTCCACATTAGGACCAGGCGATCTCTCTGACAGAAGGCGATGCGCAGAGACTCCTCCAAAGGACCTGTGAAGAGACTCAACACTCTGGGCCACCCGGCCATGAGTGAGAGAAGGGGGGGGGGGAGAAACTATGGACTCTAATCGTGAAAATTGTTTAAAAAAGGGGGGAGTTTATTGCATAAACAGACCAAAGAAATTACTCAAGGTCACAAAATGGGAAAAAATGTAAATATACAGTATGCACAAAATAAAAAACAGTTAATTAAGAACAATAATACACCCGTGCATGGGGATAATATGAGCGTGATTGTATCAACATAAACTGCCCGACATGTTTCGTAATACCTTACATCTTCCTGGATTTCTGCTTGTTGATTGGTTGCTAGAGATTACTGTGGATATGACCTCGGAGGGGGGGGGGGGGGGCATGATATACATATCAATGCTGCTGCCGGCCGATATTTACGTATGAATGCCAACTTTACATATGAATGTCACTGCTATTTACATATGAATGCTGGTAACTTACATGTAAAAACAGGGTCTGCAGGTGAGTCATCTGTACACAACAATAGGGCAGAGCTGGGCAGCATTAGTAACAGCACTTCACACTGAGATATTGGGACACAGCACAAGATTAAAACTTCAAGGAACAAGGGAATTTAAACGAGGATAGTTGGCAAGTATGAGGCAGCTGCTTTGGGCCCCACAATAATGACAGGGCCCAGGTTGCCCTGCTTTAAAAATGGCCCTGGTCAGTGGAGGATAGTAGTGGGTAGATTGGGGTCTATGTGTCTATGTGATCAGAAATATAGGCGGGACATAAAAAGATGTGTAGGAAGGGGAGCTCATTGTCATAAAGAATATGTAACCATTTTACAATGTTTGGTTGATAAAGTCATTGAAACCTAAATGCCCAGGCAGGATGGCTGTTCTAACTGGCAAGTTTGTTTCTATTCAAACCCTTATGTGATCACCACACTGATTGTTTTCTAATTGTTAGTGTGGGACCAGAGGCTATCAGTGATGGCAGTTTCTCCCAGCAGGGCCTTGTCACTCCCAAGATGCACAGCAGTCCATATACCCTTATTCTGTGTCCTCCTTTGGGAAATCACAATCCTTTCAGCATACATATTGCCTCACCCAAAATGGTCACCCCCTTCAAGGTTGAAAACACTCAATAGCCGAGCATTGTTCATGGTCTTTCCCAAAATGGTCACTATAAGTCTGCATTGCAGGTAATCCACTTACTCTCCTTCTGTCACAGGTAAGGAGTAAAGCTTCCAAACTGCATGGAACCACTGTAAACCTGGCTGCATAGACTTACATTGTCTCAGCATACAGTGCCTTAAAAAATAATTCTTACCCCTTTTGTCATGTTACAACTGTATTTTATTGGGATTTTAAGTGATAGACCAACACAAAGTGGCACATAATTGTGAAGTGGGGGGGCGTGGCTTGGCACGCAGAGCGGATGGCAGCAGACTAGACGAGCTCCGTCAGACCCTCAGCCCTTACAGCCCAAACACCGCTGTAACCACCAGCTAAGATGTATTTTATAAGAGACACCTCTTCGGCGGATCACCCCCTCACCCTCCCCGCTATGATGAAATTTAAAGTGATTGACCAACACAAAGTGGTACATAATTGTGAATATCGGAAAAGTGTGGCGTGCACTTTTGTAGTTTCAGTCCATACGAGGAGGAGGTAAGAGACACCTCGGCGGCCGCTATGATGAAAATAGCTTTACTCATCACAGAATGAAAGCTGACATTTTGTCTATCTCAGAGAAGCCCAATCACGCAGCTAAAATCTAGTGGAACCAATTGCCACATATAAGCCGACACGGCACCCCCCTAAACTAAAGGAGTAAATAGCCATTTTTCAAGGCAGGTCCATCAAGGCTACAAACTTGATCCACCAATGAGGGGAGGGTCTGTCGAGGGTGTAGCCTGGGATTTAATGTAGACACTCATCTCAACTCTCTACAAAACACCAACAACCAGATTGAAAATAAATACAGCATTTGTAACGGAACTAGACAGGATGTCCCCTATCCCCTATCCTGTTCATTCTCTCTCTAGAACCCTGAATCCGCATGATAAATAGCAACAACTCAATTACAGGTATGATCTTAGGGACTAAACACTAAAAATAGCCGCATACGCGGAGGACCTCCTGTTCGCACTCACACAGCCGCATATCTCGATCCCCAATCTAGTTAAGGAGCTTGAGATATTCGGCTACCTAACTAACTTTAAAATTAACTACGAGAAATCCGAGGCACTCAACATATCTCTAGACCCGGGTAAATTACAGCAGACCAAGTCCAATTGCCCCTTTAAGTGGGTAGACTCCAAACTAAAATACCTGGGGATATGGCTCACCCCAGACCTAAGCAACCTCTATCTACAAAACTTCCAGCCCTTCATACAGAACTTGAGTAAAGATCTCAAGTGTTGGAATCTTAAACCATTGTCCTGGTTGGCAGAGCTGCTGCCATAAAAATGACAATACTACCAAGGGTACTTTACCTGTTTCACACATACCCATTAAACTACCAAAACATTTTTTCACACAGCTACAGAAGACAGTGAGAACCTTTATCTGGGTGGGGAAAAAGTCAAGACTTAAAATGTCAACCCTAATGTCACCAAAAACGGATGGGGGAATCAACTTGCCCAACTTTAGATATTACTACTATGCCACACACCTGACCCGCATTCTAGATTGGAACTGTCACGCCTCTTCCAAAGATTGGGTGGGAATAGAAGATCTACAAACATCTACCCCACTGAGATTTACACCATGGGTTACCAAAGGGGCCCTTGACACTGGATTACTTTTACATCCCACCATAGGCCCTAAATTAGCAACCCTCCATACGCTAACTCAAACAATCCTTTAATCCACAATAGAGACTTTGCTCTAGGACAGTCGACTATTTCATTCCCACACAGAGACGACAATACACCAATGACTGTCGCTCACTGCATTTCGGGAGGGAAGCTTAAAACTTTTGAAGCACTAAACTTGGAACTACAAGCGAGACATTTTACGTTCTGGCAGTATAGACAATTGCACAACTACATCCTCTGCACAGTCAACAAACAACAATTCCTTAGACACCAGTTGTGGTTTGAGCAGCTGTGTATCAGTGGGGAGTCGGTGAGTAAAGCCACCTCACTGGTATACAGCTGGCTACAAGCTAACAGGAATAAACCACGAGTAAACACAGGGCCAAGTGGGAAGCGACACTCATGAAGACATTTACTGATGAACAATGGAACAACGCATGCATTCTTGCCCACAAATGTTCCATCAGCACTAGCACACAAGAAACCTCGTACAAGGTACTAACAAAAAGGTATTTCACCCCGGTCAGACTGCATGCATGGTACCCAGAGACCTCGGAATTATGCTGGAGATGTGGCTCCGACAAGGGAACCATGCTGCACATCTGGTGGGACTGCTCTTTGCTGCGTGGATACTTTGATGGGGTCTGTGCTCAGATACGTGCCATCACAGAAACAAAGCTTTCTCTTAACTCAGAATGTTGCCTGCTACATATTTCTGACTACTCATTGTCAAGATACAAAAAAACAATGACCCGACATATGCTGAACGCTGCAAAGACAGTTATCCCCAGACATTGGAGGTCCACTCACGCACCCACGATTAAGGAATGGGTGTCTGAAGTGGATCTACTATACAAACTAGAAGAAACGGTAACAATAGCATCAGAGAACACAGACAGATTCCATAAAACATGGAGACCGTGGGTTGCCTTCAAATACTCAGACGCCTTCACTAAACTTCAAACTGGCTGAAACGTATGTTAAAAACCTGTGCTACATCATACTCCAATGGATCCTCCAATGGAGCCGAGATTAGCAATAATTGTTATGATTAGAATGATAGGCCTCAATGCTGGCATCAGACAGGGTTGAACTAGGCTAGAAATGAAGGCACCTGAAAAATGACATTGTATTGGAAATAAACCCAAGGGGTTACCCCCCCCCCCCTCACCTTTCTCTATATTCTTTCTCTTTCCCCTATCTCTTTTTATTCTCTCTCTGGGCCTCTGCCCATTAAGACACTGGTCATGAGGATCACCCGCCCCTGGGCCTAACTTTAGGGCAGGGCATGGGGGGCTTGTGACTAACTAGGACGAACTTACCAATAAGCACAGTGGTTTTCAACCTTTTTTTAAAGTGTACGATATCTCTCACAAATGTAATACTGTTGAACAAATGTTGTTAGCGTGCTTTATTTTTATGAAAAAATAAATAAATTGTGAAGTGGAAGAAAATAATAAATGGTTTTCAACCTTTTTTTACGGATAAATATTTGAAAAGTGTGGCGTGCATTTGTACCCCTAGCTAAAATCTAGTGGAACCAATTGCCCATATAAGTCACCTAATTAGTAAATAGAGTCCACCTGGGTGTAATTTATTCTCAGTATAAATACAGCTGTTCTGTGAAGCCTCAGAGGTTTGTTAGAGAACCTTAGTGAACAAACAGCATCAAGGCCAAGGAACACACCAGACAGGTCAGTAATACAGTTGTGGAGAAGTTTAAAGCAGGGTTGGGTTATTAAAAAATATCCCAAGCTTTGAACATCTCACGGAGCACTGTTCAATCCATCATCTGAAAATGGAAAGAGTATGGCACAACTGCAAACCTACCAAGACATGGCCGTCCACCTAAACTGACAGGCCGGGCAAGGAGAGCATTCATCAGAGAAGCATCCAAGAGGCCCATGGTAACTCTGGAGGAGCTGCAGAGATCCACAGCTCAGGTGGGAGAATCTGTCCACATGACAACTATTAGTCATGCATGCCACAAATCTGACCTTTATGGAAGAGTGGCAAGAAGAAAGCCATTGTTGAAAGAAAGCCATAAGAAGTCCCATTTGCAGTTTGCTAAAAGCCATATGAAGGACACAGCAAACATGTGGAAGAAGGTGATCTGATCTGGTCAGATGAGACCAAAAGTTAACTTTTTGGCTTAAAAGCAAAACGCTATGTGTGGTGGAAAACTAACACTGCACATCACCCTGAATACACCATCCCCACCATTAAAAACATGGTGGTGGCAGCATCATGTTGTGGGGATTCTTTTCTTCAGCAGGGACAGGGAAGCTGGTCAGAGTTGATGGGAAGATGGATGGAGCCAAATACAGGGCAATCTTAGAAGAGAGAGTCTACAAAGTACTTGAGACTGGGGCGGAGGTTTACCTTTCAGCAGGACAATGACCCTAAACATACAGCCAAAGGTACAATGATGGTTTAGATCAAAGCATATTTATGTGTGTTAGAATGACCCAGTCAAAGTCCAGACCTAAATCCAATTGAGAATCTGTGGCAAGACTTGAAAATTGCTGTTCACAGACTCTCTCCATCCAATCTGAAGAATGGGAAAAAATGTCACTCTCTAGATGTGCAAAGCTGGTAGAGACATCCCCAAAAAAACTTGCAGCTGTAATTGCAGTGAAAGGTGGTTCTACAAAGTATTGACACGGGGGGGGGGGGTGGCTGAATACAAATGTACGTCACACTTTCAGATATTTAGTTGTAAAAAAATTGAAAACCATTTATTTATTTTCCTTCCACTTCACAATTACATGCCACTTTGTGTTGGTCTATCACATAAAATCCCAATAAAATACATTTACGTTTTTGGATGTAACATGAAAAAATGTGGGAAATTTCAAGAGGTATGAATACCTTTTCACAGAACTGTATGTCTAAGGATGTTAATCTATGAATTGTATTTGACAGGGCCAACTAGACTGAGGAATAATGGATTTGAACTTGTACTTAGCCAAATGAGCACTTTACTCTTGCAATCTTAGGAGTTCATGCACACGGACTAAAATAGGTATTTTATATGACTAGCATAAATCTTCTGGGGCTTTCGATCAGTGTTTACCTGCACCTGTGCATCCAACGTTTTTTCTGAATGTGGAAGTTTCACACTCAGGAGACACATTGGTTGCGCATTCAAGCGCTGATGCAAAGAAGCATTTGCATCTATAAGAGCACAGCCATGTACAGCTATTTACTAAAATGACTGGCTGAATATGGAACATGCAGCTCCCGGAGTATGGAAAAGCATTTGGATGTTTAGGCTAGGCTTTAAAAAATTAACTATTTTAGTCCATGTGAATCTGATCAGCAGCCTGAAGTTGGGCATTGAAACCCAAAAAACTAAATTTATTATATTACAGCTTGCAAATTCTTACATGTGGTGGCTGCATTAGTTTCCTTTTTCCATTTTTTTTCCCAATGATATTCATACATAAAGGTTATTGCTGCTGTTTGATTAACAAAGTGCAAGTGTAAATGTGGATTGGCATGATCTATAAACCAGAGTCGGTTTTCATTCCCAAGTCCAATACAGCTTTATGACCTTGCTTGTAACTATGAAACTTTCCTCTGAATTTTTCTCTTCAGAGACTTAATCATTCCATAAAATGTCCTTTAAAAATTCAGGATGCTGAATATGTACTTTGGAGAGATTGCTAAAAGTGACCTCTTCAGCAGTTTCCAAGAAAACTTGGATTCAAAAACAAAAGTGTGCATTAGGGATATTTGGTGGGATAGTCCATTGTGCCAAACTCATCAAGAAATTATTTTCAAGATCAATGCCGTGTTGTGTCAAGGTTCTGCTAAACTCTTCTAATATTTAAAGTCATTATAATAAAGACTGACACTTTACTGCATAATGTTCTATTAAACTGCATTTGCATCCAACACTTATGATTTAACTTTGCATAGAGTAGGGAAGGGTTAAAACCTGTGTTTATGTATATTTTCTTGTTTCATGCATCCCATTGAAGAAACAACAGAAAGCGAGAGAAAGGGGTTGATTTACTAAAACTGGAGGGTGAAAAAACTGGTGCAGCTATGCATGGTAGCCAATCAGCTTCTAACTTTAACCTATTAAATTAAGCTTTGACAAAAAAAGGTGGAAGCTGATTGGTTTCAATGCAGGACTGCACCAGATTTAGCATTCTCCAAATTTTAGTAAATCAAGCCCAAAGTCTCTCCAAAATTATTAATGTGATTATACAGGGTTTATAAAGTGCCAACAACTTGCTCAGCGCTTTACAACACAAACGGAGACAGTGTAGTTACAATACAATAAAATACAAGAGGGTTAAGAAGGCCCTGTTCATGACAATTTACAATCTAATAGGGTGGGGCAAGTGGTACAAAGTTAATAATTATGGAGGATGAGTTGATAGAAGATTTGTTAGTTGGAAGTGTGTAGGCTTTCCTGAAGAGATGAGTTTTAAGAGATCGCCTAAAGATGGCCAGAGTAGGAGATAGCAGGACAGATTGAGGAACAGAGTTCCAGAGGATGGGAGAGGCTCCTGGGAGGAGAAGACAAAAGGGCTAAAGAGCAGGAGGTCTTGGGAGGAGCAGAGAGAACGGTTTGAGTGAAATTTTGAGATGATGCTGGTGATATAGCTCGGGGCAGAGTTGTGGATGGCCTTGTATGTTTTTAGTATTTTTTATTTATTCGCTGGGCAATCCAGTGTAGGGATTGGCAGATATGGGTGGTAGATGAGAGGAAGTCCAGTTGTCAAAAAAGTATGTGTCCCTTTTGTAAGATTTCTCCTCTTTCCTCTGTTCGTCATGTATCTTATCCAAGACCGATCCAGCAGTGTACTGTATATCTTGCAAAGAATGACCACCGCAATCCCAGTCCTAACTACCATCCTACCTTCATGACACCAAACACACCATTCAGCAGTTGGAGGGTCTCCCTTGGTCGGATGATTTAAAATGGATAACCGGTGATGTACAATCTTTGTACTCAAGCATTCCACATACTTCTAGTCTTAAGGCATTATGCCATCATATGGATTTATGTACGTAAATACAATAAATAAAAAAGTTTATCCTGGAAAGTGTATATTTTTTACTGAGACATAACTACTTTTTTTTCCGACAAAAAATACTATCTACAAAAACAGGGGGCCTCAATGGGGGCCAGATTTGCACCCACGTATGCCAACCTGCCAATGGACAATTGAACAGGTTCTCATCTTTGGTGCTCACAATCCTTATAGAGACTTATTAAATACATATTTTCGCTACATCAATGACCTTATGTTTATAGTTAATAAAGATCTGGAGTTGGAGGATCCTCTCACTTATTTTAACAACAATTCACAAAATGTAAAGTTTACCGGGGAAGAACAATCCATCAAAGTCAACTACTTAGACATCACTTTTAGCAGGCTCCCTTCAAGAACATAGGGTAGGAGTACGAGCTTAAAGGAAACCTACATCAAAAAATTCACTGTTACATGTTACATTTAATAAGAGCCGATCCTAAGGGCCTATTCGTTTGACTAAAATGCAACTGTTCTACCCTCACGGAATTTGAAGAGGAAGCTGATACCATTGAATACTTGTTTCAAGAACAAGGTTACAACAAATATGTTATCAAACAAGCATGCACCTCTGCAAGTGACACATCCAGGGAAACCCTATTACAAGGAAAGAAACCCTCAAGATTTCCATTAGGCATTGATACTACATCAGTAGTTTTTTCAACATGCTTTAGTAATCAATTTTTTAACAGCAAACGTATCCCCTCCCAGTATTTACCCATTGAGTACAAAGTAATACTTCTAAAGAACATTGTTAAAAAGCACGCACAATAGCAATAGCATTATTTCCCCAAGTCTTTCTACTTCCGAAAAACAAGCATGTACATGGTTGCATACTGTCGGTTTCTTTAAATGCAATGCAACTCGGTGTTCAAGTTGTTGGTATGCCAGAGACCCTCACTATATTACATCTAGTTCAAATGTCACCGCTTATGAAATTAAACAGCTAGTCAGCTGTCAAACAAGATATGTAATATATGTGATTACCTGCACCCACTGTAATATTCAATAAGTGGGTTATACCACGAGACGCTTGTGTGACAGGTTATGGGGTCACATCTCGAACATCAATACCAATAAGGATACCGACGTTGCCAAACATTTTAGGTCCTTTCATGCCTCAAAAATTCAGATTGTGGAAAGAGTGGAAAATCCCGTTGGGGGAGGAGATCACTTCTTTCTTCTTTGTAAGAGAGAAGTCTTTTGGATTTTTAAACTCGAAACCTGCATCCATAAAGGACTTAATTTTGAACAGATGTGACTGACTATATATCCAAAAAGTGCCTTTTTCTTGGGCTCTTCCTACCAGTCAAATGACATCCTAGGATCTCCCTCCTCTCCTTCCTATGGCAGCGAAGGGCAGTTCTCAATGCTGACATCAGGGCAGTTTTGTGCATTGTAATACTGTGAACCCAGGGCGATGAATCCTCAGAGGGTGTGTCCATGACAGCCTGGGCTCACATGAAGTGGGCTGAATGATGCTGGCCGCCATTCAACCTGGAATAGGACTGGCAGCAGAGCTGAGTTTCTTTGGGGGACAGCCCTGGAGACAAGGCAGTGAGAGGTGTATTTTTTTTTTTTAAAGTCTGGGCAAGTAATTAATATGAAATAGAACTGGAGATCTGTTTTAAGCTATCAACCAAAATTGGTCAACTCATGGGGCCTATTTATTAATGTTTTCAGTCAAGATTCACACAACTTTCACCTAAGAGTCACACATTATTCGTCCCCCGTCACCCCCACTTCCTTTGTCTGAGCTCCCCCAAGTGTATTTTATGCTTTTTTTTTAGCATATCATTTTGACATGTCTTCTGGCTAGACATGTGATGTGCTGGGTCCTCTTTTTTGCCAATAAGCATTCCTGGATGATGCAGAGAGCGGTGCCATGCTTAGCAGGTATCATTCAACCCAGAAGTCTCAGGACATCTTTTGGCAGAGAAGAGTTATGGGAGACAGCTTCAAATTGACTGGAGAACTTAAAAAAAAAATCAAAATTCAGCCTGGAGTTGAACTTTAAATCAATAACTCAGATTGATTATAGTATTACCTTAGGCTGATCTCTTTTGCACCAATAGCTCAGGACTGTAAGTCCCCTTTAAATATAGGAAATAATGCTCATTTATCTAGCTTGTTTCCTGATGATGAAAGACTCGTGTTCACATCAGTAGAACACACAATTGAAGGTTTTCAAATGAGGTTGTCACAATCTATTTATACAGTTGACTGACAAAAAAATAGAAAAATTGAGTGCCATGATGGCTACATCCATTAAGTGATATGTTTTGATACATTATAGCTTCTACAATTGATAACTGCCTGGGAAACTATGGTGGAACATGAAATGACTCATTCTAGCCAAACAATGAAGATAATAGCTAGCGTAAACGTTAAAATATTCAGAAGCACTGAGATAACCGATGACAACTGAACATAGAACAGTCATAAAACAAACATGAACCTGAAAACAGTTTCTCTTCTCTGTATGTGGGAAATTGAATAAAACCAATATAAAAAAAAAATTGAGAAACTTAAGCAGGTTTCATTCTGTTGATTGGGGGAAGTTTGAGGATTGGGGTAATTAACCCTCCAATCAAAGTGGGTCTTTTTTTTCTAATTATATACAGCTAAAGTTAACTAAAAATCTGTTAGACTTAACAGTGACACTAAATAATATACTTTTTTTTTTTTAATAATCCATACACATCCACTACTTAAAGTAGAACTATAGGCAAAACTTTTTTTTTTCATTTTGGATAGAGCAAAGAAAGGTTATAACCCATGTCAGATTTTTTTTTTGCCATCTGCATCCCATTATGGAGATTTCCCTTCGCTTCCTGTCCCAAAGCCAAACTTATAGAAATCTTTTGGGGACCCCCAAGTCACCAGAACTAGTATCCCCATTGGAAGATTTTCCTTCCCAAAATGTAGGATTTGCTTTTACTTACCCTTTTTTAATGGTAATAGTAAAGAGGACAAATAGAGAGGGTGAATCTCCATAATGGGGATACAGACAGCAATAAAAACTGACAAGCTTTCTAATTCATCTCTACTCTATCCAAAAAAAAAAAAAAAGTTTTGCCTTTAGTTATACTTTAAAGTCTACATGCTGCCAAAATAGAAAGCTAAAAAATAAGCACAAGGGACATACTGTAACTTACAGTCAGTAGAATGTGTCCCATGTGCTGGTTCCTCTTCTTTTAGAATAAATCCTCCTCCATCCTCCCCCCACCACCCTTGCTACCATAATCTTCCAATGTGGTCGGGGGTTAATACAACTAAGGGGCTGTCACAGGCTCTCATCGAGTGCTCAACTCTGCCTGCCCTTTCCACCCATCTACAGAAAACAAACTAGCAGCTTCCATGTATGAAATGGTATCTGTAAATGGTTTCTATGCAGAGCTGCACCAGATTTTGCACTCTCCAGTTTTAGTAAATCAACCCAATTGCATCTTGATGCATCAAAAATGAAATTTAGTTGGGCTTTCTAAAAAATCATCCAATTCGGGTTTCGAGGTTCTTGGTTGCTTGTGAATCTTTATGTAGTTATACAAAGTACAGTTTAAATGAAATGGGTTCTTTAAAATCCTATTTGTCCAGTGCTGTCTATTCTCAGAGACAGTGAGATACCGAGACATTCTCATGAGCACATGAGGGTATTTTTCATGATTACAGCTCAACATTCTGTGGAAAAAATGTGAACTATACAGATTTCTTCAAATTGAGTTCAAATCTGCTCTTCAGAGCCATACAGAATAACACAGTATATCTATATATAGGTCACAAAGCCCCATGTAATCGTACAGAAACATCAAGCAAGAAACCATGATGCTTGAACTTTGGCCAAGCCTTCATACATCTCATGCTCCTGCTTCACTCAGTGGGTTTCCAGACTTGGAAAAGACTTGGCCAGATCTCATGTCTTTTATCACTTAGAGGGGTTATAGACATTGTGACAGGCAGGGCTTATCATATCCAAAATTCACCTGCGTGAAATGTATATTTCCTCCGCTTTTGTGGGCTTTAAATACAACTCTGTTAAAGCTGAATTCCAGGATAAGCAAATATTGTCTAAATACCATGTGTATTCTTACTGGAATCTTGGTGTTCTTTGCATATTCCTTCCAGATCGGTGCAGTAATCCAGTGTTTTACATGGATTAGGTATGTACATCTGATGATCATCTTGTTCCATGTCCACCTTCAAGAATAGTGTTTTAATATTATATCCATAGTACCCCTTATATACTCTTTAGGTAAGTTTTACCAGTGTTGGGCAGGGCCTACTGGTACCAAGCGTAGACTCTGGTCATGTGAAATATTTACCATTAAGGCAGTTACCCTCCTCAGGGATGAGTCTTTACTGTGTGTAGTAATAATTAGGGATGAGCCCGATGTTCAAATCGAACGTAAGTTCGACTCGAACATCGGGTGTTTGCCAAACAGCGAACATTAATTCGAAAGCCGCAAAACACCGTTAAAGCCTATGGGACATTAACATGAAAAAACAAAAATGCTAATTTTAAAGGCTTATATGCAATTTATTGCCATAAAAAGTGTTTGGGGAGCCAGGTCCTGCCCCAGGGGACATGTATCAATGCAAAAAAATTTTTTAAAAATTGAAGTTTTTTCGGGAGCAGTGATTTTAATAATGCTTAAAGTGAAACAATAAAAATTA
This sequence comes from Lithobates sylvaticus, assembly GCA_028564925.1. NCBI lineage: Eukaryota > Metazoa > Chordata > Amphibia > Anura > Ranidae > Lithobates > Lithobates sylvaticus. Next base: position 729,880,422 of record CM053026.1, read on the forward strand.
AATATTTTGTTTAAATATTGTGCCTGGGGGTGACTATAGTATGCCTGTAAAGTTGGTCAGTTTTCCTGTGTTTAGAACAATACCACAGTAAAATTACATTTCTAAAGGAAAAAAAGTAATTTAAAACTGATCGCAGCTGTAATGAATTGTTGGGTCTCGGCAATATAGATAAAACTCATTAAAAAAAACTACAATGCCCCCCAGTCTATTACCAGGCCCTTTGGGTCTGGTATGAATATTAAGGGGAACCCTGAACCAAAATGTAAAAAAATAATTATGTGGGGGTCCCCCCAAAACCCATATCAGGCCCTTCAGGTCTGGTGTGGATTATAAGGGGAACCCTGTGCCAAAATGAAAAAAATGGCGGGCTGCAGGAAAAGAGGGGGGGGCGAGAGAGCGCCCCCCCCTAATGAACCGTACCAGGCCACATGCCTTCAACATTGGGAGGATGCTTTGGAGTATCTTGTCCCCATGTTGATGGGGACAAGGGCCTCATCCCCGCAACCCTTGCCCGGTGGTTGTGGGGGTCTGTGGGCGGGGAGCTTATCAGAATCTGGAAGTCCCCTTTAACGTCTAATTGGGCGACTATGTGGCAGATGAGGTTTAATGTTGATAAATGTAAAGTTATGCACTTGGGGGCTAAGAATATGCATGCATCATACATGCTAGGGGGAGTACAACTGGGGGAATCCATAGTGGAGAAGGATCTGGGGGTTTTGGTAGATCATAAGCTCAATAATAGCATGCAATGCCAAGCTGCGGTTTCCAAAGCGAGCAAAGTCCTTTCTTGTATTAAGAGAGGTATGGACTCCAGAGAGAGAGATATCATTTTGCCCCTGTTCAAATCATTAGTAAGACCTCATCTGGAATATGCAGTTCAGTTTTGGGCACCAGTTCTCAAAAAGGATATTGGGGAACTGGAGAAAGTGCAGAGAAGGGCAACCAAACTGATAAGAGGCATGGAGGAGCTCAGCTATGAGGAAAGATTAGAGGAACTGAATTTATTCACCCTTGATAAGAGGAGATTAAGGGGGGATATGATCAACATGTATAAATATATAAGGGGTCCATATAGTGAACTTGGTGTTGAGTTATTCACTTTACGGTCAACACAGAGGACAAGGGGGCACTCTTTACGTCTAGAGGAAAAGAGATTTCATCTCCAAATACGGAAAGGTTTCTTCACAGTAAGAGCTGTGAAAATGTGGAATAGACTCCCTGCAGAGGTGGTTCTGGCCAGCTCAGTAGATTGCTTTAAGAAAGGCCTGGATACTTTCCTAAATGTACATAATATAACTGGGTACTGACATTTATAGGTAAAGTTGATCCGGGGAAAGATTGCCTCTCGGGGGATCAGAAAGGAATTTTTTCCCCTGCTTTAGCAAATTGGAGCATGCTCTGCTGTTTTTTTTTTGCCTTCCTCTGGATCAACTGTGGGTATAGAATGGGGTATATTGGATTGTATGATATATATATATATGTGTGTATATATGTGTGTATATATATATATATATATATATATATATATATATATATTTTTTTTGTGGTTGAACTGGATGGACTTGTGTCTTTTTTCAACCTAACTAACTATGTAACTATGTAACAAGGGGACCCCCAGATCCCTGCCCCCCTATCTGAATTGGTAACGCTTCTTCTCGATGACAGCTGTGTCCCAGAAGTGGATAGCCTTATCCCTTATCCTTGTGGTACGACAAGTGTCAGCAAGGTGACTACCAGCAATGATGTTTGTATACAGTGTTCAAATAACTCCTTCTGTAGTGCAGTGTCTCTGTTCCCTGCAGATGGGCAGAAATGCCCTCTCACCCAATCCTGCGAACAGGGCCCAAGTGAACATCCTGCAACAGGCAGGCTTTCCCGGTGACCTGACCGGTCCCCTAACACTAGATTGGTTCACTGTTGGTGGAGATGCGCCTCAATATTCACCTGGGATCCCCCTCTCTCAGGCTGGACGTCCCAACTCGCGGTGGAGACCTGAATTGCGCAGGGAGATCATCTGAGAGACAGCACCTCTGCCTCAGGTCTGGTCTCTTTACTCCCTCATTGCTGACTGAACTTTACCTCAGGACACAAAATGTAGTCTTTTTCTTTCCTGTTAGCAAAACCTGCTGGGATTTGTATTTCTCCCTGTATACCAGTCTACAGGCCGTTTTGTGTGGGAACTGCATGTCCCAGAATCCATTGCAGCTCTCCCTGCAGTTCAGTACAATCTCTTCCATTGGCTGTTGTAACTGTGCCCTTAATTGTTTTTCCTCTTCCAGCCAATAGGGGCACAAGAGAGGCCACTGAATGCAGAGCTCTGTGTTTGTCAGCTCATATTACATGAACTCAGTCAGCGATAACAGGAAGAAGGAGGGGGGGTGAAAAATCCCCCTTACAACTGCTAGCAGGCAGCTCTCCCTAACTCAAGCTGGAAAACCTGTGTGCATTGTTCTGCCCAGCTTGGCAAGATTTGTGGGTTATAGAGTGAGACACCCGCTACACTTACAACAAGGACTGATTCTGTACAGTACACAATGGCAGTTCTTCCTTCCATAAATTATATGAAGAGCTTGTTTTTTATGACTGGAATGTCGATATGGTTTTGTTGTAGGGTTAACACGTTTCACGGGCACCCCTGCTTCTTTAAATTACAAAACGTGTCTTCCCTGCAAGGAAAAAAAAGGAAAAAAAATATATACGCAAACCCAAGAAAAAAAAAAAGCCTGAAAGGAATTTGAACTCTCTCTTACTCTCTTAACACAAAGAAGAACAAGCATTGTACAAGCAATACCTTTTACATCACCACCTAGTGGCAGAACTACTAATCACAGCATATGAGAATTGTTGTAGCACCAATGTTTGTGTAAACAGCATGCTAACCTCTAATATGGCGTGTTTGATCTGAGTTAGGGTTTTCTGGGAAGCTGCACATTTTTTACTAGTGAACACGTAATATTGAGCTGGCAAAGTGATCCCCTTAAACTAGTGGGCCAAGTAAATTCTTCCAAAACCTTCCTTGCTCCAACAGCAAAAGAAAACATTTCTGCAAGGTTATGGATGGGGCTGGGTGTCACTGTGGGGGGATGGGGGTTCTGAGGCAGGTTTTGGGACTCTACAGCAGGCTGGGTGGCACTGTGTGAGTTTGAAGGGTATGGTGGACCTCTATGGGAGGGTGGGTGGCAATATGGCATTGGAGAGTCACTTTAGGAGGTTAGGAGATCTACAGGTGCCTGAATATCTGATAAAAAGGAGGCTGTAGTCTGGCAGTGGGCCATGGCCAGGTGATTGAGAACAGCTGCCTTAAACCCAAATCCCCTGTGTGAGTTTGAAGGGTATGGTGGACCTCTATGGGAGGGTGGGTGGCAATATGGCATTGGAGAGTCACTTTAGGAGGTTAGGAGATCTACAGGTGCCTGAATATCTGATAAAAAGGAGGCTGTAGTCTGGCAGTGGGCCATGGCCAGGTGATTGAGAACAGCTGCCTTAAACCCAAATCCCCTGACCTACTGAAACATTCTTCTTCTTAACTTATTATGGAAGTATACTACATTCTTATGAGGTCTGATGTCCCAAGCAGTGGATATTCTCAACTCACTAAACCCCCCCCCCCCCCCCGTTGAGTTAAAAAGATAACCAAAGTATTCGGAAAGGTACGTTGATATACAGGTACATCGATTCGCGCAGGAGACACGACCTGCCGCAGTATATCTGCGTTAGCTGGTTGGCTAGTGGTTAAAGTGCAACAATAAAAATGAAAAATTCCTTTCTGCCTGTAGGCACATCTGTACCGTGTATAGAACCTGCTGCAGCAAAAATAAAATTTCTAAAGAAAAATAAATAAAAATAAATATTATTATTATTATATAGGATTTATATAGCGCCAGCAGTTTGCGCAGCGCTTGAAATTACAATTAAATTGCCAGCAAAACAATACCATTACCGGCAATAGAAAAATGTTTTAAAAAAAACTGCAGGGGGTCACCTCCCAATCCAAACCAGGCCTTTCAGGTCTGGTATGGATTTTAAGGAAACCCCCATGCCTAAATAGGCATGTGACAGCTACACTTTATGGAGAGATCCGGGGTCTATAAGACCCCAAATCTCTCTTCTGCACTTAAAAGCATTTAAAACACCAAGATTTATGTTTTTGAATGCTTTAGATTTTTTAAACTTTTTTTTGTTTTAAAGATTTTTCAAAACTGGCGCCAATGGTTTCTGATCAAAGCGGACATGATGTCATGTCATCCCTTCCGATTTACTGTTACAAACAGCCAGTCAAAGCAGATCCCCACTTTGCTTAGCTGTCCGGCCAGCTGTCGGACAAGCTGGCTGATGGTCTGGGTCGACAAGGGGGACAGGAGAGCCTGAGAGAGCTGGAAGGAAGCAGGGGGGACGTCCCATCCTGTTGCTTGTAAAAAAAACTATACCGGGGTGATGGCCTGGTACAACCACCGAAAGGACGGAAAGTGGTTAAAGAGCTCCCTCTGTCCTTCTGCCTAGTGCCGGCACTGCCCCCTTAAAAATGCCACCCAAGCAAACGCCTTGCTTGCTTTGCAGTAAATACACCTCTGGTAGAGCTAGCAGTAAAGGAAGGAGGGGTGAAAAAATGGTGGTTTTAGTAAAGAGTAAAGTAGTAAAGTAGTGTTTTGGGGGGCTAAGTGGTCTCCTTGCCACCATTGCCATGCTTAGTGCAGGAAGGAGGATTTTTAGGGAACGGGTAGGACGGAGTGATCGGAGCGGGTTTGGGGTTCAAGCTAAACCTTGCCATAGTAGCACCAAATATGATCTCACTGTAAATCCCCATACCCTTCAACTAGGAGGTCAGAATTTACGAACGCTGTAGGCTTCACAGAGCAGCAAGTAAAGAATATATCTAGTTCCTGCAGTAGATGAGACCAGTTCTCACACAGACATTGGCAGTCCTGCCATGTCTCACACCCCATAATGCCAGCAGCAGAAATATCTCACCATTGGACCATACACAGATTTATTTTAAACATAGCTCAACATGCTTATCACATCAGCTAAGTGGAACATAGCATTGCCTGTCTGGGGATAGTGACAGACGCTCGTAGATTAGGGGACTGGAGGGAGAGGAGATTAAATGCACTCTGTGGTCAAAACATTCTGGAGTATAACCTTTAAAGTAGTATTAAACCCAAGGCTTTTTTTTTAACTTAAAGCAGTATTCTACCCATAAGCAAACATTTATTATATTGCAGCTCATCAGTTCTTAGATGTGATGGCTGCATTCGTTTTATTTATTTGGGCTTTCTTTCTTCTATTTTCACCTGGCAATCCAGCCAGTAAGTTTGTTGATTTTTAAAGTAGACAAGCTGTTCTGTAGATGTAGAGTTTATACAATCCATTTACCATTAACAGAGGTACTTACAGTTATTATCTTTTTCTCTCCAAAGTATTTTATTAGAGGTATTCAAAGCTACAGGAATAGGTAAACAAAAGTTACATGGGCACATCGGCCTGAAAAAATGTCTGAATTCCATAATCAGAACAGTGATAAACGTTTTGACCTATTGTGAGGAGAATGTAAAACAGAGCATAAACGCTTGAAAAATTCGAAAGTTGTATATATTATTGAATTAAACAGAAGTTTTATGTTGTTTGGGCTTGTGAAGCCCATTTTTATAGAGAAGTCAGGATCTTACTGATATTGATTGTGGTGTGAGTTTATCTGACTTCTTGAGAACGACGGGGTTGAATAGGATAATGTGGGGGTGTAGTTTAATTTGCAGAATGGCTAATGTCATAGGGTGGATGTTGTTTGTGGTTGGGGGTATATCCAAGGTTGACAGTCCGGCTGGTCACCTTGATTGATTATAATATTTGGTATAGGAAGGCAGGTGTGGGAGGGGGGTGGAGAGAGGGGGGTTGGAAAGGACGAGTGAGATTCTAGGTAAGGGCTATAGATATGTACGAGATGAAGGATAGGAGGGGAATGGATCAAGATGGGGGGGGGGTATGCGCCTCCAACCAAATCCTGATCTTTGACCCATCCAACCCTACCTATCGAGAGAGTATGATTATGATTGTTGATCCAGCTTAGGTGGAAGGTTGGCATATGGTTTGGGTGTATTCTGAGGTAGTTTTAAAGTGGTACCAACAAGCCCAGCGAGCTGTGTGTTTGGAGATATTGTCATGAGAGATGGCTGTGAGCTGTTCCATTTCAGCGATTTGGTTGATTCTCTGAAACCATTCTTTGACTGAGGGGGCACGTGTCCTGCCCCACTAAACTGGGACACACAACTTAGCTGCGTTTATCATGTGCATGGCTAGAGATCTAAGAGCATCTGGATAATGGGGTGTGGTGTAAGAGAAGTTGGGTGGGGGAAAAATCCAAAGCCAGGGTAGAGACTCTTGATGTCACGTCATGGACTTCTCTCCAGAACCGTTGGATGATGGGACATGCCCACCAGATGTGTTTTCTTGAGTTGACACATTTGTCGATCCTTTAAGGATGTTCTCATAAATCCGTTCCCATTGTTCTTCCGTGATTTCTAGAGAAAGTTCTTCTTCCCAAAATTGGCATATCTTGTTGTGTACGGGATGTTTGGCAAAGAGTAATAGTTGAGATAAGATGTCTTTGTGGCGTATTTCCAGAGCATAGTATTTCTATAGGGGTAAATTGTCGATTTCAATGTAGTTTGCAGTTTGGACTTTGGAGAAAGTGTCGTATTTTCAGGTATATCCACAAAGGGAATTTACCATCTATGGGAAGCGAGGTCTTCTCTGTTCCTGAATGTGTCTCTTTGGAAAAAGTGTTTGGCTAGGATATGTTTATGAGGCCATGAGTTAGAGAGAAATTGTTGGGACATTCCTGGTGGGAATTCAGGATTGAGATGGAGCAAGGTCAAGGGCTCTGGTGTGGACGATAGGGAAAGTTTGATACTCACTTCGTGAAAGCAGCACAAGGTGGGTCCTATAAGCATATGATCATTGGTGGTGGCCGGAATATGTTTTGGGTATAGCCAGGGGGCTGAGGCTAGGGGGATAGAGGAGAGAGATTCTTCCAGTGTAACCCATTGTTTTGTGTCTGCATGGATGTTCCAGTCCACTATCCTGGTAAGAAGGCAGGCTTTATAGTAGTTGCATAGGTCAGGGAGGCCTATGTCTCCTTTGGATTTGGGGAGTGTGAGGTGTTCGTATTTGATGCATGGGCATTTGTTGTGCCATAGAAACTTTGTGCATATATCTTTGTATGTAGAGAAGAATATAGAGGGTAAGTGGATGGGAATGGCTTGCATAATGTATAGTAATCTAGGGCGGACGTTCATTTTCAATATTGCAGCTCTTCCAAACCAGGAGAAGGAGAGGACATCCCCTTTTTGTAGATCTGTTTTTATGGATGCTAGTATTGGTGCACAGTTTGGTGCATATATGTCGCTGAGGCAGGCTGTAAGTTGGATACCTAGGTATGTAATTGCTTTGGATTTCCAGATAAATTGGAAATTGTTTTGACATCGGGTTACTGTGTCTTTGGGTAAGGAGATGTTCAGGGCGTAGGATTTATCGAAATAGATTTTGAGGTTGGAGATGTTTGAAAGTGTGCAAAGTCCTTTAGCAAGTTTGGGAGGGTAATGTGGGGATCCAATAAAAATAATAAAATATCATCTGCAAATGCTGCAATTTTAAATTCATGTCCCGAGACCACAAGTCCTTTGATATTTGGATTGTCTCTAAGACGGTTTAGAAAGGGCTCCAGAGTGAGAACGTAGAGAAGAGGGGATAAAGGGCAATCCCTGGAGTGTTTCGTTCAGGATGGAGAAGGCATTCGACAGGCAGCCATTGGCTCTTACTTGTGCAGTCAGGTTTGTATATAGTGCCAGGATCAGGTGGAGCATGTTGTCCCTCAGGCCAATGGCCTTGAGAGTCTCTTCTATGTAGTCCCAAGCTACTCTGTTGAATGCTTTCTCTGCATCCAGTGAGAGAAATAAGACACTTTTTTTGGAGGAGTTTAGCCAGGAGCAGAGATTGATGGCCTTGATGGTACTGTCCCTGGCTTCTCGGTCAGGAATGAAACCCACTTGGTCTGTGGACACTAGTGACGGGATAAGTGTGAGAAGGCAGTTTGATAGTATTTTCGCAAATATTTTGGTGTCTACATTGAGAAGGGAGATGGGACAGTAGTTGGAGTCTAGAGTGTGGTCCTTGCCATCTTTGGGAAAGACGGTTATGTGGCCTTCTAAGAGACAGTGTGGGGGAAGCATTGTAGATGTGAGAGAGTTAAATGCGGAGAGGTATGGAGCAGTAAGAGTGTTCGTAAAGGTTTTATAGTATACGGCTGTGAAGCCATCTGGGCCAGGGCTCTACCCTGCTTTCAATTGTTTGATCGCTTGTGTTAGCTCTTCCGCTGAGATAGGAAGTTCCAGGGACTGAGCTGTATTTTGAGGCAAGGGGTTGGGGGAGTACTGTCTCAGAAACTCTCTAATGAGCATGGCTCTGGGTGTAGGAGGATCTAGATGCTGTTTTGAATGGTTTAGGTTATATAGTTTGGAGTAATATTGTTCAAAACATGTGTCTATGCCTTTCTTGCTTGTGGAATGTGTGCCATCAGGGTTCTGAAATTTTCAGATCACATTGAGAGCTTTTTTGTCTTGCAGGGCTCTGGCCAGTAGGACACCGCTTTTATTTCCATGTTCATAAAACAGTTTACGGGACAAGGTTCATTTGCACTTTGTTATTTGGTTTAATTGGTCTAATAAGCGAGATCTAACTTGGGTGAGTTCTTGTAGGGTTTTTAGATTTCTGATTTGGTTGGTCAGCTCTTGAATATGCTCTTGTTTTGGGATTTGCATTTAGCGGCAAGGGCTAGGAATTCTCCTCTAATGGTGCATTTATGTGCTTCCCATTGGGTTAAAGGATGAACGTCAGGGGTGTTGTTCATTTGAAAAAAGGATCTGAGGCAAGAATGAGTGTATTCTAGATTAGCTTTATGTGTCAGAAGGGAGGAGTCTAGACGCCATATTTTAGATTTTTCGACCGTCTCAGGGAAGGTAAGTAGGATAGAAATGATGATGATGATCCGACAGGAGCTTGGGTTCAATCGTGGCTTTGGTTAGAAAAGTCAGGTGTTGTTGGGTTAAAAAAAAGTAGTAAATTCTGGAGTATCTGTTGTGCGGGGCTCAGAAGTATGAACAATCTTTTTCTTTTGGGTGTAGGGTGCGCCATGTGTCATGCAGTAAGAGATCATGGATCTGAGTATTTATCTAGCGTAGAGCTCAGAAGGTAAGGGAGGAGGTGCCTGTGGAAGAATCTACAATGGGGTTGAGGGGGACATTGAAGTCCTAAGATCAGGATGCCAGATTGAAAAGAAGATAGAAAAAAGACGATCTTACGGAAGAAGGGTACTTGCTTCACATTCGGGGCGTAAACAATGGCCAAGGTGACTGGCCTGTTCCCTAGACGTCCTTTGAGAAAGAGATAACAGCCTCCCGGATCTGCCAAGGAGTCCGTTATCTCCAGGGGACAGTGTTTCGCTATTATAATAGACACTCCCTTTGACTTGGCTAGGGGGTTTGTGGCATGGAAGGCTTTAGAGTAGTGTGCATTGCCAAGCTTAGGTATACAATTGGTTCTAAAGTGAGTTTCTTGAAAGTATATTACATCTGCTTTATGATTTTTCATTGTAGTGAGTAACTGTGAATGTTTTTCAGGGATGTTAAGTCCTTTAAAGTTTAGAGAGAGAAGGTTAACCATGAGCAGAGCTTCAGATGCTTTGGAAGGCATTGTGTTTTGTGGAATTATTATCTTTTATTTATCTTGTAAAACCTTTATCCCAAAAGGAAAACAAAATGCTTAAAGTGCTTATAATGTTTGAGCTGGAGTTTGGCTTCAACTTGTTAGTGTATCTAAATCTGCTAGTCCATCAAACACTCCCCTCCCCCAGCTGAGACTGCTGCTGTCTAATGCAGCCATCACATCTAATGATTGGTAAGCTGCAATATATTACATTTTTGGTTTTGGGTTTATTTCCGCTTTATCACATTGAGCACCATATAATAAACATTTGCCAGTAAACCATTGGTTCAATTCTTTCCCAAGCACTTCCAGATTACAACTTTCTGTTGGCTCTGCTGGCTCTTTTTCTCTAAGTGCTGCTTCCCTGAAGTTCTGGTCTTCAGAGGAAAGTTATAAAGTGGTTGTAAACTCTCCCCCACAACTTTATCCCATGTAAATCAGCATAAAAAAACCCTAATGAACACTGCTTGTGGATATCTCCTTACTTGCTTTGTTTTGATGTAATCCTTTTTGTTCTTTAGAATGGCGTCACTGGAGCATGCCCATATCTCCCCTGATTTACGGCACACTCTGTGTGCTTGTCTGTCTATTATCAGGACTTCCTACAGCACACCACTGAAATGCCACGAGACTGCATAATCACTCAAAGCTTCCTACTACACCCCATGTGACCATGTGACATCACATGGAGTGTAAACCTGGCCATCGGACAGCATTACTGCAGTCTTATCAGCTGAAGCTGATAAGACTGACACAGGCAAACCCTAGATAATCGGCACAAGTAAATACTATGAAATAAAACAAGTCAGCTATGAGCAGGGAAGCAGGGTTGCCATAGAAGCTTTGGATTGAGAAGGAGGCTTGGTTAACAGTACAGGAAGTGCTCAATGTAAGGGCGGAAATACACTCTACTGTGGACTCAGAAAACAATACTTAAGATGGCGCTGCCTTACCCCTGGAAACAAGTTTTTTAAAGTTTCTTTAAACAGTAAGTAATTTGTGATTTGGGCTGGATTACAGTGGCTATAGTTTGATAATTACTTATTATAATGGACTAAATGAAAAGAAGCATCAGAGTGGGAGAGTTTACTTTCTGTTTAACAGTGGACAGTTCAGTCTCCAGCCAGTCTGTTAAGAAAGAGGAGGAAAAGGAGGGAGGAGCTGGGGAGTGCCTTGCCATCCTAGGCTATGGGGCTGTGTGTTTCTATTGATGCACACAGTGTAGGAAAACACAGCTCTAGTCCCTGCATGCAATCGTGACTCTATAGGATGCTGCAAGAGAAACGAGCCACCCTGAAACAGGAAAACTGGAGCAGTGTTCATGACACCAGCTTAACCAGTTGTCAAGCAGCCGCGGCAGTTAAACTGTGGCAAGGTGGCTCGGTTGCGCGAATCACCATACTGGTATAACAGTTCGTGCACCTGCGATCACGGTGAAGAGATGCAGAATGTGGATCTGCCTATGTAAACAAGGCGGATCTCCGTTCTGACAGGGGAGGAGAAAGAGATCAGCTGTTCCTAGTGATCAGGAACAGCGATCTCTCTCTACTTCCAGTCAGTTCGTCCCCCTGACAGTTATAAAGCACCTCCCTAGGGAACACTTAACCCTTTGAGCACCACTAGTGTTAACTCCTTCCCTGCCAGTGCCATTTATAGCGCCATTTATAGCCATTTTTATAGCACTGATTACTGTATTGGTTTCACTGGTCACCAAAAAGTGTCACTTAGGGTCAGAATTATCCGCCACAATCTCGCAGTCCTGCTAAAAATTGCATCGCCGCCATTACTAGTAAAAACAATAAAAAAATAAAAAGTCCCTAAATCTGTCCCCTATTTTGTAGACGCTATAACTTTTGTGCAAACCAATTAATATACAGTGCCTTGCGAAAGTATTCGACCCCCTTGAACTTTTCAACCTTTTGCCACATTTCAGGCTTCAAACATAAAGATATAAAATTTTATTTTTTTGTGAAGAATCACCAACAAGTGGGACACAATTGTGAAGTGGAACGAAATCTATTGGATTGTTGAAACTTTTTTAACTAATAAAAAAATGAAAAGTGGGGCGTGCAAAATTATTCGGCCCCCTTGCATTAATACTTTGTAGAGCCACCTTTTGCTGCGATTACAGCTGCAAGTCGCTTGGGGTATGTCTCTATCAGTTTTGCACATCGAGAGACTGAAATTCTTGCCCATTCTTCCTTGCAAAACAGCTTGAGCTCAGTGAGGTTGGATGGAGAGCGTTTGTGAACAGCAGTTTTCAGCTCTTTTCACAGATTCTCGATTGGATTCAGGTCTGGACTTTGACTTGGCCATTCTAACACCTGGATACGTTTATTTGTGAACCATTCATTTGTAGATTTTGCTGTATGTTTGGGATCATTGTCTTGTTGGAAGATAAATCTCCGTCCCAGTTTCAGGTCTTTTGCAGACTCCAACAGGTTTTCATCCAGAATGGTCCTGTATTTGGCTGCATCCATCTTCCCCTCAATTTTAACCATCTTCCCTGTCCCTGCTGAAGAAAAGCAGGCCCAAACCATGATGCTGCCACCACCATGTTTGACAGTGGGGATGGTGTGTTGAGGGTGATGAGCTGTGTTGCTTTTACGCCAAACATATCGTTTTGCATTGTGGCCAAAAAGTTTGATTTTGGTTTCATCGGATCAGAGCACCTTCTTCCACATGTTTGGTGTGTCTCCCAGGTGGCTTGTGGCAAACTTTAGACGACTTTTTATGGATATCTTTGAGAAATGGCTTTCTTCTTGCCACTCTTCCATAAAGGCCAGATTTGTGCAGTGTACGACTGATTGTTGTCCTATGGACAGACTCTCCCACCTCAGCTGTAGTTCTCTGCAGTTCTCTGCAGTTCATCCAGAGTGATCATGGGCCTCTTGGCTGCATCTCTGATCAGTCTTCTCCTTGTCTGAGCTGAAAGTTTAGAGGGACAGCCAGGTCTTGGTAGATTTGCAGTGGTCTGATACTCCTTCCATTTCAAAATGATCACTTGCACAGTGCTCCTTGGGATGTTTAAAGCTTGGGAAATCTTTTTGTATCCAAATCCGGCTTTAAACTTCTCCACAACAGTATTACGGACCTGCCTGGTGTGTTCCTTGGTCTTCATAATGCTCTCTGCGCTTTCAACAGAACCCTGAGACTATCACAGAGCAGGTGCATTTATACAGAGACTTGATTACACACAGGTGGATTCTATTTATCACCATCAGTCATTTAGGACAACATTGGATCATTCAGAGATTCTCGCTGAACTTCTGGAGTGAGTTTGCTGCACTGAAAGTAAAGGGGCCGAATAATTTTGCACGCACCACTTTTCAGTTTTTTATTTGCTAAAAAAGTTTAAAATATCCAATAGATTTCGTTCCACTTCACAATTGTGTCCCACTTGTTGGTGATTCTTCACAAAAAATTAAAATTTTATATCTTTATGTTTGAAGCCTGAAATGTGTCAAAAGGTTGAAAAGTTCAAGGGGGCCGAATACTTTCGCAAGGCACTGTAAGCTTATTGGATTTTTTTTTTAGCAAAAATATGTAGCAGAATACATATTGGCCTAAAATAATGAATACATTTGTTTTTTATATATATATATTTTGTGATATGTATTATAGCAGAAAGTAAATTTTTTTTATTTTTTTTAAATTGTCGGTCTTTTTTTGTTTATGCTTGAAAGTGCTTAAAAAGGGGGGTTAGTATCATTTTACGGTTTAACCACTCAGAGCACATTATGATATCTGAGCACCCATTTATATAACCATCTGCATTTACTGGTCCAATCTTCAGTGCTACTCTTTAAACCCGCGGAGCACGCTCTCACTTCAGGGCTACAGTAAACAATATAATAACCATCGCTGTTCACCAAATTGAATTAGATTTGATCTGTCACCGTGAAACAAAAGGAGACAGCTAAAGTATGAAATTAAAACAGCGTATAACAAAGCACACTTTGACATTTGCTGAGTCCAGTTTTCTCTATTCAGCTTCGCAGCTCAAGATGCAGTATCGATCGAACCAGAAGGCAAAATACATTGTAGCTGTAAACTGTAATCTCTAAATGGAACTAAGATAGCTGCCAATGTACAGTGGATATAAAACGTCTACACACCCCTGTTAAAATGTCAGGTTTCTGTAATGTAAAAAATGAGACAAAGATAAATAATTTCAGATAATTTCAGATATTTTTCCACCTTTAACTGCTTAAGGACCGCCTCCTGCACATATACATCTGCAGAATGGCACGGCTGGGCACATCAATGTACAGATACGTTGTCCTTTAAGAGCCCAGCCGTGGATCGCGCGAGTGCCGCCGCGACCCTGTCCTGAGCTCCGTGACCCCGGCCGGACCAGCGGACCCGATCGCCGCTGGTGTCCCGCGATCGGGTCACAGAGCTGAAGAACGGGGAGAGGTCTGTGTAAACAAACCTCTCCCCGTGCTTCCTAGTGACGCTGTCACTGATCGTCTGTTCCCTGTCGTAGGGAAAGAGGATCAGTGACGTCACATGCCAAGCCACGTCCCCCTACAGTAAGAAAACACACACAGTTAAACACACTTAACCCCTCCCGCCCCCTAGTGGTTAACTCCTTCACTGCCAGTGTCATTTACACAGGAATCAGTGCATTTAAATAGCATATATGTATAAATGACAATGGTCCCAAAAATGTGTCAAAAATGTCCGATGTGTCCGCCATAATGTCGCAGTCACAATAAAAATCGCTGATCGCCGCCATTACTAGTAAAAAATAAATATTAATAAAAATGCTATAAAACTATCCCCTATTTTGTAAACGCTATAACTTTTGCGCAAACCAATCAATAATCGCTAATTGCGATTTATTTTTTTAACAAAAATATGTAGAAGAATACGTATAGGCCTAAACTAAGGAAAAAAAAATTTTTTTATATATTTTTTGGGGATATTTATTATAGCAAAAAGTCAAAAATATGGCATTTTTTTCAAAATTGTTGCTCTACTTTTGTTTATAGCGCAAAAAATAAAAACCGCAGGGGCGATCAAATACAACCAAAAGAAAGCTCTATTTGTGGGAAAAAAAGGACGCCAATTTTGTTTGGGAGCCACGTCGCACGACCGCGCAATTGTCAGTTAAAGCGTTGCAGTGCCGAATCGCAAAAAGGGGCCTGGTCCTTTGGCTGCAAATTTTCTCCGGGGCTTAAGTGGTTAATGTGACCTATAAACTGTACAATTCAGTTGAAGAGCAAACTGAAATCTTTTAGGTAGGTTGGAAGTAAAAATGAAAAACTACAATAACGTGGTTGCATAAGTGTGCACACCCTTAAACTAATACTTTGTTGAAGAACCTTTTGATTTTATTACAGCTCTCAGTCTTTTTGGGTATTAGTCTATCAGCATGGCACATCTTAACTTAATATTTGCCCACTCTTCTTTGCAAAAACACTCCAAATCTGTCAGATTGTGAGGGCATCTCCTGTGTACAGCCCTCTTCAGATCACCCCACAGATTTTCAATCAGATTCAGGTCTGGGCTCTGGCTGGGCCATTCCAAAACTTTAATCTTCTTCTGGTGAAGCCATTCCTTTGTTGATTTGGATGTATGCTTTGGGTCGTTGTCATGCTAAAAGATGAAGTTCCTCTTCATGTTCAGCTTTCTAGCAGAAGGTTTGGTGCCAATATTGACTGTTATTTGGAACTGTTCATAATTCCCTCTACGTTGACTAAGGCCCCTGTTCCAGCTGAAGAGAAACAGCCCCAAAAGCATGATGCTGCCACCGCCATGCTTTACGGTGGGTATGGTGTTCTTTTGGTGATGTGCAGTGTTGTTTTTGCACCAAACATATATTTTGGAATTATAGCCAAAAAGTTCAACCCTGGTTTCATTAGACCATAACACATTTTCCCACATGCTTTTGGAAGACTTCAGATGTGTTTTTGGATGTTTTTCTTTCTAAGAAAAGGCGTCCATCTTGCCACTCTACCACATTGCCCAGACATATAAAGAATACGGGAGATTGTTGTCACGTGTACCACATAGCCAGTACTTGACAGATATTCCTGCAGCTCCTTTAATGTTGCTGTAGGCTTCTTGGCAGCCTCCCTGACCAGTTTTCTTCTCGTCCTTTCATCAATTTTGGAGGGACGTCCAGTTCTTGGTAATTTCACTGTTGTGCCATATTTTCTCCACTTGATGATGATGACTGTCTTCACTGTGTTTTCATGGTATATCTAATGCCTTGGAAATTCTTTTGTACCCTCCTCCTGACTGATACCTTTTAACAATGAGATCCCTCTGATGCTTTGGAAGCTCTCTGTGGACCATGGCTTTTGCTGTAGGATGTGACTAAGAAAATGTCAGGAAAGACCTACTAGAACAGCTGAACTTTATTTGGGTTAAATCAGAGGCACTTTAAATGATGGAAGGTGTGTACTGACTCCTATTTAACATGATTTTGAATGTGATTGTTTAATTCTGAACACAGCTACATCCCCAGTTATAAAAGGGGGTGTGCACACTTATGCAACCACATTATTATTTTGATTTTATTTTTACTTCCCCCACTAAAAGATTTCAGTTTGTTTTTCAAAAAAAGTACTTGTATCTGTTGGAGAGGTAAGTGTCCTTATTAAAAGTTTAAAAAAAAAAAACTTTGAGGCTGGAACTCCACTTTCAAGATGGAAAAAGTTCTGAAATGATTTATCTTTTGTCTCATTTTTTTACATCACAGAAACCTGACATTTTAACAGGGGTGTGTAGACTTTTTATATCCACTGTATATTTTTCTCTCCTAAAGCAGCTGTAGAGTTTATTTTGTTTTATATTAGTTATACATTAATAGTTAAGAGATAAAATATCATCTTCTGGGGATAATTTGTGAATTAATATGACTACGCTAAACTGCTGTTATGTCATATGGCAGCTCACCCTCATTATCAAGATAAACACGTTTTGTGAAAGTGATTGCTACAGATTTTAACAATCCAACATATGAAACACATCAACAAGAAAAATAAACAGTCTAAAAAGAAAAGACTTCCCACTTAGATGAGAAGATTTAAAAATAACTTTCATTTTCTTTGAAAGTGTGAACAATCTAATTTCTCTTGTAATGTGTTTCAAATGTTATATCTTCGGATGCTTATTAAAAATAATTTCTTTTCTTACACTAAACTTCTGTTCATTATTTTTTATAACATAGAAGTCATTAAATTCTATAATAGGTGTTAGTGCGTGCGTTTTTCTTTTTTATGAAAATTATTTACTGTAGCATCTGCATGTGTCAGATCTATACAATCCACTCAGTTTATCTCAAGGTGTATCTAAAAATGTATTTTTTTTGTTGGACATTGGGGTCAATTCACTAAAATTTACTGCATGCGATAACACGGTCATGTGACTCATTTGCATAAATTATTGCATGTGGTAAAAAAACTTCTAATTCATGAAAAATAAATAAAAAAAATAACGATTTTGGGTTAAACAATGTTAGAAAAAAATTGTCAGTAAATATCGCCAAAAATCATGCAGTAAGCTGTCAAAGCAAGTAAGTAAAAAAAAAAAAACGGCAATATTTAACACAGGGGTTTTGCTGTCGGTAACCAGTGCACTATTTCCTGCTTGAGAGAGAGAGTTGGCTTATCAGCATCACCGGCAATGGAGGTCTTTGAATGCAATTTATTGCAATTTAACCTGCTCAGAAGGCATCTGAAAGAGGTGAGGAGAAGGGTTGCTGTGATGGCTCCACAACATTTTACGGAGAGGACCCTTCTGGACAACTTTACAGAGGGTGAAGCTCTTTGGAAGTTCCGGCTGACCAAGGAGCTGATCCTTATGCTGTAGGTGAGGCTGCAGCTAGTGCTGGAGACCACTACCCAGAGGAGTCAGGCATGACGAAGTTGCTACATTTTTCTTGGCAGGGCTTCCTATGAAATGGTGGCCGGGGATGTTGTTGGCATGTCGCAGGCATCCCTTTCCCATATCTTCAGTCGAGTGCTGCAGGGAATCCATACGATTGCATCCACCTACGTCTACATGCCATCATCTTGCCAGGAGTGGGTTTGGACTGGTGTGGGAAGTTTAGGACCTCTATCAGGTTTTTTTTTGCTGCCTGTGTCTGCGCTGGGTAGGCTAACCCTCTGTGATGCTGAGTATTTTCACTGGGGAGAAAAAAAATAAATGGGGAAAAAAACTAAAATATTTAAAATTGTAGGTGGAGAACCACCTAAAGCAAGTCTCCAAACTTTTCAGTACGAGGGCCACATCGTATATTTAAAAAATATTCTTGGGCCAACAAAAAAAACAGTTTTATAAGTCCCCTTTCACACCGAATCGTTTTTCAGGCGCTACAGCGCTAAAAATAGCGCCTGTATAGCGCCTGAAAAAAGCGGGTCCTTTCACTCCAGTGTGAAAGCCGGAGGGCTTTCACACTGGAGCGGTGCGCCAGCAGGACGGTAAAAAAAGTCCTGCTAGCAGCATCTTTGGAGCGGTGAAGGAGCAGTGTATTCACCGCTCCTATACCGCTCCTACCCATTGAAATCAATGGGATACCACGGGGATACCGCGGCAATACCGCCGGCAAAGCGCCGCTGCAGCGGCACTTTGCGGGGGGTTTTAACCCTTTTTCGTTCGCTAGCGTGGGTTAAAACCGCCCCGCTAGCGGCCGAACACCGCGGCTAAAACGACCGAAAAGCAGCGCTAAATATAGCGCTGCTTTACCGCCGATGCCCGCACCGCCCCAGTGTGAAAGGGGCCTAAAGGAATGAAAACACAAATACATTTTACTCTGAGCTTTTTTGTAATCAGTGTAGCTCCACCCCCCTAGGGGCCACTGGAAGATGACTGTCCCCAAAGGTTGCCCTTACCTTGCAAACCTCCCGATACCTCTGACACTCTGGGTTCAGATATAATTTACAAAATAACACAACTGCAAAGCCACCAGACTGTAGCAAAAAATAGTATTTACTAAGGATTCTTAAAGCCGAGGTCCACCCACCGGTGCAAAAATTAAAAGCCAGCAGCTGCACATACACATGCAGCCGGGGAAGGAGGAGGGAGCCCCAGCGATGACACAAATACCAGTGGCTGAGGCTCCCGGAAGTGGGGACAAGATACCCGTGAAAGACAGGTATCCTGTCCCCTCCCCCCCCCCCCAAAAGGTGCCAAATGTGGCACCGGAGGGGGGAAGGAGTACAACGAGCGAAAGTTCCACTTTTGGGTGAAAATCCACGTTCAACAGTCAACAGACAGAAAGGAATGAAGAAAACTTTTAGTCTTAGCAAGTCTAGAAAATGGATATACAATCTAATGGAAATCACAGGAAATCAAACAGTAATAACCAATAGGCCCTGTAAAAACCCCAGGTAAAAAAGGGAAGAGAACGACCTTTCTGTGTCAAACTGCTTCCTTAAAATCCTGATGCCATGGGCCCAGAAACAAACAACACAATTTCTAAGACCATAATGTGTAAACAGTGAAATACATAAAACACTGAGTAAGAGTTCCCCTTAATGCGCACCGATGTGGACCCAAAAGCGCCCTCCCCATGTTGAGGGCATGTGGCCTGGTACGGTTCAGCAGGGGGAGGGGCGCTCTCTCGTTCCCCCCTCTTCTCCTGTGGCCTGCCAGGTTGCGTGCTCGTATAAGGGTCTGGAATGGATTCTGGGGGGACCCCATACACCATTTTTTTTTATTTTGGCTCAGGGTACATTGTTGTAGAATTTTGAATAGTGTTGTATATCTCCGACCAGAGCTCATGTTTTAAATGTTTATGTGTCTATACCATGCTGCTATTTTTCTAATAAAACTTAAAAAAAAAAAAAATAATTATTAATGATTGTAATCCTGCTGCGGAAAAACCCCACTGGGAGAGACTTTCCTATATTGTAACCCATTCGGGACGGCAGCACCTATATCACTCATGTTCATGTGTCCTTCCTATGTTATGGAGACAGTAGTAACTAAAAATAAATACCAATGTGAATATGTAGTTTGGGCTGCTGCTGTAGTGCAAGGTAAAAGACCCCAAGTGATGAAAAATATAGATGTTATACTCAGCGCTGCTCCGATAAACAATAAACACTAACACAAAATATAATAAAGTGCCTACATCAGTAAAATCAATAACATGGTGTTGCTTAGCAATTTAAAGTGCTCAGTGCGATTATAGTGCAAAACCAATAAAGTGCAATCATATAAAGTCCATCCATATAGTGTGTTGAACTTGTGCAAAATACGTAGTTAGTGTAGATCTTGGTGACCCTCCGTGCTCCCCTCCTGGGTCCCCACTCACAGGCAATAATCTTTAAATGCGCCTGTTATTAAATTTAGAATGGTGTCTCCCGTCAATGGCTAGGGCTGTTGAATGTGATCAGTATATGGGTGAAAATAACACCTTCCTTCCACTGGTATATAAGAGGTGTCTGGTATATCCTATATCCAAATATGGTTATCAGCTTCTCAACTTTCACGGTGATCGGATATCCATTTTAGACGTATGGTAATGAAGAGAAAAGGATATATAGTGTAATGCTGCTAGTTTTATTCATAGAAATCCAAAAACATTACACTTACATCAAAACTTTTAAAATTGTGCAGAAAAACGCCACCTTGGCGTGCAAACAACTGTCACTAGGTCTCCTCAGCTTGACACGTTTCGCCCCTCCCACTGGGTGTCTTCAGAAGGTAGTGGCGCCTGTGACTGGTTGCCTTTTATGCATTAAGTCCTGCCTACTTCACCCGGTAACTCCTACTACTCTCACTAAGTGCACAGTAATAATTTCCATCACTTTCTGTTTCCACCGAAACCGGAAGTGCTGTTACCGCCCTCTTGGTACTCACACTACATGTGTGAGCAGTTTGAGATCACTTCCTGTTTCCACAGGAAGTGCTCATATCGCCATCTTGCTATTAATTTTTGAGACATTACACCCACTGCTGTAACTACCTTATATATGATCACTTCCTGTATACACAGGAAATGTGGATGTCATCATTATAATACTCAATGTCGTCCTTTAATTATGTGTATGTTATACTTAGTGTGGTATTAACAAATTACCTTCTCAATATACCCATATTATGTCTGTCGTTTATTTTGTCTACACATGTTGTTTACTCTAGTATGGATGGCAATGTTTGTGAAAATTCCCGAATTGGAACTATGCAATCAAAATTGTACTCTACATGTTAATCTCCTTAATAATTACTTATTTCAAATGATTACAGAATATTCCCAATAACAATAATTCTATTCTAATATAGATTAATAAACATATACAGATGAATCAACATTGTATAAAATAAAAAAATATTAATAAAAAATATATGAAATAAAACATAAAAATAAAAATATATAAAAAATTGCTTATAAAACAATTTGAGCACCCTGGAACAGGGTGCGTCGGTGTCTGCCATTGAGCGGAAACTGTCTGGCTTGGCATTTTTCTTTAAGTGTCAGGTCTGGGTGGATTTTATGAAAGATTTTTGGGTTCGACAAGTGGTAAAAGGGTATCAGAAGTCGCATAAGTGCAAGGATGCTAGGCGGCCCGTATCCTTTGCTAATTTACAGGCCATTTTTGTGCAGCTGGGCTCATTATGTACATCAAGGTATGAGGTCTCCTTATTTAAATCGGCTTTTTCGCTGACCTTTTTTGGGGCGTTTCGGATTAGCGAGCTGGTCAGTCCTTCTAGGAAGGTTCTGGGGGGAATATTGGTGCAGGATGTGATTTGTAGAAGGGACAGGGTGCAGTTATTGCTGCGCAGGTCCAAGACAGAACAGGCGGGTAAGGGCGCGTGGGTACAGCTGTTTCCCCTGCCAGGTTTCCCAGTGTGTCCGGTGGGGATGGTATGGGAGTTTTTCAAGGGTAAGGGCCCTTGTGGGTGGTGGTTGATCTTTGACGGTGTAAGAAAGTACTTACGAAATGGAAGTGTTGGACTCATCGGTGGTATGTGCCCCTCTGGTGTATTCCAGTTAACACGGTTTAGCTGGAATATGGTAATGGTTGCACTGCGGGTAGTAAGTTGTCTCCGAGCTGGTATGTTAAGGCTGGAGGCCTATCATGGTAAAGGTCCCGCAGTGTAGAAGTGGAACATGTTTTGAATTTTGGGTTGCCGTCAAAGACCAACAGTCTGAGGACTGTTAGTTTGTTTTTCAGATGTTGATGTGTAAAAGAATGTTAATTTAAATAAGTTGTTTTGTTAATAAAAGGCTGCTTTGGCCATTTGTACTCCATTTCAGTGTGGTCTCGTTAATTTAGGTAATGTTAAGGGATAGGGTGAGTAGGAATGGTCGGGCAGACATCAAAGAAGGCTGGGGACATCTGATTTACACTGATCAAGAGAGGCCCGGAGTGAGAGAAATAAAATGAGAAGGTAGTAAAGGGCCGGCATGACAGGGTAAGAAGGGTAGGCAACTATAGGGTTAAGGACGTGAAAGGTGGATAAAACATAGGAGAGGTAGATTGGCTGGGAGCAGCAGTATAGGGAGGGGTTTTAGTTTATTTAAGGGGGAGGTGGGGGTCTTCTGGGCATCATTGGAGGGGCAGAGGTGACAAAGCAGGCAGTTTAACACCCACCCTCCCTGTGTTTTTTGTCTGTTTTCTTTATTTGCAGGTGCAGTATGAGCAGGTGATGTCATGGCAGCTGATCGGGTGGCGTTGGTTGCTCTTTGACGGTGTAAGAAAATACCTATGTGTTAGGGACTCATCGGTGGTATGTGCCCCTCTGGTGTATTCCAGTTAACATGGTTTAGCTGGAATATGGTAATGGTTGCACTGCGGGTAGTGATTTGTCTCTGAGCTGGTGTGTTATGGCTGGAGGTCTACCGTGGTAAAGGTTCTGCAGTGTAGAAGTGGAACATGTTTTGAATTTTGATTTTAACAGCGCTAGTGGAATATAAGTACTAACATATAATAAATGTAAATATAATCACAATTAAAGTGCAATAATGTAATACTGAATAGTGATACAATAAAATGCCAAGTGCTTCCAACAGCAATTCTCGCAGCCAGGTAGAAAGGAGTCTCAGAGAACACACACAAAGAACACACTCCCCTCTTGTAACCCCACTCACCAGAACTTATGGACCCTCAGCTTTGCAGTCCAGGGGTCAATTCTTAGTGGGGTTGTGGTATATAGATCCAAAGGCTACCGAGAGGCTTCCCCCAGACGATTTTCATGCGGACCGAGGAAGATAATATATATTTGAAAAAGAGAAAAAAGTAGGATAGTGAAGTACTACTGGCACTAAATTACTGCACACTTAACAAACGCCACTTACGAGACGGCTTGAAAAAACAGGCATCAGTGTGTTCCGGGTTCGCATCTGCAGTGTGTGTTTCACGGATACCGGAAGTTTGTATCACTGGTACGTAAAACCAGAAATGTGTTTCGCCCCTCCTCCAGGGCATCATCAAGGAGGGGTGAAATGTGTCGACACAATGCTTGAAGTGAAACAATAAAAATTAAATATCATGCCTGGGGGGTCCCCTTGGTCTGCCTGTAAAGTGGCGCATCTGTCTGATGTGTTTTACTGTGCCCCAGCAAAATGACATTTATAAAGGAAAAAATGTCATTCAAAAATGCTCACAGCTGTAATGTATTGCCGGCTCCCCGCAATATAGGTAAAACTAAAGGACAAAATCGGCATGGGTTCCCCCCCATATTAAAGGGAACTCCACGCCAAAATGTAAAAAAAAAAACAGTGTGGCCACCCCCCCCCAAAATCCATACCAAGCCCTTCAGGTCTGGTATTGATTTTAAGGGGAACTCCACACCAAAATAAAAAAAATCCATACCAGACCCTTATCTAAGCAAGCAGCCTGGCAGGCCAAAAAAAGGGAGGGTCTGTGGGCGGGGGGGCTTTTTGCAATCTGGAAGTCCCCTTTAACAAGGGGGCCCCCAGAAGATCCTGCCGCCCTATGTGAATGGGTATGGACTACATTGTACTCCTACCCATTCACCAAAAAAGTGTCAAAAAGTAAAAACCACAATACACAGTTTTTGACAAATCCTTTATTAAAAAAACAACTAGGTGTCCCACGATGTACATCCATAGTCAATCACGGCGCCCGACGGACCCGAAAAATAGAAAAGAAAAACCCAGAAAATACTCCGCCTCCATGGGAGGCGTCCCGCCGACTGCTGTGTTTTGGCTGTGACAGCTCTTATATAGGCAATGGCGGGCCACCAGCTGACGTAACCGGATGACCAGGTAAAAAAATATCTCCTAAACCTGTACGGTTTAGGAGATATTCCCCGTGCAATGAGCCCCTGACTGCATCGGCGCATGCGCACAGGGGATTCTTGGCTGAAAGCCAGGCAGAATCCGGACCTTGCCGGTAAGAAGTCTCCCATGCGCATGTCCCGTGCGGGAGTGACGACATCGCAGCTCCAGCCACTCAAAGCGATGGAGTCGCGATACCCGGAAGACACGCCGAGGCAACATGTCATCTCTCTCAACGTGGACCAGGTGAGTTACCGACGCCTCGTTCTAAGGTAAGTATTTCCTAATGAGCTAGTATGCGGTGCATACTAGCTCATTATGCCTTTTCCCTTACAGGTGTATATAAAAAAAAAAAAGTGTCAGCGGGTTTACTCCCAATTTAAGTTTGTCCTCCTGTTTGCTAAATCAAAAGGAGATTGTTCAGAGATTGTACCATCAGATTGTATAGTGTATAACGAACATAAGACAGCCTTTGTGACAGTAAGCTTGTCAAACTGGTACTGTGAATTCTTTTGATCTCCTTTTTGAGGCTTTCCCTTGAAATATGGAAATGCTCATAGGCTAAGAAACTTTTATGCTTACAGGGAACCAGGGGAAACATAGGAACAACTAGCGTACTAAAATAATAGGAACAAATAAGAGGCTATTATGCTTACAGGGAACAGGAGGAACCATGGGGACAACTAGAGTAATAAAATAATAGGAACAACTGGTATATTAAATTAATGGTCCCTGTTATGTGTCTGTGAGGGACTGAACATTAATACCATTGTCATCAGGTTACGCATACATTTATTGCTGCCATTTAGTTGTGTGTAAGATTTGTTTGCCATGCCTCTTATTGTTTTACTGAATGCCAATTGCTGCTATAAATCTTCATCAGCATCCCAGCTAATATTTGCAGGAAAGTGAATCCTGAGATCAAGTGAAACGACTGCATTTAAAAGGATGTATTCCTTAAAGACATTTTCCAGGGTAAGCACATATGATCTAAAAAATACAGTTGTAGAGTTGTGTGTATTCTTCCCTACATCTTGGTGTGCCTTGTGTATTTCTTTCACATCTCTGTAGTAATTCAGTTTGAAACTTTACCTCTGTCCAGGAGCTTCCTGTATGATGCTGCTCTCTCACCTTGTGCAGGGTGACTGGCCTTATATCCATTCCCTTCTATAGATTCCTTCAGGCAGCCTGTAGTAGGAGGAGCCTGCTGAGTCCAGTGGCGGCCAGTGGTAATTTTTTTGGGGGGAGGCGGTAAACAGTACCACCCCCCCGCGCCCCGTTGTCGGGTCTGGAGCACTTACCTCTTCTATGGTGGGCAGCGCTTCTCCCAGGCTTCGCCGGCGGCTTCCCTTGGCTTCCCTTGGCGACGGCTTTCCCTTCCCCTGCTCTCTTACGTTTCCTCCCTCTTCTCTTTTTGGCCAATTGAAAAACGTGTCTCAAACCTGCTTCTGATTGGCCGGATTGGCCAGATTGAGGATCAGTGTTTCAATAGCAAATGTTCATTCGCTGTTGTAATGCCTGGGTGGTCTCATGGTGCAATGCTCTGTACCACAAGCCCACCCTATTTTGAAGCCTATTAGAGCCTATGGCTCTAATCAGGTGCTTCAACAAAACGCACCCACCACTGTAATTCAGGCGCCCGGCGTCCTGAAAGGGGCATGAATAGGGGGTGGTCGCGGCGGCCGTGGATAGATTCATTCATAGCATGAGCTCTATCTATTCATATAGGGGGTGGCGTGGATAGAGGGGGCGACACCCAGGTGCCCCTAATGGACGGGCCGGCACCGGCTGAGTCCCTTCTGCAGCTCTGCTCTCTGCAGAGCACAGTGATGACGCTTTTATAAGGCATTACCTGGGTTTAATGGTTATGCCCAAAGTTCTGCTTTAGAAAAGAAAAACATGCTTCACTTACAGTGTCTTGCAAAAGTATTCAATCCTTGGCATTTTTCGTGTTTTGTTGCCTCACAAACTGGAATTAACATGGATTGTTTGAGGATTTGCATCATTTCATTTACAGAACATGCCCACAAATTTGAAGATGTTTTTTTTTTTTTATTGTCAAGCAAACACCAAATAGGACAAAATAACAGAAAAAATCAATGTGCATAACTATTCACCCCCCTAAAGTCAATACTTTGTAGAGCCACTTTTTGCGACTATCACAGCTCCAAGTCGCTTTGGATAAGTCTCTATGAGCTTACCACATCTTACTACTGGGATTTTTGCCCATTCCTCCTTGCAAAACTGCTCCAGCTCGCTTCCCTTCCCCTGCTCTCTGTACTCTATAGAGCGCACACCTTATTGTCGTCCTATGTACAGATACTCCAGTCTCTGCTGTGGAACTCTGCAGCTCCTCCAGGGTTATCTTAGGTCTCTGTGCTGCCTCTCTGATTAATGCCCTCCTTGCCCGGTCCGTGAGTTTTGGTGTGCGGCCGTCTCTTGGCAGGTTTGCTGTTGTGCCATGTTCTTTCCATTTGGTTATGATAGATTGGATGGTGCTCCTAGGGATCATCAAAGATTTGGATATTTTTTTTATAACCTAACCCTGATTTGCACTTCTCAACAACATTGTCCCTTACTTGTTTGGAGAGTTCCTTGGTCTTCATGGTAGTGTTTGGTTAGTGGTGCCTCTTGCTTAGGTGTTGCAGCCTCTGGGGCCTTTCAAAAAGGTGTGTATATCTAATGACAGATCATGTGACACTTAGATTGCACACAGGTGGACATCATTTCACTAATTATGCGACTTCTAAAGGTAATTGGTTGCACCAGAGCTTTTTATGAGCTTTATAACAAAGGGGGTGAATACATACGCACATACCAATTATAATGAGTTTTTTATTTCTGAAAAATCGTTTTATGTATATATTTTCTAATTTTACTTCACCAACTTTTGTCTATTGTGTTTTGATTCATCACATATAATTCTGATTAAAAAAACATTGAACTAAAGTCTGTAATGTTACAAAATAGCTAAAAAGCCCAGGGGGGTGAATACTTTTGCAAGGCACTGTATATGTTGGTTGTCATATAATTAACGTGGTTGTAAACCTCAACATGAAATATGAACAAAGCATATCCCTCTGGGACTAAAAGTACCATTTCTGTCTTTGCAGATGACTCCAAGCTATGCAGAGAAATAACGTTCTTACAGGATGTCTCCAATTTACAAGCCAACCTCAATGCTCTGTTTTATTGGGAAACTGGCAAATGAGGTTTAATGTTGATAAATGTAAAGTTATGCACTTGGGGGCTAAGAATATGCATGCATCATACATACTAGGGCAGTGGTTCTCAACCCTGTCCTCAAGTACCCCAAAGCATCTGTGCAAGATAAAGGAAAACATGCAAACTTGGCCTGTTGGGGGTACTTAAGGACAGGGTTGAGAATCACTGTACTAGGGAGAGTACAACTGGGGGGATCCATAGTAGAGAAGGATCTGGGGGTTTTAGTAGATCATAAGCTCAATAATAGCATGCAATGCCAAGCTGCGGTTTCCAAAGCGAGCAAAGTCTTTTCTTGTATTAAGAGAGGTATGGACTCCAGAGAGAGAGATATAATTTTGCCAATGTACAAATCATTAGTAAGACCTCATCTGGAATATGCAGTTCAGTTTTGGGAACCAGTTCACAAAAAGGATATCATGGAACTGGAGAAAGTGCAGAGAAGGGCAACAAAACTGATAAGAGGCATGGGGAAGCTCAGCTATGAGGAAAGATTAGAGGAACTGAATCTATTCACTCTTGAGAAGAGGAGATTAAGGGGGGATATGATCAACATGTACAAATACATAAGGGGTCTATATAGTGAACTTGGTGTTGAGTTATTTACTTTAAGGTCATCACAGAGGAGAAGGGGGCACTCCTTACGTCTGGAGGAAAAGAGATTTCATCTCAAAGAGCTGTGGAATAGACTCCCTCCAGAGGTGGTTCTGGCCAGCTCCATAGATTCTTTTAAGAAAGGCCTGGATTCTTTCCTAGATACACATAATATAACTGCATACTAACATTTAAAGCGGTTCTGCACTCTGAAAAAAATTTTTTTTTTTTAAGGATGTAATATAAAGTGTGCTTACCTTTATTAGGGGACTCACCTGTTCCATCTTCCATCTCGATCGCCGCCGGTTTTCGTCCGATGAAGTTCCTCGTCTTCTTCTTTAGTGCTGGGGGCCATCTTGCCTGTGGGCATGTGAAACACCCACAGGGACTTTAGATGGCCCACCATGCACTGCCGTTACTCGCGCGTGCGCAGTAACGGCTCATCTGCCGAGATCTCACGAGATTTCGGCAGATGCGGCCGAAATCTCGGGAGATTTCGGAAGATGTGGCCGAAATCTCGCGAGATTTCGGAAGATGCCCGCACTGACTCCTGGGATCTATGACACCAGATCCCAGGAGACAGTGCGGCGTGACGACGATCGACGCAAGACCCCGCCCGCCGCCGCAGAGGGAGAAGACCGGAAGTCTTCAATTACAAGGTAAGTAAAAAAAAAAAAAAAAAAAAAAACATTTCATTTAGTACTCTTTGCCTGATTTGGAAGGCAAAGAGATTTACTAAATGAAATGGGTGTAGAACCGCTTTAAAGGTAAAGTTGAAACGTGGAATATCCGATTGCCTCTCGGGGGATCAGGAAGGACTTTTGCCCTGCATGGAGCAAATTGAATCATGCTTTATTGGAGTTTTTTTGCCTGCCTCTGGATCAACTGTGGGTATAGGATTGTATATATAGGATTGTATTTTTTTTTTTTTCTTTTTTCCTTTCTATGTGTTGAACTGGATGGACTTGTGTCTTTTTTCAAACAGACTATGTAACTATTAGAATAGATAAAAGGGGTGTTGGCGCTGTTCAGAGTAAAAGATGTATAAATATATATATATATAGGTGATAAAACCTAAAAACTTCGGTGAATATAAAACGTGAATAACAATTCCGTGAAATAAAAGTACGTGAGAGAAGGTGCTTATAAAAAATAGAGTGAGATAAAACGCACATTGGTTTAGGGGTGTCCCAAACAACAACAACTCAGGATAAAATAAAATAAAAAGCACATGGGTTTAGAGGTGTCCCAAACAGCTCAATATGTACAGTGAACCTGAGTATTGACAAGTGTTTATAAAAATGGCATCTATTAAAAATAATGCTTATAAACAAAGTGCATGTGCATACATATAATCTTTGCAACAAGGTGCATGTGCATACATATAATCTTTGCAACAAAAGAAAATAAAAGGGCTCAGATTAAAATCAATTAAGTATGCTACCACTATAAGAAAGTGGGTGGCAAGATAAAACATAGGAGTGTGGAAATAAAGATCCAATAAATTCTCGTATTGCTGGGTACTATTATGTGGAGTGGATAAAAGTCAGTAAATCTATATTGGTCATGTATACACTACTTCACATCACCCAAAATATCATAAAGTCCACCATATAGTGTATATGGGACAGTGTAGAAAAAAAGTCCGTGGTTGAATGCAGTATATGAATTCCAATCTGATGAGAAAAACATATATATGTGTGATTGGTCTCGATGGGTTATCCTGTATCAGCAGCTGTGGGGGTCCCGTACTCCCCTCCTTCCGATCGTGCCCCTAATGTGTTTGCACTCACCGGAGTGCCCAACCCCTGCAGGGGTAGTGGGCATAAAAGTGGAGTTCCAGTTGTCCTTGTTTGATCGTCCTCCGTCCGTGGGGGGTTACTGTCAGCTGGGCCTTTATTCCTCCGTGTTGTGCTTGTTCAGGGCAGATAGGAAAAGATATGGGGAAGGGGTGTATTCATAGCGTGACTCCGTTTTTTTTAAAAAAGTACTAATTTATTTAAAGGGTATTAAAAGCGATCAAATACATAAAGGGGGTTATCCACCAAGTGGATTAACCTAAAAAACAAAGGGCTAGTAAGCCCATGCAGGAAGTAAGGCCGGCGTGTCACCACCGCTAAACCGGGACTATAGCATGCGTTCCACGGCCGTGGTGAGCTAAAAACCGGAAGCGGCAGTGGGCCGGAAGTGACGTGTTGCGTACCAAGTTAGACCCGCCTTACGCGTTTCGTCATAGGACGTCGTCTGAGGCTCAGACGACGTCCTATGACGAAACGCGTAAGGCGGGTCTAACTTGGTACGCAACACGTCACTTCCGGCCCACTGCCGCTTCCGGTTTTTAGCTCACCACGGCCGTGGAACGCATGCTATAGTCCCGGTTTAGCGGTGGTGACACGCCGGCCTTACTTCCTGCATGGGCTTACTAGCCCTTTGTTTTTTAGGTTAATCCACTTGGTGGATAACCCCCTTTATGTATTTGATCGCTTTTAATACCCTTTAAATAAATTAGTACTTTTTTAAAAAAAACGGAGTCACGCTATGAATACACCCCTTCCCCATATCTTTTCCTATCTGCCCTGAACAAGCACAACACGGAGGAATAAAGGCCCAGCTGACAGTAACCCCCCACGGACGGAGGACGATCAAACAAGGACAACTGGAACTCCACTTTTATGCCCACTACCCCTGCAGGGGTTGGGCACTCCGGTGAGTGCAAACACATTAGGGGCACGATCGGAAGGAGGGGAGTACGGGACCCCCACAGCTGCTGATACAGGATAACCCATCGAGACCAATCACACATATATATGTTTTTCTCATCAGATTGGAATTCATATACTGCATTCAACCACGGACTTTTTTTCTACACTGTCCCATATACACTATATGGTGGACTTTATGATATTTTGGGTGATGTGAAGTAGTGTATACATGACCAATATAGATTTACTGACTTTTATCCACTCCACATAATAGTACCCAGCAATACGAGAATTTATTGGATCTTTATTTCCACACTCCTATGTTTTATCTTGCCACCCACTTTCTTATAGTGGTAGCATACTTAATTGATTTTAATCTGAGCCCTTTTATTTTCTTTTGTTGCAAAGATTATATGTATGCACATGCACCTTGTTGCAAAGATTATATGTATGCACATGCACTTTGTTTATAAGCATTATTTTTAATAGATGCCATTTTTATAAACACTTGTCAATACTCAGGTTCACTGTACATATTGAGCTGTTTGGGACACCTCTAAACCCATGTGCTTTTTATTTTATTTTATCCTGAGTTGTTGTTGTTTGGGACACCCCTAAACCAATGTGCGTTTTATCTCACTCTATTTTTTATAAGCACCTTCTCTCACGTACTTTTATTTCACGGAATTGTTATTCACGTTTTATATTCACCGAAGTTTTTAGGTTTTATCACCTATATATATATATATTTATACATCTTTTACTCTGAACAGCGCCAACACCCCTTTTATCTATTCTAATTTATCCCTGCTACATTTAGGTGTAGTTCCCTTAGGGGGGCAGCAGTTCTTATATTCCTAAGCGCGGATACCTTTATTTTCAGACTATGTAACTATGCTATCTATAGTTTGTCTCAATTAAGAGCACTAAGTGTATTTTCTGTCTGCTGCTTCAATCCTCTTCTATCAGCATGAATCACTTCTGACAAGTTTTCCTGACACTAAGAGAAAAATGGTGACAGGGGAGGGACCTCTAGCTGAATGACAGCCTCAGTTCTGTTCCTGTGTGCTACGTGGATAGCTGGGTGAAGTGTCTTGCTCAGGTATAATGCCCCAGGATTCCAAGAGAGCTATGCCTTTAGCCATTGAATCCATTGTGTAGTCTTTGCCTTCTATCATGACAATTAGATTTGTGGGGAAGCCCCATTTGTAGCTCAACTTGTTGTTTCTGAGCGCTTTCGTAATGGTGTTTTAAGTTCCTGCGCTTCTGAAGGGTATACTGAGACAGGTCAACAAATATTTGCAAGTCAACATACGGTGGAGGAATATGTTCCTTCTGACGGTAGGCTTGCATCAGTTTCTCCTTGGTGTGATAGAAGTGGAGTCTCAATATTACGTCTCTGGGTATACTAGCTGGAAGATGGGTGGGCTTGGGGAGGCGGTGGATTCTGTACACCGTAAAATCTAGGGTGGTCAGTTCTGGAAGAACCGTGGTAAAAAGTTGGTTGGCATAATCTCTAAGATCATGTTGCAGGACCGATTCCGGTATCCCACGAATCTTAACGTTGTTCCTCCTAGCCCTGTCTTCCATATCCGCCATTTTAGCTTTAACGCTCTCAATGTCATGTTCATTATCTTTGTTGGCGACTACCAGAGCATTGATAGTGGAAGCAAACTCCCCCATCTTGTTTTCTACATGGGTCACTCTTTCTGTTACTGCATGTAAGTCCTTGCTAAGAGAGTGCATGCAAGATACCATATCTGAGTGTAGAGAACTCCTTAGGGACACCAGCATCTCTTTAAGTACAGTATCTATAACCGGCTGGTTGTTAGTGGGAAAGTGGTCTATGGAATCTGGTAATTCCCTGGTGTCATCCCCCGAGTCATGTGCAGAGCTCACCTCAGTATCTCCCTCTGCTGCCTCCATCCGCACCCTTGCTTTTTCTGGGCTTCCTGATGATTCCTCCTTTTGTGCGCTTTGCTCTCCTGTGCAAGGCTCTGTGTGTGCCTTGCTGCTGGCGAGGCTGATGCTCCGGTGCCATTTTGCTTAGGCCCCGGCGGGAAGAACTCCGTCAGTTTCTGTGGACGGGTCTCCCCGGTTTTCTGCCTGGTCATTCTTGTTTTGCGATCCGGAGGGTCTAGGGAGCCAGAACGCTGCGGTTCCGAGTCTGGATAGGGGTTTGGTGTTGTGTTTTTTAGGCGGTTTTCGTCCCGCTGTGGCCGGAGCTCTGTTAGATCGCGGCCATCTTGGACTCCGGCAAACTCCGCCCCCTCCTGTGTGCTATGTGAAGTGGGGTGTGTCCCTTCCCTCCAATCAGCTCTCAGAGATCTCCTCACTGAGCTCTGCAGTGTGTAATTTCAGCTCTCCGCCCCCCTTTTTTCTGACAGCTCAGACAAGCTTAAAGTGTTACTAAACCCACAACAGTAAAATCTGTCTGTATATGCATGCTTGTTATACTCACTGTGGAACTTAAGGGGTCAATCCTCTGTATTGTGTAAAAAGGCTCCTGGATGCACAGATCCTCCTACAGGGTCTCTCTTGGCAAGGCCAGATAAGTAAGGGTAGTAAAGCTGCACATGCTCAGTTTGGTCTCTACTCTATTGCTGGAGGGAACAGTTCCTTGTTGAGCTGAGCTTTTCAGGTCACATGATATTGACATCACACATGTGGGTGTGTATACAGATCCTAAATAACAGCATAGTCCCTCCCTCCTCCTCCATGCCCAGTAACAAAAAGAGGACACAGTGGGTGGGATGTCACATGTTGATTGATGGATGATCCGCCTCCCATAACAGCATGAGGACACAGGCTGTAGTGGAACTCTTCTCCTACCTGAACACTCAGCACTCGGGCAAACCCTGCAGTTTATCACATGACAGTGGTATACAGATCAGCCAAAATGGTATATAGTGGCAGTATTTTAATGTAAAAAAGAAGATTTGTGGGCACTGTGAAAGGGGGGGGGGGGGGTTGAACTATTTTCATATTACTGGGTTTAGTAACTCTTCAATAAACTCTGGACTTTGTACAGATATAGAGAAGAAAGTGCTACAGACAAACAGATACAACTTAAGGAGGAGGATTTGCTTAATCTCTGGGTTTTACTTCAGGTCAGTCACCACTTTACTGGGTATATTTAAGGGATTACAACCACTTTAGGATGAAGATTGCATCCTTTTAAATGCACTAACTCCTGTTTTTTCTACTTTTACCACTTTAATATAATTGTGAAGTGACTATTTCTGGTGTGTTTACATTCTGTCTAAATTGGCCAATGTTGTGACAAGAGAGTGAACCAAGCAGTATAACAGAAGAATTAAGTTTGAAGCCCTTGAGTGTTCGTGAGACTGAGGATCAAGAAAAGGCGTTTCAGCACTAAATCACGCTGTCCATTGTACCTAGTTGAAATACGAACAGCAAGCTGTAAGTACCATTCCTGATCTCCGCCTGTGGATTCTATAAATTCTATACCATATACACTTGGTGTGCTTGTCTCAGAGTTTGTCTGCAAGTCATTTAAAAGAGCCATGAAAGGTGTGGTGAGTATATAACAGGGGACTGTCGGCTAACCCTAGCTACTTTACTGTTTAAACCTGTCATGTAAGGAATACATAGGATACCATTACTATGGTTTGTCATTATCTTTGAGCTTCTGATCCAAGTCAATTAGGCAAGGTTCACACTGCAGCACAATTTCCGACTTTCAGTGCAATTATGAAGTGCTACTTGGATGCAACTTGGATGCAGCTTTGATGCAGTTTGTAGGCCAATATCGCACTGAAATCGCGCCAAATTAGTGCAGGAAACTTTTTCTAAAATTGTGACACCATTGACAACCATGTGATTTCCCTTGTCATGGGATTCTGTGTGACTCACATCTGAAATTGCACTAGTGTGAACCAGGCCTTATGGAGATCAGGATTTCTGAACATGTTGGCCTATTGCTTGTGCTGGGTCAGTGAATTAGAAAGCACTGAATTTCAGAAGATTTGTATGGTATGCAGGATACTAGCATTTTGAAAAGGAAGCAAGCAATGGCTTCCATTATAGCTAGTAGGAGTTACTTTAACCTCTTGCTTACTGGGCACTTAAACCCCCCTCCTGCCCAGACCAATTTTCAGCTTTTGGTGCTGACGCATTTTGAATAACAATTGCACGGTCATACAACACTGTACCCAAATGAAATTTTTATAATTTTTTTCCCACAAATAGAGCTTACTTTTGGTGGTATTTAATCACAGCTGGGGTTTTTATTTTTTGCTAAACAAACAAAAAAGATGGAAAATTAAAATAAAAATAAAAATCATGTTTAATAGTTTGTTATACAATTTTGCAAACAGTTATTTTTTCTGCTTCATTGATATGCGCTGATGAGGTGGCACTGGTGGGCACTGATAGGCTGCACTGGTGGGCACTGATAGGCTGCACTGGTGGGCACAGATAAGGTGGCACTGGTGGGGACAGATAAGTCGGTACTGATGGGCACAGATAAGATGGCACTGATGGGCACGGATGGGTGGCACGGATGGGCACTGATAGATGGCTCTGATGGGCACTGATAGATGGCACTGATAGGTGGCACTGATAGGTGGCACTGAGGGGCACTGGTAGGTGACACTGATGATCACTGGTAGGTGACACTGATGAGCACTGGTAGGTGACACTGATGACCACTGGTAGGTGACACTGATGTGCAGCACTGTAAAGGCACATTGTGGGCACTGGCACTGTGGGCACTGACAGATGGCACTGTGGGCACTGACAGGTGAAGCTGGTGGGCACTGACAGGTGGAGCTAGTTGGCACTTTTATAGGGCACAGGTGGGCACCATTTACCTTGGGCACATTGCAGTGAGAGGGAGTAATGTCCCTCTAACTGCCGCCGGTGATCTGCTTTTTTTTTTTCTCCTTGCGCTGTCAGCGCGAGGAGGAAAAAAAGCCGATTACCGGCTCTGTTATTATCACATGATCAGCTGTCATTGGCTGACAGCTGATCACGTGGTAAGGGGTCGGGATCGACCCCTTACTCGGATCTGTGATCCAGCGAGTCTCACAGACTCGCTGATCACAGAGCGCGCCGCGTGCGCCCTTCAGGGGGCGCGCAGGCCGCTCGTGAACGGGACGACGTCAATAGACGTCGTCCCGGCATCTTAGATCCACGCTGTAGCCGTCATTCGGCTATAGCGCGGATCTCAGGTGGTTAAACTGGTCTTACTTTTTAACACTGAAAATGTTTTGCAGCTTATCCGAGCTGCTTCTTCAGTTCTAATGAATGTCCGGAAAAGGCCCTAGCACAGGTAACTCTATGATACATAGACTGTGTCATGGTGGTTGCCATACATAGTTTTGTCAAGACCAGTATCCTCTAATGTAGTCTTTCTCAGCCAGAGTTCTATGGACCCCTAGGGTTCTTTTAGAGGTTGATACAAAAAATAAGCTTGGTTTTCCCTTGGATTTATCCTTGGCCTTGTTTCTACCTTCCTTTAGAGGTTGCAAGGGGAAGCTTTAGCAATGAGCAGTGTCATTTCGATCTCCTACTTGCATAATTCTAGAGCCAGGGTCACGTGGCAGAGCCAACAGTGTGAGACAAGTTGAGCCCTTCTTCTAGTCTATCAGGTAACCAGTTATCTTTTTAGCTGTTTGCCCATGTAAAATGCAATCTTCTCAGTTGACCACCAATGTAAGAGGCATGCTTGAGTTAGGCCCCTTTCACATGGGCACCATCAGTTTAGTCACGTTAAAAACGTATCAGTTCTTATCCGTTGCTTCATCCGTTTTCATCCGTCTTCCGTTCCGTTACTATCCGTTTTCATCGGTTAATGTACACGTTTACATCCGTTTTTTCATCTGTTTTTGTATCCATTTTCATCAGTTTACAGCAGCTTCTGTGCCTTTAAGGAAATTACCCAGAAAGCATTGCTCCTCCCATCCTACAGTGCCATGTGTGAACAATTTGCCAACTACTTTCTATCTCCATCAGGAGAAGTTCCATGGCAGTACCAATATATATATATATATATATATAAATAATGCAGTGCAAATTAAAATGTATTAATTAATTTGATTATTTCATTGAGTTTTGCATAAAAAGACACAAAAACACATGATGTTCAAAACTGTTTGTTTTATTATTCTGCATAACCCTTTTAAAATAAAGTTTTTTTCACTTTGTTTTTTTATTTGTCAAAGTATGAACTTTGAATTATTTTAATTATTTCTTCAAAACTGATCGGACGTTGATGGACATTGTCAGTTAATATCCGTTTTGATGGATCTGGACGTAGCCTTGTACGTTAAAAAAAACAGATAAAAAACGGAAGCGGAGGTTAACGGATGGTAACGGATGGTCATCCGTTTGCCCATAGGAATGCATTGTCGTCCGTTGACGGATGGAAGAAAAACGGATAGACGGTCCGTCCATGTGAAAGGGGCCTTACACTAATGCAAGGAGAGTTTGCTCCTAATGACCACTAATGTAAGGGGCATACCTCCACTGAGCACCAATGTAGGGAGACCCTACACTGGCCATCAAGGTTAGGAGGCACTAAATGTGTGTTTCTGACATGATGACTATTTGTATCAATTCAAAATGATTGAAAAGAATATTATTGTATAGCGCATGGGATGTTAAAAATGATCTGCTCTGGGTGTCTAAATTCTAGGTAGGATATATTCTTTTTTTATTACCATATATATAATTTACTGATCATGCTAATGTACAATAGGCTGCAGATAGATTCATTTTTTTGCAGAAGTTTCTTGAGGCCTGAAACCAAGGGTTCCTCTGTGATTAAAAAGGTTGAAAAGGCTGCTCTAAATTCAAATTAGACTAAACAAATTCTGGAAATATTTTATTTTTAGCAATGATAGGAAAACAACAAAGTATTTTCAGCTTTGCAGTATCCACTTAGAGCAGTCTTTCTAATATCTTTAACATGGAGGAAACACTGAAATAATTTTCAGGTTTCAGGGACCTCCTGCTAATAATTACTATACTGTATTTACAGTTCATGGTTCGTGTCAGCTTGATGGTCAGTGGAAGGAATGCTCTTTACATTGGAAGTCAGTGAGAAGAATGCTCCTTACATTAGTGGTCATTGGGAAGAATGCTCCTTACATTAGTGGTCATTGGGAAGAATGCTCCTTACATTAGTGGTCATTGGGAAGAATGCTCCTTACATTAGTGGTCATTGGGAAGAATGCTCCCTAGGTTAATGGTCAGTGGGAATAATGTTCCTTACATAAGTGGTCATTGGGAAGAATGCTCCTTACATTAGTGGTCAGTGGGAATAATGTTCCTTACATTAGTGGTCATTGGGAAGAATGCTCCTTGCATTGGTCAGTGGAAAGAATTCTACTTACATTGGTGGTCAGTTGGAATAATTCCTCTTACATTGCTGTGGTGGTCAGTGGGAAGAAGGCTTCTTATATTGGTGGTTAGTGGTAACAATGCTTCTCACATTAGGAGTAGTAGAAATAATGCTTCTTACATTATTGGGCAGTTGGAAGAATGCCTATTACATTGGTGGTCAGTAAGTGGAATGTCCCTTCCATTTTTGGTCAGTAAGAAGAACCCTCCTTACATTAGTGGTCTGTGGGAATAATTCTCCTTACAGATAGCAAAAATGATACTTGGGGGCAATGATTTCATATCTGAGGCGCAGAAATTACTCATTGCTCAAGAAACCCTTAGCAACCTCTGGAATATTTCTAGGTTTCCATGGAACCCTGGTCGAGAAAGGCTGATCTAGAGTAACCTGCATACATTCTTTTTTTGTCTGGTTGATCCAAGTTCTGTACAGGCATACCCCACTTTTAAGTACACAATGGGGTTTATTTACTAAAGCTGGAAAGTGAAAAATCAGGCTCACTTCTGCATAGAAACCAATGAGCTTCCAGGTTTTATTACCAAAGCTTAATTGAACAAGCTGAGGTTAGAAGCTCATTGGTTTCTATGCATAAGTGAGCCTGATTTTGCACTTTCCAGCTTTAGTAAAAAAAAAACGGTTGTGTACTTAAAAGTGGGGTATGCCTGTATCCTCTGCAGGAATTGCCAGTAACATAATGCCAGGACAAAAATTAGCTATGTGGGAGACTTCTAAATCTCGGTGAAGATGAACAGGAACAAATTGCCCTGGATCTAGTATGTGGGGGCAGGATGAAGTCTGTTTCAGCCAAGTTCCAGCACAACCAGGTATAAACAGACATAAAAAAAGTCCTTTAAAACCTGTCCTGTGATAACAATGGAGACCACCATTGCTGATCCTATTCTAAAAATGTAAGTTGCCTAGCTCTCAGTCTGATCTGATGGATTCAATACTCTTTTGCCACGTACACACAACCGTTTTTTCCTGTCGGAATAAACTCTGACGGTTTTTCCGACGGAATTCCGCTGAAACTCTCTTGCCTACACGCGATCACATCAAATTCCGATGATGGTGTCATACAACACGTACGATGGGACTAGCAAAAGCAAGTTTAATAACCAGTAGCCAATAGCTGCCGTCTCGTACTTGCTTCAGAGCATGCGTCGTTTTTGGTCCGTCGGAACAGCATACAGACGAGCGGATTTCCTCAATACTTATGCGAAAAAATAAAACACTACACTCCCAATCGCAACCTCCGATCAACCAACCAAAACCTCCTCCTCGTCCCCAAGTCCAGGTACAAATCAAAGGGAGAACGAAGATTTGCAGTCCAAGGACCACAGCTATGGAACGCTCTACCTACGAACATCCGCTTGGAAGAAAACCATCGGGCCTTTAGGAAAAAACTCAAGACCCACCTCTTCTAAGAAGGAATCAACGCAGGTCGGATCAAGCGCCTCGAGCCGATTCAGTTCGCAGTTGCAGCGCTATACGAATCATTCATTCATTCAGGAATTGATTCTGTCGGAAATATTTAAAACATGTTCTATTTCTAGGTCCGTCAGAATTTTCGAAAAAAAAAAAAAAGTATGATGACAGGATCGGAATATCCGATGAAAAGATTCCGTCTGACTTTTTCTGCCGGAAAGTCCAAGCGTGTGTACGTGGCATTTGAGTTCTGAATCTGAACATGCATGTATAGAGTGTAGTTCTAATCTGCAGAAGCCAGTTACTCAGAAAATTCTAAAACCATTGGGGTGGATTTACTAAAGGAATATAAACTGTACTTTGCGTCCTCTGTTCAACACATTCCTATATACCTTTTCATACCCTCTGGAAAAGCAACTTTATTTGTCTCCGTGTTTACATTTTGGTGTAGACACTGGGGCTTTTCCAAGCCACTTTTTTGTTTGCAATATTTGTATACCCATGTCTTACAAAAAAGTTTGCTGTATGTTTCCCTAAAAACTCAATAAATCTCTTGTGAAATAAAGGCAAACAGACTGTGCATTTTGCAAGCGCAGTTGCACTAATTTTCCCCAGCTCTGTTGATTTCCATCATCCAATCACGTGCAAGCAAAAATGCTTTTTTTTTTTTATTTTCCTTGCACCTGATTGGGTATTCTTTACAAAATGAAGCTTCACCACATTTACATTTACTAAGGAAAATGAGTGAAACTGCAAAGTCCATAGTCTTTAGTAAATTCACCCCAATTATTTACCATGGCAGCCATTTTTTGAGGCCTCCATCCCTCCAGTTTTCTTTTAGCGGACATGGTTTTCTAAAAAAAAAAAAGAGACCTGTAGTTTGAGACAATCACACATTTTTCTTTTAGTTTTTAGTTTTTTTACTGCATACCAAAAATCTTTTATAATCCACAATTGTTTTTCCAATAAAATCACAATTTTTTAAACAACCCCCCCAACAGATAAAACAATAATAGATGACATCTATATATCAGTTTCTCTAAGCCCACAGCAGTCTGATAAATCGTACATTTGACACTCAAGTTCTGTAAAGTCATTAGAGACAGCCATTGAGATGGACTCAACTTCACTCTTGTAGGCCGCTGACATGTTGCTCTTTGTGGAGCTGCTGCGAATTTTATTAGAAAGGTTGTTCATTTTCTCTTTTAGCTGAGAAGAAGAGTTCTGAAAAGGGGAGATTAATTTCCAGCTATTACAATCCACGTTTTTCCTCTTCGTTGCTATCCCCTGGTTACCAGGGTTATAAATAAACGAGGAGTTCATGGAAGAGAAATCCGTGGTTTCACCTTCAGAACCTCTCCGCGAACTGTTCATTGATGTCCTCCATTGATTGTCATAGACCCTCCAGAGAGGGCGCCGTCTCCTGCGGCAGCGGCATCTTAGCAGCCTGATAAATGCCCTTTTAAATTCCTTGCTCGAACATGGGTATATGATAGGATTGACGCAGCTGTTGAAGTAGCCCAGCCAGAAGATCACTTTGAAGACACCGTCTGAAGGCTTCAGATTAGGAAAGAAAGATCCTGAACAAGGAAGGAAACAGAAAAACAAGATTAGTATGCATGATTGTAATCCTTAACAATATAGTCTACTTAAAGTGTACTTAAACCCAAGAACGGAATTTTAATACATTGCAACAGGTGACTGCATTGTTTTGTTTTTTAGTTTATTAATCCTTTAGTTTCACCTGTTGATCCTTCCGTGAACATTCCTTGTCCTAGGGTGACAATGCTTACTCACTTGTAGTGTAGCTAAGAACAACAACGGTGTCACCCTAAAGCCCCATACACACGGTCGGACTTTTTCATCAATTTGGTCCGATCGGACAAGGTTGTTGAAAAATCAGACCGTGTGTATGCACCATCGGACAGTGTTCGTCGGTTTGTCCGTCGG
This sequence comes from Lithobates sylvaticus, assembly GCA_028564925.1. Taxonomy (NCBI): domain Eukaryota; kingdom Metazoa; phylum Chordata; class Amphibia; order Anura; family Ranidae; genus Lithobates; species Lithobates sylvaticus. Next base: position 729,921,646 of record CM053026.1, read on the forward strand.
ACAAAGTCTTATCTCCTGCTGGAAAGATTTGCCGTCAACCCGGTCCGATCACACCAAATCCGATCGTGTGTACGGTTGTCCGACCGGACAAAGTGCTACGCATGCTCAGATCACATTACAAGACCAAAGCTATTGGCTACTAGCCTCTACGTAGTCCCGTCGTAGGCAACAAACGTCACCACGTTCAGAATGATCGGATTTTCCGACAACTTTGTCCGACCGTGTGTACGCAAAACCAACATCGGACAAAGTATGACGGACATGGTCCGACGGACCTGGTCCGCGGATTGTCCGACCGTGTGTATGGGGCTTAAGACTGGAAATGTGTTATGACTACAGAATGCCTCTCTGTCTCATCATCTCCATAATATACAGGGGGGGGGGGGGGGTGTTGTGGTTCACAAAGGTAACCTGGAGGGTAATATAAGACTTCTTTTGATAACACTCCAAAGAGCAAAGGACAACACTGGATTTCTGGCAAGACCAAAAATATTTTTTGCACTTGTAAAACAGATACAGTGGAACTTAGGATTGCGAGTAACGCAGTTAACGAACGTTTCGCAATACGAGCACTGTATTTTTAAAAATCGTAACTCGGTTTGCGAGTCTTGTCTCGCAAAATGAGCATGATTCAGGTCAAAGCGTGTGCAGTACCGCGTTTGGCCTGAGGTGGGGGGGGGCGCCGGAGCCAAGCGGCACCGATCGGCGCTGTTTGGATATGTACGGAAAGGCCCAAGGACAGCTCGGCTGACCTCAGCAAACTTTGGGAACGGAGTCTTTCCGAGGTTTGCCCAGGTCAGCCGAAGGTGTCCTCGGGCCTTACCGCCAATTTCCAAGGCTCTCTGGCGCCCCCCACCTCTGGCCGCATATGGTATTGCATGCCATTGAAGTCAATGTGGAACAAATAATTTTTGTTTCCATTGATTTCAATGCAAGTACTTTGGATTAAGAGCATTCTCCTGGAACGGATTATGCTCGTAATCCGAGGTTCCACTGTATAAGGAAACACTTTCAATTATATATTTAGCAGAACAAAAAGGGAGCAAATTAGAACATTTCATTGTTAGGGATTACATGCACTTTAATACAAAGTTGGCAAATGTCTCAATTTATGCATGACTTATCCCCACCAATCCTTGCCATGCCCTGTTTCATTTGTCCACGGACATAGGCTGAAGTAGGAGAGGGTATCTTAATGCCTTCCCACTGACAGTATGTATATATGCAGCCTCACTGGGCTTTTTTCCAACAGAGTTCAGGGTCTCAACGGTAGCCCCAGGTCCCATACTAATGATCAGGACCTGGGTCACCTGATTGCTGTGATAGCCTCTGATTGGCTGTCGCAGGGATCAATCACTGTGAAGTCTCGTCCTTGTGTTTTTCTCTCTCTGAATAGAGGGCAGAGATACTATTCATCGCAGAGAAAAAAAAACAACAACATAACACTGTGTAAAAAAATTAATACCTAGATGAAGGTTTGATCTAGGTCAGTGCCAGGGTTAGTGTGTGGGCCAAATAAGGGTCAAAGGTCAAGGTCAAAGGTCAGGATCAGTATATTTTTGATAGGATTGATAAAAAAAAGTGTTTTTTTCATCAATATCATTGTCAGTTGGTGTCAGTGTGTGTTAGGTAGGATTGAAAAAAAAGATCTGCGCTATTGTTTCTGGGCTGTACTACAGGTAAATACAACAACTAACATACACAGATGTGGTATCGCAGGAGTTAGGTTGTTCTTTGGTGGTAGGTTATGACAGTAGCAAGAAATATATAGCTTAATTTAAAAAAATATATTTTACTATTAAAACCAGTTCTCTTTTGATAATAAAAAAACATCAGGAGATATCCATTACTATTTACCACCAAATAAAAGCTCAATTTGTCCTGAAAAAACAAGCTATAATCGACCTGGATGCAAAAAGTAGTTGTGATGATATGTACGGTTTTTGCTTAAAGCGGTGTTTCACCTAAAAAAAATCTTTTTTAAAAGTCAGCAGCTAAAAAAAAAGTAGCTGCTGACTTTTAATAAGTACACTTACCCTCCCTTTTTTCATTTTAAATTTGTATTAACATTTTTATTAAGTTTTGTTTTTCAGGGTGGCCCTCCACTTTAAGCATTAACATTTGTGGAATGACTTGAAGACTGCAGTCCAGAAACCACCACAATCAAATTTAAATAAACTTGAGCAGTTCTGCAAAGAAGAGCGGGCAAATATTGCAGAGTCCAGATGTGCAAAACTAGTAGAGACAAATGACTAATGACTCTAATTAAAGCAAACTGTGGTCAGACAAAATACTGACTGAGGGGGGCGATCCTTTTACCAACTCAGTGATTCTGTTTTTGATTTTTTTTTTCATTTTCTGACATGTTGGTGATATACACTGTGCACTGGTGCACAGTCATGTTGGGACAGGAAGGGGCCATCCCCAAACCGTTCATTCAAAGTTGAGAGCATGAAATTGTCCAAAATGTCTTGTTTGGCATGCTGATGCCTTTAGAGTTTCCAACCCCTGAAAAACTACCCCACACCATAATCTCCCCTCCACCAAATGATTTGGACCAGTGTACATAGCAAGGTCTATAAAGACACGGATGAGTGAGTTTGGCGTGGAGGAACTTGACTGAGTCCTGACCTCAACCCAATAGAACACCTTTGAGATAAATTAGAGCAGACATGCGAGCCAGGCCTTCTCTCCTTCATCCGTGCCTGACCTCATAAATGCGCTTCTGGAAGAATGGTCAAACATTCCCATAGACACACTCCTAGACCTTGTGGATGGCCTTCCCAGAAGAGTTGAAGCTGTTATAGCTGCAAAGGGCGGGCCACCTCAATATTGAACCCTACGGACTAAGACTGGGATGCCATTAAAGTTCATGTATGTGTAAAGGCAGGTGTCCCAATACTTTTGGTAATATGGTGTATCTTTCACTTGGATGTTATAAGTTGCAATAGTAAAAACAGGTGGATAAAACAAAAACCGTGTCTCTCTTCATTTCAGGCAACAAAATGTGATAATTTTGAGGTGAGTGATTCTTTTCTATACCCACTGTATATAAAGACACACAACGTAATATGTGTATATATATATATATATATATATATATATATATATATATATATATATATATATGTACTGTGTGTATAGATACAGTATATTGTGTGTACAGTGGACAGAGGCACTTTAACCACTTCCCGACCGCCCCCTGTATATTTACGTCGGCAGAATGGCACGTACAGGCAGAATCACGTACCTGTACGTGACATTCTTCCGGCGGTTGGGGGGTCCGATCGGACCCCCCTCCGCCGGCGGGGACGGTCGGGATCGCTTCAGGAGCGATCCGGGACGAGGGGACGGCCAGTGGTTTCTGGCCACCCCCTCGCGATCGCTCCTGGCCAATGAGAAACTTCCCCTTCCTGTCTATTGTATAGACAGGAAGGCGGAAGTGATGTCACGCTCGGTGCGCCGGTCTATGTGACCGGAGACGCCGAGCGGCGAACATGTACAGGTTAGTGCACAACACTACACTGACACCAGTACAGTTAGGCACATATTCCACCCCCCTGTCACCCCTGATCACCCCCCAGATCACCCCCTCCCCCCCCAGTCACAGTGTCACTAATTGCAGTGATCATTTATTTACTGATCACTGCATTTAGTGTCAGTGTGACTGTAATAACTGTCAGGGCAGTTAGTTTTAGGTCCAAGGTAGCCCCCTACCCCCCCCTAATAAAGGTTTAACCCCTTGATTGCCCCCCAGGTAACCCTTTCACCCCCTTTTGCCAGTGTCACTAAGCGATCGTTTTTCTGATCGCTGTATTAGTGTCACTGCTGTCGCTAGGTAACCATTTTTTTTTTTTAGGTAACCGCCATGTTTATATAGGTTCATAAATAGGTTTATAGGTCAGGTACCCCCATATTACAACCTAAATAAAGGTTTTAACCCCTTGATTGCCCCTAGAGTTAACCCTTTCACCAGTGATCACTGTATAACTGTCACTGGTGACGCTGGTTAGCCAGTTAGTTATTTCGTTATTTAGGTTCCCCGTCAGGTTTTTATATAGCGTCAGGTACCCCCATATATTACCTAATAAAGGTTTTAACCCCCTGATTGCCCCTAGTTAACCCTTTCACCCCCTTTTGCCAGTGTCACTAAGCGATCGTTTTTCTGATCGCTGCATTAGTGTCGCTAGGTAACCATTTTTTTTTTTTAGGTAACCGCCATGTTTATATAGGTTCATAAATAGGTTTATAGGTCAGGTACCCCCATATTACAACCTAAATAAAGGTTTTAACCCCCTGATTGCCCCTAGAGTTAACCCTTTCACCAGTGATCACTGTATAACTGTCACTGGTGACGCTGGTTAGCCAGTTAGTTATTTCGTTATTTAGGTTCCCCGTCAGGTTTTTATATAGCGTCAGGTACCCCCATATATTACCTAATAAAGGTTTAACCCCCTGATTGCCCCTAGTTAACCCTTTCACCCCCCTTTTGCCAGTGTCACTAAGCGATCGTTTTTCTGATCGCTGCATTAGTGTCGCTAGGTAACCAGTTTTTTTTTTTTGTATTACTGTTACGGGTGACGCTGGTTAGTTAGCTTGTTTTTTATACTGTCAGGGCACCCGCCATTTATTACCCAATAACGGTTTAACCCCCTGATCGCCCGGCGGGTGATATCAATTAGGTTTTTAGGGTCAAATAAGGTCTGCGTCGCCCCAGGTTAGTGCCAGTACCGCAAACACCCACGCGCAAAGCATACACCTCCCTTAGTGGCACAGTATCTGAACAGATCGATATCTGATCTGATCAGATCTATACTAGCGTCCCAGCAGTTTAGGGTTCCAAAAAAAACGCATTGTTAGCGGGATCAGCCCAGATACCTGCTAGCACCTGCGTTTTCCCCCTCCGCCCAGCCCAGCCCACCCAAGTGCAGTATCGATCGATCACTGTCACTTACAAAACACTAAGCACACATAACTGCAGCGTTCGCAGAGTCAGGCCTGATCCCTGCGATCGCTAACAGTTTTTTTGTGGTAGCGTTTTGATTCAGTCGCTTCAGTCAGGAGCTTTTTTACCTGTGAATCTCAAAAAAATAAAAAAAAATAAAATAGTTGTCGTTTTATTGTTCTCTCTCTCACTCTATTCTCTCTCTATTGTTGCTCTTTTTTTTACTCCATTCTATTCTGCAATGTTTTATTATGTTTTATCATGTTTTATCACGCTTGCTTTTCAGGTATGTAATTTTGTTTACTGTGTTTTAGTGTTGAGCATTTTTTTGTTTTCAGGTGCGCCATTCAGTTGCAACGCGGATTTATTTATCTTGACAGCAACAGCGTTTGCTCCCACGATACATAAAGCCGCGACTCCAACGCTGTAGGAGGTGATTTCACCACCACAGTTAAAAAAAAGAGCATATATGCCGAAGCATGGGGGCAGCAGGGGGGGGAGGAGCGATTGGCTCCTAATGCCACGTACATACGGTCGAAATTCCGACCGTGTGTACACGGCATAACTTTTGCGGGAGGATGCCCCCATGCATCGGCATATATAAATGGTGCATGTATGCCCATCATTAGAAGTGGGTGGATGAAGGGAGGTATTCTAATGGTGGGCATACCCACCAATCAATCTCTTTTTTTCGTTCAGCCAAGAGGCTGCATGAAAAAAAAAAGATTACAATATATGTCCAGTATGTTGCTGGACTTTGAATGGTTATACCAGAATGATGCCTGCAGGTTTAGGTATCATCTTGGTATCATTCTTTTCAGCCAGTGATCGGCTTTCATGTAAAAGCAATTCTAGCGGGTAATTAGCCTCTAGACTGCTTTTACAAGCAGTGGGAGGGAATGTCCCCCCTCCCGGATATAAACCGCGCCATTGGGAAATTGGGAAAGCATTTTATCACACCAATCTTGGTGTGGTCAGATGCTTTGAGGGCAGAGGAAAGATCTAGGGTCTAATAGACCCCAATTTTTTCAAAAAAAGAGTACCTGTCACTGCCTATTGCTATCATAGGGGATATTTACATTCCCTGAGATAACAATAAAAATCATAACAAAGAAAAAAAAATGGAAGGAACAGTTTAAAAATAAAATAAAAAAGCTAAATAAATAAAAAAAAAAACAAAAAAAAAAAAAAAAAGCACCCCTGCCCCCCCTTCTCTTGCGCAAAGGCGTACACAAGCGTTGGTCTGGCGTCATATGTAAACAGCAATTGCACCATGCATGTGAGGTATCACCGCGAAGGTCAGATCGAGGGCAGTAATTTTAGCAGTAGACCTCCTCCGTGAATCTAATGTGGTATCATGTAAAGGCTTTTAAAGGCTTTTAAAAATGTATGTAGTTTGTCGCCACTGCGTGTTTGTGCGCAATTTTAAAGCATGTCGTGTTTGGTATCCATGTACTCGGCCTAAGATCATATTTTTTATTTCATCAAAAATTTGAGCAATATAGTGTGTTTTAGTGCATTAAAATAAAAAAAAGTGTATTTTTTCCACAAAAAATGCGTTTGAAAAATCGCTGCGCAAATACTGTGTGGAAAAAAAAAAAATGCAACACCCACCATTTTAATCTGTAGGGCCTTTGCTTTAACAATATATATAGTGTTTGGGGGTTCAACGTAATTTTCTTGCAAAAAAAAAATATGTTTTCATGTAAACAAAAAGTGTCAGAAAGGGCTTTGTCTACAAGTGGTTAGAAGAGTGGGTGACGTGTGACATAGGCTTCTAAATGTTGTGCATAAAATGCCAGGACAGTTCAAACCCCCCCCAAATGACCCCATTTTGGAAAGTAGACACCCCAAGCTATTTGATGAGAGCAATGTTGAGCCCATTAAATATTTTTTTTTTTTGTCCCAAGAGATTGAATAATGAAAAAAAAAAAATATATATATTTTTTTTACAAAAAGTTGTCACTAAATGATATATTGCTCAAACATGTCATGGGCATATGTGGAAATACACCCCAAAATACATTCTGTTGCTTCTCCTGAGTACGGGGATACCACATGTGTGGGACTTTTTGGGAGCCTAGCTGCGTACGGAACCCCAAAAACCAATCACCGCCTTCAGGCTTTCTAAGGGTGTAATTTTTTTATTTCACTTCTCACTGCCAATCACAGTTTCGGAGGCCATGGAATGCCCAGATGGCATAAAACCCCCCAAAATGACCCCATTTTGGAAAGTAGACACCCCAAGCTATTTGCTGAGAGGTATTGTGAGTATTTTGCAGATGTCGCTTTTTGTCACAAAGTTTTTGAAAATTGAAAAAAGAAAAAAAATTTTTTTTTTTCTTTACTTTCTTCATTTTCAAAAACAAATGAGAGCTGTAAAATACTCACCATGCCTCTCAACAATTAGCTTGGGGTGTCTACTTTCCAAAATGGGGTCATTTGGGGGGTTTTGTGCTATTTTGGCATTTTATGGCCTTCGAAACGGTGATAGGTAGTGAGGAGTGAAATCAAAAATTTGCACCCTTAGAAATCCTGAAGGCGGTGCTTGGGTTTCGGGGCCCCGTACGCGGCTAGGCTCCCAAAAAGTCCCACACATGTGGTATCCCCATACTCAGGAGAAGCAGCAAAATGTATTTTGGGGTGCAATTCCACATATAACTATGGCATGTGTGAGCAATATATCATTTAGTGACAACTTTTTGAAAAAAAAAAAAAATCTTTTTTATTTTTGTCTTTATTCAATCACTTGGGACTAAAAAAAAAATATTCAATGGGCTCAACATGCCTCTCAGCAAATAGCTTGGGGTGTCTACTTTCCAAAATGGGGTCATTTGGGGGGGTTTTGTACTTCTCTGCCATTTTAGCACCTCAAGAAATGAAATAGGCAGTCATAAATTAAAAGCGGTGTAAATTCCAGAAAATGTACTCTAGTTTGTAGACGCTATAACTTTTGCGCAAACCAATAAATATACGCTTATTGGCATTTTTTTTACTAAAGACATGTGGCTGAATACATTTTGGCCCAAATGTTTGACTAAAATTGAGTTTATTAGATTTTTTTTATAACAAAAAGTAGAAAATCTCTTTTTTTTTCAAAATTTTCGCTCTTTTTCCGTTTATATCTCAAAAAATAAAAATCACAGAGGCAATCAAATACCATCAAAAGAAAGCTCTATTTGTGGGAAGAAAAGGACGCAAATTTCGTTTGGTTACAAAATTGCATGACCGCGCAATTACCAGTTAAAGTAGTGCAGTGCGAAATTGAAAAAAGACCTCTGGTCCTTTGGCTGCCAAATGGTCCGGGGCTGAAGTGGTTAAGAAGCAACTTTTCTAAACTTCATTATAATAACAAATACCTGTTTAAAAATAATTGAAGCCAGCTACCCTATCACCCTCGGAACACTTGTGCAATCACATACTCCGCAAGCGTATCTTCACCCTCCAAGTACTGCAGAATCCCAGCGATAACTAATTACTAAAAGCTGAAAACACATGATTTTTCCACTCGGAAATAAATGAGTATGGTAGCATGGAGCCAAAAAAGATATTAAATATATCTTCAGACGCAGACAAAGAAAACGAAGAATGCTAGGATTTAGAACAACAGTGGAACTTTTATTGGAACCCAAGCTGTTCTTTATTACAACTCATTACAAATTTTAAAGGGAAAATTCCACTTTCTCTAAAAAGTGATATATTTTATACATCAATGCTGCACAAGCTGTTTGGGAAATTATTGTCATTAAATATGACTTTTCCATTTCATTCCAGCTGCTATGAGTTTCTAACACGGCTGGATAATTCAAATGTCTCTTTCTCGCAGCCATGGTGTCAACTCGCCATGACAGAATCGTTAGAGAGTGCAAAAGGAAAAAATACCCATCTGGTTCTATGGCATTGCTCCATCAGCGGCCAGAATAGAGAGGCTTTGCTCATTCATCAGCTGAAACGCTACAGACTCTCCCTTGTCAGAGGAAGCTTCCTCGGTTATTGCAACGTCGACGTAAAAGGTAAATGGTTTTTAGTCTTTTTTTTTTTTTTCATCTTTACTGATTTTTTTAATTTTAACTTAAAAGAGTCATGCTACTATATGATAATGATATAACAATCATAAACAATGTGCATATGACTCGTGCATACAAAATGTAGAAATAAAAATAACATAAAAAAATTTAAAATCTAAGTAAGGTCCGGTGCAAATATGAATTTGTGAGAGAAATTGAGTTTGTGTATACAGTGGACATCCATTACCATTATAAAATCCAAGCCGTGACACCACCACCTCAATATGGGAAGAATACAGGCTTACCAGCTTCATAGGACCTTAATATAAGAAAGGCCAACAGAGCGTGTGGCCAAACAACTTGGCCAGGGTCTTCACAAAGTGTTCCTAAAGGATCCCTTTAGAGGCAAATGTTTGAGCAGTAATAATCGTCTCAGCATCATCTCCATAGACTCATCCCCAAAATATGGAAGGAAATGCTTCACATAGTGTAAAACCTTTTCTTGTGTTTATTTAAAATATAAGATTGCACTTACATCGATAAAATGGAAATAGCACTTAAAAGAAATCCTCGCCGGCCACCATACAGCAAAACACACGCACATCCGGGTACGAAACCACGTGATGACATCAGCACATCACTCCGCCCTATGTGTTTCGTCACAGGTGGCGTCGTCCGGGGCAGTGATTTAATTACTAATGTGTCATAAGCTTAAAGCATAGCTCCAAACTGCCCTGCTTTTAGAAGCCAATCCCATTGTCCCTCTTCCTCCTCCGTTGCCTCTCTTTTTTGGCCTGAAGTATAGACTATAGCTATAAAAAAAAAATTACTATTAACCTGCCAAAAGTGTTATACTACACCAGTCTTTCTCAACCTTTTTAACATGAAATAACTCTTAAAATAAATGTCAGGCCTCAGGGAACCCCTGCTAATAGTACTTGTATCCACAGTTCACAAGACATTGGTGTCGATGGCTAATTGTAGATATGAGAATGAATAAAAAAAATAAGAACAATGACAATGTTATTTTTAGTATTTATTGAAATTAAACAAATAATAATAATGGCCAGAAAATAAATACACGCACCTACAATCCAATGAAAGGGCCAAACACATGTCCAAGAGTAATTTAACCCTTTAATGCCGGCACCTCCTGGCCCTTTAAAAGATTTCTGATGCTAGGAGGCGGGGCGGGGTTTCTGATCATGTGACTGCCATTATTGCTTGTCACAGTGGTCACATGATCGGAAAGCTCCCGATCACAAGTGGAGAGCGGGAGCTTTCAAGTTATGTGCATGCTCTCGGCACAACTTTGTTTACATTCTGGTACGCATATATGCGGCCACACAGGATTAAGGCCCACGTGCCGAGAGCCACATTAATGTGTACCTCCGGCGTCAAGATGTTAATGATAAAAAAAAACTGATTTATAGCAAAATAGAGCCAACGGGCTTCGGGAGCCAAAGACACTGCCCCTTCATCAGGGCTTAAGAATTCTGACTGTGCTTAAATAGACTCAGGAAAACAGATACCAAATAAAACTGCGCCGTGATTTACTGCTTGGAAAGTTTCAGGTGGACAAGTTACAACAGTGTTGGTGAAGGAGCTGCTATTCTCTTATGAATCAATTTTTATTATTAACCACTTTCATACCGGGCCTATTCTGGCACTTCCCTCCTACATGTAAAAATCATAATTTTTTTTCTAGAAAATTACTCAGAACCTCCAAACATGATATGTGTTTTTTAAGCAGACACCCTGGGGAATAAAATAGCGGTCATTGCAACTTTTTATCTTGCATGGTATTAGCACAATCATTTTTCAATGAACTAAAAAAACAAGAAAACAGTAAAGTTAGCCCAATTTTTTGGGATAATGTGAAAGATGATGTTACGCCGAGTAAACAGATAACTAACATGTCGCGCTTTAAAATTGCGCCCACTCATGGAATGGCGCTAAACTACGGTACTTAAAAATCTCCATAGGCGACGCTTTGAACATTTTTGCAGGTTACCAGTTGAGAGTTAAAGAGGAAGTCTAGTGCTAGAATTGTTGCACACGCTCTAACGCACGTGGCAATACCTCACATGTGTGGTTTGAACGGCGTTTACATATGTGGGTGGGATTTGCGTGTGCGTTCGCTTCTGAGCGCAAGCTACCAGGGACAGGGGTGTTTTCAAAAAAAAAAAATGTATTATTATTTTTATTTTACTTAATTTTTTTTATCACTTTTATTCCTATTACAAGGAATGTAAACATCCCTTGTAATAGGAATCTATGTGACAGGTCCTCTTTATGAAGAGATGTGGGGTCAATAAGACCCCACATCTCTCCTCCAGGCTGGAAAGCATGAGATTGTGAAAAAAAAATTCACTGATCTCATGCTGACAGCTGCGATCGCGGCTTTGTTTACATACGGGAACCCAGGCGTGACGTCACCGGAAATCTCTATCGTAGTAATCCGGCGCTGGCCGATTCTTTCTCCGGGCCCCGGATGGCACAGGAAAGCCCGGAGAAGCACCGGATGGTGGCGGGAGGGGGGTGATGTCCCCTCCCGTCGCCTATAAGAAGAATTAAGTGGCGGAACTGCCGCTATGATCATTCTTATGGTGCACAGAATCGCCGGCTGGAAAGAATGATATCTGAATGATGCCTCTAGCTGCACACATCATTCAGATATCCCAGCACAAAGTCAAGGACGTCATTTGACTATGTGCGGTAGGGAAGTGTTTTTTAAATTACCTTGGAATCTTCGATGTGTGTTTGGCGACCTCATTGGATTGTAGGTGTGTGGCTTCTCAACTGGTGGTAAGAATGCTCCCTACATTGGTAGTTAGTGGGAGGAATGCTCTTTACATTGATGGTCAATAGGAAGAGTGCTTCCTACAATGGTGGTCAGTGGAAAGAATGCCCCTTAGGTCCCTTTCACACTGACGGACCGTTCAGGTCCGCCTTTCAGTTTTGAAGGCGGACCTGAACGGGCGCTCCATGCTAGTCTATGGAGCGACGCATTTCAGCAGTGACATGTCCGCTGACATCCGACCTGGTCCGATCCGCCAAACGCAGATGGATGGCCCTACGTCCGGATCCGCCCCTGGCGGATCGGATCGGGTGAGATCTGATGAAAACAGACACGCTGTCCGTTTTCATTCGATCTCTCCATGGAGATCAGCGGCGCTCGACAAGCCTCTCCCTGCTCAGTGAGCAGAGAAGGACCTGTCATCCACCGGCTCAGTGGAGATCTACGGAGAGATCTCCTGCTGAGCCGGTGGACAGAGGCGGACTCCGTGCAAGCGGATCCGCCTCGTATGAAAGGGGCCTTACAGATAGCTGAAATGGTAATTGCTGTTAGTAGTTACGCATTTGAGAGGCATAAATTGCTCATTGCCCATGGAGCCAATTGCAACCTCTGGAGGAACCCTAGAGATCCATAAAAAAACCCTGGTTGAGAAAGTCTGTACTATGCTAAAGCTTTCATCGCAACTCTAAAATATTGCATTTGTTATATGAAAAGTCAGTAAAAAGGAAAAGTAGGCAATGAAAAAAGAGCTTGTGAGTTTAGCCAAAAGGTGTCCCTCTTTCTTTCCTCAGAAAGTTGGAATGTATGCCTAAGGCAAGGAGCAATGTGGAAGGTGCAGTGGCTACAAGCATCCAGTCAGAACTGATTGATAAATGAATGAATGATATAATTACCGTAACCTAAGGGACTGGTCCCCATGGAATTCTTCTTGCTACACATCATCATTGCTTTACAATGCCGTATTGAATATTCTTTACTTGTATGCATAAGCTATAGCAACCTCTATTAAAATTGAGATCCTCAAAGTCAAGCTCCCAGGATGTCACACCAATTAGACATGTGCAATTCGTTTTGTTTTTTTTAGTTTTTTGTTTTTTTTCGATATTTTCGTTCATTCGTTTTCGTACGAATGAACGAACGATTCGCTAAAATTTTTAACGAATAATGAATCGTTCTAATCGAACAAATCCGAAAACAACGAAAATCTGAAAAAAATCCGAAAAAAAAAAAAAAACAGGAACAACGAAAATCAAAATGAACGAAAAAATTTGTACATTCGTAACTTTTTTTTTTTTGTTGAATTGGTAATTTTCCGTGTCCCTTACAATGGTGCTGCTTAACGTGCTTCGAATGGATTGAACGAAAAAATTCGTAACATTCGTAACTTTTTTTTTTTTTTTTGCGATTCGTAATTTTCCGTGTCTCTTACAATGGCGCTGCTTAACGTGCTTCGAATGGATTGAACGAAAAAATTCGTACATTCGTAACTTTTTTTTTTCGATTCGTAATTTTCCGTGTCTCTTACAATGTAATAATAGCATACGCATTACATCAAATTATGAATTATGCTCCGATTACGAATCTACGAAAACAATGTTACGAAAGTACGAATAAATCAATCTTACGAAAGTACGAATGTAACTAAATCTACAAAAATACGAATGCGTCCGAATTTCGAATAAACGAACATTAAACTAACGGAAAAACGAATCATCGAAAAAATAACTCTTACGAAAATACGAATCGTTACGAATACGAACACCGACGACTTACGAATTTACGAATCGTTACGAATCAACGGAAATGAACAGAAAGGAAATGAAACTAAACAAATTTTTCTATTGTGCACATGTCTAATATAATTACCGTAACCTAAAGGACTGGTCCCCATGGAATTCTTCTTGCTACACATCGTCATTGCTTTACAATGCCGTATTGAATATTCTTTACTTGTATGCATAAGCTATAGCAACCTCTATTAAAATTGAGATCCTCAAAGTCAAGCTCCCAGGATGTCACACCAATTCAAAAGTACCCTCAGATAGATCAGTGCCAGAATGTCCCGGCTTAGTCCTGAGTGCCCATTGCAGCACATCAGATTGCAACAAAAGGTTATTTTTCTCGTTTATATTTGGAAATAGTTGAAAAAAGCCTGTTAATTTGCCAGGTACAATAGAGTCTGTTCTATTTTCAGGCACGTTGATAAATTAGACTCTTGTACTGTCAATGTAAGGACCCTGCTGATTGTGAGGCCTTTTCCAGAGTTGTACATGAGCCTCTCTCTCTCTCTCTGCACGTTTTCAGATAAATGGATGGCTAAAGTGTTGCTCCAATGCCTTTCATAACATGGCAATGATAAAAGTCCCTGTTTGTTCCTATCTTTATTAAATAAACCCATGTGTGTTGATATTGGCTGTACACTTCCCTCAAAAGCTCAGCGAAATCATAACAAAGAGGCGAGAACGTGTCTCGGCACTGTTTGGCTTCTTTAGGAACTCTTACCCTCCGTATTTCTGAAATATTTGACTTGTTTAACTGCTGTACCGATGGTATCACAGATCAAAGAGGAATCACAAAGCCATCTCCACTGACCAAATATGGACTTGCAGACAACGATTTAAAGAAGGGGTAGAAGCTGCACAGACAGGTAGTTTAACCTCTTGCTTACTGGGCACTTAAACCCCCCTCCTGCCCAGACCAATTTTCAGCTTTCGGCGCTGACGCACTTTGAATGACAATTGCGCGGTCATACAACACTGTACCCATATGACATTTTTATAATTTTTTTTCCCACAAGTAGTGCTTTCTTTTGGTGGTATTTAATCACAGCTGGGGTTTTTATTTTTTGCTAAAAAAATCGTATAAATGTATATTATAAATTGTATAACTGAATAGACAGTATATTATAGATCTATGTATAAAAATATAGAAAACATCTGAATGATCTCTGATGGGCAGCTTTAATTCAAAAACATAAAACGTACTAAAAATCAAACCTTCAAAGATCAGGGCAATTTTCTTATCACTAAGTCACCCAAGTCTGTGACAGGTTTCCTTTAACCCATTGTTCTGTCCTCGAGAGCTTCAAAAGATTTATGATTTAGCAGAACATGAGTGAAAAAAATGATGGATTTATTGAATATATGTAATATATAAGAGATAATTGATATCTGAAAACACGACATGTTATGTAAGTGAATGTCTAATTAAATCATCCTGAGTATGAACAGTATGTAATACATCATTTATTGATAGTTTTACAGCAGAATCAACCAGGGTTTTTTTTTTTTTTTTTGCAGAATACAGAAAAGGAATCCCATAGTGACTTTTTTTATGATGTGGGTTTAGAGACACTTTAAGTTTGTTTTTTACCATTTAGCTTGGTGTTTGCGTTCTTTAAATGTAGCATTATAGTTGGGTACTGGTGTTACTGTCAGGGATTTCTCTGAGATACAGTGGGGGGAGATTTACAAAAATTGGAGCACTCAGAATATGGTGCAGATGTGCATGGTAGCCAATCAGCTTCTAACTTCAGCTTGCTCAATTAAACGATGACAATGAAACCTGGAAGCTGATTAGTTTCTATGCAGAGCTGCACCAGGTTTTGCACGCCTGGTGTATTAGAGGGGCTGAGGTCTTTGAGAAGGTCAAGGCCAGATAGAGAGGACACATGTTAATTAGCGGCTCCTTTGGAGGTAGTGCTCCAATCTTCTCCTTCCTTCTTTAATTCCTTCCTGTTTACTTTTCCTTCCTTCTCCTACCTACCTTTCATGTTGCCTTTCTTCCTCCCCCATTTCCCCTTTTTCCTCTATCCACTTCCATACTTCCTTCATACCCCTTCACTTCCTTTATGTCTGATCCATCCTTCCTTTCTTCGTTCATACCCCTCCGCCTTCTTCTGATCCTTCCTTCTTTCCTTACTTCCTTCATACCCCTCTGCTTCCTTCATGTCTGATCCATTCTTCCTTCATACCCCTCTGCTTCCTTCATGTCTGATCTTTCCTTCTTTCTTTACTTCCCTTGAAGCCATCTGCTTCCTTCAAGTCTGATCCATCCTTCCTTCATGTTTGATCTATCCTTCCTCCATGTTTGATCTATCCTTCCTTCATGTTTGATCTATCCTTCCTCCATGTTTGATCTATCCTTCCTTTCTGCCTTCATACCCCTTCACTTCCTTCATGTCTGACCCATCCTTCCTTTCTTCATACCCCCTGCTTCCTTCATGTCTAATCCATCCTTCCTTCCTTCATACCCCCCGCTTCCTTCATGTCTGATCCATCCTTCCTTCATACCCCCCCCCCCCAACTCCCTTCATGTCTGATCCATCCTTCCTTCCTTCATACCCCTCCAACTTCCTTCATGTCTGATCCATCCTTCCTTCATACCCCCCCAACTTCCTTCATGTCTGATCCATCCTTCCTTCCTTCATACCCCCCCCCAACTTCTTCATGTCTGATCCATCCTTCCTTCCTTCATACCCCTCCAACTTCCTTCATGTCTGATCCATCCTTCCTTCCTTCATACCCCCCCCCCCAACTTCCTTCATGTCTGACCCATACTTCCTTCCTTCATACCCCTCCAACTTCCTTCATGTCTGATCCTTCCTTCCTTCCTTCATAGCCCCCCCCCACTTCCTTCATGTCTGATCCATCCTTCCTTCATACCCCTCTGCTTCCTTCATGTCGAATCTTTCCTTCTTTCCTTACTTCCCTTGAATCCATCTGCTTCCTTCAAGTCTGATCCATCCTTCCATCATGTTTGATCTATCCTTCCTTCATGTTTGATCTATCCTTCCTCCATGTTTGATCTATCCTTCCTTTCTGCCTTCATACCCCTTCACTTCCTTCATGTCTGACCCATCCTTCCTTTCTATATACCCCCTGCTTCCTTCATGTCTAATCCATCCTTCCTTCCTTCATACCCCCCGCTTCCTTCATGTCTGATCCATCCTTCCTTCATACCCCCCCCCCCCCCCCCCAACTTCCTTCATGTCTGATCCATCCTTCCTTCCTTCATACCCCTCCAACTTCCTTCATGTCTGATCCATCCTTCCTTCATACCCCCCCAACTTCCTTCATGTCTGATCCATCCTTCCATCCTTCATACCCCCCCCCCCCAACTTCTTCATGTCTGATCCATCCTTCCTTCATACCCCTCCAACTTCCTTCATGTCTGATCCATCCTTCCTTCCTTCATACCCCCCCAACTTCCTTCATGTCTGACCCATACTTCCTTCCTTCATACCCCTCCAACTTCCTTCATGTCTGATCCATCCTTCCTTCCTTCATACCCCCCGCTTCCTTCATGTCTGATCCATCCTTCCTTCCTTCATAGCCCCCCCCCCCACTTCCTTCATGTCTGATCCATCCTTCCTTCATGTTTGATCAATCCTTCCTTCATACCCCTTTCACTTCCTTCATGTCTGACCCATCCTTCCTTCCTTCATACTCCCCCCACTTCCTTCATGTCTGATCCATCCTTCCTTCATACCCCCCCACTTCCTTCATGTCTGATCCTTCCTTCATACCCCCCCCACACTTCCTTCATGTCTGATCCATCCTTCAATACTCCAACCACTTCCTTCATGTCTGATCCATCCTTCCTTCATACTCCTCCGCTTCCTTTATGTCTGATTCTTCCTTCTTTCCTTACTTCCTTCATACCCATCCACTTCCTTTATATCTATTCCTTTCTTTCTTCATACTCCTCCACTTTCTTTACGTCTGATCCTTTCTTATTTCATTACTTCCTTCAAACCCCTCCGCTTCCTTCATGTCTGATCTTCCTTCCTTCCTTTCCCTCTCCTTGCTTCCCGTCCTTTCCCTTCCTTTTTCTTTCTTCATACATTATGATATTCCCGATTGTTATAGTATATGAGAAGACCTTGTATAGTCTATGAAAAGATCCAATGAGTCCCCCTGCTGCATCCATATAAGACCGAAGTTCCACCTAGATAGAACTCTGGTTTTATGTTATTCCTGCATTCAAAAGTTCGATGTGTTCCAAACAAAAGCAACCCAACCATTAAATTGGAAAGACGATGCCTGATTGCTTTGTACTTTTCACCAACGACTTTCTGTGTCCTCTGGATGATATCCCCAATTGTACAAACAGTAATCAGCCCCCACATCGCTTTTTAGTTTACCTTGTTGAATAAAGCAATAGAAAGAGAACGCTGAATCATTTCACAAATCAAAGAGCCGTCTCCACTCTTCCAACTGATGTTATAGAAGAGGGAACATCCAGTTTACTAAGTGTCTCTGATCGTCAGAGCTTGTTGAGATCTTTCAGAGATTTATGCAAAAAAAAAAAAAAGAAGCATTTAGATGAATCAAATAAGTCTTTTAAAAGCCTCATTAAATGAATGCTTAAAGGGGGTCTAATCAGAGGAATGAGAGAGAAGATGATTGCCTGGAAGTAAAAGGTTCTTTATTGAACTAACAAAAATAAAACTTTCTAATTGCCTTAAAGGAAAGGAAAAGCTTTGTTATTACTGCCATTCTGTTTCATTTTAGTTAGCAATGTATGACGCAGCCTCTGAGCAGGTCAGGCAATATTAAAAAGAAATACCTAGCAAAAAAAGAGCTTTTTAAATAGGCCATAATATTATAGCTGCCTACCTGTAATAAATGCCCTAGTCACACATCCTGCTGTAGCTCCACCTAGTGGCCAACTGGGGAATACTTTCAGCATTTTGACCTTTCATCAAATAAATATATATATATATATATATATATATTTATGTATAAAATAAATATATATAATTCTGATCCTGTGGTGGTCTTTTTCTAAACTTTTATTGTATAATATTTTTCCAATTATAGGTCATTACTGGGATGCTCTTGGAGAGATGTCAGGGAGTGCACCTATCTCGTTAACCACTTCCTTGCCTTTTGAATGATGAATATTTTATGATGATGATGTTACATTGACTGATTATTAATTGGATAATTGATTCCAGATATTTTGAGATGTATTTAAATGTTTATATGTGGATTACTATTTAGATGTGTTCCTATCTGAGGAAGGGCACAATCATGTCAGCCCGAAACTGTCATACAATGGAATACTTTTGACATATTTTTTGTAATTTTTGTGTTCAATAAATTTGATGTGCAGCAATCCCGCTTGAACATTATATATATATATATATATATATATATATATATATACATACATATATACACAGTATCTCACATTTTTGTAAATATTTTAGTATATCTTTTCATGTGACAACACTGAAGAAATGACACTTTGCTACAATGTAAAGTAGTGATTGTACAGCTTGTATAACAGTGTAAATTTTCTGTCCCCCAAAATAACTCAACACAGCCATTAATGTCTAAACCACTGGCAACAAAAGTGAGTACACCCCTAAGTGAAAATATCCAAATTGGGCCCAATTAGCCATTTTCCCTCCCTGATGTCATGTGACTCTTGGTGTTACAAGGTCTCAGGTGTGAATGGGGAGCAGGTGTGTTAAATTTGGTGTTATCGCTCTCCTTCTCTCATACTGGTCACTGGAAGTTTAACATGGCACCTCATGGCACAGAACTCTCTGAGGATCTGAAAAAAATTTTTTTTTGATCTAAATAAAGATGGCTTAGGCCAGGGGTCTCACAACTACGGCCCTCCAGTTGTTCAGGAACTACAATTCCCATCATGCCTGGTCATGTCTGTGAATGTAAAAGTTTTACAATGCCTCATGGGATGTGTAGATTCGCAAAAGCTGGAGGGCCGTAGTTTGGAGATCCCTGGCCTAGGCTATAAGAAGATTGCCAAGACCCTGAAACTGAACTACAGCACGGTGGCCAAGACCATACATCGGTTTAACAGGACAGGTTCCACTCAGAACGGGCCTCGCCATGGTCGTCCGAAGAAGTTGAGTGCACGTGCTCAGCATCATATCCGGAGGTTGTCTTTGGGAAATAGACGTATGAGTGCTGCCAGCATTGCTGCAGAGGTTGGAGGGGTGGGGGGTCAGCCTGTCAGTGCTCAGACCATACGTTGCACACTGCATCAAATTGGTCTGCATGGCTGTCATCCCAGAAGGAAGCCTCTTGTAATGTCCTCTGGTCTGATGAGACCAAGATAAACTTATTTGGTTTAGATGGTGTCAAGCGTGTGTGGCGGCAACCAGGTGAGGAGTACAAAGACAAGTGTGTCTTGCCTACAGTCAAGCATGGTGGTGGGAGTGTCATGGTCTGGGACTGCATGAGTGCTGCCGGCACTGGGGAGCTATAGTTCATTGAGGGAACCATGAATGTACTGTGACATACTGAAGCAGAGCATGATCCCCTCCCTTCAGAGATTGGACCGCAGGGCAGTATTCCAACATGATAATGACCCCAAACACACCTCCAAGGCAGTGCTGGAAAATAATGGTGGCCACACAAAATATTGACACTTTGGGCCCAATTTGGACATTTTCACTTAGGGGTGTACTCACTTTTGTTGCTGAAGAGTTACTATAGAGGAAGATTTACTCTACCAACATGTGAAGCTTGAACAACCTATTTAAGGTTATAACATTTTTTTTTTAAATTACTAATGTAAGGTAACAAAAAAAGCTATTCTCACTTTATTTTGGGTAAAGTAAATATACAGTATATATATAAAATCACTCGCGGCTATAATGAATTGTCGGCTCCGTAATACAGAGAACAGTCATTGAAAGTCATTGATAAAAAAAAAAAAAAAAGCGTGGGGTTCCCCCCAAATTCAATTACCAGGCCCTTCAGGTCTGGTATGGATTTTAAGGGAACTCCACGCCAAATTTTTAAAAAAAATATGGCGTGGGGGTCCCCCTGAAAGTCCATACCAGACCCTTATCCACGCAGGCCGCAGGAAAAGAGGGGGGACGAGAGAGCGCCCCCCCTCCTGAACATACCAGGCCACATGCCCTCAACATTGGGAGGATGCTTTTCTGTGACCCTTCAAAGCACCATGTCCCCATGTTGATGAGGAGAAGGGTCTCATCCCCACAACCCTTGCCTGGTGGTTGTGGGGGTCTGCGGGCAGGGGGTTTATCAGAATCTGGAAGCCCCCTTTAACAAGGGGACCCCCAGATCCCCCCCCCCCCCTGTTTGAAATGGTAAGGGGACCCTACCATTTCACAAAGAAAGTGTAAAAAATTGTTTAAAAACACACAGACACCGTTGGGAAAAGTCCTTTGTTAAAAATAAAAAAAATTAAAAAAAGATTCCAGCGGTGGTAATCCACTCTTGGTATCCAGCGATTTGATGCGGGGTTCCCCTTAATATCCATACCAGACCTGAAGGGCCTGGTAATTGAATTTGGGGGAACCCCCACGCTTTTTTTATTTTTTATCAATGACTTTCAATGACTGTTCTCTGTATTACGGGAGCCGACAATTCATTATAGCCGCAAGTGATTTTAAATAGCTTTTTTTCCTTCAAAAATGACACTTTGTGCAGGGACAGTTCTAAGCACAGGAAACATGCGCCCCTTTACATGCATACTATAGACACCCCCAGGTACGAAATTTAAAGGAATATTACACTTTTATTGTTTCACTTTAAGCATTATTAAAATCACTGCTCCCGAAAAAACGTCCGTTTTAAAAAGTTTTTTTTGCATTGATACATGTCCCCTGGGGCAGGACCCAGGTCCCCAAACACTTTATATGACAATAACTTTTTAAAAATCAATGACTTTCAATGACTGTTCTCTGTATTATGGGGACGGGAGCCGAAAATTAATTATAGCTGTTCGGGTCCCCATTGAACCCCTCGAACCCGAACATCCAGGTGTCCGCTCAACTCTAGTCATAAACAATATGAAAGCATGGATCCATGTCCATCACTTTATGACTGCAGTGTACCCATCTTCTGATGGCTCCTTCCAGCAGGATAATGCACCATGTCACTAAGCTCAAATCATCTCAACACTGACTTCTTGCACATGACAATGAGGTCACTGTACTCCAAAGGCCTCCACAGTCACCAGATCTCAATCCAATAGAGCACCTTTGGGATGTGGACGGAGATTCGCAACATGGATGTGCAGCCAACAAATCTGAAGCAACTGTGTGATGCTATCATGTCAATATGGACCAAAATCTCTGAGGAATGTTTCCAACACCTTATTGAATCTATGCCACAAAGAATGAAGGCAATTCTGAAGGCAAAAGGGGTCCAACTCTATACTAGCAAGGTGTATCTAACAAAGTGTATATAACAAGGCAAAAAAAAAAAAATTAAATAGACTGTGAAATGGTTACAACATCTGTCTGATTTTTGTTGCATTCTTCGTCCCTATTGGGGAGATTTACTCCCTCTAATTGTTCTAATGACCAAGCTCAATGGGACAGAAAAGTATGGGAGCTCTAATATTTTACAGTTGTTCCCAGAACAGAAGCTGAGAGTAAACTTTCCAAAAGGGACACTGGTGACAACTGTGTAATGGGGGTTTCCCCCCAATTTGGGCACATTTCCTTAATAGCTGTTGTGTCTCCAGAAGAGGAAGTGAAGATAAATCTCCCCGTTGCCCCCCCAGTTGAGCAAGAAAAAAAAGTGTTCCAGGTGTTCTATGAGAATAACGCTACCCATCATAAAATGCAATGGAAGTGACGTTGCGAACCAAAATTGCTTATTGCGCATTTGCGCTATGCATTCCAAAATGGCCGCTATGCATTTCAATAGGTTTCCTGATGTAAACGTAAAATAACTGTGCTAATACCCTAAACCATGACCCAGCAGCAGCTTTTCTGTAAGATACTAACGCAGTGCTAAAAATTATTCAAAAATAAGCTGCACTCAAATTGCATAACATACAAACACAAATTAATAAACCGAACATAGATGATGTAATAACTATGGATGTGCCAATAGCCAATTTAGATCAAACCAGTGAAAATAAGTCCAGTAACATAAATAATCCAATAATAGTGATCAGTAATTCCGAGGGATCTTCACCACCATCCAACACCTCGCAAATTGATCTTGTGACTTAACACCACCAAAGGCTGAAAAGGGGCTTGCTTACCGGATCAAAAGCAAAAGGACTTCTCATTACAAAAGATCAGAAACGCCTGTGGCTCCAAGCCCAGCCAGGGCCTTTTAAATCCAGTAAGTCTTCTAGACAATGGACATTGATCCTCCTCATAGGGCGATCATAGCGGTTCCCCAAAATAAAGAAGACCCCCCATAGTGTAAAATCCTCAGAGCTTTAATGAACTTAGTCACACTTACAAGATATGGTTTATTCATTTTGTCTTATGTGTTTATATGTTATGCAATTTGAGCGCATCTTTTTTTTGAACAGGTATACTGAAAAAAATAGACTATTTCACCGTGACCGAGTGAGGGTGTTGAAGAATGACTATCAATTTGGTGCTGAGCAGCACATTGGCACCCAAATGACACCCAATGATGCCAAGGTACACCCAAATGTACCTTGGCACCCAAATGACTATCAATTTGGGTGTACCAAGATGGCCGTCGGGACCTTCTGACTGCAGGATTGTCGCTGCTTTTCAAATGAAAGATCAAAACAGTGTCACAGATGTAAAAATTTATTTCAGTATATAAGGTGAATTTACTGCTAAAATAAGTGTGAAATGGAAGACTTGGCTGGGTGTAACATGTCTGCTCCTGCCTTCGTGTTTTGTCAGATTAGGAAACCCATTGGAACGCATAGCGGCCATGTTGGAACTCATGGCGCATGTGCAGTAAGCATTTTTGGTCGGAACATCACTTCCCTTACATTTTCTGGTGGGTAGCGGTATTCTGATAGAACACAGGCATTCTTTTCTCTATCTGAAACTAACCTGTACACTCTATATCAGGGATATGCAATTAGTGGACCTCCAGCTGTTGCAAAACTCCAAGTCCCATCATGCCTCTGCCTATGGATGTCATGATTGAGGCTGTCAGAGTCTTGCTATGCCTCATAGGACTTGTAGTTCTGCAACAGCTGGAGGTCCGCTAATTGCATATCCCTGCTCTATATCATCTTCTTGTCATTATCGTATTATATAATAAATATTGTATACTTGGATATACAGTATATTATAGATCTATATATAAAAATGGTATCTCAAAATAACAGTGCCACAGGTAATAATCTAAGTGGACTGCAGCTTTCTCAATTATTGGCAAATGTCAATAAATAATTTGGTGGGTAATAAAGAGATCAGCGCAAGTCCTCAACACCCTATAAAATATGGTTATGCTATAAATACAAACAAATAATCTTATTAGTGGTTGTAGACCCTACTGTGCAAAATATCTAAGGGCAAACTATTTTTGTCCAAAGTAAATAAAAAAATAAAAAATCTATATAGAAATAGTTTCTAGTGCCCAAAAAAAATCTAGAATCATGAAATACACCAATAATCATATAATGTCCCAAAATGTGAACATAATTCCAAAATATGAAAAAATGAAAGAAAAAATTTAAGAAAAAGTGAAATGTTTGTGTAATACGATGACTCTCCAAGCCAATCTAAACAAAACACCAAGTGCTTCCACCATAGCGTGAGTCCTTCACCAATCCAAATGTATATAAAAATATAGAAAACATCTTAATGGTCTCTCATGGACATCTTTAGTCCAGACACATAAAACATATTGAAAAAATCGATATACCGTATTTATCGGCGTATAACACGCACTTTTTTCCCCTTAAAATCAGGGGAAAATCGCGGCTGCGTGTTATACGCTGATCCCCACCGATCCCCAGCCGATCTCTGCTGACTGTGAGTGGAGCGATCGCCGCCGAGATACACATAGTTGAGTGTACTCGGCTCTTCTCGGCTCCGCTCACAGTCACGCCCAGTCCCGCCATTTGACCTGTGGTTATGTCCATCATAGGGCGGGACTGGGCGTGACTGTGAGCGGAGCCAAGAAGAGCAGAGTACACTCGGCTATGTGTAATCCGCCCAGTCCCTGCTATCTCGGCGGCGTTCGCTCCGCTCCGGTGTCCTGTCGGATAGTGTCCCCCATCGGATACTGTCCTCGGCGGCGCCAATTTTAAATCGTCCAAACGATGGACACTGAGGGGAAAGGCTGCACTGGGGAAAGGCTGCACTGGGGGCAAGGCTGCACTGGGACAAGGCTGCACTGGCAAGGCTGCACTGGGACAAGGCTGCACTGGCAAGGCTGCACTGGCAAGGCTGCACTGGAACAAGGCTGCACTGGCAAGGCTGCACTGGGATAAGGCTGCACTGGCAAGGCTGCACTAAAAAGGCTGCAATGGACACTGATAAGGCTGCATTGATGGGCATTTAAATGTAAGTTTTTTTTTCCTTAAACTTCCATCCTAAAAGTTTTTTTCCTTAAAATTCCCTCCTAACTTTGTGTTATACGCCGATAAATACGGTATACCAGAGGTGTCGCTAGGGAGTGGCTTTTGGGGCTATAGCCCTGAATCTGGGCCAATAGCCGAGTCTCTGCAGGGGTCCCCAAGGGGAGGGGAGGTTCTCTGGGGACCCTGATGCAAAGGGGAGGCTCTCTGGGGACCCTGATTTTAAGGGGGAGGCTCTCTGGGAACCCTAATGTAAGGGGGGCTCTCTGGGAACCCTGTTGTAAGTGTGGGGCTCTCTGGGGACCCTGATGCAAGGGGGAGGCTCTCTGGGGACTCTGATGTAAGGAGGAGGCTCTCTGGGGACCCTGATGTAAGGGGGGGCTCTCTGGGGACCCTGATGTAAGGGGGCTCTTTGGGGACCCTGATGTAAGGGGGGCTCTCTGGGGACCCTGATGTAAGGGGGGCTCTCTGGGGACCCTGATGTAAGTGGGGGGCTCTCTAGGGATATGTACACAGACACACGTATATTACTGTATATACATGTGTATGCCCGCCCAAGCGTATGACTTTCTTTACTACGCTGCTATGGGCTCGAGCCCTAGATCTTTTGTAGACCTAGCAACGCCCCTGCGGTATACAAATGTAAAAAACATCTGAATGGTCTCTCATGGCCATCTTTAGTCCAGACACATAGAAAACATATTAAAAATCTATAGATACAAATTAAAAAAAACAAATGGATGATCCTGATGGCCAGCTAGCTTTAGTTTAGTTCAGACACATAAAATGTACTAAGAATCAAACTGTCGAAGACCAAGACAATTTTCTCATTACGAAGTTGCCCAAGTCTGAGACAGGTTTCCTTTAAAGCCCATTGTTCTGTCTTTCAGAGCTTTAAAAGATTGATGATTTAGGCAGAACACGAATGAAAAAACTCATAGATTTATTGAATATGTTTGTGTAACATAATAGAGATAATTGATATCTGAAAACACGACATGTTATGTAAGTGAATGTCTAATTAAATCATCCTGCATGCTATGTGACAGAAGTTGAGTTGAGCATTCTGTCCATAAAAAAAAAAAAATCGACTTTATCTTCTGAGAACGGCAGGCTGCCTATCCTGGTAATGGACTTGAGTACTTTCATTTCTAGGAAAAGATATTATCTGTCCATTTTGATGCTCTTGCTATTTCTACATAGCTCATCCTCTAATAGTCCACATTAAACTTGAACCAGTTTGAATCCAAAAATGGATCTCTGCCCTCTATAAATCTATTTTTCTTTAAAGTCACATTCGGTACAAATAATGATGACCTAAATAGACCAGGAGCGTCTCAGCCCCCTGGAGTGCTCTTATTTTAAAAAGAAATCTGACGTAGAAGAATATTTTTTTGTATCTGTAAAAGTAATCATTTTAATAAAGATAATCTTCTTAAAGTGAAACAGTGCCCAGATTATGCTCACTAAAGTATTTGCATAGTCCGAAAAAGTAGTAAACACACTTCAAAACAAGCCCCGATTCACAGCTGTAGCTATAGGAATTATGGAGAAATTAATTTTCAAAGTACAAAACAAGCCCCAATTCACAGCTGTAGCTATATGAATTATGGAGAAATTAATTTTCAAAGTTCAAAACAAGCCCCAATTCACAGCTGTAGCTATAGGAATTATGGAGAAATTCATTTCCAAAGTTCAAAACAAGCCCCAATTCACAGCTGTAGCTATAAGAATTATGGAGAAATTCATTTTCAAAGTTCACAACAGAGGTGCAGAAATCACAGCTTTATGCTATGGAGAACAAGTCTTGGCAGCACACAAAAGGTGTTTCTAAACCAGCCATTCACAACCAGAATTCTGTGGAGCACTTATGCCCTGTATACACGAGCGGTTTTCCCGTCGGAATAAACTCTGAAGGTTTTTCCGATGGAGTTCCGACGGAATTCCGCTCAAGCTGTCTTGCATACACACAGTCACACCAAAGTCCAACCGTCAAGAACGCGGTGACGTACAACACGTAAAAATGTCCTAAATTCCGCTTGTGTGTAAGCGCCATAAGGCTCCCCCAGAAGTTGCTAGGAGTTTCTTGAGCAGTCGCTAATTGACCTCCCATCTGGTGGTGCCTGCATAGCTCCAGAGGTGAATTTATTATTCATTTAGTCTGTAGAGCTGCACTTTATTATTGTGGTTGTAAAGCCTAAGGCTCCGTTCACACTTTGGCGATTGGAATCGCGGGCGGAATCGCCATGATTCTGCCCACGATTCCAAATCGCGGGACGCTTATGCGATACCATTACTTCTTAATGGCACCCCAATTGCACTGCGATTTTGCCGCAATTGTCACACCACAAGAAGTAATGGCATTGCACAAGCATCCCGTTACCCATAGCTCCCAACTGTCCCTGATATAGAGGGCCTGTCCCTGATTTGGAGCAATGTCCCTTTTTCCTCCTTATTTGTTCCTCATTTTGGTCTGATCTCTATAGATGTATATAAAATGCACTTTTTATCTATAAAAAAGTGTTTTCCAGTGCTAAACGTTTCATCTGATTTCTAAATTGCTGCATTTGTAAATTCCAAAAGCCAATATAAAGGAACAGTAGTGGTAAAAAAAGCCCTTGTGGGTTTAACCAATCTTGTTTTTTTGTACAATTCTCCTTTAAGGGGCGTGGCCAGATTGTCCAGATCTTAAAGTGATTGTAAAGTCTTGTTTTTTTTCCGATAAAAATAACAAACATGTTATACTTACCTCCTCTGTTACATAGTTACAAAGTTAGTCAGGTTGAAAAAAGACACAAGTCCATCCAGTTCAACCACAAAAAAATGAGTGCTGCCGGCACTGGGGAGTTACAGTTCATTGAGGGAACCATGAATGTCAACATGTACTGTGACATACTGAAGCAGAGCATGATCCTCTCCCTTCAGAGACTGGGCCGCAGGGCAGTATTCCAATATGATAACGACCCCAAACACACCTCCAAGACGACCACTGCCTTGCTAAAGAAGCTGAGGGTAAAGGTGATGGACTAGCCAAGCATGTCTCCAGACCTAAACCCTATTGAGCATCTGTAGAGCATCCTCCATCAGAAGGTGGAGGAGCGCCAAGGTCTCTAACAGGCTTCGTGATGTCGTCATGGAGGAGTGGAAGAGGACTCCAGTGGCAACCTGTGAAGCTCTGGTGAACTCCATGCCTGAGAGGGTTAAGGCAGTGCTGGAAAATAGTGGTGGCCACACAAAATATTGACACTTTGGGCCCAATTTGTACACTTTAACTTAGGGGTGTACTCACTTTTGTTGCCAGCGGTTTAGACATTAATGGCTGTGTGTTGAGTTATTTTGAGGGGACAGAACATTTACACTGTTATACAAGCTGTACACTCACTACTTTACATTGTAGAAAAGTGTCATTTCTTCAGTGTTGTCACATGAAAAGATATAAAATATTTACAAAAATGTGATGGGTGTACTCACTTTTGTGACATAATATATATATATATATATATTAGGGCTGTTACTGATTAAAATTTTCGTGTTCGATTAATCGTTTTTTTTTTATCGATTAATTGACTAATTTTGATTAATTATAACGCACATACAGATTCAACTACTTTTAGCTGATCTCCTTGCATTGCAACTCTGCATTAGTCAGTGGTAAATATGGTATACACTATATACAATCACCCGACACTAGTTTACACAATCCATGACTTAAAGTGGATGTAAACCCGATTTTTTTTGTCTGACACAATATAGAGAATGGGATTTCAGATCAGCTGTGCCCAGTCTTGCCACAAAGAGTTAATCCAGCTCTGAGCAATCCTCATATCTTTTTTCAGCGAAATAAAACGGACAAACTGTGAAAACTTTGTTCGTTCTTCCCCCCTTGCTGTGATTGACAGGTGATTTACATATCTCGTGCACTAGCCTAAGACATGCATTATTTTTTAATTCCCACCCCCACTCCTTTCTTCAGCAGCTCTGCAAGGATTGGCTGTTCCACACCTCAGCATGATTTGGCATGCTGAAGTCATGTGGGGACTTTTCTGGGTTTTGACTGGATGTTAGTGGTCATAGCAGAAGTTCAGTGTAAGAAATACACAGGAGAAAATGCATGTTGATAAGGGGAGTGTAGAGGTGGGCGGGGAGTCTACTGACATCACGACTCCACCCACTGAGCCCTGAAAAACAGACCCACCCACAAAATCTGCAGTTTTTCGGGTCTCTTGGCAAACAGAGGGGAGACATTTGACAGATAAGTATACATGCAGGAGGCATGTATATCCTTCTAGATAACCAATATTGCAGTCATTTAGAAAGAATGAGAGTGGGTTTACATCCACTTTAACTTCACAGTTCACACAAATACGTTTTAAATTCAAACTGTAGCACTGACGTAAGTCATTTTTTTTTTTCACAGTAGCGTGACAATCCCTCCACCTCCGGTCTAACTAATCACTCTCACCTTATGGCATGGACCCCTGTGCAAACAGGTGGTCATGCAAGCGGGTATTAAAAGGGTTAACACGGACCATAAACTTCTCTCACGTCTCCTTAGATCTCAGCAAGGACGCCAGGTCATGGGTAGAAAGAAAAGATCTAAGTGCTCACCGCTTAAGTATAAGATTTAATTTTTGTGTTCAAACACAAACTACTCACATAAAGATGATAAAAACACAGCATGTAAAGCAGACAATCGTGTTAGTTCCATAGGGCAGCAGTGGGTGATGTCATGCGTAGCTCCTCCCCCATACGCATTACATTCAATCAGAACTTCTACGTCACCGGACTCCTCCCCCCTTCCCTTCGTTAGCAGAGGCAGTTGGGGAAGGGGGAGGAGTCCAGTGACGTCGATGTCCGTGACGTCACAGGATCTCCAACGGAATTCCCTGAAGACCGGAAGCCGGCGGAGAGGTGAGTACCGATCAAAAGAATTTTGATCGATCCAAAAAATTTACGATTAATCGAGGAATTAATCTTTAATTTCCACAGCCCATATATATATATATATATATATATATATATATATATATATATATATATATATTTATATATATATATACACAGTATTACACACACATAATAATGTAAATATACACAGTATATATATATATATATATATATATATATATATATATATATATATATATATATATATATATATATATATATATATATATATAAAATAGGTCATAAAGTTGTTTCAACTCTTCTTTTGATATTTAAATGTCTTGCTTCTAACCATTCCTATCCCGTCTGGTATAAATGGGACCTTCTGTGACTATTCCACTGTAATGAATCCTTAGGGTCTATGCTGTATGTATCATGGTCCATGGTCACACAGGATAATCACAAAAAAATGATTCAGGAACATAAAGCCCTTGAATCGTTTACATACAATTTCCTCTGATCCTGCCAATATAAATACTGCTCTGCCAGTATAATTTTTTTTTTTGGAAACAAAAACTATTCCCAGTATTCAAAGTCATAGATTTTCAGTGTCATAAAATGTCCTGGGAAAAGCAGAACATGGAATTTCCCCGATTCCAGGTATTCTAAAGAAAAACCCTGCTAACCATTATTTCTATCTACTCTGACCAATTGCAGTCCTCTGCGGGCACAAAGCAATGACTATGGATTAGCAATTACAGCCGGGTACATGTAGAACAACTGAAATGGTTGGGAAATGTGTGATGATCCTTACATTTAATATAGATCATATGTGTCAAACAGAAGGCCTGCGGGCCAAATCCAGCCCACCAGGCCATTTCACTTGTCCCTCGCACCTCTCCTGCAGCTGCAGCACCCCCTCATGCAGCCTCAGCAGTTGGCAGCAGAGAGGAGGACAGAACTCCCCCTACAGATCCTGTGCCTCTCTGTATAGCCACACCTTGTCTCTGCCTCCCCTGGTCTCAGCATTCAGCAAACTCCAGCAGCTGACTCCAGCCCTCCTCAGTTCCTCCTCCAGATTCTGCACTTTCTACTTTCTAGCTTCACCCACAGCTTCTTCCCAGCAGCAGCACGAGGTAAGAGAGGGGGTGCACTGTGATGCAAGGGAGAGTGGGGGGCTCTTGACATCTGATGTAAGTAGGTTGGGGGGCTCTTGACATTTGATGTAAGGAGGGGGGCTCTTGACATCTGATGTAAGGAGGGGGGGGGGCTCTTGACATCTGATGTAAGGAGGGGTGGCTCTTGACATCTGATGTAAGGAGGGTGGGAGGCTCTTGACATCTGATGTAAGGGGGGGGCTCTTGACATCTGATGTAAGGAGGGGGGCTCTTGACATCTGATGTAAGGGGGGGGGCTCTTGACATCTGATGTAAGGGGGGGCTCTTGACATCTGATGTAAGGGGGGGCTCTTGACATCTGATGTAAGGAGGGTGGGGGGCTCTTAACATCTGATGTAAAGAGGGAGGGGCTCTTGACATCTGTTGTAAGTAGGTTGGGGGGCTCTTGACATCTGATGTAAGGAGGGGGGGCTCTTGACATCTGATGTAAGGAGGGTGGGGGGCTCTTGACATCTGATGTAAGGGGGGGCTCTTGACATATGATGTAAGGAGGGGTGGCTCTGGACATCTGATGTAAGGAGGGTGGGGGGCTCTTGACATCTGATGTAAGGGGGGGGGGCTCTGGACACCTGATGTAAGGAGGGGGGCTCTTGACATCTGATGTAAGGAGGGTGGGGGGCTCTTGACATCTGATGTAAGGAGGGGGGGCTCTTGACATCTGATGTAAGGAGAGTGGGGGGTTCTTGACATCTGATGTAAGGAGGGTGGAGGGCTCTTAACATCTGATGTAAGGAGGGGGGGCTCTTGACTTCTGTTGTAAGTAGGTTGGGGGGCTCTTGACATCTGATGTAAGGAGGGTGGGGGGCTCTTGACATCTGATGTAAGGGGGGGGGCTCTTGACATCTGATGTAAGGAGGGTGGGGGCTCTTGACATCTGATGTAAGGAGGGTGGGGGGCTCTTGACATCTGATGTAAGGAGGGGGGGGGCTCTTGACATCTGATGTAAGGAGGGTGGGGGGCTCTTGACATCTGATGTAAGGGGGGGCTCTGGACATCTAGTCCTACAGATACAAGAGTTACGGGTTCCGAAGAAGGAAAAAACAGCACCTGCAACAAAACAGGGACTTTCCCTATGGAAGTTGTGTCATCCGTCTTCATTATGCAATAGAAGGGTTGGGTACAGAGGCAACTTATACGAGGGTGTCACATATTAGTCTCCAGGATAATGTTCCTCTATGGCACAGAATTTTAAAATATGCATTCATTCATTTTATCTGGTGATTTTGGCAGGTTCTCACTTAAAAACAGTATCCCTAGGTTTAAAATGATATTAACCTCTTCAGCCCCGGAAGATTTTCCCCCTTAATGACCAGGACATTTTTTGGGGATACGGCACTGCGTTGCTTTAACTGACAATTTCGCGGTCTTGCAACGCTCTACCCAAACAAAATGAATGCCCTTCTTTTCCCACAAATAGAGCTTTCTTTTGGTGGTATTCGATCACCTCTGCAGTTTTTATTTTTTGCGCTATAAACAAAAATATACTTTTTGAAAAGAAAACAATACTTTTTTACTTTTTGCTATAATAAATGTTTTTTTAAACTAATTACTTATCAGTTTAGACCAATATGTATTATTTTACATATTTTTGGTAAAAAAAATATGTAATAAGCAGATAGTGATTGGTTTGCGCAAAAGTTATAGCGTCTACAAAATAGGGGATAGATTTATGGCATTTTTATTATAAATTTTAGTAAGATCAGTCATTCCCCCTATGAATATGTATTAGGGGTGGCTTCTGCTAAAGAAGCTATCCATACAATCATGTAATAAGATATGTCACCAGCACACATCCTTTATACTGCAGATCCAGAACAGCTATTTGTTTAGTGTACTTGGGATGTGGTGTAATAGTACCTTATATGGGAACCACCAATCAATTTATTGTATGAAGGTGGCATAACAAAATCAATATTTCTGAGGGGTCGCTTAGCCAAACAATCAACCCTATGCAACATATAACAAAACATGGCAAGAGTTGTGCTTAAAGTGTCATTAAACCTAGACTATGAAAAACTCTCATTACGTGCTATATAACAGAGTGTACATACTCACAAAGCCACCAAAGCATTATTTTTTATGTAGAGTGAAATATACCTGGTTGATCCTGCCTTCAGCTGTCCCTCCCATCTTCTCTATGTCCCCACTGTAGCCTGAGATTGTGTAGGCCAGCTGTGGTCATCTACTGAGCATGCTCCAGTTTCAGTTATTTTGAGAGGACAGCAAATCTACACGGTTATACAAGCTTTACACTCACTAATTTACATTGCAGCAAAGTGTAATTTCTTCAGTGTTGTCACATGGAAAGATATAATAAAATATTTAACAAAAATGTGAGGGGTGTACTCACTTTTGTGAGATACTGTATGCGATTCTGCACCGGGGGGCTCCCCTAGCAGTAAATCTGCTATGGGGCTGTCTGGAAGTGGTTAAACTGCCTGGGGATGGTGCCAAGCCAGCAGGTGACCATACTGTCTGTAGACATAATTGCAATTAGTTTCGTACGAATCTAAAATTCGTACGAATTTCCTTAAATTCGGGAGGATCCGAAATACGCTTCTGAACTTTGTACGAAATATGAAATTTAGTTTACGGAACAAAAACGTGACTGCTGTTTTGTTGACCAATCAGAGGTTTTCTTCTGCTGCTGAATGAGGGTTGGGAAAATTACCTTTTTTAATATGGGAGTGGTAGTCGATGGGAGATTCAGAATCGGACAAAATAAGAATGTTCGTTAATTACGATTATTCGTTATGATGAAGTTAAAAATCCAGGAAGTCAGTACAGCACAGGGATGGTGGGAGCCCCTCAATGAGCACAGCACAGGGATGGTGGGAGCCCCTCAATGAGCACAGCACAGGCATGGTGGGAGCCTCTCAATGAGCACAGCACAGGGATGGTGGGAGCCCCTCATAATGATAAATTCATCATAACGAACGTTCATAATTGTTACGAAAAGTTAATGAACCTAGCGAAAATTTGTATTTCGTACGAATTTAAATTGGATTTCGGACACGAAATACGAATTAATTCTAAAACGAAACAAAACTAAACTAATTTATTGACGGCGCACATGTGTAATGCCGCGTACACACGAGTGGACTTCTCGTCGGACTGAACCGAGGACTTTTCGAAGGAGTTCCGCCAAAAACGGACTTGCCTACACACGATCACACCAAAGTCCGATCGTTTAGAACGCAATGACGTACGATGGGACTAGAAAAAGAAAGTTCAATAGCCAGTAGCCAATAGCTGCCCTTGCGTCGTTTTTGGTCCGTCGGATCAGCACACAGACGAATGGTTTTCTCGTTAGGAACTGGTTCCGGCGAAAAAGATTTGAAACATGTTCTATTTCTAGGTCCATCAGAATTTTAGCAAGAAAAAGTCAGATGAAGCCCACACACGATCGGAATGTCCGACAGAATGATTCCATCTGACCTTTTCTGACGGAAAGTCCGGTTGTGTGTACAGGGCATAACTGTCTGGACAGACTGGGTCTAAGAAGGTATTTCAATGCATAATGTGATGAGATAATATTTAACCAAGAACTGTATGACAATAGTGGATAAATATAAAAGACATTCGGCCTTAATCCCTAGTGCCTGTGGGAGAAGCAAATATGAGGATGACTGTATGAGCAATATACACAGGACCGTCTACCAAGAGACAGCTGCATATAATACCGAGATGGATAATCTCTCTGAACGCGTCACCTGTGCCACCTTCATTCGCAGACAACTCAATTTCAATACGTCTGAGGATTAAGGCAGAGCGGAGAATATATTGAGTATCACTGGCTCAGTTATGAAAATGAACTTCCTTCTCACCTCTGATCTCAGGATAGTCATTCAGTTTCTTATGGTTTAATCCAAGCGAAACAATAAAAAACAGGCCAATGACATAACAAGCTGATTTTATTACAGTGCTTTTACAGTCTCCGACTTACGAACGCCCGACCTACGAACATCTCCTACTTACGAACCGGGTGCTGCGGGGACCCTCTGCCATTTTCCGCGGACCTTCGGCCGTTCTGCGCATGTGCGGCCAGACGGAGCCTCGGAAAATGACGGCAAACATGTCCGTAATTTGCCGCGCATGCGCAGAACGGCATTCGACGGAACATCGGAAATGTCCGTAATTGTCAGTCTGTGCATGCGCGGCAGACTTACGAACATTTCTGATTTAAGAACAGGGGAACAGTAGACATGGGAGCCGTCAAAAATTTGTTTCGTTTTGTTCCGTTTCGTATAAAAATAAATTCGTAATTCGTGTACGAAATTTAATTCGGATTCGTACAAAATACGAATTTTGTACGAATCATTAC
The DNA here is from genome assembly GCA_028564925.1 of Lithobates sylvaticus. Classification (NCBI taxonomy): domain Eukaryota; kingdom Metazoa; phylum Chordata; class Amphibia; order Anura; family Ranidae; genus Lithobates; species Lithobates sylvaticus. Next base: position 729,957,056 of record CM053026.1, read on the forward strand.
GAATCGTTACGAATCGTTACGAATATCGACACTCTACGAATAATAACGAATTATCCGAAAGCGTATTAACGTTACATAAGTAACACAAGTCTATTGTCTATTATTCACCAATCACTCAGAGGAAGTACGAAATACGAAATTTCGTTTACGAATATGAAATTTCGTATTTCGTACTTCCTCTGAGTGATTGGTGAACAATAGACTTGTGTCATGTAACGTTAATACGTTTTTGGATAATTCGTTATTATTCGTAGAGTGTCGATATTCGTTATACTGAATCTCAAATTCATTCGAATCATTCGTTATATCCGCTATAATTTCTTTCATATTAGTTGAAATTCATCATTTGGTAGTTTGGATTCGGATAATTTCGTAATTTCGTACAGAATTCGTATTTGTAAAAATTCGTAATTCGGATTCGTACGAATTTCGAAAAATTTGTACGAAAATTTGTACGAATTTCCGATTCGTACGAAACTAATCGCACATATCTAGAGGACAGTCCCTAACGAGTTCGTAACTCGAGGACCCCCTGTATTTATATTGTTCATTTATATCACTCCCTGACTTATTCCACAGTACTCTTCACAGTATGTAGACCATCCACATAAGTCCCTGAGCTCAAAGGGGCTTCCGATATCTCTATCATTGTATTATACACTTACCGGACACTTTATTCGCTACACCTGTAACATTTCTTGGTAACACAAAGTGCTAATCAGCCAATCACATGGCAGCAACTCACTGGATTTAGGCATCTAGACATGGTGAAGACTACTTGCTGAAGTTCAAACAGAGCATCAGAATGGAGAAGAAAGGGGATTTAAGTGACTTTGAACATGGCATGGTTGTTGGTGCCAGACAGCAGGCTGGTCTGAGTATTTAAAAAAACTGCTGATCTACTGGGATTTTCACACACAACCATCTCTAGGGTTTACAGAGAATGGACAGAAAAAGAGAAAACAACCAGTGAGTGGCAGTCATGGGCATCCGCAGAACCTTTTTCAGGGGGGGTAGGTGGGGGGTGATATGAAGGGTGCTTCAAAAACACCCCCCGCCGCTATAATTCAGGCACGGAAAATGGTCCGGGCGCCTGAATTGGGGGTGGCAGCGGCGGCCATAGATAGATTCATGCAATGCATGAATCTATCTATAGGTGATAGAGGGATGGCAGGAGAGAGGGGGTGGCGCCCGTACGCCCTTAATGCACGGGCCGCCATTGTGTTCTGGCCATATTTTAATCTTGATGAAAACAGCTATACAGTCTGTATAGCTGTTTTCTTCAAGATCAAAATATGACCACAACAGATGTATTGCAATACAAAAAGATGTACATTGCATTCTCTAGGCTATATAAATTATATGGGCATGGACTGGTCTGGTATGCCTGGCCCGAGTAGTAACTTCTAATACAAAGTGAAGAAGACATGAATTATCTCTGTATTCTAGTCATGATAATAACAACATAATACACTAAAGAGACATATCTTTCCAGAAAATTAGCAATAAATAAATCCAAATGCTCTTCCTCCTGGGAGTCCTGGCTGCTACTAACTGCTGTTACCTGTGGTTCCTCACAGTTCTTATGTTGCCTAGGCACAGGTAGCGTATCACTGGGCGGCTCGCACTTGAGTGGGCGGTGGCAGTGTCGGCCTGGATCTACATAGTGGCAGACTGCCAGCATATGACTCGGCTTGGCGGCTCGCACTTGAGTGGGCTGATCCATCTACAACACACCTACACGCTACACAGGCAGCCAATCAGTGAGGAGGAGCGCGGAAAGGCCGAGCTGCCGAGCAGAGGACACAGGACAGTGTCAGGACAGAGCAGAGAGCAGCGTAGTAGCAACTGCAGACCTAGAAAAAAAAGTCAGCAGCAGCAATTGCGGCCGCGGCGGACATTTCTACACAACACACAGACACAGTGCAACTGCAAGCCAACACCTGATGATTCCAGGGAGGGGCAATTGCCCCCCCCCCGCCCCTATTTGCGGACGCCCATGGGGGCAGTTGTGTGGAGGAAAATGCCTTGTTGATGCCAGAGGTCAGAGGCGAATGGGCAGACTGGTTCGAGATGATAGGAAGGCAACAGTAATGCCGCGTAAACACGAGCGGTTTTGCCGTCGAAATAAACTCTGAAGGTTTCTTCGACGGAATTCCACTCAAGCTGTGTTGCGTACACACGATCACACCAAAGTCCACGGTGACGTACAACACGTACGACGGGACTAGAAAAAGGAAGTGCAATAGCCAGTAGCCAATAGCTGCCATCTCGTACGTGCTTCAGAGCATGCGTCGTTTTTGGTACGTCGGAACAGCATACAGACGAGCGGTTTTCCCGATAGAAATTGGTTGAGTCGGAAAAATGTAGAACATGTTCTCTTTCTAGGTCCGTCAGAATTTTCAACGTAAAAAGTCCGATGGGGCACACACACGATCGGAATATACAATGAAAATCTCCCACTTGTGTGTACACGCCATAACTCAAATAACCACTTATTACAACCAAGGTATGCAGAATACCAGCTCTGAATGCACAAAACATCAAATCTTGAAGCAGATGGGCTATAGCAGCAGAAGACCACGCCGGGTGCCACCCCTGTCAGCTAAGAACAGGAAACTGAGGCTACAATTCGCACAGGCTCACCAAAATTGGACAATAGAGAATTGGAAAAACGTTGCCTGGTCTGATGAGTCTCGATTTCAGCTGTGACATTTATATGGTGGGGTCAGAATTTGGTGTAAACAACATGAAAGCATGGATCCATCCTGCCTTGTATCAAAGATTCAGGCTGGTGGTGTAATGATGTGGGGGATATTTTCTTGGCACTCTTTGGGCCCCTTAGTACCGATTGCAAGAAAAAGAGGGTTTGGGACTTTAAATGAGGTAGGTCTAGTATAGTAAAAGATGAGTCAATGTAAAAAAGACTTGTCTTATTCAATACATTCTGTGCTGGGACCAATCCTATTTATTTTGTTCATAAACGACCTGGAGGATAAACAGTTCAATCTCTGTATTTGTGGACGATACTAAGCTAAGCAGGGCAATAACTTCTCCGCAGGATGTGGAAACCTCGCAAGAAGATCTGAACAAATTAATGGGGTGGGCAACTACATGGCAAATGAGATTTAATGTAGAAAAATGTCAAATAATGCATTTGGGTGGCAAAAATATGAATGCAATCTATACACTGGGGGGAGAACCTCTGGGGGAATCTAGGATGGAAAAGGACCTGAGGGTCCTAGTAGATGATAGGCTCAGCAATAGCATGCAATGCCAAGCTGCTGCTAACAAAGCAAACAGAATATTGGCATTAAAAAGGGATCAACTCCAGAGATAAAATGATAATTCTCCCTCTCTACAAGACTCTGGTCCGGCCGCACCTGGAGTATGCTGTCCAGTTCTGGGCGCCAGTCCTCAGGAAGGATGAACTGGAAATGGAGCGACAAAAAAGGGCAACAAAGCTAATAAAGGGTCTGGAGGATATTATTTATGAGGAAAGGTTGCGAGCACTGAACTTATTCTCTCTGGAGAAGACGCTTGAGAGGGGATATGATTTCAATATACAAATACCATACTGGTGACTCCACAATAGGGATAAAACTTTTTTGCAGAAGGGAGTTTAACAAGACTCGTGGCCACTCGTTAAAATTAGAAGAAAAGAGGTTTAACCCTTAAACTACGTAGAGGGTTCTTTACTGTAATGCCCCGTACACACGGTCGGAAAATCCGACCACAAAATCCATCAGATTTTTTCCGACGGATTTAGTCCGACACTGGTGTTGCATACACACGGTTGGACAAAGTTGTCGGAAAATCCGATCATTCTGAACGTGGTGACGTTTGTTGCCTACGACGGGACTACGTAGAGGCTAGTAGCCAATAGCTTTGGTCTTGTAATGTGATCTGAGCATGCGTAGCACTTTGTCCGTCGGAATTCGCTACACACGATCGGAATTGGTGTGATCGGACTTTGTTGTCGGAAAATTTGAGAGCAGGAGATAAAACTTTGTCCGTCGGACAATCCGATGGAAAATGTCCGATGGTGCCTACACACGGTCGGAATTTCCGACAACATTGTCGATAGGACAGAATCCATGTGTATGGGGCTTAAGAGTGGCAAGGATGTGGAATTCCCTTCCACAGGCGGTGGTCTCAGCACCTGACAAGTCGTCCCAGTGTGAACCGACCTACACTTCCGCTTACATAGGAATTAGTCATTTTGTAATAAAATTATTTTTTGTCAAATTAACTCTGTCCATCCATAACCAGCACCAACCCTAGCATTTGCAGCAAGAAGACATGCCACAACTGCATTTTCTCAAGCCCCTCCTCAGGGCAAACATCTGCAGCAGCTCAGGAGTTAACCATCAATTATATACCATACTACAAACTACTCAACCTTCCAAGATAGTAGGGAGCTGTACCTATTGCCAATGGTTATTAACAAAAGATACATCATTCCTGATACCAAAAAAAAACTAAAACAAACGGCCATTAATACAAACAAAATCATCGCACACTGAATGTTTGTACTACCTACAATGGTCCATGCCATCAAAGAACGGTTACTACCAAAAACACAAATCACTCGCACACAACATTGCTTCTCCAAAAACAAAATAGCTTTTCGTAACAATGGCATTCCTGTGTGGCATCGGTTTCTGGATTAAGTTACAAAGTGAAGACAAACATTTGACTGGTTGGTATGGGTACCATTAGGGTTTGGAAATAAGGAGATTAATTTACTGAGCGAAGTCTAGTATAAAGTTCGGAACAAAATAAACACTTCATTTAAATGGTACACCTAATTATACAGATCTTCACATGTAGATGATGGCATTTGGCATTTGTTAATGAAAGAGCGTCAAGGATACAGTTCAAAATAGGGACTGTTTCTTCAAAATGGGGACTGTTGGGAGCTATTATATACCTTTTGTGTCTTTAAAAAAAAAAAAAGATTTTGGTCAAGCCACTTGCCCAGTGCAGGGCTTAGGGCCTTCCAGGGCTTAGGGCTCACCATATATATATATATATATACACAGATAGCAAAGTTCCAAGATTAAGGTGCACATCGGTCATGGATGTTCGTGCAATGCAATCAGGGCTTCCCAAGAGTCACTATATAGAAAAAAGAGATGGGATTGCTGCACAAAAATTCTTGAATGAAAAGACTAAATATACATCAAAGTTATATGGTATTCAAGGTTGACAGTTTTGGGTTGAACAGATAACACCCTTCTTCAAAAACCAAATACCTACCAGGTAAGTATTTGGTTTTTGAAGAAGGGCGTTATCTGTTCAGCCTTGAACGGTCAACCTTGAATACCATGTAACTTTGATGTATTTTTAATCTTTTCATGAAATGATTTTTGTGTAGCAATCCCATCTATATATATATATATATCTCTATATATATATATATATATATATATATACACACAGCATCTCACAAAAGTGAGTAAACCCCTCACATTTTTTGTAAATATTTTCTTATATCTTCCTATCTGGTGGTTAAGGAGGGTATGAACAAAGAAGTGTATTGTTTTATATATATATATATATATATATATATATACTATATGTATATACAGTATCTATCTCACAAAAGTGAGTACACCCCTCACATCCTCAAACAGAAGGTGGATGAGCGCAAGGTCTCTAACATCCACCAGCTCTGTGATGTCATCATGGAGGAGTGGAAGAGGACTCTCGTGGCAACCTGTGAAGCTCTGGTGAACTCCATGCCCGAGAGGGTTAAGGCAGTGCTGGAAAATAATGGTGGCCACACAAAATATTGACACTTTCGAGCCAAATTTCGACATTTTCACTTATGGGGTGTACTCACTTTTGTGGCCAGCGGTTTTGACACTAATGGAGTTATTTTTGAGGGGACAGCAAATTTACACTGTTATACAAGCTGTACACTCACTACTTTACATTGTAGCAAAGTGTCATTTCTTCAGTGTTGTCACATGAAAAGATATAATAAAATATTTACAAAAATGTGAGGGGTGTACTTTTGTGAGATACTGTATATACAGTGGCGTACCGGGGGGGGGGGGGGGGGGGGGGGGGGGGCGGTCTGCCCCGGGTGCCGCACATTAGGGGGGTGTCAGTCTGGGGGTGTGCAGTGTGACCCGGAGAGGATATCGCAGCAGGGCTGTCATAATGAGCGGGCGACCCTGCACTTTCCCAGCTTTGTAAACATCAGAAGTTCATCGAGTCGAGAGGGGGCCCAGCGGTGCGGGAGAGGGTGGCTGCCAATCTCCCCAGTCATCCAATCAGGCAGGCTGTCCCTCGACAAACTTCAATGTCTCCCGAGGTGGGCGGGGCCGGGGGTGTGGCTGCATCCTCCACTCCTCCCAAAGACTTGTTCACTGGCTGACCCTGCAGCTGAAGGAGGAGAAAGAGGAGAGCACACAGGAGCCACGAGTGTCTGTATCTGCAGCTATGCTGTAAGTGAGCACATTGTCCCTGTATACAGCCCTAACCTGCCCCTATAATACCCTATACAGCCCTAACCTGCCCCTATAAAACCCTTTACTGCCCTAACCTGCCACCATAATACCCTATACTGTCCTAACCTGCCACTATACTACTCTAACCTTCTTAAATTGAGCTGCAGTTGCGGCAAATCACAACACATGACACTGTCGCTCAAAAGAAGCTCCTGCTCCTTTTTAAACGACAAGCTTTGTGTGCTGCTATTTTGTCGGGGGGTGCCAGAAATATGCCCTAGGTACGCCCCTGACAGTATATATATATATATATATATATATATATATATATATATATAAAACATTTCACTTCACTGTTACTACCCTCCTTAACCACTTCCCGTTCGTTTGGAACGAAGGTTGAAGTAGCTACAGTCATGACCCTGGTGTTGTTCTATTCAGCCAACGATTCACTATCACATAAAAGTTATCCTAGTGGCTGTATAGCCTCTGGATCACTTTTACAGGCAGCGGAAGGGGGTCTCTTGTCCCGCCACTACCTTTACAGGGCCCTCATCCCCTCCCCATGCTCATGCACATGTAAGTCCTGCACTCATATGCAAATGGTGATCGCACAACACATGTGAGGTATCACTGCGAACAGGAGATAAAGTCCCTCCCCACCGCCTTCATGTGTCGGTGCTTGGGTCTGGCAATTGGCTGCTGAGGAACCATTGCACCCTGGTGTATAGTGTGCAATCAACATTCCACACCAATCTAAAATGTCCCATTAATGAATGAACAAGGTGGCCAATGGGGATGACACTGTTACATCCAAACTGTAATCTCTAAGGAATATTCAGCATTTCAAAGAGTCACGTGTTCCCCCATGCTCAAAAGTGCCGGATATTTCACTTTGCGTGTAATGGGGGACCATTAACTGTATCATTTAAGAAAGGACATAATTTTGGTGAAGAGGGTAGCATTCTAGTCTTGTGGTACCGAGTTCATTTTCTGCTAGCAGTGCTGCATGGAATTTCTATGTTCTCCTAGTGTTTGTGTAGTAAAGGTGTATTACACAAAAGCTCCTCGGGGGCAGGGACTTACATGAATGTTTTTATCTACTCTTCAAAGAATGCTGTGACAAGTCACATTGCACTAATATTAAAAAAAAGAAGAAACTTCTAAAAGATCAGTAAAATTTCTTCAGGACAAATCTTTCAACAGAGATCAATCATTCGTAAACTCCGAACAGTAGCGCATGAATTTTCCTATTGTGTGTTGATCCACCCAGCCTTACACACGGCAATTAAACCTGATGGGACAAGACAGCTATTTAATTATGTAGGCTGATTTTCTTTCTTTAATTTCTGAGCACAAAATGAGGAGATAAACGATTTTCTGTGAAGACAAAACATCTTTCAAATAAATCATAGGCAGGGGAGCGGGGGAGGGCGGTTTATCTTTAGGTCGTTTTAACTTTAAAAAAAAAAAAGTTTTGAACACTGTGTTTGTTTTTGGTGACTAACAGGTGACATTTAGACATGAGTTATAGTCATGTCAGAGAGAAGTTTGAAAAATAATTGGAGAGGCGAGCTCCGATATGGCATGCTGGTCTACTCCACCCATAATCTGTATTGGTGGAGTAGATCAGCATGCCATATCGGAGCTCACCTCTGATCCGAAGCTCAGCGTCCGTATATGAGGAGGTGGATGTAAAGGGATGTGTATCTATTAACATTCAATTGCCTCTGAGGTCCAAAAAAAAATTAATAAAAAAAAGTTTGTGTCCTTATCCTTTTTTTAGATCTAAACGTGACCGATCACGATCAGAGGTAAACAGACGCACATTCGTTTACATCCGCTTGCCCATAGACTTAACATGGATTAATTTGCCTTCGCTCACAGCTGGAGAAAATCTCAAGATCTCATGACACCTGAACCTTTTGGTTCCAGTTCGGTCTTTTCATGGATCTCCTGCTGATTGGGGGAATCCATCTGAAAGTGGCCTAAATTGTATCTATGGTTAACAAGCTACCTTCTTCATGATGACCAGGGCGTTTTTTTTCTATTCGGTACTTTGCTGTTTTAACTGACAATTACATTATTACCGTATATACTCAAGTATAAGCCGAGTTTTTCAGCACATTTTTTTGTGCTGAAAGTGCCCCCCTCGGCTTATGCTGGAGTCAATTTGGTATGTAAACCCAGTGGAACCAACACTACAACATATCCAAATTTGAGGTTCCTAGCATTAAGAGGCCCTGAGATACGGGGCCCCAAAATCAGTTCGGAAAATGTAATTCTCTGCTTCAGAAAAGTGCTTGACATTTTCCGACCCGACTTTGGGGCCCTGTATCTCGGGGCCACTTGGTGTTAGGAACCCAAAATTTGGTGGAACCAACACTATAACATATCCAAATTAGGGGTTCCTAGCACCAAGTGGCCCGAGATACAGGGCCCCAAAGTCGGTCAACTGTGTCCATCTGCAGCAATGTCATTTCGGGACCCTTTGGGTCCAGAGACCCCACATTTTGGCTGCAGCTAGGGGGGCATCTAGAAACCCTTAACTACCAAGTTTGAAGTTCAGGGGACCTATGGCTGCAAATGGGCACAGTGAGCATGTAAATGGGCACAGTGAGGCATGTAAATGGGCACAGTGAGGCTGCAAATTGGCATTGTTGACCCTCTTTTCCACTTACAGTAGCTGCACATTTCTCACCCTAGGCTTATACTCGAGTCAATAAGTTTTCCCAGTTTTTGGTGGTAAAATTAGGTATATTCGGGTCGGCTTATACTCAAGTATATACGGTATATAAACAAAAAAAGACTGAAAATTTTTGAAAAAAAAAACTATATTTTTTTTAATTTCTGCTATAAAACATGTCCAATAAAATTTTTTGAAAAACTCAAATCTCTTCATGAATTTATGCCAAAATGTATTCTGCTACATGTCCAAATCCCCATACACACTATTATCCCCCGTACACACGATCAGATTTTCTGACAACAAATGTTGGATGTGAGATTGTTGGCTCAAAGTCTGACCGTGTGTATGCTCCATTGAACATTTGTTGTCAGACTTTCCACCAACAAATGTTGGCTAGCAGGTTCTCAAATTTTCCACCAAACAAACCTTTGTTGTCGGAATTTCCGATCGTGTGTACACAAGTCCAATGCACAAAAGTTCACGCATGCTCAGAATCAAGCAGAAGGAGCCGCACTGGCTATTGAACTTCCTTTTTCTCGGCTCGTCGTACGTCTTGTACGTCACCGCATTCCAGCGTTCGTAATTGTTGGCCAACATTTGTGTGAACGTGTGTATGCAAGATTTTCTGCAGATTTTTTTCTTCAGATTTACCAAAACCATGTAGTGCAAGGGCCTGTCTGATTGCATACAAATTGAAACGCTTAAGGCGTTCGTCCGGTGGTCGGCTACAAGATAAAAGTGGTCTCTGCAGCAGATTCGCCGCAAGATCACTTTTATCAGCGGCGGTGCCCATCGCCGCTTACCGGAGCTGTCGGCAGCGGCGGAGGCAATAGGATCCTTACTGTGGCTGTGCATGAGTGAGGGGAAGATGGCCCCCACCCATCTCCATGACACTGCAGGGCGGAAGCGACGTTACAACGTCACTTCTGTCCATAGTTCTTAAAGGGACCTTTTTTAATTTTTATTTAAATGACAAAACTTTTTTTTTTTTATTGCATATTAGTGTAAGTATGAGATCCAAGGTCTTTTTGACCCCAGATCTCATATTTAAGAGGTCCTGTGATGCTTTTTTTCTGTTACAAGGGATGTTTACATTCCTTGCAATAGGAATAAAAGTGACACAATTTTTTTTTTTTAAAACAGTGTAAAAATAAAAAATAAAAGGTAAAATAAATAAAAAAAAAAAAAAACGAGGGTTTAGTAACTAGACGTGTGAACTGCAATTCGTTCATTTTTCGTTTTCGTTACATTCGTTTTTTTTTTTTAGTTTTTCGGGTCATTCATTATGATCGCAATTAGTAAATTCGTTCATTCGCACATTCGTAAATGCGTACATTCGTAAATTCGTACATTCACACATTCGTAAATGCGTACATTCGTAAATTCGTACATTCACACATTCGTACATTCGTAAATGCGTACATTCGTAAATAAGAAAATGTGTATATTCGGAAATTCGTACATTCGTAAATTAGAAAATTCGTAAATTTGGAAATTCGAAAATCCGAAATTCCAAAATTTTGAAAATCTGAAATAGTAACTAACTATTAAATTATAGGCATTGTAATTTCTTTTCAAATTTGGCTGTTAGTGAACAGGAATTTATCTGAAGTTACAAATTATCCGAAATAACGAATGCCACATCTAAACAAAGTGGAACGTAACAAATGAATAATAAATAATAATAATAAAAAGTTTATTTTATTATTATTGTTTATTATTATTAATTAATTACGTTCTATTGGTTTGGATACGGCATTCGTTATTTCGGATAATTTGTAACTTAAGATAAATTTGTATTTGTTACGTTCACTAACAGCCCAATTTAAAAAAGAAAATTACAATACCTATAATTTAATGGTTAGTAATAGTTAAGTTATTATTAGTTAATTATAAATTCAGATTTACGAATTTACGAATGTGCGAATATACAAATTTACGAATGTGCAAATGTACGAATTTACGAATGTACGAATTTATGAATTTTCGAATATTCGAATTTACGGATATTTGGAAAAATTTGTTAAACAGATTTTCATTAATTCGGATATTTCCGAATTAACGAATTTGTTGAAATTCGTTAAGAAACTAATTCGGAATGAAACGATTTGCACATGTCTATTAGTAACCCTTTAAGGCCTCATGTACACAGACGCTTTCAGGTATCAATGGTAAATTGCTAATGTATTTCTACACCGGGGAGAGACAGCTGCATTGTACAGCTACCTATAGTAATAAACGGATGTACGCCTGTGGGTGGGTTTACATAAGCACCGTGTAGAAAAAAAAAACTAAGCTTTACATTACATATTCTTTAAGTACTTGTTTTAGCTATTCTCTTAGGAGGAAAAAGGATCATTGCACGTAATAAGTAACATCAACAGCTATTCAGTTTAAAATATCATTATTTTCCATTAGGCAGGTGTTCTTCTTAATATAATTCTCATATTAATTTCCAATACTATAGACACAAAGTGTGACTGCTGACAGCTGTCATGATGTCTTGTCCGTGCACTTCCTGGAATGTCCACTAGTAGGCAGCAAGAGACCGAACTCATGAATTGTGTATCCACTCCGCAAAGAGACAAGACGCTTCTCCTAACCAAAAACATTCTTGACAAGCTCCTGAAAACGACTCTCTGGGTTTATCCAAACAGTGAATGATGGCCGATGTTCATATATACATACAGAACTGTTGCTGTCTTTCTAAGCTCAAGGTGCTGGAAGACGGACACATGATTATTGTTCTGAGAGGCAGACACCCTGCTAAGTTTAGGTTTCGTGTCAAAGGTCTTTCATCATGTGTAAGGTGATTGTAATCGTTTTAGTGCAATTGAAACGACACAAGCGAAATACTGCATGGGAAAATTTCGCACTATTAGTTCATTTTTCATTTATTTTTTAGTTCATTTTTCAGGACAAACTTTCGGGAGATTTATTCCTTTCCTTCGGTCCAGGCAAAAATGAAAATTCTGCATGTTTCTGAGTACTGTACACCCGGAGTCTCCGATTATAGTCACCATCATATAAAAACCACCATTCCCCGGGGCTAGAATAAAGTGTACCACTTTATAGAACAATCAAGAGATGTAAAACGGAAACATTTGTTTTAATTCAGATTCATTTGTTAAGTAAATCATTTTGTTTCGCCTTATTAGTTAGAATGATTTGTTTTTGGAAATTAATTTTATATACTCGTCCGAATCGAGCCGTATTTTCGGAAGTTATTTCAGAAGAATGTCTATATTCGTTTTAACGTGTTAAATTGGTTCTAAAGGCCGAATGTTTTTTTACCTTCATGCATTCTATACATGAAGTTAAAAAACCTTCTGTGTGCAGTGGCCCCCCCGCCAGCCCCCCCCAATTTGTACCTCAGCCCCCTCCGATCCAGTGATGTTCACGATAGCCTCGGCTGTCCCAGGACTCTCCCTCCTCCTTGGCAGAGACAGCAGTGGGAGCTCATTGGCACCCATTGCTGTCAATCACAGCCAGTGAGCCAATGAGGAGAGAGCGGGGAGGGGCGTGGCCAAGCCGTGGCTCTAAGTGTCTTAGGGACTTGGGAGCAAGCACACAGCGGTGCCCCCAGGGCATGTGGCTTTTTCTGGGGGCACTGCTCAAGTGGGAAGAGTCAGGAACGCTGGCGGGGGACCGAAGAGAAGAGCAAAAACAAAAAGAGGAAAGTTGCCAATACACTGTATATACTCAAGTATAAGCCGACCCGAATATAAGCCGGGGCACCTAAAAATGGGAAAACTTATTGACTCCAGTATAAGCCTAGGGTGAGAAATGCACAGCTACTGTAAGTGGAAAAGAGGGTCAACAATGCCCATCTGCACCCTTACTGTGCCCATTTGCAGCCATAGTTTCCCCGAACTTCAAACTCTGCAGTTAAGGGTTCCTAGATGCCCCCTAGCTGCAGCCAAAATTTGGGGTCTCTGGACCCAAAGGGTCCCTGAAATGACATTGCTGCAGATGGACACAATTGACTGAATTTGGGGCCCCGTATATCGGGGCCACTTGGTGCTAGGAACCCAAAATTTGGTGTGCAAACCCAGTGGAATCTGGGGTTCCTAGCACTAAGTCTACCCGTGATACGGGGCCCCAAATTCGGTGCGGAAAATGACAAGCACTTTTCTGCAGCAGAGAATGACATTTTCCAAACCGATTTTAGGGCCCCGTATCTCGGGGCCACTTGGTGCTAGGAACCCCAGCTTTAGATATGTTGTGGTGCAGGGTCCACTGGGTTTGCACACCCGTATATCGAGGCCACTTGGTGCTAGGAACCCAAAATTTGGTGTGCAAACCCGGTGGAATCTGGGGTTCCTAGCACTAAGTGGACCCGAGATACGGGGCCCCAAATTCGGTGCGGAAAATGAAAAGCACTTTTCTGCAGCAGAGAATGACATTTTCCGAACCGATTTTGGGGCCCCGTATCTCGGGGCCACTTGGTGCTAGGACCCCCAGCTTTAGATATGGGTTTGCACACCAAGTTTTGTGTTCTTAGCACCAAGTGGTCCCGAGATACGGGGCCCCAAAGTTGGTTCCGAAAATATCATTTTCTGCTGCAGAAAAGTGTTTGATTCCAGTATAAGCCGAGGGGGGCATTTTCAGCACAAAAAATGTGCTGAAAAACTCGGCTTATACTCGAGTATATATGGTACTGTATATATATTTTAATATAATTATGATATACATTTTACTGTGTTATGGGAAGCTAGGGGTGTCTGGTGTGGCATAAGGGTCTTGCCAAATTTAGCTTTTTAATTTCTGCATAAAAAAAATTGATTTATTCATTTAAAAAAATGATTATAGGAAATTTATATTTTACCAAACCATTGAGAGATTTTAAAGAAAAATACATAAAGTATCTGATAATATCTCAGTTATTGGATAACAATGTCACCGATGGCTCCAGACGTTGCTTTAAGTAATGTAGATAGCGTGACCTTGTAGGTGACCTGTGGAGGTCGCCACTCCGAATGGCGCTCGCTCTCTGTAATATGACAAGATAAACAGAGCCAAACAGGTTGAGGAATTCTCTGAATAAAAAGCTAATTAAGTTGTAACTTTGTTATAGCGCTGTGAATAATGCATTGATAAGGCATGAGGTCAGCCCTTATTGAAGGCAATTATTTCTAAAAGCAAAGTAGTCTATGCTTCATATTCATTTTGTGAAGTCACTTCCATTAGTCATGCTAGCCTAGACAATGGAGACCACATAAGGAAGATAATGTGAAATAAGAATGCAGCTCCTTATCTCTCTCATTAAATAAATCGACGTATTTTTATTTGCCTCTATGCTCTGCCTTATTGTAGAAGAGTGGGAATTATGAAGACAAAAGCGTCGTTTGGAAATACGTGGAAGTCTTTCCTTTTTTCCCCAAACCAAGAATCAATTGGACTTTACAAGAGTAATAACCAAATCCCCGATGTCCAAACTCAAATAAGATTAATATTCATAACCAGTGGCGTCGCTAGGGGGTGGCTTTTGGGGCTATAGCCCCAAATCTGGGGCCCATAGCCCTGAATCTCTGCAGGAGTCACCAAGGGGAGGGGAGGTTCTCTGGGGACCCTGATGTAAGAGGGGGGCTCTGTGGGGACCCTGATGCAATGGGGGGGAAAGTCTCTGGGGACCCTGATTTTAAGGGGGAGGCTCTCTGGGGACCCTGATTTTAAGGGGGGGGCTCTCTGGGCACCCCGGTTTAAGGGGGAGGCTCTCTGGGCACCCCGATTTAAGGGGGAGGCTCTCTGGGGACCCTAATTAAGGGGGGGCTCTCTGGGGACCCTGATGCAAGGGGGAGGCTCTCTGGGGACTCTGATTGTAAGGGGGAGGCTCTCTGGGAACCCTAATGTAAGGGGGGCTCTCTGGGAACCCTGATGTAAGTGGGGGGCTCTCTGGGGACCCTGATGCAAGGGGGAGGACCTCTGGGGACTCTGATGTAAGGAGGAGGCTCTCTGGGGACCCTGATGTAAGGGGGGCTCTCTGGGGACTCTGATGTAAGGGGGGCTCTCTGGGGACCCTGGGGGCTCTCTGGGACCCTGATGTAAGTGGGGGGCTCTCTGGGGATATATACACACACACACACATATATTACTGTATATACATGTGTATGCCTGCCCAAGCGTACGACTTTCTTTACTATGCTGCTATGGGCTCTAGCCCCAGATCTTTTGTAGACCTAGCAACGCCCCTGATCATAACCAATAAGTAATAGCTAAAGCTGAGAATTTGTTTCAAATTTGTTGAGAATTTATATTTTAGAGAGTATGAAAAACTACCATGGTTGTAGGACATTGGTGGTTCATCGGAGGCAGGAACTATGGCTTTGTAGCATCAGGATTCTATGTTTGTTTCTCACCAGTGACACTCTGTGCTTTATTTCTAACATAGAAGAAAAATGTACAAGTTGTTGGAAACCTGGACTGAAAGAAATAGGTTGATCACTATCAGGCTGCCTGATAGTTTAATGGCTTAAATGCCGTCTTAGCAAGTCACCTGGAACAAGCATTCTTCACTTGTTTGCCTATTTCAGGTTACTGCCTTAAAGCAGTAGTAAACCGGCGAAAAAAAAGAAACCCCTACAAGACAAAAGCATAATGTGTATCGCATAATGGCGCATTATGAAATACTTACCATAGAACGAGGCTCCTGCAGCTCACCCGGTCACCGCAGAGGGAGCTGACATGTGCCCTCAGCGTTTTTTCTGGGTTTGCGGGCTCCGGCGCTGTGACTGGCCGGAGCCACAATGACGTCACTCCCGTGCATGTGCGTGGGAGTCCTTTGTTCTGGCAAGGTCCATCACGAGCCGCTAGGACCATCAGCGCACATGCGCCACTGACGTACCCCTTTCCTGCCCAGGCCAATTTTCAGCTTTCAGTGCTGTCGCACTTTGAATGACAATTGCGCGGTCATGCAAGACTGTACCCATATGACATTTTTTTAATATTTTTTCACAGAGATAGATCTTTCTTTTGGTGGTATTTAATCATAACTAGATTTTTAATCTTTTGCTAAACAAACAAAAAAAGACAGAAAATTTGGAAAAAAAATATGTTTTTCTTAATTTCTACAAATAAGTAATTTTTTCTTCTTCACTGATGTGCACTGATGAGGCTGCACTGATGGGCACTGATAGGCTTCACTAATGGGAACTGATAGGCTTCACTGATGGGCACTGATGAGATAGTACTGATAGGCACTAATGAGGTGGCACTGATAGGCTGCGCTGATGAGGCAGAACCGATGGCACTGATGAGGCTGCACTGATGGGCACCGATAAGGTAGCACTGATAAACACTGATAGGCTGCACTGATGGGCACTGATGGGCACTGATGAGGCTGCACTGATGGGCACTGATGAGGCAGCTCTGATGGGCACTGATGAGGCTGCACTGATGGGCACTGATGAGGCTGCACTGATGGGCACCAATGGGGTAGCACTGATGGACACTGGTAGGCTGCACTGATGGGCAATGATGAGGGAGCACTAATGGGCACTGATAGGCTGCACTGATGGGCACTGATAAGGTAGCACTGATGGACATTGATAGACAGCACTGATTTGTGGCACTGATTTTTGGCACCGATGGGCGTTGATAGGCTGCACTTATGGGGCTGCACTGATAATCAAGGCATTGACGATCAGTGCCCTGATTATCAGTGTGAACGATGTCCGGACAACTTTGCCGGTTAACGGCTCTCTTTTCCTCCCACAGACACAGCGTGGGAGGAAAGGAATGCCGATAACCAGCGAGTCTGTTTACATGTGATCAGCTGTAATTGAGCTGATCACATGGTAAAGGGACGATGTGATTGGCCCTTTACCCCGAACTGTAATCAGCTGTGTCCAAAGGACACAGTGGTCAAACAGTGCCACAGGAGGCTCGCAGGGGGCTGGGTTCTGGGAGGGTGTCTAGTGACGCCCTCCCAGAACTGGATGACCGTGCTGTAGCCGTCGTTTGGTTATAGCGCGGTCGGCAAGTAGTTAAAAAGTACTGGAAAATGGGACAGCAAGTTCGTATTTCACACATTTCTTTCCCATTGCCACTGCCTTGACGCCCAAAAAGCCACTATGTTTAGAGAAAAGAATCAGGCCATGTAGTGGGGATGCGTAGCATGTAGAACGAAAAGGCCTGCATGACTGGGGGGGCAGGGCAGGCTGTAGTTGGGCAGATTTTTAAAATGTAATAATGTAATACTTAAAACTAAGGGTCAACAGCCATTGGTACAGAGCGAGGTGTGGCAGGGTGGAGTAGGTCAGGTCAGGGTGGAGTCAAAAGAAGGGGTAGGCAGTGTAAAGAGGAGTCTGGGGGTCAGTTGGAGACAGGCAGAACGAGAGAATTTCCCTCCTCCCGCCCTCCCTTTAGGTTCGTGATTGGACGATGGAGTTGGGAAGGGTGGTTTTATGTCGTTTTGGTGTTGTTCAATGTTTTGGGGGGGGGGGGGGGGCGTGAGGGCGTGGGGGGGGGGGGTTTGATGTCTTAGTTGTAGCAGGGGTCTCAGAGTTTTGAGGGTGGGCATGGTCAAATATTTTAAGTGGAGTATGGTGGGAGGGGCTCAGTTTTGGTATGGGTACCTTCCCAAATTAAGTGACGTCATTAAGACGAAATGGTATTGAGTCTGTATCAGCGTGGAAAGGCATTAAAATTGTCCTCAAGCCGGCGTATTCGCGGCTGAGGGCCGTGATATAGAAAAGGTAGCTTGATACAGCAGAATTTTCTTTGGTAGACCATGCTCACCTCAAAAATATAACTGTTAATTTTTTTCTGTTATTTTGTTAATAAAAGGCTGCTACGGCCATTTTAAACCCAAAGAAGTCTAGTGTGGTTATTATTTAGATGGCTAAGAAGGGTAAGTGGTCATGGCAGCCGGTAAGTCTGCAATACACCAGTCAAGACTCTAGGGGGATGTCTATGTCAATAGGATCTGAGCTCCCGGGAGCTGTCCCTGCAAAAATTGTATAAGTCTGGTAATAATATTACAAGGAGTAATAAAACAGAACAAGATAAAAGAAAAAAAGAGTTAATGCTGGGACATACCCTAGAGAGAAAAGGGGGGGTTAAGGTCAAATTTAGGTAATGCCTTGACATACCCTTTAAGCATGTTCACCTTTCTCTGTGCAGCCATTGATCTTCTCTTCGGACTGTCTGCCCACAATATTTATTTCCTCCTAACATCTGGAGATTATTCTCTAAGCTTACTCTGCACCCCCTCCCTTTTCCTTTCTGTCCATCTCACTCTTTCATCTCATGGCTTCTGTCTCTGCTTCCAATTCTCCCACCCATCAATCTTACCCCACACCACGTTTTCCACTCACCTTGTGTCCTCACTTGACTTTTCAGAGTCACCGCCGGCATTTGCCGTATGGCTGTCTTGCTGAAATTGCCCATGAAATTCTAATACCTTATAATTTAAACAGTCATTTTCCACTAGAAATACCGGAACATTCTACAGGTGTGCTCCATGTGGCTTATTTTGACCCTACTTATACCCTACATTTATGATTTAGAAGCCATGTACTAAGTGCCTTCAGTAGATCATCTTATGCCCCATGCACACTGGGCAAACACTGTTTCTCATGCCAGGACAAAATAAGCATTAACCACTTCAGCCCCCGAAGATTTGGCTGCTGAATGACCAGAGTATTTTTTGCGATTGGGCACTGCGTCGCCTTAACTGACAATTGCGCGGTCATGCTGTGCTGCACCCAAACAAAATTGACGGCCTTTTTTTCCCACAAATAGAGCTTTCATTTGGTGGTATTTGATCACATCTGCGGTTTTAATTTTTTGTGCTATAAACAAAAAAAGAACGTAAATTTTTGACTAAAAACACAATATTTTGTACTTTTTGCTATACAGGGGGTCCCCGAGTTCCGAACTCGTTAGGGACTGCCCGCCTGTTCTTATGTCGGAATTGTTCGTAAGTCGGCCGCGCATGCGCAGACCGACAATTACGGACAATTACGGACATTTCCGATGTTCCGTCTAATGCCGTTCTGCGCATGCGCGGCAAATTACGGACATTTCCGAAGTTTTCCGGCATTTTCCAAGGCTCCGAATGGCCGCGCATGCGCAGAACGGCTGGAGGACGGCGGAAAATGGCGGAGGGTCCCCGCAGCGCCCGGTTCGTAAGTAGGGGATGTTCGTAGGTCGGGCGTTCGTAAGTCGGGGACCCCCTATACTGTAATAAATATCCCCATTTTTTTTAAAAAAAAAAGTGCATTTTTTCTCAGTTTAGGCCGATAGGTATTCTTCTACATATTTTTGGTAATAAAAATCGCAATAAGCGTATATTGATTGGTCTGCGCAAAAGTTATAGCACCTACAAAATAGGGGATAGGTTTATAGGATTTTTATTATTATTTTTTTTTTTACTAGTAATGGCGGCGATCTTCGATTTTTATCTTGACTGCGACATTATTGCGGACACATCGGACACTTTTTACACATTTTTGGGACCATTGGCATTTATACAGTGATCAGTGCTATAAAAATGCATTGATTACTGTAAAAATGTGGCAGTGAAGGGGTTAACACTAGATCAAGGGGTTAACTGTGTTCAATAGTGTGTGTTCTAACTGAAGGGGGGATGGGACTAGCTAGGGGAAGCGATAGATCGGTGTTCATAGTTTGTATGAACACACGTTCTGTCTCTTCTCCCCTAAGGCTCCATTCACACTAGCGTGTTTTTTGATGCATTTTGCATTTTGCTGAAATGCAGGGAAATTTTTTAACATGGTTCCTATGGAACATGTTCACATCAATGCATTTTTGTGCCTCTGCTTTTTGGAAAGGGTCAGGGACTTTTTTTCATGCAAAATGCAGCGTTTTGCATGTAATAGAAGTCAATGGACCCGCATCCAAAAATGGATTTTTACCGCGATTTACCGCGATTTGCGTTTTTTTTTTTTTTTACACTGTATATAGCTGGTGCTAAGCAACCACAGTGTAAAAAAAAAATGTAAAAAAAAAACCGCAAAATCGCAGTAAAAACCCGTGTCCAAAAACGTGGCTAGCACCGCAAAAAGCACTGCAAAATTGCTCAAAAGCAAAATGCATAGATGTGAATCGAGCCTGAGAGAACTGGAATCTCTGTGTTTACACACAGATCCCAGTTCTCGTTGTGTCACGAGCGATCGTGGGAGCCCGGCGGTCATCGCGACCGTGGGGCACTCGCATCAGCTCCGGGGGTGAGCAGCGGGGGGCGCGCGCCCCTAGTGGCCACAAACAGAAGCAGTGTAACATGACGGTGATTCGCGCAGCCGAGCCATGTTGCCGCAGTACAACTGCGGCGGCTGGTTTAAAATGCGCCTAAGCCAGCGCATTTAGGCACGTTTAGCTGCATATGGCGTTAAATTAAAAATCTGGCTAATGAAATAAATTATTTGGGCCATTGAAATGAATAAACATTCAAGTGCTAACCTAGTGCTCAGGCGTGTTTACAAGCATTTAGCAGACCTTGAATGATAACATGAGGATGGTTGAGAAAGCGTAGGACCCATGGGTCAAGTACCTGACTGGAGATCCAGGATCTGTACCCGATTCAGGTAGTTTCAGGACGGTGGGATTCGGAGTGGGAGGTCTTACCCTACTTTTCCTCTTAAATCCGCCCTCTTTTCCTTTTCCCTTCTGAGTCTTTGCTATTATATATCTTAGGACTTCTCGCCTATTCCTTTGAAATTTAGAGAAGCTACTGCTAAATCAGGGAGAAGGCCCATTTCTGTGTGATGAGGGGTGCGGCTTTCCTCAGCTGGAGGTATAAGTCCCCTTCTACGAATGTATACAGTTTATATTATCCAAGCCATTGAGGTCTACAGACTGACCTTAAACCGGAACTTCAGTAATTTTTTCAACTTTCCATCTATTAAATCTTCTGCCCTCGTTGTTTTAACTTTGGATAGTAAAACTTCGTTTTCTGCCAGTTAATACCTTATACAGCCCACTTCCTGTTTCTTGTCTGGTCATTAGCCTAGGCTTATGACATCATGCACAGCTCTTTCTCACTCTCCTGAGAGTTTTCCAGGAAGAGAGGGGGATGAGTCATAAGAGAGCCAATGAGAGCTGCAGAGCTGGAGGTGTGTCTGTGTAAATCCAGAAGTGAACAGGCAGCAGCTTCTGCAGCATATTTGGCATAGTACAGAATCACAGTATATATAAAATAATATGCAAAGTGGTTGGAGGGAAGCTTCAGAATGGCAAAGATGTTTTTATTACAAATTATATGAGCAGACTGCAGTTCCTCTTCAAGTTTGGAAGTGCAACATGTAGTTGCTCTGTACCCCCCCCCCCCTGTTTTTTATTTTTTATTTATTTTGTTTATTTTTTTGGCTATGTCCCTTAGTGTACAGTAGGCCTGTGGTGTGCCGTCCGTTTCTTCTTTTGGAAGGACGTCTTTTTTATGCTCTTTTATGTTAATATTATTAGACTACTACCCATTCTGTATGTATTTTACAATGTGGAAGATCCGCATTCTTTGAAACAGAAGCATTTAGCCACATTTGGTGTTTTATTTTTATGCCCAAAAACGATTCTTCTGCGTCAGCGGTGGCTGGTGTTTTTTTTGGGGGGGTGTTGAAGAAAAACAACCACCCCCCCCCCCCCGGTCAGCCAGTGGCAAGATCCCCACCAACACCCACTTCCCCCCCACTGGGTCAACCACATTCGCGGTTGTCTGCGCCCAGAGCCCACCCTTTTTTTTTACTTTTTTTTGAGCCCCTGGTTCTATTTACGAGCTTCAAAAAAAAAAAAAAACATATTTTGCTATAATAAAAAAATTTTTTTTTTTTTAAAAGTGCATTTTTTCTAAGTTTAGGCTTTGGAATCCATGCATCAGGCGCCCTGCATGTAGATTAGGGGGCCGAACGCATAGATAGAGGGGGTGGCGTCCATTTGCCCATAATGGATGGGCCACCACTGTTCTGCATTCAGGAGATGAAGCTTTGACTGCCTCTTAACTCTGCTGTTCCTAAATTCCTCTAAAAGCCAATGGGGTTGATTTACTAAAGGAAAATAGACTGTGCACTTTGCAAAGTGCAGTTGCACTCTGCGAGGGCAGTTGCTCCAGAGCTTAGTAAATGAGGAAAAGCTCTGCTGAATTTCATCATCCAATCATATGCAAGCAAAAAGGCTGTTTTTAAAATTTTACTTGCACCTGATTGGGTATTCTTTGCAAAGTGAAGCTTTACCTCATTTACTAAGCTCTGTCTATTTGCCTTTAGTAAATCAACCCCAATGTGTCCATGGACTCGCACAGTATGGGTTGTATAACCCCTAAGTAGAAGAATACATATCGGCCTAAACTGAGGAAGAAATTAGTTTTTTTATACATTTTTTTAGGGATATTTATTAAAGCAAAAAATAAAAAAGCATTGCTTTTTTTAAAATGTTTGCTATTTTTTTGTTTCTAGTGCAAAAAATAAAAACCTTAGAGATGATCAAATACCACCAAAAGAAAGCTCTATTTATTTTGTTTGGGTACAACGGCGCAGGACCGCGCAATTGTCAGTTAGACCCCTTTCACACTGGGGAGTTTTTCAGACGTTTTTCAGGTGCTTTAGCGTTAAAAAAAGCGCCTGTAAAGCGCTTGAAAGAAGCCTGCAATCCCAATGTGAAAGCCCAAGTGCTTTAAGCCCTTTCACACTGCCAGCGCCCAAAAAACGCTCATAAAGGGCTGCTTAAACTAGCTTTATCAGTGTTTTTCGAGCGCTAGTGGGGTGCTTTTAACCCCTGCTAGTGGCCAAATAAAGGGTTAAAAGCGCCCACAAAGCGCCGCTGCCAAAGGCGCTTTTCAGGCGTTTTGCAGGCGCTTCCCATTGTTTCAATGGGAAGGGGCGCTTTAGGAGCGGTGTATTCACTGCAAAGAAGCTGCTTGTAGGACTTTTTTTGACGCCCTGCCAGCGCAGCAGTGTGAAAGCACTCGGGCTTTCACATTGGGATTGCAGTTGCGGCTTCTTTCAGGTGCTTTACAGGCGCATAGTGCCTGAAAAACGCCATAGTGTGAAAGCACTCGGGCTTTCAGATGAGGCTTCTTTCAGGCGCATTACAGGCACTTTTTTTAATGCCAAAGCGCCCAAAAACGCCTGAAAAAACGCCCCAGTGTGAAAGGGGTCTTAGGCCGGTTTCACACGATCGAAAATTCCAAAGGAAAATGGGGGGCGGCGGCGGTAAAGCCGTGCTATATTTAGCTCTGCTTTACCGTCATTTTAGCTGCGGTATTCGGCCGCTCGCGGGGTGGTTTTAACCCCCGCTAGCGGCCGAAAAAGGGTTAGAACCCCCGCAAAGCGCCGCTGCAGCAGCGCTTTGCCGGCGGTTTTACCGCGGTGTCCCATTGATTTCAATGGGTAGAAGCGGTATAGGACCGGTAAATACACCGCTCCTTCACCGTCCAAAGATGCTGCTAGCAGAACTTTTTTTACCATCCTGCTAGCGCACCACTCCAGTGTGAAAGCCCACCGTCTTTCACATTGGAGTTAAAGGACCCGCTTTTTTCAGGCGCATTACAGGCCCTATTTTTAGAAAAAGGCTTAGGTGTGAAAGGGGCATTAAAGTGACGCAGTGCTGTATCACAAAAAAGGCTTGGTCAGGAAGGGGGTAAATCCTTCCGGGGCTGAAGCGGTTAAATACCACCAAAGAAAGCTCTATTTGTGTGAAATAAATAATCAATAACAAATGTCATATGGGTACAGTGTAGCATGACCGCGCAATTGTCATTCAAAGTGTGAGAGCGCTGAAAGCTAATAATTGGCCTGGGCAGGAAGGGGGTAAAAGTGAAGTGCCCAGCCGATAAAGTGGTGCCACCCTCCTGGCTGTGCTGTCTGGCAGAGATGTGTAAAACATGAAAAAGGATGGACAGAATTAGAAATCTTTTGGTTGCTGAGATGCTTCACAACTGTGCATTCCAGCAGTTGTTTTATTTTAGCAGTTTGCCTCCTGGAGTTCAGCTTTAAAAATGTGGTGTAGAAATGTTCTGTCTGTTTGTAGAACGATCGCTGTGTGACAAGTACACTCGGAGGTCCCGGCAAGGTCCTGGTAAATTTACTTTACAGACCTTCAGAGTCCTTACGGCTCTCTGTATTTACACTGACAGATCCATGCAGAGAGGCAGCCGGCAGACACAACGAGTTGGAATCACGTCTACCTGGTTTGTATTTGGCTGTGTATGCGGATAGGCTCAGCCGGGGCCCCGGAGACACATGTGCCCGATTACAACAACACGTGTTCAACACATTTCCTAGCAGCCAGGCCCTAATCTAATCCGGCTGTGGATGATCCAGACAGGCAATGGGGGAGATTTCCTAAAACTGGAGCACTCAGAATCTGTTGCAGCTGTGCATGGCAGCCAATCAGCTTCTAACTTAATTTCGTTCAATTACGCTTTGACAAATTACGCTTTGATAAAACCTGGAAGCTGATTGGTTTCTACGCAGAGCTGCACCAGATTTTGCACTCTCCAGGTTTAGTAAATAACCCTCAATGCCTCTCACATAGGAAATAAAAGGGAACATTCGCTCTACTTATTTATCAAGCACCCTTTCCGGCTACTTTGGTCACCTGCTGCTTGTTGTGACATGTTGGGCTGCCTGATATTGCGGCATGATATATTTATTTATCTGACTCATTTATATAGCGCTGACATGTTCTGTAGTGCTTTACAGAGAACACTTATGCGGCGTACACGCGGTCAGAATTTCCGATGGAAACAGTCCGATGGGAGCTTTTCATCAGATTTTCCGACCGTGTGTATGCCCAACGGTCTTTTTCTGTCGGAATTTCCGACGGACTTTGAATTGAGAACCTGTTCTCAATTTTTCCGACGGAAAACCTTTCTATCGGATTTTCCGATCGTGTGTATGCAATTCCAACACGCAAAATTCCAACGCATGCTCGGAAACAATTCGACGCATGCTCGGAAACAATTAGACGCATGCTCGGAAACAATTCGACGCATGCTCAGAAGCATTAAACTTCCCTTTTATAGTGCTGTCGAACGTGTTTTATGCCGCTGTGTTATTGACCGTCGGAATTTGGTGTGATCGTGTGTAGGCAACACAGCTTGAGTGGAATTCCATCGGAAAAACCGTCAGAGTTTTTTCCGACGAGAATTCCGATCGTGTGTACGCGGCATTAGGCACCACACTATTCGATTTTCTGCAGATTTTTGTCTTCAGATTTACCAAAAAATGTAGTGCAAGGGCCTGCCCGATTCATACCTACCAACTTTCTGAGATGGGAACAAGGGACACCCATACCTCCCAACTGTCCCTGATTTCAAGGGACTGTCCCTGATTTGGAGCAATGTCCCTCTGTCCCTCATTGCTCCTCATTTGTCCCTCATTTTGGTATGATCTATATAGTTGTACAGTGGAACCTTGGATTACAAGCATAATCCGTTCCAGGGGAATGCTCATAATCCAAAGTACTCGCATATCAAAGCGAGTTTTTCCATTGAGGTCAATGGAAATGAAAATAATTTGTTCCAGATTGACTTCAATGGGATGCAATACCTCATGCAGCCAGAGCAGGGGGGGGGGTGCCAGAGAGCCTCGAAAACGTCTAAAAAGGCCCGAGCACACTTCAGCTGAAGATAGAGATCCTGTGTTTCTGGTAAGCAAGAACACGGCTCTCTGCCTTCCCGTTTACTAGCAATCCTAGGTTCCACTGTATATAAAAATGCACTTTTTATCTTTCAAAAAAGTGTTTCCCAGCGCTAATCCTTTCATCCAAGTTAGCAAGCACCCCCTAGGGACACATTTAACCCTATGATCGCCCCTGATGTTAACCCCTTCCCTGCCAGTGTCATTAGTACAATGGCAGTGTATATTTTATAGCACTGATCACTATATTAGTGTCAGTGGTCCCCAAAAAAGTATCAAAAGTGTCACTTAGTGTCTGCAATGTCGCAGTCCAGCTATAAGTCGCTGATTGCCGACATTACTAGTAAAAAAAAAATAAAGAAATAAAAATCCCATAAATCTATCCCATAGTTTGTAGATGCTATAACTTTTGCGCAAACCTATAAATATACGGTTATTGGGATTTTTTTTTTTTAACAAAAATATGTAGCAGAATATATATTGGCCTAAATTGATGAAGGAATTCGATTTTTTACATTTTTTTATTGGATATGTTTTATAGCAGAAAGTAAAAAAATATATATATTTTTTCTAAATTTGCTCTTTTTTTGTTTATAGCGCAAAAAAATAAAAACCGCAGAGGTGATCAAATACCACCAAAAGAAAGCTCTATTTGCTGCCACCACCATGTCTCACGGTGGGGGTGGTGTGTTCAGGGTGATTTGCAGTGTTAGTTTTCTGCCTCACATAGCGTTTTGCTTTTAGGCCAAAATGTGCAATTTTGGTCTCATCTGACCAGAGCGCCTTCTTCCACATGTTTGCTGTGTCCCCCACATGGCTTCTCACAAACTGCAAACAGGACTTCTTATGGGTTTCTTTCAACAATGGCTTTCTTCTTGCCACTCTTCCATAAAGGTCAGATTTGTGGAGTGCACGACTAATAGTTGTCCTGTGGACAGATTCTCCCACCTGAGATCTCTGCAGCTCCTCCAGAGTTACCATGGGCCTCTTGGCTGCTTCTCTGATTAATGTTCTCCTTGCCCGGCCTGTCAGTTTAGGTGGACGGCCATGTCTTGGTAGGTTTGCAGTTGTACCATACTCTTTCCATTTTCGGATAATGGATTGAACAGTGCTCCATGAGATGTTCAAAGCTTGGGATATATATATATATTTTTTTATAACCTAACCCTGCCTTAAACTTCTCCACAACTGTATCCCTGACCTGTCTGGTGTGTTCCTTGGCCTTCATGATGCTGTTTGTTCACCAAGGTTCTCTAACAAACCTCTGAGGGCTTCACAGAACAGCTGTATTTATACTGAGATTAAATTACACACAGGTGGACTCTATATTTACTAATTAGGTGATTTATGAAGGCAATTGGTTCTACTTGATTTTAGTTAGGGGTATCAGAGTAAAGGGGGCTGAATACAAATGCACACCTCACTTTTCACATATTTATTTTTTTTTAAAAATTTAAAACCATTTATCATTTTCCTTCTTCTTCACAATTATGTGGCACTTTGTGTTGGTCTATCACATAAAATCTCAATACAATAAATTTTAATTTTTGGTTGTAACATGACAAAATGTGGAAAATTGCCAGGGGTATGAATACTTTTTCAAAGCACTGTAGGTACTAGAAGTAGATTCTGATTCTGGATGATAATTAAAGTGGAGTTCCACCCAAAAATGGAACTTCCGCTTTGCAGATCCCCCCCCCCCCCCCTGGTGTCACATTTGGCACCTTTCAGGGGGGAGCAGATATCTGTCTAATTTAGGTATTTGCTCCCACTTCTGGGCACAGATAGCCGCAGTATCCACGGCTATCTATACCATATCAGGCGCCTCCTCCGTCCCCCATCCCGCTGTCTTCTGGAAGACACACAGGTCCCAGCAGACAGCAGGGACCAGTGGGATCGTGCAGCGTGACTCGCATATGCGCAGTACCAGGCTGTGAAGCCGCAAGGCTTCACTTCCTGATTACCTTACAGAAGATGGCGGCGCCTCCACCCGAGAGCCGACAGATCGGCTTTGGGTGCCGACTTCGCGGGCGCCCTGGACAGGTAAGTGTCCATATTTTAAAAGTCAGCAGCTGCAGTATTTGTAGCTGCTGAAATTTTTTTTATATATTTTTGGGGGATATTTATTATAGCAAAAAATAAAAAAGAATGCGTTTTTCTTTCAAAATTGTCGCTCTTTTTTTGTTTACAGCGCAAAAAATAAAAACGGCAGGGGCGATCAAATACCACCAAAAGAAAGCACTATTTGTGGAAAAAAAAAAGGACGTCAATTTTGTTTGGGAGCCACACCGCACGACCGCGCAATTGTCAGTTAAAGCAACGCAGTGCCGAATCACAAAATGGGGCCTGGTCCTTTGGCTGCCAATTGGTCCGGTCTGAAAGTGGTTAAACATAAATGGCACTGTCCTGGAGATAAGAGGTTCCTAGAAGGTTTCATCTCCAAAAGGACAGTACCATTTTTATCAGTCATTATCCAGGATCAGCATTTCCTTCCAGGATGTCATACCTGGATTCTTTTATTTGTAACAGCAGCCCGATAACTGCTTTTTAATGATTTGTTTGCTGTATACTATGACATATCAAGAATTTATCCATACAGATTTGCGAAAATGTTCCGCTTTCATTGTTATTTCTACCACACCAGTCCTCTTATTCTGCAACAAGTCACCTCCTCTTAACTTTTGGCTTTGATAATGGGATCAGAACCTTCTATTCTCTGGTGGGGTAATTTGTAAATTGTATGAGATGTGAGTAATCAGACCCTAGTCCTGGAGCCAGCAGAAGTGGGAGCTGGAAGACCTGCATCCAGATCTGTCAGTGGGATTAGAAGGATAAAACTGTGTTTAGTTCAATAATCTGTGCCAACTGGACGCTCGTCCGTGCTCTATAAACCTCACTGTCAGCGGGGATTCACTTATGTCATAATCCTCCTAATGATTCATTTTCATTTCGTTTTCATATACTTAACAATGATCCTTATCCTCTGTTGTAGGATCACGGCTGAAAAGTAATTACTAAAATATATCAGTGTATAACATTTGTACTGTGAGCGCCCTGCAAGGACAGATGTGAAAAGAGTGCGTCAAAATTTAAAGGGAACGAACCTATCATCCAAAGAAGAGCACTTGTCAGGAGTGAGAATCCACCTACCGTATATAATCCAGTATAAGCCGAGTTTTTCAGCACATTTTATTGTGCTGAAAGTGCCCCCCTCGGTTTATACTCGAGTCAAGCTCTTTTCTGCAGCAGAGAATTACATTTTCCGACCCGAATTTGGGGCCCCAAAGTCGGTTCGGAAAATGTCATTCTCTGCTGCAGAAAAGTGCTTGACATTTTCTGAACCGTCTTTGGGGCCCTGTATCTCGGGGCCACTTGGTAATAGGAACCCCATCTTTGGATATGTTGTAGTGCTAGTTCGACTGCATTTGCATTCCAATTTGGGGTTCCTAGCACCAAGTGGCCCCAAGATATGAGGCCCCAAAGTTGGTCAACTGTGTCCATCTGAAGCAATGTTATTTCAGGACCCTTTGAGAGAATTTTGGCTGCAGATAGGGGGCATCTAAAAACCCTTAACTACCAAGTTTGAAGTTTAGGGGACCTATGGCTGCAAATGGGCACAGTGAGGCATGCAAATGGGCACAGTGAGGCTGCAAATGGGCATTGTTGACCCTCTTTTCCACTTACAGTAGCTGTGCATTTCTCACCCTAGGCTTATACTGGAGTCAATAAGTTTTTCAATTTTTTTGTGGTAAAATTAGGTGCCTCGGCTTATATTCGGATCGGCCTATACTCGAGTATATACAGTATTTTATATTTCAATGTTTTATTGAAAGTTTTTTAGAAATAACAAAGTTAGCAGATACATTTAGATCAGTCTCCAAATTTTTGCTATGACAAAGTTAGAAGTATCCAAGGTATAATTAGCCAAAGTTTTGCATAGTCTATTAGTATGGTAGAACAAACAGTAATCATAGGATATTTTCAGGTAAATCTGCTAGGCAAAAAAATCCCAGTATGTAACAAACAGTTTTAAGTATGTAAGTAACTAACTAATCCCCCCTATAATTTTAACCAGCGTTCAGCATCATAACCATATAAAGTGATGTCTCAAGCTTAAAGTGGTGTTTCCCCCTAAAAAAAAAAAATGCTTAAAATTCCTAAAAATAAATAAATAAATAAAAAAATTATTGGAAAAAAAAATGTTTACTTACCTCTAAATGCCTGTTGCTAGGGGGTTCTTCATAGTCTGCCTCCTTCGGTGCCCGGGCTGGTGACATCACTTCCCCTCGGCGCAGGAAGGGCTCCCTCCTGTCAGTCATATGGGACAC
Source organism: Lithobates sylvaticus (assembly GCA_028564925.1). NCBI lineage: Eukaryota > Metazoa > Chordata > Amphibia > Anura > Ranidae > Lithobates > Lithobates sylvaticus. Next base: position 729,987,129 of record CM053026.1, read on the forward strand.
GTAACAGGTCCCAGATGACTGCGCGGCCAATCACGGTTGCAATGCCGGCGCCGCCGACTGGATCGGGGGGCGAGCGGAGCTTCAACCCCCTGCATCGCTGGACCCTGGAACAGGTAAGTGTCCGATTATTAAAAGTCAGCATCTGCAGTATTTGTAACTGCTGACTGACTTTTAAATTTTTTTTTTTTTAGGGATACTCCTCTTTAAGCATGGTATATTTAGGTAAATGAAGATGAAGGAACGGTCGATGGGGGGGGGGGGGGGGGGGGGGGGTAATGGATAAAACATAGTAGGGGACTTTGGTATCATATATTTATAATAGCAGTATCAGAAACTTGGTGGAGTTCTAAGGCAACCCAATAAGTAAAGTATCGGGTTTAATCTACAAATAGACAAAAGTGGAGAGAAAAAGGAAAGCAGAGATATTGAAAAAGGAAAGAGGAAGAAGAGGAATATAAGAGGGTCAATCTAGAGCTTGTTAGGGAACCGAAATGTAGCGGATCCACGGGTCCCAAATTTTATCAAATTTTTTGGAGGTATTATGGAGTGTGTGAGTAAATTTGTCATTTACCATAATCCAGTTAATTTTATTTCTAACATAAGCTAGCGGGATACTTGTTTGTTTCCAATGCCTGGCCACTGTAATCCTTGACGCTAATAATATATATGTAATTAATTTAGTTAATTTCCTGGGTATCTCTTCGGGTAATCTGCGGAATATGGCCTCTTCTGGGGATCTACGGACGTTTACTCCTGTCATTGAATTTATTAAATTAAATATCCTAATCCAAAATCTAACCACCAGGGGGCATTGCCACCAAATATGGTACATTGTCCCTGATTGGCCACAGCGTCGAAAGCAATTAGGTGATGCGGATGGATGCATTTTAGCTACCTGAGTTGGGACCAAGTACCAACGTAACAATGTTTTATAGTTGGCCTCGATTAGCATGGTATTGATAGAGATTTTGGATAGGCTATAAGCAATTTCTTGCCATTCACTTAGGTCAAAACTAAGGTTCAGATCTTTTTCCCATTGCTTCATATAGGAAAGGTTTGAAGTAGGTTCAGTGAGGGAAGTATAGACCACGGATAATCGTCCCTTCCATTGACTCCTTGCCTGACATGATAACTCGAACATTGTAAGCGGTTCAATGATTAGATTAAGTTTGCGTCTGACAAAGGGTGTAATTTGGTTATATCGAAATATTTTGCTGGTAGGTATCTGCATCTTGTCTTTAAAATGCTGTAAAGAGTATACCTGATTATCATTAAGGTAGTCACCAATTCTCAGCAAACCTTTATTAAGCCACCAGTGAAATGACTGTGGTGCCAACCCGGGTAGAAACTCTGGATTACAGAAGACAGGAGCTAAAGGTGTGTGTGAGGATGATAAGGATACCCGATGACGTACTCTATCCCAGACCGCCAGTGAATGCAATAAAGAAGGGCATAGTATAGGGTGGTGTAATCGGCTGGGGAGCCACATCAATGCCCCTATGGCCAAGGGGTGGCAGGAGAGTGCCTCCAGAGAGACCCAAAGAGGCGCAGGGCCTGTAGCAGTAGTTTGGGCAAGCTGGGAAATTTGGGTGGCTTGAAAGTAGTTTAGTAAATTAGGAAGCCCAAGACCCCCCTTTAACTTTGGTGCATATAGGATCTGTTTGTTCATGCAAGGTCTTTTATTGCCCCAAATGAAGCAGAGAACCTCGGCTTGTAAACACTGTAGATCTCCTCTGGGGACTGTCACTGGTAGGGTTCTAAAGTAATAAAGTATCCTGGGTAAAAGTGTCATCTTGACCGAGTTGATTCTGCCAAACCATGATAGGGACTCGTCTGCCCAACTGCGAAGGTCTTCTTTAAGTTTTCTAAACAATAGGGGATAATCAGCTTTATAAAGAGTCTCCATCCACCTATTGTAATATGACATTAGAAATATAATAGGAATGGACTTATATTAAACTAGAACGGTATTTAACAGAGTGACTCATCTACCGGCATACACATTCGAGGCACATACTGTACTGAAAGTCCCAAAACAGATGTGCAGATAATTGGACCTTCCAGTCACATTTCAAGTCTACATAAATACATTTATGACATGTCACAATAGACAGCAGCAATGTTGAATTAGTTGACGAAAATATTTTTATCATAATTTTCAGCAGCGCCATGTTTCCAGTGATGAAAACTAAATTAAATTTGCTCCAAATTTTCATCAATTGAGGGAGGGACGTTTACTCATGGGAGCTTCTGGTTTCTTCGGAGCTCAAAGCCCGTGAGTGTTTCCCCTCCCAGCAAGTAAGTTTGCAACCATAGCGTGCTTAGGGGTGTGCTTAGCGCTGTGCCGAAATACAGTCCTTCTCGGACCACTGTCCAGAGCACTGTGCAGCATTGACAGGTCTCTCGACCATCCAAAGCACTGTGTGCGGCATTATTACAGGACTCCACAGACAGACAACCATCCAGAGCACTGGGTGCATTACAGGCCTCCTCAGACCGTCAAGAGTACTGTGCGTGGCATTATTACAGGACTCCTCAGACAGACAACCATCCAGAGCACTGTCTGTGCCATTACAGGCCTCCTCAGATCACCGTCCAGAGCACTGGGTGCATTACAGGCCTCCTCAGACCATCAAGAGCACTGTGTGCATTACAGACCTCCTCAGACCACCATCCAAAGCACTGTGCAGCATTGACAGGCCTCCTAACCATCCAGAGCACTGTGTGTGGCATTATTACAGGCCTCCTCAGTCAGACCACCTTCCAGAGCACTGTGTGCATTAAAGGTCTCCCCAGACCATCACGAGCACTGTGTGCACTACAGGCCTCCTCAGACCATCAAGAGCATTGTGTGCATTACAGGCATCCTCAGACCACCATCCAGAGCACTGTGCAGCATCGATGTGCCTCCTAACCACCCAGAGCACTGTGTGTGTGGCATTATTACAGGCCTCCTCAGTCAGACTACCTTCCAGAGCACTGTGTGCATTTAAGGTCTCCCCAGACCATCAAGAGCACTGTGTGCATTACAGGCCTCCTCAGACCACCGCCCAGATCACTGTGTGCATTACAGGTCTCCCCAGTCCATCCAGAGCACTGTGTGCATTACCGACCTCCTCAGATGACCATCCAGAGCACTGTGTGCATTACAGGCCTCCTTAGACCACTGCCCAGTCCATCCAGAGCACTGTGTGCATTACATGCCTCCTCAGATGACAGCAGAGAGCACTGTGTGCAATACAAGCCTCCTCAGATGACCGTTCAGAGCACTGTGTGCATTACAGGCCTCCTCAGATGACCACCCAGAGCACTGTGTGCATAACAAGCCTCCTCAGATGACCACCCAGAGCACTGTGTGCATTACAGGCCTCCTCAGATGACCACCCAGAGCACTGTGTGCATTACAAGCCTCCTCAGATGACCGTTCAGAGGACTGTGTGCCTTACAGGCCTCCTCAGATGACCACCCAGAGCACTGTGTTCATTACAAGCCTCCTCAGATGACCATTCAGAGCACTGTGTGCATTACAGGCCTCCTCAGATGACCAGCCAGAGCACTGTGTGCATTACAGGCCTCCTCAGACTGTCCAGAACACTGTGCATTACAGGCCTCCTCAGATAATCCAGATTACAACTTAACTAAACCCATTCGATTTTAGTCAACTAAAACCTACTGGAGATTTTGGTTGACTAAAATATGACTACAACTAAAACAATTCAGATGACTAAAATACGACTACAACGAAAATGGCATTTTAGTCAAAAGACTATGACTAAAACTAAATTGAAATACAACGTTAAAATTAACATTGGACAGCAACAGTATAATAAAAATAAAATAAAAAAAAAGATGAGTCCTTAATCATTAAAAAGCCATTCTTGAGCTTCAAGTCTAAAGACTTTGCCTAGGCTGAGATGTCATCAGTCTGCTGCAGGCAGGAGGATCCATTCCTCAGTCTTCTCTCCTCTAGTACCCAACAAAGCGGGGTCTTCACGCACCAGCGGGTTGAGTGAAGAAAAACAAAACAAGTGATGTTGATGCAGGGGTCTCCCCTGCTGCACTACTGTATTCTGAAAGCAGGGACTCCCCTCCCCCTGTCAGAATACACAGATCAGATTGGGGCATCGTTAACAATGTATTGGCACCCGCAGAACATTGAAAAATGCGTGTGCCTTTCGCGCACCGCTTCTGGTGTGAACCAGCCCTGAAGGCCCCTGGCACATAGGGGGTGTCTAGCTGCTGTGCACCCCTTCCAGTGCCAAGGAGAGACAGGTATGCAGTATTCAGCTCAAGGTCTTCTGAGTTCCATGAATTCATCCCTGAATTACAGGGCTCTAAATGTGAGTAGCACTTAGCACAGCGTTCAGCCACAACCAGCCACAGCATGCCATAGACTTTGATAGGCTGCACCTGTCCTTCCTGGGCACATTAAAATGCTGCGGGGAGTGCGCAGCAGCTAGATGTCCCTCTGCGCAAGGAGCCTAAAATGTATGTTTGTTCATTAAAAAATTTGCTTTCTACCAGAAACATAATTTTAGCTCCTTTATAAAAAAAAACTAATCATAAGATTGTAGAAGAACTTTTCTGTGCCACCCATATCTATCTATTTATCTATCGACCCTCCCTCTTAGATTGTAACCTCTAAAGTGCAGGGCCCTCTGATTCCTACTGTATTAAAACTGTATTGTAATTGTACTGTCTGCCCTTATGTTGTAAAGCGCTGCGCAAACTGTTGGCGCTATAATAATAGTCATCTACAGCAGCGCTCTCGGTGGCCTGTGGGCCAGATGCATCCCTTTTCTTGCCTTTATCCAGCCCTTGGGGCCCCGTTCATACCACTGATTAAGGCACTAAAATTCCTCCCACTGACACCAACAATGAGGCACCATTTCTTCCACTGACACCAATGATGGGGCACCATTCCTCACACAGACATCAATCATGAGGCACTATTTTTCCCACTGACATCAATGATAGGGCACTATTCCTTCCACTGACCCCAATGATGGGGTATTATTCCTTCCACTGACACCAACAATGGGGCACTATTCCTCCAACTGACACCAACGATGGGTCGTAAATTCCTCCCACTGACACCAATGACGGGGTACTATTCCTTCCACTGACACCAGCGTTGGGGTACTATTCCTCCCACTGAACCCAATGATGGGGTACTATTCCTTTCACTGACACCAACAATGTGACACTATTCTTTCAACTAACACCAATGCGGGGCACTATTCCTCCAACTTACAACAATGATGGGGCACTATTCCTCCTCCTACTGACCACAGGCTCTATGTATTTTTTTTTAACTGCCACTAACCAACAAGCCTGAGGCATGGTCTACTCTCACTGACCACAGTCTGGCCCTCAAAGTCTGAGGAACAGTGAACTGGCCCTTTGTTTAGGAAGTTTGGAGACCCCCTTTTCTGCAGTATGTCCATGTCTTCATGGACCTTGCTTTGTGCACAGTCTTGTTGGAACAGGAAGGGGGCATCCCCAAACTGTTCCTACAAAGTTGGGAGCATGAAATTGTCCAAAATGTCTTGGTATACTTAAAAGTTCCCTTCAATGGAGCCCAACCTCTGAAAAACAACCCCACACCATAATCCCTTCTCCAGCAAATGATTTGGACCAGTACACAAAGCAAGGTCCATAAACACATGGATGAGTGAGTTTGGGGTGGAGGAACTTGGCTGGCCTGCACAGAGTCCTGACTTCAACACGATAGAACACCTTTGGGATGAATTAGAGTGGAGACTGCAAGCCAGGCCTAGTCGTACATCATCAGTGCCTGACCTCACAAATGCGCTTCTGGAAGAATGGTCAAACATTTCAATAGACACACTCCTAAACCTTGTGGACAGCCTTCTCAGAAGAGTTGAAGCTGTTTATAGCTGCAAAGGGTGGGCCAACTTAATATTGAACAATACGGACTAAGACTGAAATGCTATTAAAGTTCATGTGCATGTAAAGCCAGGTGTCCCAATACTTTTGGCAATATAGTCTATCTATCTATGTCTATAGCAATGAACATAAAACCTCCCTACACATACAGCAGTGGCGGCTGGTGTGGACACAAACTGAAAATTTTAAAACTGTGCCCATCAAATGCAGCCTCACTGTGCCCATAATATGCAGCCTGACTGTGCCAATCAATTGCAGCCTCACTGTGCCCATCATATGCAGCACAGTGAGGCCTACTGTGCCTGTCACAGTAGGCCAATCACATCCACATTTCAAGTAAAAATAAAACCACTGTCCTCAGAGCCCCTTTTTACATCAGATGTCACAATCAGAGTCCCCCATTACAGCAGGTGTCCCCCTTTACATCAGGTGTACCAATCAGAGTCCTCCTTTACAACAGGTGTCCCCATCAGTATCCCCCTTTACATCAGGTCCCCCTCAGAATCCTCCTTCATAGTAGATGTCACCATCAGAGTCCCCCTTTATAGCAGATGTCACCATCAGAGTCCCCCTTCACATCAGATGTCCCCATCAATGTCCCCCTTTACAGCAGATGTCACCATCAGAGTCCCCCTTTATAGCAGATGTCACCATCCGAGTCCCCCTTCACATCAGGTGTCACCATCGGAGTCCCCCTTCACATCAGGTGTCACCATCGGAGTCCCCCTTCACATCAGGTGTCACCATCGGAGCCCCCCTTTACAGCAGATGTCCCCATCAGAGTCCCCCTTTACATCAGATGTCCCCACCAGAGTCCCTCTTTACATCAGAGGGCCCCATCAGAGTCCCCCTTTACAGCAGATGTCCCCATCAGAGTCCCCCTTTACAGCAGATGTCCCCATCAGCATCCCCCTTTACATCAGGTCCCCCTCAGAATCCTCCTTTATAGTAGATGTCCCCATCAGAGTCCCCTTTACAGCAGATGTCACCATCAGAGTCCCCCTTTATAGCAGATGTCACCATCAGAGTCCCCCTTCACATCAGATGTCCCCATCAATGTCCCCCTTTACATCAGATGTCCCCATCAGAGTCCCCCTTTACATCAGATGTCCCCATCAGAGTCCCCCTTTACATCAGATGTCCCCATCAGAGTCCCCCTTTACATCAGATGTCCCCATCAGAGTCCCCCTTTACATCAGATGTCCCCATCAGAGTCCCCCTTTACAGCAGATGTCCCCATCAGAGTCCCCCTTTACAGCAGATGTCCCCATCAGAGTCCCCCTTTATAGTAGATGTCCCCATCAGAGTCCCCCTTCACATCAGATGTCCCCATCAATGTCCCCCTTTACAGTAGATGTCACCATCAGAGTCCCCCTTCACATCAGATGTCCATATCAATGTCCCCCTTTACATCAGATGTCCCCTTTAGAGTCCCCCTTTACATCAGATGTCCCCATCAGAGTCCCCCTTTATAGCAGATGTCACCATCAGAGTCCCCCTTTATAGCAGATGTCACCATCAGAGTCCCCCTTCACATCAGATGTCCCCATCAATGTCCCCCTTTACAGTAGATGTCACCATCAGAGTCCCCCTTCACATCAGATGTCCATATCAAAGCCCCCCTTTACATCAGATGTCCCCATCAGAGTCCCCCTTTACATCAGATGTCCCCATCAGAGTCCCCCTTTACATCAGATGTCCCCATCAGAGTCCCCCTTTACATCAGATGTCCCCATCAGAGTCCTCCTTTACATCAGATGTCCCCATCAGAGTCCCCCTTTACAGCAGATGCCCCCATCAGAGTCCCCCTTTACAGCAGATGCCCCCATCAGAGTCCCCCTTCACATCAGATGTCCCCATCAGAGTCCCCCTTCACATCAGATGTCCCCATCAGAGTCCCCCTTTACAGCAGATGTCCCCATCAGAGTCCCCCCTTTACAGCAGATGTCCCCATCAGAGTCCCCCTTTACATCAGATGTCCCCATCAGAGTCCCCCTTTACAGAAGATGACCCCCCCCCCCCTTGTACTCACAGCCCTCACAGCAAGTCACCTGTCATCCACCTTCAGAGGAGTCAGGGAAGTGAAGGCAGGGGACCCGCCAATCACTAACCACAGCAGGGAACAGTGTTATAATTGGAGTGTTCTGGGCGCTCTCCTCCCCGAGAACTTTCTAAAGGAAGCCAATAGAGCTTCTTGTATGCAATCAGACTTGCCAGTATTTTTTTATTTTATTTTCTAATTTTTTTTTTCTGCTGAGAAGCTTTGGGGGGGGGGGGGGGGGGTCTATGGCGCCCCCTATGGGTGGGCAGCCATGGACATACAGTATATAGTTTACATATTCCTTGCATGTATCAGTGTGTTGATGTAGTTTGGTTTTCTCTTAGACAGGCAGAGGATTTGACTTAGAGGCCAGGAGATTGCGGAGGTCATGACATGAAAGGAGTCGTTCTGGGAGATGATAGGTGATGGAGCTGACGGGGTCTCTTTGTAGTGAAGGGTGTAAATTGAAAGCAGCAGGACAGGTCAGATTCTTAAAATGAGAACCTTACTACAAGCCTGTGACCCCCCTAACCTCTCCCCGCCCTGATTTAGTGACTACTACATCTGCACTGTACGGAGATATTCTGTCTTTATATCTCACATTATTCCGCATTAACAACGAGCCACTTAGAATTCCGGAGCCAATCAGCCCAATCTAAGACACTTAAACCAATTCATTAACACATGAGATAATGCATATGATTATTACAGAAGCAATTGTTTTTTAATTATCTGTTTCAATCTGCACCTAGTCGGAATTTCTAGTCGGAGATTTTCTAAACCCTAGTTCTCTGTCTGTAGGCGTTTTCCAGCCCAGTTAGGCCAGCCATACGCGGTGCAAATTTCTTTCCAGCAACCACGGGGTTACAGGGAAGAAATTTTGCAGGATTCTCCCATCAACACAGTCAATGTTAACAGGGGAATCCCTCCTGCCGGGCCCTTGTCTTCTCCTGGCGGGGTCCGCAGGGAGAAGACAGTGATTATTGCTAGCGGCTATAGTAGCCGCTAGCAATAATCGCAAGAGAATCCGGCAGGCTGTTTTTTCCCAAGTTGATCGATCAATCAACTTGGTACATTCAGCCTGCCCATTGGCCGATATTCAAACCATGTAGGACGGCCTTATTCTGTAATTGGCTCACTGCCTCCCCCAGAAGACTGCACAGAGCTAGAAGTCAAATTGCAAGCATCCCTGGTGTCCCTAGGCATAGCTGTGTGGGGAGGTAGAGGGGAGGTTGTGGGTGAGGGGTCTTGGAGGGAGGGGGGGTGGCACTGAAATCAAGGGGGTGTGCAGCCTACCCCACCACCCCCCTAGATACAGCCTGGCAGCATTTACTTGCCTGGCACTATTGGGAGTCCCTGTATTCATTGCTGCTGGTGCTATTACAAAATCTGCAGCCCCAGCATCCCTCCAGCCGTGCCTGTGCCTGGATTCTCAATGCCAGCCACCGTGGCTGCTGTGCTTGCACGGCATCCCTCCATACATGCTTGCATGGTGTCTCTCCAGATCAGTTTGGATCACATGCTGAGCTCCTTTGAGCCACAGGTTGGACACCCCTGGTTTAACCACTTCAGCCCGGAAGGATTTGCCCCCTTAATGACCAGGCCATTTTTTGCGATACGGCACTGCGTTGCTTTAACTGACTATTGCACGGTCGCTGTACCCAACCAAAATTAACATGCTTTTTTTCCCCACAAATAGAGCTTTCTTTGATCACCTCTGTGTTTTTTATGTTTTGAGCTATAAACAAAAAAACAGAAAATCGCCCCGGGACTTTAAATTAAGTGAATGCAGTTAACCAACAATTGACAGAGTAAATGCAGTCTCAAAATGTATTAAAATTGTCATTCAAACATGAATCATAGCCAAGCCACTGAAATGATACATACAGTAAAAAATGTCATTATACGTATCATGATATAAAATGTAAATTGCAAAGTACACAGGCATGAAGAGTAACCCAACACATTTCGCAAAACCATGCTTGCTTCATCAGGGGTAGATGTGTACCATCTATGTGTTGCTACTTATTTGATTCATTATACCCCCTACACATGTACTACACACGCATCTACCCCTGATGAAGCGATCATGGTCTTGCGAAACGGGTTGGGTTACTCTTGATGCCTGTGTACTTTGCAATTCCAATTTTATACCATGATACATGTAATGACATTTTTTTATTGTATGTATCATTTCAGTGGCTTGGCTATGATTCATGTTTATGTTTGCATGACAATTTTAATAAATTTTGAGACTGCATTTACTCTGTCAATTGTTGGCTAACCACATTCACCTCATTTAAAGTCCCGGGGCGATTTCCTGCTTTTTGTTGCATATATTTAGATGGAGGTGGTTTGCGGGTGACACCAGACCTTTTCCTTTTTGTCTATAAACAAAAAAAGACAATTTTGAAAATTTTTTTACTTTTTGCTATAATGAAAACAAAAACACATTTCTTCATCAGTTTAGGCCAATATGTATTCTTCTACATATTGATTGGTTTGCGCAAAAGTTATAGTGTCTACAAAATAGGGGATCGATTTATGGCATTTTTATGATTTTTTTACTAGTAATGTCGGCGATCTGCGATTTTTATCAGGACTGTGACATGGACGGTGGACAGATCGAACACTTTTGATACTTTTTTGTGACCAGTGACATTTATACAGCGATCAGTGCTATAAAAATGCACTGATTACTGTGTAAATGTCACTGGCAGGGAAGGGGTTAACGCTAGGGGGCGATCAAGGGGTTAAATGTGTTCCCTCATGTGTGTTTCTAACTGTGGGGGATGGGACTGACTGGAGGAGGAGACAGATCGCTGTTCCTAATTACTAGGAACAGCAGGTCTGTCTCTCCTCCCCTGTCAGAACGGGGATTTGTGTGTTTACATACATAGATCCCCGTTCTGGCTCTCGTGCCCACGGGTGGCCGGCAGACGCATGCACATTGGGTCCTCCGCCGCGCCTGCTATGGCTCTTAAAGGAGCTGACATACAGGTATGGCGATTCACGCAAAACTCCCAACCTGCAGCAGTAAATGTAGGTGAGCTGGTGGGCAAGTGGTTAAAGTGGTTGTAAACCCCCCAGAGACATTTTTACATATATGTAAGCCTATAATAAGGCTTACCTACATGTACTGAAAATATATATAGATAATATTTACCGTGTAGTGTGCCGACGGTATCATCGGCACATGCGCAGTGAAGAAACGGCCCTCAGTGCCGTTTCTTTTCCAGCGTGTGCCGTGACTGGGCGCTCCCGGGAGTGATGTCACGTGGCTCCGGCCAGTCACAGAGCCGGAGTCTGCAGCCCCATGAAGAAGAGGGGCGAAGATAGATGCTTCCACCAGCGGGGACATTGTGGACATTGCATTGCCACATAATGGGCTAGTATGCGATGCATACTAGCCCATTATGCTTTTACTGTGCAGGGCAATAAAGAGGAAGTCATTTTAGAAAAGGAACGGAAATGCTATTAATGAGATCAAAGGTGCTGCACACCCCAAATATACATGAAATGGAAAGATTTCCCCATGGGGGTTTATTGCCAGCAAAACATTAATTAATTAAATTTGTTCTTTCTTTTTCAAAATACACAAAGACATAGCATGATATAAACACTGGGACTGGAGTGTTTGCCGCACCAGTTGGATCCTTTGGCAGTCTCTGGGCACAGCAATCAGGAGTCCCATTTGTTTAGCCGTCAGTGGTAAATATAAACACATTTTAATCATAAAAATAGTTTGTACTAATATTAAATATGCACATCTTTGATAGTATTGTTTTTTTTTTTTTTAAATCATCTCATTGCCACAATGCATTCTCTTTTATAGTTCTTCTCTCTATATTCCCCCAGAAGAAGACCCCTACTTCTAAGGTCGAAACGTGTCGGGGAGCATAGTATGATAACATAATTGTTTATATCATGCTATGTCTTTGTGTATGTACTCACGGCTGTATTATCATGTACATGTTTTAGCTTTATGTCCAGAGCTCATGTTTTAATATATCAATGTCCTTTTTGTATTTTTTACTAAATGAAATGTATACTTTTTTGAAAAAGAGAGAACAAATTTCATTAACCACTTTCAGACCGGACCAATTTGCAGCCAAAGGACCAGGCCCCTTTTTGCGATTCGGCACTGCGTCGCTTTAACTGACAATTGCGCGGTCGTGTGACGTGGCTCCCAAACAAAATTGACGTCCTTTTTTTCCCACAAATAGAGCTTTCTTTTGGTGGTATTTGATCGCCCCTGCGGTTTTTATTTTTTGCGCTATAAACAAAAAAAAGTGCGTCAATTTTGAAAAAAAACGCATTCTTTTTTATTTTTTGCTATAATAAATATCCCCCAAAAAATATATAAAAAAACTTTTATTTTCCTCAGTTTAGGCCGATACTTATTCTTCTACATATTTTTGGTAAAAAAAAAAAATTGCAATAAGCGATTATTGATTGGTTTGCGCAGAAGTTATAGCGTTTACAAGATAGGGGATAGTTTTATAGCATTTTTATTAATAATTTTTTTTTATTAGTAATGGCGGCGATCAGCGATTTTTATTGTGACTGCGACATTATGGCGGACACATCAGGCATTTTGGACACATTTTTGGGACCATTTTCATATATACAGCAATTAATGCTATTTAAATGCATTGATTCCTGTATAAATGACACTGGCAGTGAAGGGGTTAACCACAAGGGGGCAGTGTAGGGGTTAAGTATGCCTAGGGGTGTGTTTCTTACTGTGGGGGGGGGGGGCGTGGCTGTCAGCTAGTGAATGCTGATCTCTGCTCCAATCACAGGAAGCAGAGATCGGCGTCACTAGTTGCTAGGCAGAACGGGGAGATTTCCGCATCTTCCCGTTCAGCCTTCCCGTGAGACGATCGCGGGTGTCCCCGCGGCGATCGAGTCCGCGGGACCCGCGACCAGCCCTTACGGGGGTCCCGACCGGCGCGGGAGCGTGCCGCTCCCGGCGCGCTCCCGATGGCACGACAGCCATTAAGGAGGGACTTGTATATACGCCCTCCTGCCTGTACGTGCCATTCTGTCGACGTATATCGTCGTGCGCCGGTCGGGAACCCGTTAATTAATGTTTTGCTGGCAATAAAACCCCATGGGGAAATCTTTCCATTTCATAAAGAGGAGGTAATGCCCATCAGGGTTTACTTCCTCTTTAGAGCCTAACATATGATTTTTTACTTTTTTGTTTTTTTATATATATATTTTTGGGAAATTAAGACTCTCTCAATGTTGTTCATACCCAGCCCTTCCTTCACTGCTTGGTAATGATCTCACTGGAGCCATGCACCTTCTGATATATAAGACAGCCATGGCATCGCTATATTTTATTTTTATTTATATTCCCAAGCCAACATTTTCTAGTAACACTACGAGAAAATGAGTTATTGTTGACCTTTATTTGTGATGCATCAAAAAGAACAGACAATCGGCTCCCCCATTGGTGACAAATAAAGGCCAATGGTTATCACGACCCAAGTGCACCATCATATCCCATGTGTTCTTGCTGTTACTGATGGATTTGTAACAAATACACTGTTGCAACTTCTCAATCTCTTCATTGAATAGATCACAGTTGAGCCAGAGCCAAAGAAAGGAAGGATTTATAAAACTGCTACAAGTTGTGACTTTGTAGAGAACAAGCCAAGATCTTTGTAGCTGCAATGAGTGGAAAGGATGTGATATCTACACACCGGGGTGCCTGAAGGGTAGAAGAAAACAAGGGGTGATCCATGTCATTCAAGCCAACACATCAGCTTTGAATTAAGCCAACCTTAAGTCATAAAAGGAAAGATTTATGTAATATGGAGAATTTACTGTCTGTTTCCCATTAGTGCATTTTTCTCGCCCCTTGTCCCAAAGACACAGAAGGGGGTAAGTGGAGATCATTTAAAGCTGAAGTTTCATCTATATTCCCTATTTCTTCCTTTCCCCATCAACATGCTAATGACGCTTTTTAAATAAAATCCTTCCATTTTCATTATATATCGTTATTTAAACCAAGTGACATCATCACTAGCTTTTCTATTCAATGCAGGCTGATTATGGATGGGGGTATGGGGCTGGCAGGGTGCTGTACATAGCTTCCCGAAAACATCACAGCACCCATTGTCAGTGGTCCTCACAAGACCCCCTAGCCCCTGCTTCTTTTTGGGCGACAAGCTTCATGTGATTTTTAAAAGGTGCGCTTTGCTGCAATTCTGCACGGCAACTGAAGCAAAATGGCACCCAAACGCACGTTACGTGTTTTGCAGCAATTGCCACAGGATTTGGAATTATGGGCGATTCTGCCCGTGGCTCCAATTGGCAAAGGGTGAATGGGGTCTTAGCTCCGGAAACACGGTCGGACATTCCGATCACCAAATCCGTCGGATAATTTCCGACGGATTTTGTCCAAAACTGGTGTTGCACACACACGGTTGGACAAAGTTGTCGGAAAATTGGATCATTCTAAATGAGGTGACGTACAAAACGTACGATGGTACTACGTACAGGGCAGTAGCCAATAGCTTTCGTCTCCAAATTTCTTCTGAGCATGCGCGGCACTTTGTGCGTCGGAATTCTCTACACACGATTGGAAAAAGTCAGATCGGATTTTGTTGTCGGAAAATTTTAGATCCTGCTCTCAAATTTTTTTCCCTCAGAAATTCCGACGGAAAAAGTACGCTAGAGCCCACACATGGTCGGATTTTCCGACAACATAATCCGATCGGACTTTTTCCATCGGAATATCCGACCGTGTGTACGGGGCATTAGGGTATCATCCATGTACAGACCTATTTAGTCCGGCTCCATTTTTCCTATATGTTAGTCCTATTTCAGCATTGCTCTGACCTTGTGTGTTCTATAAAAATTCTGCTGAGAACTGTTTTTCCTTAACACAGACACACCTATTGCTGGCACTGTTTCTATTCCACACTGACAGGTAAAGAATGCTGTGCATTGTGTATACATCACACACGAGGGTATAGACACAGTCACTCCCTGCAAGTCTGAATGTCTCTATAAACTTTAAAAAGTAAATAAAAGGGGAAAAAATGAAATTAAAGGAAGGAAAAAATAAAAGGGAAAAAAAGGAAATTAAAAGGAAGGAAACAATAAAAGGGAAAAAGTGAAAGGACAGGAAAGGTAAATAAAGGATAGAGAAGGAAAGCAGTGGAAAGGAAAGGGAAAGAAAAATAAAGAGGAGTGTTATGCCCCGTACACACGGTCGGAAAATCGGACCACAAAATTCTGACGGATTTAGTCCGACACTGGTGTTGCATACACACGGTCGGACAAAGTTGGCGGAAAATCCGATCATTCTGAACGTGGTGACGTTTGTTGCCTACGACGGAACTACGTAGAGGCTAGTAGCCAATAGCTTTGGTCTTGTAATGTGATCTGAGCATGCGTAGCACTTTGTCCGTCGGAATTCGCTACACACGATCGGAATTGGTGTGATCGGACTTTGTTGTCAGAAAATTTATAGAGCAGGAGATAAAACTTTGTCCGTCGGACAATCCGATGGGAAATGTCCGATGGTGCCTACACACGGTCGGAATTTCCGACAACATTGTCCGATAGGACAGAATCCATCAGAAAATCCGATCGTGTGTATGGGGCTTAAGAATGGAAAAAAAAGAAAATGAAGAAAAGGAAACCAAAAGGGAGGAAGATAAATGTGTGGGAAAAAGATAAAGGGAAGGGAAAGAAAAAGGAGTGAAAGGAAATTAAAAAAAAATGAAGAACTCACAGCCACCCACATATGGTTTGGAAGTTTAAACTACCAGTCGTTGAGTATACTAAGGTCATAATGGGCCTCTGGGGTAATCCCCCCCCCTTTTTTTTATTTTCTTAATTTTTCTGTACTTTCCCTCCCTCATATCTTGCCAATCCCCTTTACCCCTCATTTCGTTCTCCAACTTCTCTGTCTTCCACCCTTTATGGTCTTATCTTCTTTTTTTTCCCATTCTCCCTGCAATACAGGTCCCCCTCCTCCCTTCTTGGGCAGTACCGAAAAAGCAGCTGTAGTATCCAGAAAATGATATATTCACAATTTCCAACAAATTTCCATAAGCTTTATTGAGATTCTTTTTAAATGGTCCAACATTCCCTTTATCATTTTTGAGCAGGGCTCGACAAATGCCCAGCTCATGCCCAGGTGAGCAATTCCTATTAGACATGGGAGTTGTCAAAAAATTTGTTTTGTTTCGTTCTGTTCCGTATAAAAAAAAAAAATCGTAATTCGTGTACGAAATTTAATTTGGATTTGTACGAAATACGAATTTCGTACGAATCGTTACAAATCGTTAATATCGTTACGAATCGTTATGAATATCATCACTCTACGAATAATAACGAATTATCCGAAAACGTATTAACGTTATATAGGTAGCACAAGTCTATTGTCTATTGTTCACCAATCACTCAGAGGAAGTACGAAATCCGAAATTTCGTTTACGAATGCGAAATTTCGTATTTCGTACTTCCTCTGAGTGATTGTTGAACAATAGACAATAGACTTATGTGTTATGTAACGTTAATACATTTTTGGATAATTCGTTATTATTCATAGAGTGTCGATATTCGTTATACTGAATCTCGAATTCATTGGAATCATTCGTTATATCCGCTATAATTTCTTTCTAATTAGTTGAAATTCATCCTTTGGTAGTTTGGATTCGGATAATTTGGATCCGAAATTCGTAAACGAAATTTCGTATTTCGTACAGAATTCGTATTCGTAAAAATTCGTAATTCGGATTCGTACGAATTTCGAAAAATTCGCACGAATTTCCGATACGAAACTAATCGCACATGTCTAATTCCTATTGCCTGATTCCCTGGACCTGTAGTTCCAGGCGCCAGATAGCTGGTTGTCAACCGTTCAGTCGAATAGTTCTGGGAGGACATCTATTGACACCAGGCGCCAGGTCGACTAGAAATTGCATCCTGGCGCCTGGGCTTTTGTCAGCTCATTCCCAGGCAAGTCATTCCTATTGCCTGATGCCCCAGACCTGCAGTTCCAGGCGCCAGGCAACTGGTTGCCAACTACTTGGTTGGCTAGTTCTGGGAGGATGTCTGTTGACATCCTCTCAGAACCTCACAAGCTCCAGGGGCGTGCTCTGTGATCGCTGGGTCCTTTGGACACAGCTGATCACAGATCGAGGTAAAGGGCCAATCTCATCAGCCCTTTACCATGTGATCACCTATGTCCAACTCCAAACAGACTGTCACAACATGAGGAAAGGAGAGCCGGTAACCAGCAAATCTGACAGGCACATTTACACTGATAGTTAGTGCCCCGATTATCAGTGCAGCCCATCAGTGCCACCCATCAGTGCCACTTATCAGTGCCTATCAATGCCACCCATCAGTGCCCATCAGTGCCACTTATCAGTGCCCATCAATGCCACCCATCAGTGCCCATAAGTGCCACCTATCAGTGCCCATCAATGCCGCCCATCATTGCCCACCAGTGCCACCTATCAGTGCCCATCAGTGCTACCTATCCTGTGTGTAAACCTGTGTCATGCATCTGTAAAGATACACTTCAGGGCTACATAAGAGGAGGGGTTTGTCATTGAAAATAAAGCTTTATTGGTTAAAAAAAAAAAAAAGTGGCCTGTCCATTGGGGGAGCAGTGATCTCTGTCATGTTGTAGTGAGCCCAATCCCCCCACAGTTAGAACACATCCAGGGAACACACTCAACCCCTTGATCGCCCCCTAGTGTTTAACCTCTTCCCTGCCAGTGTCATTTATACAGTAGTCAGTGGCTATTTGTAGCTCTGATCGCTGTAAAAATGTCAGTGGTCCCAAAATAGTTTCAAAAGTGTCCGATCTGTCCGCCATAATGTTGCAGTCCAGATAAAAATCGCAGATCGCCGCCATTACTAGTAAAAAAAAATTATAATAAAAATGCCATAAATTTATCCTCTATTTTGTAGACGATATAACTTTTGTGCAAACCAATCATATTGATTGGTTTGCGCAAAAGTTATATCGTCTACAAAATAGGGGATACATTTATGGCATTTTTATTATAATTTTTTTGTGCTATAAACAAAGTGTATATTACACTTATTGCAATTTTTTTTTGCCAAAAATATGTAGAAAAAATATGTAGAAGAATACATATCGGCCTAAACTGTGGAAGAAATAATTCTTTTTATATATTTTTGGGGGATATTTATTATAGCAAAAAGTAAAAAAATATAGCTTTTTTAAAAAATTTACGTTTTTTCTTTGTTTATAGCGCAAAAAAAAAAATAATTGCAGAGGTGATCAAATAACACCAAAAGAAAGCTCTATGTGTGGGAAAAAAAGGACGTCAGTTTTGTTTGGGTGCCATGACCGCGCAATTGTCAGTTAAAGCGGCGCAGTGCCCGAATCGCAAAATGTGCTCTGGTCAGGAAGGGGGTAAAATCTTCCGGGGCTGATGCGGTTAAAGAAAAGAAAAGAAGATAGAAAAGATAACAGAAGAAAAGAAGAGAAGAGAAAAGAGATAAGAAAAAAAGAGAAAGGAGTAGAGAGGAGGGAAAGGGAGATAAGGAGGAAAAAGAGAGGAGAGGGTAGGCAAAGAAAGGAAAACTGAAAAGGAAAGAACTAATGGATGGATGGATGGGCTACACACTCATTTGTGAATGGAGTCAATTTTAGTTTCCTCTTGAGAATTGGAGGCTCATAGTGGCCAGAGGAATTCAGACTGCAAAACAATTGTTTAATGTGTCTGGAGGGCCTCACAAGGACTTGCAAGACGACTCTCTTTAACAACTAAATTCACTCTGTCTTACATTATGTGAAATAAACACAACTGAGTGAATTATTTTCTGGTCCGTTGCATTTTTTAAATGTCAAAGTCTTTAGAACAAAGTGAAAGATCATTACACATAATAATGGAGCTTCAATTTAAAACTTTAAATTTATAAAAAAGGTTGGCACAATTGGCAAAGCACATTTTTATCGATATGAAGAATGATTTTGTATAATAAAATCTGTGATCCAAGTGCTTCTAAATAACTGATGTGTTTTGTAGAGGCATTTGCTCAAAGATGTCCCAGAATCTTTTTTTTAATAATATTTTAAGTCAACCAGCCGTGCACGTACAG
Organism: Lithobates sylvaticus; assembly: GCA_028564925.1. Taxonomy (NCBI): domain Eukaryota; kingdom Metazoa; phylum Chordata; class Amphibia; order Anura; family Ranidae; genus Lithobates; species Lithobates sylvaticus. The sequence goes on from CM053026.1 coordinate 730,006,192, forward strand.
TACTAAAACGTAGCAGTAAACATTACTGTGTATCTATGGTGAAAATGTAAAATCATATACCATATATACTCGAGTATAAGCCGAGTTTTTCAGCGCTGAAAATGCTCCCATCGGCTTATACTCGGGTCAAGCATTTTCTGCAGCAGAGAATGACATTTTCTGACCCGACTTTTGGGCCCCGTATCTCGGGGCCACTTGGTGCTAGAAACCCTAACTTTGGTGTGCAAACCCAGTGGAACTAGCACTACAACATATCCAAGATGAAGTTCCTAGCCTCGAGATACGGTAACGGGGCCCCAAAGTCGGGTCGGAAAATGTCATTCTCTGCTGCAGAAAGGTGCTTGACATTTTCTGAACCGAATTTGGGGCCCCATATCTCGGGGCCACTTGGTGATAGGAACCCCATCTTTGGATATGTTTAGTGCTAGTTCCACTGGGTTTTCACATCAAAGTTGGGGTTCCTAGCACCAAGTGGCCCTGAGATACGGGGCCCCAAAGTCGGTCAACTGTGTCCATCTGCAGCAATGTAATTTCGGGACCCTTTGGGTCCAGAGACCCCAAACTTTGGCTGCTAGGCGGCATCTAGGAACCCTTAACTACCAAGTTTGAAGTTCGAGGGACCTATGGCTGCAAATGGGCACAGTGAGGCATGCAAATGGGCACAGTGCAGCTGCAAATGGGCATTGTTGACCCTCTTTTCCACTTACAGTAGCTGCGCATATCTCACCCTAGGCTTATACTCGAGTCAATACATTTTTCCAGTTTTTTGTGGTAAAATAAGGTGCCTCGGCTTATATTTGGGTTCGCTTATACTCGAGTATATACAGTATTCATTTCCACATTGTATTTCCATTTTTCTAGCCTATGCCTATATATCTGAAACTTACTTTGGGAAGATTTCTTATGATACTTATCGCCATCTAGTGGTCAAATGCTGTACCTGCAGTTTTAAACCAATTGAAAGCATTTGAACAGCACAGGAAATCGCCTAATAAGTACTGATGTTTGCCCCATTTGCAGGGAACAAACGTACCTCTGGTAATAAAGTGGAGAGAGGCAATAGGGCTGGAGTAGGATGAATATTTGTGATTCTCTTTAGTCAAGCGCTAAGAGTTTTGCTACCAGTGGTGCATGCTGGGGAAGGATGTAGATATTTGGGTTAACCTTCAGGATAGAGCCTTTCTCCCCAAGGCTTAGTCCTGCGGCAGGAGTGCTTTCGGTGTTGTTAACTTCCTAGGCCTGCTACCTAAGGATGATCTACACGTATTTGAAGGTCAGACCTGGGCCATGGTCTGGAGTTGTTTTGTCTAGAATAATAGGAGCTATACTCAAGCTGGAGTACCAAGGGGAAGACTCTCTACTGGAGAAGGAGACCTGATTAGTTGTGAGCAGCCGGGGCCTCACAGAGGACTCGTAACTGAATAGAGCCCTTAACTTATCATCCAATGTACTGCTAAATTACTGAAATGCCAGTCTCGGGTTAAATGCTCTGGTTCTCTAAAGATAGAAGTGAAGCCTAGCGTCTGTGCAGAACTGTGCTCGTGGTATTTTATGTCCTAAACTCTCTTTCCTTTTTATCAATTGCTGCCAAATAAATTTTGGCCCTGGGGTGAAGTGTTAGCCTGCCCTACCTGCCAATGTGCCTCTGGGGTAAGGAAGGTTCTTCATAAGGCCCTCAAAGAACCCTGAAAGAACCCTGAAAGACATGTCCTTTTGTCCCCTTCTAGGTCTTTTCATTGGCTTCCATCTCCCCATCTTGTTCTTTCATTATTTAGCATTACTCTACTAGTTCCCCCCTCTCTTATTTAGTGCTTTAGGTATCTGATGCCATAAACCTTTTTCATTTTGACCAATTACTGAAAAAAAGTATCCCAATTTATTTGTCAAAGTGACAGCTTCTTACATATCTTAGCTTTCACTATAGTCTCAGTTCTGGGGTGAAATTTTGGCCTGCCCCATCTTTGGGGATTCCTAATGTGCTTCTGGAGCCAAGAGGTTTCTACATAAGGCCCAAAAGAAACCCTGGAGACCTGTCCCTGTGTCCCCATGTGGGTCTGTTCATTGGTTTTTCCTTTCTTGTTGCTCCATTATTTCCAAATTCCTAACGAACATTCATAATTGTTACGAAAAGTTAACGAACCTAAAAAGTTAAAAACCCAGGAAGTCAGCACAGCACAGGGATGGTGGGATCCCCCCCATAATGATAAATTCATCATAACGAACATTAGTAATTGTTGCGAAAAGTTAACGAACCTAACGAAAATTCGGATTTCGTACGAAATTTCGGACACGAATTATGAAATACGAATTAACTCTAATATGAAACGGAACAGACCGAAACAAAACAAATTTATTGACGGTGCACATGTCTACTAGGAACCCTGTCTCCGTGGGTTCCTAATGTGCCTCTGGGGTCAGGGGGTTCTACATAATTCAGATTCAGAATACTTTTCTAATCCCAAAGAGAAATCATTTTTTTTTCAGATTCAGAATATAAACAAGGCCCACAAAGAATCCTGGAGAAATATCCTTGTGTTGCCATGTGGGTTTCTTCGTTGGCTTCCCTCTCCCTTTTTTATTGTTACATTATTTCTCATTACCGTACTATTTCCCCTCTATCTTACCTAGTCACCTTATAATGTCTTTGAAAATGTTCAAACTTGTTGTTTGCAAAGATTTTTTTTTTAAAGTATGATGAATTTGCTCTTACTTTATGTAAAAGAAAAAAAAATCAACATATAGGACAAGTAGACTGTCTTCTCAGACACTGGAATTTAAATTGGTTTATGTAAAACTTTACACAGTCCCCCTGTCCGATGGACATTGCATACATAACTTGAACAGAATCCCAACCTACTACATCATAAATCACATTCTATATTGTCGTAGTCTGCTAGAGGAAGAGCAGAGCGAAACCAGATGCATAAAAGAACACTCAGTAATCAAATGAATGAATTACATAATAGCATAATAGCTCTTCGCGGTCAGCCCAAAGGCAGAGGAAGAAAGTTTCATGCAAAGTTAAAATATAGGAAAGAGATCAGCCATCGTGGTGAAGCAAGTAACACGGAAAATGGTATACTGCTCCAAAGCTGTGTCATGGACATTTGGCTCAGTAACAAAGGTAGCAAGTACTATTGGACCCATGGCCAGAAGAAACAAGCTCTGACATCAGTGTATTGTCCTGTCCATGTGTATCCTTCTTTTTTTGGTTGTTTTAAGCTGATCTGAGTAGCTGCCATTGTTGCTTTTTTTTTGTGTTTGGTGCAGACACACCGGACATCTTTCTGTGCTTCTGGTTAGCAGTTATGCCTTGCAGCACTAGTTCTTGGTTCTCAGCCAGGACAAAATCTGCTTAGAGTTTGAATGTTCTCCCTGTGCTTGCATGTGTTTCCTCTGGTTTCTTCCCATACTCCAAAGACATACTGGTAGGTTAATTGACTCCTGTCTCAGTTGGCTCTAGTATATATACACTCACTCGCCACTTTATTAGGTACACCTTGCTATAACCGGGTTGGACCCCCTTTTGTCTTCAGAACTGCCTTCATTATTCGTGGGCATAGATTCAACAAGGTGTTGGAAACATTCCTCAGAGATTTTGGTCCATATTGACATGATAGCATCACGCAGTTGTGATGTCCGTTTTTCATCCGTCAACGGATGGATGAAAAACGGACAAACGGTTCGTATGTGTGAAAGGGGCCTTAAAGGGAGTGATCCTAATCTCAGCTTGTTACCTGTATAAAAGACACCTGTCCACCTGTCCACAGAATCAATCAATCAGATTCCAATCTCCCCACCATGGCCAAGACCAAAGAGCTGTCCAAGGATGTCAGGGTCAAGATTATAGACCTGCACAGGCTGGAATAGAATACAAGATGATTGCCAAGCTGCTTGGTGAGAGGGTGATAACAGTTGGTGCGATTATTCGCAAATGGAAGAAACACAAAATAACTGTCAATCTCCCTCGGTCTGGGGCTCCATGCAAGATCTCACTTCGTGGCGTTTTAATGATCATGAGGAATGGTGAAGAATCAGCCTAGAACTACACGGGAGAATCTTGTTAATGATCTCAAGGCAGCTGGGACCATAGTCACCAAGAAAACAATTGGTAACACACTACACCGTGAATGACTAAATTTCTGCAGTTCCCGCAAGGTCCCCCTGCTCAAGAAAGCACATGTACAGGCCTATCTGAAGTTTGATAATGAACATGTAAATGATTCAGAGAACTGGGTGAACATGTTGTGGTCAGATGAGAGCAAAATCAAGCTCTTTGGCATCAACTCAACTCTTTTGGAGAAAGAGCAATGCTGCCCATGACTCCAAGAACACCATCCCCACCGTCAAACATGGAGGTGAAAACATTATGCTTTGGGGGTGTTTTTCTGCTAAGGGGACAGGACAACTTCACCGCATCAAAGGGACGATGGACAGGACCATGTACCATCAAATCTTGGGTGAGAACCTCCTTCCCTCAGCCAGGGCATTGAAAATGAGTCGTGGATGTGTAAACTAATGAGTTCATCCCTCAATCACTCTACTGGTAAGAGGGGCTCTGTGGTTGGCTAGAACTGGTGCCAAGAGCACAAGTCTTTACCCCCTGCTTCTGTCCTCCTGGAACACTGCCCCTCTTGCAGATGCTGAACCCTCTGCCATATTGTGTCCTACTACATGCCAGAGGCCTTCACATGACAAATTTCCAGCAGTTGACTTTTATATCCCAAGGAAGGAATGTCAAAACATATGAAAAAAATAGAATAGAATTGCTGCAGTTTACTGATGGAATTCAGGGAATGGTGTAACAGTCACATAACTTGCCTGTAGGAGCCCGCTTGATGACCAACCAGGGGTGGGGGTGCGGGTGACCAGACCACTGACCGACCTACCTAGAGTGGGCAGGTGGGGGGGAGGTGCTGCCGGCCGACCAGGTGGGGGTGGTTGTTTGCTGCCCCCTCCCCAAAAAAAAGACCAGCCACTACTACTAAAAGGCCTTTTGCAATCCACCCTAGCTCCCACCTCCATAAAGGTCAAAAAGTACATAGCTGGCTCTCCTGGGTGCAGGTCTACTCCTTCCTAGCCTCCTGCCTTGTACAGGACCTCAATGTGCTGGTTACATCTGTGGGGTGCTGCTGTGCCCCAAGTGCACTAGAGCTTATAACTGGGCACTAACTGGCCCATGACATCACTGCAGGAGGGCTCTAACTAAAAGGGCACCGGATGACACTATTTGCTGTAATCAGACACTATTCTGGTACAGGGCCACCTAGTGGCAAAATAGCTAACTGCACCTGTCTACATGCTCTCTCCTCCTATCGGCAACAACTCAATGGCTGCTTGTTCTGTCTTTCCTTCCCTGCCTTTGAACTCTATTGTACATAGACTGCAAGAGGCTAATACCATTTCAAATATAGGTCCCTTCACTGCTTGAATTTAATATAAGGATATATCAATGGCTACAGAGCTGCATTTATTTGTGTCTTTTATATACTGTATGTGTGGAGTTTAGCTTTAAACATATTAAAGAAATCCATCACGTGTAAGTGAGCCTTGGGTTATTGCCGGTAATATGCCGATAATATCTATAACCTTTCTTGTCACGGTCTTTGTCATTGTTATGTTATGGAAAATATTTTTTGAGTGATGGTGCCACATTCCGTAGATATTATGTATACTCGGTAGAATATTGATTGCTCGTGTCCCACATGTTGTTCATTATACGGGCTGATGATTGGGAATCCCTCGAATGATTGTCTACATCCCTGGACCACTCTGTAGCACACATCGGGAGTCATTCTAGATTATCTCACAAAACACTCTCAGGTGGGCACTTACTCCCATTCTGTGTTGTATATGATCCTGTTTTGTTTCAAAAGGAGAGTCACTTCCACTGGTAAAATGAGAGGAAAACTACTTTCTAAGGCTGGCCATACACTATACAATTGTCTTGTTCACCTTTCCTTTAGATTCACCAAAACCATATAATGGTTACACCTAAACTCTTTCAATGTGTATGCAATCAGGCAGGCCCTTGCACTACATAGTAGACATGTGCAATTCGTTTTTTATTACGAATTTCGACAAATTCGTTAATTCAGGAAATATCTGAATTAACGAAAACCCGTTTTAACAAATTTTTCCGAATATTCATTCATTTTTCGAATTTGCAAATTTACAAATTTACTAATTTTACGAATTTGCAAATTTTTTGAATTTAGGAATATTTGGAAACGGGTTTTCGTTAATTCAGATATTTCCGAATTAACTAATTTGTCGAAATTCATTAATTTGGAAATATCTGAATTAGCGAAAACCCATTTTTCTGAATATTCGTAAATTCAAAAATTTGGAAATACTTAAAATTCAGAAATTAGTAAATTCGGATATCGGAAAACCCGAAAATATGAAAATCTGAAATAATAACTTGACTTTTACTAACTATTAAATTATAGGTTTTAGAATTTCCTTTAAAATTTGGTTGTTAGTGAACGTAACAAATACGAATTTATCCGAAGTTGCGAATAATCCGAATTAACACATGCCATATCTAAACGAATGGAACGTAAGGAATTAATAATAATAATAATAATTAACAATAATAATAATAATAATAAATATTCAATATTATTATTATTATTATTATTAATTATTAATTTGTTCTGTTCCTTTTCATTAGATACAGCATTCGTTATTTCGGTTAATTCGTAACTTCGGATAAATTCGTATTCGTTACGTTTACTAACAGACAAATTTTAAAGGAAATTCCAATACCTATAATTTAATAGTTAGTAATAGTTAAGTTATTATTAGTTGGTTATTCTTTGAATTCTCTAATTTACGAATTTGCAAATTTACGAATTTGCAAATGTACGAATTTGCAAATTTACGAATTGTGATCATAACGAATGACCCGTTTTGTGGAGAAAAATATAACAAATAATAAAAAAATAATATAAAACATACAATTGCTACAAATGCCATGATGTGATTTATTATTATAAAAATTACCTTTCCCTTTTCAATCTGTAGCCACTTTATTTTTCTGTAAAACCCAATGCAGTATGTCAACCTGAGGGGTGTTATGTAAAATGTTAGTGAACAGAACGCCCCCAGATATGTCATTTCCTGCTTGTGTGATTGGCTCACTGATTTTCCCAGAAGTCTGCTCTAAGATACAAGTCAGATTTTGGGCACCCGATGGAATAGGAATTCCAGTTTTGGTGAAATGCCCTACAAGGGTTATATACATCTAGGGATTCAGACACTGCAGCTTTTGTCTTAAGAACACTGATAGCGTACCAGGTGATGATAATGAACCAGACCCTCCAATTCAGAATCAGTCTGCCCAGGACATGGCGGAAACAAATGGCTATTTCTTCAGAGCATCAAAAGGGAGGAATCCGCTACCTGGTTTGTTAAAATCCCTGCAATGTACATTGATCACCCAGAGGGGGTTGTTTGTTTTTTTTGTCAACAAAGGTGAAGTTACTCTTTAACCACTTCCCACCCGGCCACTGCATATGTACGGCTGGGTGAGCACTCTCTCCTTCTGAGTGGACGTTCAGGAACGTCCCTCAGACGGAGGGGGATTGCGCGCGTGCCTGTGCAGCGGCGCAATCGCGATGCGCTCGTGTCACCCGGACATGGCGCATCTCAGATCGACAGGAGGGCTCTATGATTGGCCCTCCTGATCACATGACGGCCTGGTCCAATCACAGCCGTCATGTGATGTAAACAGAGAGCCGGTTGCTAGGCGATCGGCTCTCCTCTCCTCACACGGAAGTTGTCGGTGAGTAGAGGAGAGCGCATCTCTGCAGCCGGCTGGTGATCAGTGAGTGTGAGCTGTTTTTTACAGCTTTTTACTCACTGATCACCAACCTAGTGTCCCCACAATGTAAAACACACAGTGAACACAAAGTAAACACACATGTCCCCAAAACACGTCCCCACATAGTAATGATCCCCAAAACACCTGTCCCCCACATATATAACATTTGCGTATATATGTCTGTGATCACACGAACCAATTATTGTACCATTAACGTTTTTTTTTTTACCAAAAACATGTAGCAGAATACATTTTGGCTTAAATTTATGACAAAATTTGATTTTATTGGATTTCTTTTAAAATAAAATAAAGAAAATATTGTTTTATTTCCAAATTTCCACTCTTTTTTCGCTTATATCGCAAAAAATAAAAAACGGAGTCGTGAATAAATACCACCAAAAGAAAGCTCTATTGTGCAAACAAAATGATAAAAATGTAATATGGGTACAGTGTAGCATGATCGCACAATTGTCATTGAAAGTGCGAGAGCGCTGAAAGCTGAAAATTGGTCTGGGAAGGAAGGGGGCGAAAGTTCCCAGTATTGAGGTGGTTAACTACCTCCCTGCCTGCCTATTGTAAAAAAACATTGGGGGGGAGAACTGTTATCCAAGGAGGACATTATATGATGTCCTCCAATTCGTGCGCCACATGTGCACCCTAGAGGTGCGAAGCAGCGCAATCTGTGACAGATTATTGTACGCAGCCCTGGTACCAGGTGATTGCTGTGACTAATCGTAATGATCACATGTCAGTTGTCAACGATGGCTTTCATTCACGGCCATTGTATTACTACTGTGATCTCTGTGATTGGTCACAGTAATCACATGGTACAGGGAATAATCACAGTACTTTTACCATGTGATAACTGTGGCCAATTCAACTTTTGAACAGTGTTATGCCCCGTACACACGGTCGGAAAATCCGACCACAAAATCCATCGTATTTCTTCCGACGGATTTTATCCGACACTGGTGTTGCATACACACGGTCGGACAAAGTTGTCAGAAAATCCGATCATTCTGAACGTGGTGACGTTTGTTGCCTACAACTGGACTACGTAGAGGCTAGTAGCCAATAGCTTGGGCCTTGTAATGTGATCTGAGCATGCGTGGCACTTTGTCCGTCGGAATTCGCTACACACGATAGGAAAAAGTCCGATAGGACTTTGTTGTCGAAAAGTTTGAGAGCAGGAGATAAAACTTTGTCCGTCGGAAAATCCAACGGAAAAAGTCAGATGGAGCCCACACACGGTCGGAATTTCCGACAACATTGTCCGATAGGACAATTTCCGTCGGGAAATCCGACCGTGTGTATGGGGATTTAGAGATTGCTTATTACAGTGATAATCTGATCACTGATCACCTCCCCCAGAGTAGTAAAGTGTCATTATGGTAACACTGTACTGCTCTGGTCACAGTATGGTAAGAAAAAAAAAATTGTAAAAAAGAAAAAAAAATGATATAAATTTAATTTGGGTACAGTATTGCATGATCACGCAATTGCCAGTTAAAGTAGCGCAGTGCCGAATAGCAAACAATGGCCTGGTCATGAAGGGGGTAAAACCTTCTGGAGGTCCAGAGGTTAATACCGCTTTAGAAATGTGTAGTAAAAGTTTTGTTGAGTTCCCCTCTGGCTGTTTCTATAGTCTAGTTCTATAGTGTTTGTGTATATTGTGTAGTATCCTGTCTGAAATGAAAACTTGCTGACATTACTACCAAATCATTCCAAAGCTTGTGGAATTGTTTTCAGTGCAGCTTGAAATATTTTCCATTGTTGTGCTGTAAACTTGCGATGATTGAAAGAGATATAAGTCGCATACAAACTGGAGGAGTAGCTGTGGCCAGTTTGTATACTGCTGGAAACACCAGCCCCTGGCCACAAACTGTCATCATCCAGGACCAGTCAGGGTAGATGAGTGAACAGTGACAATGCCAGCCTTTGGTTTGTACAGAAAGTACAAACTTGGTAAAGCGACTGCTGGCTGCAGCTAACTTTACACAGAGTGATTCATAATGGTATAATTCAGATAGGTAGATAACTAGATAGATGCAGTGGCGTCGCCAGGGGGTGGCTTTTGGGGCTTTAGCCCCGAATCTGGGGCCCATAGCCCTGAGTCTCTGCAGGGGTCCCTAAGGGGAGGGGAGGCTCTCTGGGGACCCTGATTTCAGGGGGGCTCTCTGGGACCCTGATTTTAAGGGGGAGGCTCTCTGGGGACCTTGATTTCAGGGGAAGGCTCTCTGGGGACCCTGATGAAAGGGAAAGGCTCTCTGGGGACTCTGATGTAAGGAGGAGGCTCTCTGGGGACCCTGGTGTAAGTGGGGGGGCTCTCTGGGGACCCTGATAAAAGGGGAAGGCTCTCTGGGGACCCTGATAAAAGGGGAAGGCTCTCTGGGGACTCTGATGTAAGTGGGTTGGCTCTTTGGGGACCCTGATGTAAGTGGGGGCTCTCTGGGGACCCTGATGCAAGGTGAAGGCTCTCTGGGGACCCTGATGCAAGGAGGAGGCTCTCTGGGGACCCTGATGTAAGTGGGGGGGGGGCTCTCTGGTAACCCTGATGTAAGTGGGGGGCTCTCTGGGGACCCTGATGCAAGGGGAAGGCTCTCTGGGGACTCTTATGTAAGGGGGAGGTTCTCTGGGGACCCTGATGTATGGGGGGCTCTCTGGTAACCCTGATGTAAGTGGGTGGCTCTCTGGGGACCCTGATGCAAGGGGAAGGCTCTCTGGGGACTCTTATGTAAGGGGGAGGTTCTCTGGGGACCCTGATGCAAGGGGGAGGCTCTCTGGGGACTCTGATGTAAGGAGGAGGCTCTCTGGGGACCCTGATGTAAGGGGGGGCTCTCTGGGGACCCTGATGTAAGGGGGGCTCTCTGTGGACCCTGATGTAAGAGGGGTCTCTCTGGGGACCCTGATGTAAGGGGGGCTCTCTGTGGACCCTGATGTAAGAGGGGTCTCTCTGGGGACCCTGATGTAAGGGGGGCTCTCTGTGGACCCTGATGTAAGTGGGGGGCTCTCTGGGGATATATACACACACATGTATATTACTGTATATACATGTGTATGCCCGCCTAAGTGTATGACTTTCTTTACTACGCTGCTATGGGCTCTAGCCCCAGATCTTTTGTAGACCTAGCAACGCCCCTGGATAGATGTAATATGATACTCAGAGACATCTAGTGGCCAAATGCTGTATTTTCCATTTTAAATCAATGAAAAACATTCGACCAGCACAGGACATAGCCTAATAACATGTATTTTTTAACCCATTTGCTGAGAACGAATGTACATGGACTTTTTTGTCTGGGTGAATTGCCATGCTAATTTTTATTTTTTATTTTTTGGTGTTCTCGATTTAATTGTATCCTATTTCAAGTCTTGGCTAAATGTCCCCTGTTCCACCTCCATATTTGTGCTTGTTGTTTTCTTGCGGCCTTTGTGATATTTCAGCAGTCTATGAAAATATTTGTCGTAATGGAGCACACATGTTTCTGCTTTGCCTGCTTTATTTTGGTTTCCCCCTGCGCTGTTTTGTGAAATGACGGTTTCGTGACTGTATTGGGGATGACAGTTGGGACACGGTAGCAGTCGGCTAAAGAGCGGGTGATATTTAATCCTTCAGTTTACCCAAGAACAATTTGGATGATGGTCTAATTAATTCTGCGGATCTGGGGATTTATCAACATGCAGAATCATTGTTTTTTTTTTTATGTTTTATGTTTTTTTTTATGTTTGTCTGTACTTGCACATAGCTTAGATGTGGATGTCATAACTAAGACATCATAATCCTGATTAAATGCAAGGAAATCTCTGGATTTCTTGGCTTAATCCTAAACGCAAAGTGTGTTTTTAATAAATGCCCTGGATTACCCTGGAGGTCTGTTCATTGTATCCCAACGTCCATCTGCCAATAGTCATTTTCTATTTATTTTTATTTTTTTATTTTTTTTATCTCAAGCTAATGATTATTCGAAAAGTTACGTTTTAATTTCCTATGTAATTTTTTTTTTTTTTTACTTTTTTATAGATTTTTTTTTCTAACTTCATACATAGGTAGTGGTTATAGAATTGAGACATCCAATTGATGTTGAAGGATGCATTTTTTTTTTGTGAGGTCACCCATTAACATCTATACCAGACCGTCATCTAGGATAAGGGTCTGTTACAGATGAAAGGAATCCCTTGTTGCTTTGTTTATAAATAAAGGAAGTAGCTTGGAACTGTCATTTACTGTCAATTTAAACAGAATTCTTTTTTTCTTTGTAAGTGGCAGTTTTGCTGTAGCAGGTTGTATACAGTGTATTGACCAGTGGTGGCCCGTCCATACGGGGCGCAGGGGTGCCCCCCTAATCCATGGGTCCAACCCTAATCTACATGCATAGATTCCAATGGGGATTTTTTTTTTTAGAAGCACATGATTAGAGCCTGAGGCTCTAATTGGCTTATAAAAAGGATGGGCTTGGGGCACAGAGCACTATGCCCTGAGCCCCCCCCCCCCCAGTTGTGTGACAATAGTGAATTAATATTCACTATGGTCTTCCTAATTCTTGGCCAATCGGGAAGCTGGTCCTCAGACCCAGGAGCGGTGAAGCGATCTTATTGGCCATCATGCCGAGGGAAGGATGAGGGAAGTCGCCAAGGAGGAAGCCGTCATGAAGCCGACACGAAGCCCGAGACGCAGGATGAAGCCGCAGAGGAGGACCTAGATGGGGTAAGTGTGGGTCCGACCGACCGCCTGAATGGGGGGGGTGGTGGTGGTGTAAGTAGTGCAAGGCCAACCTACCGATGGGGATGTCTTGTTTGCCGCCCCCCCAAAATAATATACAGCACCAGCCGCCACATGCCACTTCACAAGCAGGTTAAAGGCATCTCCTAGCAAAGTTATTTGAAGGAATTTTCCTGATTTTATTGTTTCATTTAAAGCAACATTTAAATCACTGCTTCATCAAGCAGAATTCTTGAAAATATTATTTTTTTTGGTTCATGTTCCCCATGGCAGTGCCAAGCCCCCCCCCCCCCCCCCCATTCAATTTGTTTGACCATCCCATTCCTATTAGCCTTGAAAATGGCCATTACTGATATTCAACATTTGATTACTGTTGACTTCAATAGGTTCTTTTACGGTACCCAAACTTTAGTCATGTTCGCCGGACCTTGTTAGATTGGAACCCAGGTACGTTCGACTGATCACTAATCAGGATACAGTTAAAACAATATTATACCCTTAACATAGTAAACATAGTTTACTATGCGCCAGTGATGAATGGACAGAGGAGTGATCGGTAACGATCGCTCACTGTGTTCATCCAGAAAAAGACATATCTACTGGCCCCTTCTCCTAGTCTCCATACTGAAACCTCTGTGCCTTCAGCAGCTGCCATCGAGAGAGGAGAGGAGGGAATCCGGCAGTGATGCAGGGGAAGGAGGCACATGGGGGGGTACAGCATGGGGAAGGGGGCGGAGTTGTGCAGGGGAAGGAACAAGAGGATCAGTGTCTGCAATAAGGCAGTACAGCCAGTCCTCCTGCTCAGCAGGTGCCTGGGCCCTCCTTTTGAACTGATAGGGCCCAGCCCAGGCCTTGGTACAGGAGGGCCAGCTCTATTGCCTTATCAGGGGCCCTGGCACACTGGGTGATTAGGGTGAGCCCAGGCACATCCAGCACACCCCATGCGCATGTTCTGGGAGGTTTTCTGGCAAATTTTAGTTTCCTGATGGGGATGCTTTTAAATGAGTCACCAGTTATCCTTCGGCCTAATCTAATTAATTTGTAAAATATTTCCTTAAAAGCTAAAGGAATAAACAAGCAAGACCGCAGAGAAAAGAGGTTCGTTCAGTAAACTTGTTTTATAAGTAAAAAGTGACTTTAGTATCAAGTAACACATTTTGTACATAGGATTACAGTTCAGCTCAGGGAAACACAAATATATCACATTTAGGAGATGGTTCGATAAGAAAAGCTTTTGGTCTTCAGGGTTTAGTCCAGTATGCTGCTGTTAGAATTGATGTTGAGGTCAAACATACAGGAACATTGAGGATTTAATTTTTTTGTTATACAAAATTTTAGGCAGCTGGAACATTGCAACATTATGGGACTTTAGAGTAAAGCATAATTGAAAGGCAGAAAGTAGAGGAAAACCGTCGGCCACATAAGGAAGAGGCAAAAAATGCATGCCTGCATATTGTATATTTATACTACCATAGATTCCTTCCCATAAGGGTACAGCTGTTTTTTTTTTTAAAGGAAATGTATAGTGGACTAATTTGTTTTTCTTTTTATCGGTAATTACTACATACTTACATATAAATAAATTATATTTTCATATGTAATCAGCAACTGAGGATTACATAGATGTGTTCAGATTCTGCTTAAAAAAAATTGTTTGTCATAGAGCTCAGTAGCTGAAGCTGAAACTCTTAGGTTCCTTTCTATGAGGATACATCGGTTTTATTAAAGGAAATGTATAGTGGACTCATTTTTTTTATAGGTAATTACTACATACTTACATATGAATAAATTATATTTTCATATGTAATCAGCAACCGAGGATTACATAGATTTGTTCAGATTCTTCTTAAAATTTTTTTTTTGTCATAGAGCTCAGTAGCTGAAGCTGAAAATCTTAGGTTCCTTTCTATGAGGATACATCGGTTTTATTAAGGAAATGTATAGTGGACTCTTATTTTTTCTCTTTTTCTTTTTAAAAGTAACTGTGACATATCACATATGAATAATTCATATTTGTGTATGTAGTTAGCAAGTTAAGTTTTGAAAAAACTAATTTGCCACAGAGCTCAGTAGTTAAATCTGTTTTTCCGAATATATTTTGATTCCTTCCCATTATAAAAGAACATGTATAAGGGACTGTTGTGTTTTTTTTTTCATCTTTTTCTTGTCAAAGGTAACTGTGATAAATCACATATGTATACGTTTTATTTTTGTATGTAGTCATCAAGTAAAGTTTGAAAAAAAAAACTTGCTGGCTACAGAGCTCAGTAGCTGAATCTGACGTTTTTTTCCTTTATTTAGATTCCTTCCCCTCAGGATGCATTTGTTTTATTAAAGGAAATGTATAGTGAGCTTATTTGTTTGTTTTTTCTTTTCAAAAGTAACAGTGAAATATTGCATATGAATAATTTATATGTTTGTATGTAGTCAGCAAGTAACGTTTAACAAAAAAAAATGTAAATCCAAAAGAAGAAAAGAAAACTTGTTTGCCACAGAGCTCAGTAGCTAAAGTTCTCTCCATTAGCCTCCTTCTCTCATTATATTTTTACAATTACACACCATATATAAATCATTTATATTTTTGTATGTAGTTAACAAGTGAAGTTTGGAAAAAAAAAAAAAAACGAATTTGCCACAGAGCTCAGTAGTTAAATCATTTTTTTCCCCATATATTTTGATTCCTTCCCACGAGGATACATCTGTTTGATAAAAGAAAATGTATAAGGGGCTGTTGTGCTTTTTTCTTTTTCTTGTCAAAGGTAACAGTGACAAATTGCAGATGAATAAGTTATATTTTTGTATGTAGTCATCAAGTGAAGTTTGAAAAAAAAAACTTGCTTGTTACAGAGCTCAGTAGCTGAATCGGAAATGTTTCCTTTATTTAGATTCCTTCCCCTCAGGATGCATCTGCATTATTAAAGGAAATGTATAGTATATATCTATTTACAGAATTTAGGTTTATCATTATCATATATCATTACATTTAGTGTTCTTTGTATTTCTTTTCTTTCCCTTTTGTGTATATTTGAGTGTTGTTTGTTAACTGTCATTTAAAAACAAAAAAAACCAGCATAAAACACTGAATCTAGTCTTTTTGGCACAAGAAACAGCCCAGGATAGTTTTAACTGCTTGCCGACCAGCCGCCGCAGTTTTACTTTGGCAGAATGGCACAGCTGGGCGAAACAACGTTATCTTACATCGCTTTGTCTTTTGGCCACTAGGGTGCGCGTGCCCACAGCGTGTGCCCAGAGCCGATGCGAGTGCCCGGCACCCACGATTGGGCACCCGTGATCGCTCCTGACAGAGCGGGAACCGGGATCTATGTGTGTAAACACACAAATCTCGGTTCTTTCAGGGGAGTAGAGACAGATCGTGTGTTCAAACTAAGTATGAACACCGATCTCTCACTCCTCCTAGACAGTCCCACCCCCCCACATCTAGGGAACACATTTAACCCCTTGATCGCCCCCCTAGTGTTAAGCCCTTCCCTGCCAGTGACATTTATACAGTAATCAGTGCATTTTTATAGCACTGATCGCTGTATAATTGTCAATGGTCCCAAAAATGTGTCAAAAGTGTCCAGTTTGTCTGCCGCAATAACGCAGTCCAGATAAGAATCGCTGATTGCCGCCATTACTAGTAAAAAAAAGAAAATGCCATAAATCTATCCCCTATTTTGTAGACGCCATAACTTTTGCACAAACCAATCAATATACGCTTATTGCGATTTTTTTTTTTTAACTAAAAATATATAGAAGAATACATATTGGCCTAAACTGAGGAAAATATTTTTTGTTTGATAAAAAATGTGAGATATTTATTACAGCAAAAGTAAAATATTGTGTTTTTTTCAAAATTGTCGCTCTTTTGTTTATAGCGCAAAAAATGGCCTGGTCATTGAGCATCCAAATCTTCCGGGGCTGAAGCGGTTAAAAAAGATTCCCTAACTCTTAGGAGACATTAAAGCTGTCTGCGCTCTTAAAAACCAACAACAACTTCCTTAACCTCCACATTCTGCAAATATTTCAACAAAATCTGCTGATTTTCACCAAAGTTCAGAGAAATGAAAACACTTAATTTTGCTCCTCCCTAGTTCTTGCTTGGAATATTGTAACTGCACACGCAGGTTTATATGAGATGACTGTATTTCTATTGATAACAGAAGAAAATGGTTGGCCCCTAAATCAGGCTTGACAAATCCCAGGCACCAGGTCGCCATTTTTTAATTGTAAAAAAAAATTACACCCAAGCACATAAAATCCCCCCCCCCCCCCAAAAAAAACATATCGGTCTCCTCCCCTTGTGAATCCCCTCCCCCTACAGTTAGAATCGCTCCCAGGGAACATATTAACCCCTTCAGCGCCCCCTGGTGTTAACCCCTTCCCTGCCAGTCACATTTATACAGTAATCAATGCATTTTTATAGCACAGATCGCTGTATAAATGTGAATGGTCCCAAAAATGTGTCAAAAGTGTCCGATATGTCCGCCGCAATATCGCAGTCACAATAAAAATCGCAGATTGCCGCCATTACTAGTTAAAAAAAATAATAATAAAAATGATATAAATCTATCCTCTATTTTGTAGGCGCTATAACTTTTGTGCAAACCAATCAATATACGCTTATTGCGATCTTTTTTTACCAAAAATATGTAGAAGAATACGTATCGGCCTAAACTGAGGAAAAAAAATGTTTTTTTTATATTTTTGGGGGATATTTAGTATAGCAAAAAGTTAAAAAATATATATTTTTTTAAACTTGTCCCTCTTCTTTTGTTTATAGCACAAAAAATAAAAAAACCGCAGAGGTGATCAAATACCACCAAAAGAAAGCTCTATTTGTGGGGACAAAATGATAACAATTTCATCTGGGTACAGTGTTGTATGACCGCGCAATTGTCATTCAAAATGTGACAGCGCTTGCGCGGTCGTGCGATGTTGTACTCAAAAAAAATTGATGTCCTTTTTCTTCCCACAAATAGAGCTTTCTTTTGGTGGTATTTGATTACTTCTGCTGTTTTTATTTTTTGCGTTATAAACAAAAAAAGGGTGTCAACTTTGAAAAAAAAAAATGTTTTACTTTTTGCTATAATAAATATCCCTCCAAAAAAAAAAATTTCTTCATCGGTTTAGGCCAAAATGTATTCTACATATTTTTGGTAAAAAAAAACAAAAAATGCAATAAGCGTATATTGATTGGTTTGCACAAAAGTTATAGCATCTACAAAATAGGGGATAGATTTATGGCATTTCTATTAATTATTTAATTTTTTTACTAGTAATGGCAGCGATCTCCAATTTTTAGCGGGACTGCAACTTTGCGATGGACAGATCTTACATTTTTGATACTTTTTTGATACTTTTTTGAGACCAGTGACATTTATACAGCAATCAGAGCTAAAAAAATAGCCACTGATTACTGTATAAATGTCACTGGTAGGAAGGGGGTTAACACTAGGGGGCGATCAAGGGATTAGGTGTTCAATAGGGATGTGTTTCTAACTGTGGGGGGGAGTGGACTGACTGTAGGAGGAGATAGAGATCACTGTTCCTGATCACTAGGAACAGCAAATCTCTCTCTACTCCCCTGACAGAAAGGGATCTGTTTGTTTACATACACATATCCCCATTCTGGACCTCTGTGGAGCGATCGCGGGTGTCCGGCGGACATCGCGGCCACCGGCCAAGTGCATCGGCTCTGGCAACGCACGCGAGCCCCCTATCGCTCTTAAAGCGGCCGAAGTACACCTACGCCGATTTGCGTAGCCGTGCCAACCTTCTGCAGTATAATGACGGCGGCTGGTCGGCAAGCGTTTACTCATCTAATCATGTGCTTGCTTTGGATACCCAGTTATGTTCAGATGACATAAGTAAACAGGAATTTGCTGTTCATGTGATTGCATAATTGAAGTGAGGAATTCACTTCTTTAGTAAATCAGCCTACATGTATTGACTTAAAGTGGTTGTAAAGGCTGAAGGTTTTTTACTTTCATGCATTCTATGCATGAAGGTAAAAAAAACCTTCAGTGTGCAGCTCCCCCCTCAGACCCCCCTCGTACTTACATAAGCCAGATCCAGATCCAGCGACGGCTCTCCCGGGTCTCTCCCTCCTGACTGGCTCCCGCTGCTGTCAATCACAGCCAGTGAGGCAGGAGGGGGGCTGAGTCACGCTCTCTGTGTCTTATGGATGCAGAGAGCCCGCTCGGGAACGAGCATGCAAGAGTGCCCCCACAGCAAGCGGCTTGCTATGGGGGCACTCGGCAAGGGGGACCCAAGAAGAGGAAGATCGGGGCTGCTCTGTGCAAAACCACTACACAGAGCAGGTAAGTATAACATGTTTTTTTAATACATTTTTTTCCTTTACAATCACTTTAAACCCCCCTTGGTTTCCTTTTAAGGCACAGAGTTGTAAATTTGTGGATTGACGTGATCATGGCCAGAAAACATTTTTGTGGATATCTGAAAAGCTGCCTTGTGGCTCTTGGTCTCATATCAGCATCTACGTCTGATCTCCAAAGAAATGTCAGAAAGGATTTGGAGAGAACAATACATTTCTTCTTTGCAAAGCATTGTACATGTAACATAATATAACGAGATCTAAACGTTCCTCCTCAGACCATTGTTTTCTTCTCTTCCAAATACATTGTAAAGACAGTCTACCCCTTCCTTCTATAAGCCTCGTTCCTTTATTTTATCTGGAATCTTTCTGTATTTATTGGCAGCACGCGGCCCATCTAAATTCCCTGCTAGCTCGCAATAACAGCTATTTGGCAATAAGCGACTGGACAAAATAGGTTCAACCAAAAAAACAAACAACTTCTTAAATGTCAGAAGAAGGCCTTGGTAGACACCTCTCATCGAAGTTGGGTACAGAAGCTACTCGTCTCTGAAAGGTTGGTGAACTCTGGATAGGTGACGCAGAACTGTGGTTGAATTTAAGATCAAACCTATTCTCTAGGGAAAGTCCGACCAGTGTTGCCAATCATTAGTATTTTTACTGGCAGCCAGTAAAAAACGGGCACTTTTCTACTGCCTGTAAATGCCAGTGACAGGAAAAAGTTGCCAGTAAAAAATAAAAATATGACTGACACTCGGCTCGGAAATATGCATGCGAAGTTCCGGTCTGGAGCCGGCCAAGACCATCCCCGAGCTTGCTACAGTGTATTCAGGCCGCACCAGCTGGCGGAGGCAGTGCCTGCTCATGTGATGTCATAGTGCAAGGGAGCTTAGATACTTACCTTCTTTTTTGATCCAGCAATCTACCCTGGTGGACCCTGCACAGCCTTTCCAGAAAAAAATGGCCTGCCTCTTAGTGAAAATGAATGCTGTGGTCCCGCATTCATTGTTATGGGTAAAACAAGACTCATGCTGGCTTCCAGTTAATTCCAGTCAAGAAGAATATAACTTACCCATAGTAATCAATTGGGCATTGCGCACCAAGCAGAGGACTTCTTCGATTAAATTCCTTCTTCACTGGAAATTGTACCAAAGGTGCAGTTTTCTTTCAACTCCAGGCAATTTTTTTGTTTTGGGTTCATTGCATGGACAGAAATATATATATATATATATATATATATATATATATATATATATATATATATATATATATATATACAGTGCCTTGAAAAAGTATTCATAGCCCTTGAAATTTCCCACATTTTGTCACGTTACAACCAAAAACGTAAATGTATTTTATTGGGATTTTTCGTGATAGACCAACACAAAGCGGCACATAATTGTGAAGTGGAAGTGATATTGAAAATGGAAAATGATAAATGGTTTTCAAATTTTCTTTACAAATATATATCCGAAAAGTGTGTATTCAGCCCCCTTTACTCTGATACCTCAAACTAAAATCTGGTGGAGCCAATTGCCTTCAGAAGTCACCTAATTAGTAAATAGACTCCCAATGTGTGTAATTTAATCTCAGTATAAATATGGCTGTTCTGTGAAGCCCTCAGAAGTTTGTTAGTGAACCTTAGTGAACAAACAGCATAATGAAGGCCAAGGAACATACCAGACAGGTCAGGAATAAAGTTGTGGAGAAGTTTAAAGCAGGGTTAGGTTATAAAAAATTATCCCAAGCTTTGAACATCTCACGGAGCACTGTTTAATCCATCATTCGAAAATTGAAAGAGTATGGTACAACTGCAAACCTACCAAGACATGGTCGTCCACCTAAACTGACAGGCCGGGCAAGGAGAACATTCATTAGAGAAGCAGGCAAGAGGCCCATGGTAACTCTGGAGGAGCTGCAGAGATCCACAGCTCAGGAGGGAGAATCTGTCCACATGGACAGCTATTAGTCGTGCACTTCACAAATCTCGATTTTATGGAAGAATGGCAAGAAGAAAGCCATTGTTAAGAGGAAGCCATAAGAAGTCCTGTTTGCAGTTTGTGAGAAGCCATGTGGGGGACACAGCAAACATGTGGAAGAAGGTGCTCTGGTCAGATGAGACCAAAATTGAACTTTTTGGCCTAAAAGCAAACTGCTATGTATGGTGGAAAACTAAAACTGCACATCACCCTGAACACACCACCCCCACTGTGAAACATGGTGGTGGCAGCATCATGTTGTGGGGATGCTTTTCTTCAGCAGGAACGGGGAAGCTGGTCAGAGTTGATGGGAAGATGGATGGAGCCAAATACAGGGCAATCTTAGAAGATAACCTGTTAAAGTCTGCAAAAGACTTGAAACTGGGGAGGAGGTTCACCTTCCAGCAAGACAACGACCCTAAACATACAGCCAGAGCTACAATGGAATGGTTTAGATCAAGCATATTCATGTGTTAGAATGGCCCTGTCAAAGTCCAAACCTAAATCCAATTGAGAATCTGTGGCAAGACTTGAAAATTGCTGTTCACAGGCGCTCTCCGTCCAATCTGACAGAGCTTGAGCTATTTTGCAAAGGAGAATGGGCAAAAATTTCACTCTTTAGATGTGCAAAGCTGGTAGAGACATCCCCAAAAAGACTTGCAGCTGTAATTGCAGTGATAGGTGGTTCTACAAAGTATTGACTCCGGGGGGCTGAATACAAATGTACACCACACTTTTAACATATTTATTTTTAAATAACTTTTGAAAACCATTTATCATTTTCATTCCACTTCAGAATTATGTGCCACTTTGTGTTGGTCTATCACATAAAATCCCAATAAAATACATTTACTTTTTGGTTGTAACATGACAAAATTTGTAAAATTTCAAAGGGCATGAATACTTTTTCAAGGCACTGTATATGTGTGTGTGTGTACATATATGTATATAAATGAGCATTATATTGTTGTTTTAGGTAAGCTCCGAGTTTTTATTTTTTGTATGTACAGCACAAACAGAAACCTTTACCTTTTTGTAATTCCATTTTAGAGCTCCATAGTCCCCAATAGCCAGGTCCTGAGCATGCAGACCTCAACTTTGCTTTAAGGCAGATTCCCCCTCCCTGCATTCCACAATGCAATATAGGCACCACAGTGACCTATGGAGAAGCCAGCATATGTTAAGTAGTATTATAGAGAGTTCTGGTTGAGCAAATCTGAGATCCACATACTGTGTACACCATGGGAGCATGATAGCATCTGAGCATCTTGTAAAAACATGAACTTTAAACCCCATAGCATTTCATCAGTCAGTTATGCCAGTAAATTTCCACAATATTTTCTAATGACAGGTTGCATTTAGAATATAACAATGGAAAGCCAGGTATCGCCACTGAGACTTTGCTGCCCTAGGCTGTGGCCTTTCCACAAATCCAGACTTGCATACTTAAAATACTTGAATACATGAAAAGAGCCCCTTTATATTAGAATACACACACATGCATATATATATATATATATATATATATATATATATATATATATATATATACAGTGTATATATATATATATATATATATATATATATATATATATATATATGTATATATAAATATGTGTATATATATATATATATATATATATATATATATATATATATATAAAACTTTGTTACTATCTGATCATCTAATCATATATATACTGTATGTGTATCATATGTAACTTAATATAGCATGTTTTTAGTGAGGGTTGTATAGGTTTGCATAGGGTTGCATTGATTTACTAAATCAGTAGAACAGTAGCGAGAGTTCATTTAGTAGAGTTAATAATTATGTTGGAAAATTTATATAGCTTAAGGGCTGGTTCACACCACAAAAGGGCACCCGTTCCAGATGCATTTCTGCATGTACGGTTTTAACGTGTTTTTGACAGGTTCCGATGCATTTTTGATACTTTTTTTTCTTCTTGTTTCCATTTTTTTCAGGGCCAGTTCGCACCACATGCAGTCCAGTGCATTTTATTCTGCATCAAAAGCACATGGATAGTAAGTGATATGGAGACGAAAAAATGCACTGGACTGCCTGTGGTGTGAATTGACCCTAAAGGTTAAGCGGAGATATATATATATATATATATATATATATATATATATATTTTTTTTTATTTATATATATATATATATATATATATATAAAATATATAAATAAAATATACAGTATATTGTCACAGCATTCAGTGGACCCTTTGTGTTGCCAGAGGACAGCAGGAGGAACAGATGCTATAGCAGGTATAGACAGAGTCCAGGTTCCAAACAGGTAAATGGAGCAATGAAAGACAATAGCAAAGACAGGGTAGACTGTCAGGATAAACTAAGCCAAATTGAGTAGAAACACAGTCCAAACAATATACAGGAATAATCCAAGGCATAAACAGTCAGACAGAAATTAGAGGTAATCCTGGAATGTCCTCTCCTTTTCCCTTCGCCATTGCCTTTTCCTCCTTGTACTAACTGGTATTTACTGTACATCCCTTGTTCACTTTTCCAGTCGGCAGAGGGATATTTGAAGAGTGCCCCACTGGTTTTGCTTACAGTTTTACAGTATTTGTGAAAAACAATTATTTAGGCCACACCCGCTGTTAATCCAGTTTAGTGTGTCTAGTGCTTCTTGTACGTTTTGAGTTTATGCCATCTACCATCCCATGTTACATCATTTCCGCTTTTAACGCAAAACATATAGTCACTTTCACACCTCAAGATCATGTAGTGTTTCCATATTTTTGTCCAACCCCTGTATATATATATATATATATATATATATATATATATATATACACACATACACACAGTGCTCAGCATACATGAGTATACATATATATATATTTATATATATATATATATATATATATATATATATATATATATATTTATATCTATCTAGATATATCTATATCTATCTATATATATATCTATATATCTATATATATATATATATATATATATATATATATATATATAGACGCTAGACTCGAGTGCAAGAACTTTTAATGATAAAAGGTAAACTGAATGAGAAACTGAATGATAAAGCTTATGCTGACTACCAAACCATGCAGACAATTTCAAGAAAAGTATTCTTTACAGATAGGGAATGACATTTAAAATGATATGCAGACAACTGTGAGAAGCCAGAAACCTACCTTAGCAAGCCACTAAACTTTACACTCCAAATGTGATTAAAAAATAATTGTCCTTTGATCTGCTGTATCAGATCCAATAACAAGAGAACACTGTAATCCAGCTATTGTTTTTCTGGAGGAATTATTAAACAATGCTTCATTATGAAGACAAGTCTCCCCCTGGGCCTCGTTATGACACAACAAACGCAAGCTCATAACAGTGATTGGACCAATTTCTGAAATGTAATATCTCGCATTCATAACGCAAGATTGGCCAGTATCTAAACCATGCAGATGAGCGGAAATGAATATGTCTGTGACAATAACATGGAACTATTAAAGTGATATTAAACCCCCAGCTTTTTTAAGCACTTTCTGCAGCTGATTTAATCACTGAGTATACAGCTTCTTTATCTTTTAATCCTTGCCCATGTTCCAGTTTAAACTGATGCCATGACCGCTGCCCCAGGTTTCTTGTTTCGGGGTGGTTCCTTTCTCTTGCAGCATCCTACGAAGCCACCCTTGCATCCAAGAACTAGAGTTGTGTCTCCCTACACGATGTGCATCAATAGAAACTCACAGCCCCATAGCCTAGGATGGAAAAGCACTCCCATGCTCCTCCCTCTTTCCTCCTCCCCCTCCCTTCTCCAGACTGACTGGAGACTCCATGGTCCACTGTTAACTCTTTCCTGTGAAGAGCAGAAGGCCAAGGAAGCAGCAAAGAGAGAGCAGAAGCCAGCAGCATTGAACATTGGAAAGTTTGACAAATAATATACTGGGGACTTTTTTGTGCTCAGTGTGTTAAAACACTGAGGGTTTAATACTAGTTTAGGTCTTTCTCTGGCTTAACACTGAAGAGAACCTGTTATAAGGTAAAAACAGAGGCTGTCCTTGCTGACCACAACTGAAAATGCTCTTGATCTGGCTGTCAAGTTGACTTATTTGGTCCAATATTTCAATGCACAATAAACCCAACTAGGCCTACATGTAGGGTCCTGTATAATTGCAGCCTGGATTTTAAGTGGTTAAAACAAGGTCACTGGTAGGGACCTAGGTTCTCAATAAACTTTGGCTCTTCGGTTGCCTTTGGATGAATGTCTGAACTTTTGCCCGTTTGGCCCTGTTTGACAGGAGCCAAAAAACGTATATAGAAGTCACATTTCTGCTGCTTCTGTATATGACAGCATCCCACTGTCACTGATGCCTAAGGAAGCGGTGGGTGCTTGCACACTCTGCATCCCTAGTAACCATTGATATCACTCGGGATAACAGTGCCATCACTGCGCAAACATGGCCACTGGCCATATTTGTACAATGACCTTGACCAAATATGGCTATAGCCATATTTGGTCAATGATGTCATCACCTTCCCTGCCCCTTCCATTATATGACTGGTAACAGATTGGAGAGCTGTCATTTGGCTTTGGGTACTATCGGGATCCATCCTAAGCGCTGGCCACCGGGTTTTCAGTACTATTCTGGTACTGTAAAAGTTACGGTCAGGATGGCGAGTGGAAGCAGATCAGGGAAATTCCGTCCTCTGCTCTGCAATCACAGTCCTGTGCTTTATGAGTTTAACATTTAAAAATCTATACGCTAAAAGCTAAACATAGAAGTGTTAGCGTGAATGAAGTCTTAGATGGCGTCCTTTTTGTCTTAACGCTGAACTCTGGTATACTATAAATGATCCACTGTTTTGCCCCGTACACATGGTCGGTTATTCCGATGGAAAAAGTCCGATCGGATTATGTTGTCGGAAAATGCGATCGTGTGTGGGCTCTAGTGGGCTTTTTCCGTCGGAATTTCCGACGGAAAAAGTTTGAGAGCAGGATCTCAAATTTTCCGACAACAAAATCCGATCGACTTTTTCCGATCATGTGTAGGGAATTCCGACGGACAAAGTGCCACGCATGCTCAGATCAAATTACGAGACCAAAGCTATTGGCTACTAGCCTCTACGTAGTTCCGTAGTATGCAACAAATGTCACCACGTTCGGAATGATCGGATTTTCCGACAACTTTGTCTGACCGTGTGTATGCAACACCAGTTTCAGACAAAATCAGTCGAAAAAAATCGTACAGATTTTGTGGTCGGAATTTCCGACTGTGTGTACGGGGGCTTAGACAAACCTGACCCATTTCACAGCTCACAGGCCAGCCTGTATCCTTGATTCCCTGCAATCAATTAGATGCCAGGACTTTGCTCTTTCTCCTCTGTAGTCCACCATCCAGATAACAGGCCTGCACACAAAGACATTCAACTTCAGCCATGGTTTATTGCAATGATAGCAAACCATTTACTCCCACCTAAACAAAGCTATGCCCCAATAGGGATTCCCTATGATTAGGCTCTACTGTGGGTAAAAACACGTTGGAGGCATGGCTTTTGGCGGGAGCATGCGGTGTGCTGTCATTGCAATAAACCTTGGCTGGAGTTGAATGTCTTCGGTGTGCGACCTCTTATTTGGATAGTGGATTATAAATGATCCAATTTCATTGGATTTGCTTTGAGAACTGAACCTCATGAAGCTACTGTAAATCCAGACAAATGTTACAGGGCCAGCACAAGACATTGTTGGGGGTCAGTGGTTTGCCCTGTGTTTCCCCTTCTAGTGCATGGCATTGCTTCTAGCATTTAGAGGTCATTTTTACCATATTGGTAGATTTTGCTGGTCCTTTACACTCTAAGGTAGAAAGATCAGAAGAAAATATATTTTCTTTTCCTCTTGCCCTTGCTTGGGACCTCTATTCCCGGATGGCCACTGACCAGTCAGTGAATGTAGTATTTATGTGAAGGAATTAATTCCGGGCGTTTTGCCAAACACGACTAGAGATACAGTGCATATGTTGCTAATGCTGTTTGTATACCAGGACCTCCATGTTATGGCTACAGTACAGATAACGTGCAGGCAGCTCAGCTGCTAGCAATTGTGACAGCCTGCCCTTCAGCTCATGTATACATAACCACTTTAGATCATTTGATTACAACCTAAACACTATTACGGAAGACCGATCAGCATTGAAAGGTTTTTTTTTTTATCTTTGTGGCACTAAAACTGACCTATGGATATTGGATGATTGAAGGACAGCTTTTACAAAATAAAAGCTGAACTCCAGCCAAAACATGTTTTGCTTTGGATGGGATGGTGTCTTCCATTCATCCTGCTGGTGGCACTCTATCAAAGCCTGACACGCCAAGACAAAAAAGTAAGCTAAAATCTTGCAAGTTTACTTCTGGTATTTTTTGCTGTCATTGCTGGCTATTGACAACCAACTTCTGACCAAGCCTGACCCTCAGACTACAGTTTGTGCTTGTTTACTTTACACCACAGCTGGATATTGCTGACCTCTGACCTATGTCGCTGCCCATTGACCTGATACCACACCTGACCACCACTAATCTGTTGATGACTTGGCCTAACATCTGACCTGTGCCATTTCTAGACTGTCCTCAACTTTAATTACTCTATCAAATTACGAGATAATAGAGTTTAGCCTTTAAATCGTTACGTCTTCATATGGTTTGAATCTACTTGCTGAACTATGATATCAGTCCACAAAGAAGAACTGGTGTAGTTTCTTAGTAATGCTTACCTTCTTCACTATGTTTGTACAGTTATCTGGCATCCACCACTAACTGAAATCCAGCACTATCACACTGCTAAATCTATGTGCTGCCTCTCACCCTGTGACTTGATGGAAAGTTACGATCAGCAGTCACAGAAAACTGATAGAATGTTTTTCTCTAATCTGCAGCAGGTGACCTACATCATCTTCCCGGGATGCTCTTGTAGCACCCCCTAGTGTGCTACTAGTGTGAGTTTTGGGAAATGTATGTTTTGACTCATAGTTAACTTGTGAGTCTTAATTGGATCATGGGTTTACTGCAGGTAAGAGCAGAAAAAACACGTGATTTGGTGAAAGTTGGCCTGAAAAAGTTCTGCCGTGTGTATGCAATACAAGTTCACGGCCGACGACCTTTGTACAAAAATCCACAGAAAGTTTGTACAAAGTCCGATCGTGTGTAAGATTAGATGACTCATACAGGCAGGTCTCCCCTGGTTCTGGAAGTTTGGAGAAATTTCTAGAAGCTAGAGGGTGGAAGCCAATCCCCAGGCAATGGGCCTGGCAGGGTGGCTGAGCCAGCCCTTAATAATGGATGAGTTATGCCAGCAAGGGGGTCAGGTGGAAAATGGAGTGCTGAGGAGACTGTTAGTTGCCTTAAGAGGGAGCCCTAAGGAAGTCCTTGCCTAAGGAAGCAGCAGGGAGGACAGTGTGAGTACATCAGCATACCTAGCGATACAGAATGGGGGGGGGGGGACTGCTTAATACTTCCTTTCCCTTTACCCTTTGGAGCAGCTGGATGGGCTGGTGGAGCGGCAGCAAGGTGGGCTGGCAGTTCCTGCAGTCAGTAGAACAGTAGAACAGGGATCAGTGTCTACAGTGGAGTTGGAGATACTCCGGTATGTAGGCTACAACACCTTATGCTACTTTCCAAGGGACTTATGCAGCGTACACACGGTCTGACTTTCTGGCAGACAAAGTCAAACAGAATCTTTTTATTGGACATTCCGATCGTGTATGGGCCTCTTCGGACCTCCTTGCCCCTACTTTGGGATGGACCTTGGAAGGGAATGACCGCTTTGGTAGCAGCCAGATTTTTAGGAAAACGTCTGACTCCTTCTGGGGGATGTCTCGTTAATTTATGAAGAAAGCTATTTTTTGTTTGTAAGAACCATAGTTGCTCATGCATTTAAATTGTTGAATTGTTTTTCTTATTGAATAACCTGTTGGAACATTAATTTATGCAAGTCCCGAAGAACTGGAATATGAAAATAAAGAAATTAATAGTTCTACTTTGTTGTTTTTTTTTGGATACTTAACCGATTCAGTCCCGGAAGATTTTACCCCCTTCCTGACCAGAGCACTTTTGCGATTTCGGCACTGCAACGCTTTAACTGACAATTGCGCGGTCGTGCACCCAAACAAAATTGACATCCTTTTTTCCACCACAAATATAGCTTTCTTTTGGTGGTATTTGATCACCTCTGCGGTTTTTATTTTTTGCGCTATAAACAAAAAAAAAAGCTATATTTTTTTCTACTTTTTGCTATAATATCTCCCAAAAATACATAAACACATTTTCTTTTCCTCAGTTTAGGACGATATGTATTCTTCTACATATTTTTGGTAAAAAAAAACGCAATGAGAGCATATTGATTGGTTTGCGCAAAAGTTATCGTGTCTACAAAATAGGGGATAGATTTATGGCATTTTTATTATTATTTTTTTACTACTAATGGCGGCAATCAGCGATTTTTATCGTGACTACGACATTATGGCGGACAAATCGGACAATTTTGACACATTTTTGGGACCATTAGTTTTAATACAGCGATCGATGGTATAAAATTGCATTGATTACTGTAAAAATGTCACTAGCAGTGAAGGGGTTAACCACTAGGGGGACAGGGAGGGGTTAAGTGTGTCCTAGGGGAGTGTTTCTAATTGTCTGTGGGATATGCTGTGTGTGTGACACCACACTGATCACTGCTCCCGATGACAGGGAGCAGACTATCAGTGTCCTGTCACTAGGCAGAATGGGGAGATGCTGTTTACATCAGCATCTCCCCGTTCTTCAGCTACATGACATGATCGCGGGTATCCCCACGGCGATCGAGTCCGCGGGTCCCGAGAGCACGGTCACGGAGCTCGCGGCAGGCGCGGCCACTGGCGGCTTGCGCACGCGTGCACGGCAGGAAGTTCAAAGATAACGTACCGGTACGTTACTTTGCCCAGCCGTGCCATTCTGCCAATGTATACGTGCTGACAGCAGTCGGCAAGTGGTTAAACTGGACTTTTGTGACATGTCACATTGTTTCTCTGTCGCCTAGCTGCTTCATACGGAGTGTCCTGTTTTCCCATTGACTAAACCATTAGTTTGGTTTGTTATAGTGATAGCTGGATGAAAAACAGAAGCCTGTTTTAACTGGAGCGCACCCTTAAACTCATTATATACCCCTTAGACAAACACAAACAAAACTAAAAAAAAAGAAGAAGTAAAACAAGTACAAAGGTCAAAGTCCAAAAACCTGTTCCAAACCAGACACGGAACAGGCATTTCACATGCCTTTCCCAAGGACGAGTCTGTTTGTGAGAACATTTCCAAAAGACTTCACATTTCTATGACAATATACAAGAATAAAGTCATGTAACATTGCAAAATATCTTGGATCTGGCACGGGACGCGGCTTGGCTGCGGCACGCTAAAAATTCATCCAGATTGCATTTTTTCCTCTTAACTTTGAACATTCCGTGTTTTCTTTTTTAAATTAATTTTGCCAAATAACATCTCAGGAGGATTACTTAAGTACTTTTGACATTCACTCTACATCTCGCTGCTTCAATACGAAGTTTCCTTTTTTAAATAGCAGATGCCTCAAGTGTCAGTAGAAATTTCCTCTCTATTAAAATCACAGAAGGGCTCCGTAAAAAGATCAATCTGATTCTGATTATGTAGAGTTCCCTGTGGCAAGTGTTTAGTGACTACCGCCATCACATTGATGTACCTTATTTATCAGCATCTCTACAGAAGGACTCCTGGTGGATTTATAAAACACAACCTTTAATTCATTTATATAATCCTTAAAAAGCCATGGAATCATTTTTCAAATTATCTCTATGAACTTTTACTTTGATAATCAGCTGCCACACACCAGTGTAAAGCTGACAGTTTTGCAGTTGGAGTGTCTAATTTGTAAGCCATACTTCTCTTTTAAGCACCCCCCAGAACTACATCTCCCAAGAGCCCTTTCGTTCCACAGTGTGAAGCCTCCTTCTTGCTACTCTATATGGAAAGCATAGAGTAGCAAGAAGGATGCTTCACACTGTGGGATGAAAGGGCTCTTGGGAGATGTAGTTCTTGGGGTGTGCTTAAAAGAGAAGTACAGGCATACCCCACTTTTTTAATTTTCAATAGTTTTTATTCAGTTTTTTGACAGTACAGATTATAGACCTCAGCATTATTGCATTACAGTGTACAGTTGTTACAGTCCGTCCAACATATAGTATAGGTATGAACAATTACCTCTTACTAGCTCAAGGTCATTTATCAATGGTTCTATTATCAAAGTTGCCTTATCCGCGTTGTTTACATTGATTTATAGCCGACTATACGTTAGATCCTCCACCTTACTCATTAGACCATACTCTGTATCCCTATACCAATTTCTCATGATAGGGCCTTCAGGAGACACCCACGTCCCGACTAGGCATACCCCACTTTTAAGTACACAATGGGGTTTATTTACTAAAGCTGGGTAGTGCAAAATCAGGCTCACTTCTGCATAGAAACCAATGAGCTTCTAACCCCAGCTTGTTTAATTAAGCTTTGGTAATAAAACCTGAAAGCTCATTGGTTTCTATGCAGAAGTGAGCCTGATTTCGCACTTTCCAGCTTTAGTAAATAAATCCCACTGTGTACTTAAAAGTGGGGTATGCCTGTATGGCTTTAAAAAAAAAAAATCATACTTGCCTAGATGACTACAACATCGATCCCAGCTGCAGCTGTCCCCTGTCACATTTAAGACTGAGAACTGAACGTTCAAACACCACTGATCGCTCAGTTCTCGGTCTTCAGCCTGCAGAGAGCTGGTGACTGTCAGTCGCACTGGAGTGCTGGGATATGGTGGGGCAAGAATGGATCGCTCATTCTTCCAGTGGCTCACTGAGAGGCTGAGCTAGTTGCCGATCCAGGTATCTGGGTGGATCCCGATTGTAAAGTTGTGATCTTTCCAGAGCCTAGACCAGCTATAAAATGGGTCACAGGAGTGCAGAAAGAAACGGCACTACTGTGATCCATAGGAGAAACATAGCCAAAATAGCTTTGGCTATACTTCTTCTTTAAAGAGGAGCTCCAGTCTGTAAAAAATTAAATAAAAGTCAGCAGCTACAAATATTGTAGCTGCTGACTTTTAATATAAGGACACTTACCTGTCCAGGGAGCCCGTGATGTCGGTACCCTGAGCTGATTCGCCAATTGCTTCAGGTGCCGGCATTGTAAGTAAGGCAAACCAGCAGTGAAGAGCAAATAGGAGAAAAGCAAGGTGGACTAAAAACTAAGTGCAGCAGAAGATGCAACGAATGGTATATTTAATTAAAATCAGCTAAATGGCTACTCACACTTATATAAATATCAATAGGCATATAACAGTGTAATACTGTGGTCACTCAGCGGGTCCCCGATGGATAGTGGTGTGTAGATGTTGACACGAGAGGAGAGGAACAACCGGCCAGATATCCGTTCCGTCATCTCGGAAACAGCATGGAACGCACTCGGAGTTGCATGAGAAGTGACGTCAGAACATGGAGATAACGTTTCAAAGCATCTGCTTCTTCATCAGGTCTAAATGGCTACTAATCTGGAGATGATAGCCATTTAGATCTGGCAAAGAAGTGGATGCTTTAAAACCTTATCTCCATGTTCTGACATCACTTCCGATGCGACTCCGAGTGAGTTCCATGCTGTTTCCGAGATGACGGAACGGATATCTCGCAGGTTGTTGCTCTCCTCTCATGTCAACAACTTCACACCACCATCCACCGGGGACCCGCTGAGTGACCACAGTATTATACTGTTATATGCCTAATCTTTATAAAAGTGTGAGTAGCCATTTGGCAGATTTTAATAAATATACCATTCGTTGCATCTTCTGCTGCACTTAATTTTTGGCGCACCTTGCTTTTCTCCTAATTGTTCTTCCAGAGACTGCAACGCTCTCAAGGGAGCTACCACTAATGCTGCATACATATACTTCCTGGACTTTATAGACTTTTAGTTGTTTTAAGTGTGTTTCGGTACCCTTTCATGCGCCATTCTATTTTGTCTTGATGTAAACCAGCAGTAAAGCCTTTAGGCTTCATGGCCAGTTTCCTACTGTGTATGCGTGAGTCACGCTGTGCTTTCTGAATGGTCCCTCTGTCTTCTGGAATCTGTGTGTGTCTCAGAAGGCAGCGGGAGGAAGGAGGAGGGACCGGAAATGTCACAAATCACCGATCTTACCAGAAGTGGGAGTGGGTACCTGTCAAAACTAGGTACTCGCTACTCCTTCCCCCATATAATGTGGCAGTGGATGGGGGGGGGGGGGTGCGAACAAGTGGAGCTTCCCCTTTTGAGTGGAGCTCCGCTTTAATTCAGTGTGAAGAATTGAGCTCCCAGAAGCTGCCCCTGCAAGAATTTTTCAAGTCTGGTGATGACATCTCTGGTAAATGAAAACAATTATGTTGGGGTATTTTATATTGGATCTATCACTTTTAGTAGTTTTAATGAGGAGGAAAAGGTGACTGATGGATTGGTCCAAAATGATGGATAATCATTCCAAATGGAATATGGAGGGACAGTTGGGAGTTATGGACATTGAGGGGCCCATAAATTGTTCAGAGCCCTCCTTGCAAGATGTCTTCTTTTGGCTTGTTGTGTTTGGATAAACCAGACAGCAATTAGCCAAGGTTGCTAAAACAAGCAGTACAGTATACAACTTGGGTTAAACCCAACTTAAAAATGGACTAGAATACTTTAAACTTGTACTTTCACCAAGATGCTTCACTAATATATATGTCGGCACCCTATACCGGCATCCGAGAGACAAATTGTATAAATTCTAACAGAACCTAAATCACAAATTCACTTCACTAATAGCAGTACAGCTCTGTTTTATATACTCTATAAAAACAAATATCTGAGGGGCCCTACACAACGCCTTGCATCACCATTTCCCACCTCGTATCTTCTTCCACCACCTCGTATCCCCTATCTCAGCAGAATCACTAATGGGTTCTTTCCTGGAGATGAT
Organism: Lithobates sylvaticus; assembly: GCA_028564925.1. NCBI lineage: Eukaryota > Metazoa > Chordata > Amphibia > Anura > Ranidae > Lithobates > Lithobates sylvaticus. The sequence continues at coordinate 730,040,080 of CM053026.1, forward strand.
GATGTTGTTGACATGAGAGATCACAGTCTAGAGACAGCGTTTTCTAAGCATGCATTCATTCATAAAGACCTGTGATCAAAGCATTCTGCAGCTGCTATGGGCTACTATGGGATGGAGTTATAAGAATGGAGGAGCATCTAAAATTTCAACACTCATTGCAGATGTTTGCCCACTAGACATGAGCGTTTCGTTTTGCTTTTTTTTTTTTACGAATCGAAATTTGGCCAAATTTTTGTTTTTCAAAGCTACAAATACTGCAGCTGCTGACTTTTAAAATAAGGACACTTACCTGTCCAGGGCGCCCGCGATGTCGGCACCCGAGGCCGAACCGCCCCTCGGTCCTCGGATGCTGCCGCCTCCATCTTTGGTAAGGGAATCAGGAAATTAAGCCTTGCGGCTTCACTTTCCAGTTCCCTACTGCGCATGCGCGAGTCCCGATGCGCAATCCGAATGGTCCCTGCCTGGTCCCTGCCATGTGTGTCCCAGCAGACAGCGCAGGGGGGGGGGGGGGGAATTCCGACTGAAAATGTCCGATCGGACCATGTTGTCGGAAAATTCGCCCGTGTGTGGGCTCCATCAGACTTTTTTTGTTGGAATTTACCAACGGAAAAAATTTGAGATCCTGCTCTCAAATTTTGCGACAACAAAATCCGATCTGACTTTTTCCGATTGTGTGTAGAGAATTCCGACGGACAAAGTGCCCCGCATGCTCAGATCCAATTAAAAAGACCAAAGCTATTGGCTACTAGCCTCTAAGTAGTTCCGTTGTACGCAACGAACGTCACCACGTTCAGAATGATCGGATTTTCCGACAACTTTGTCCAACCGTGTGTATGCAACACCAGTGTCCACCAGAAAAAATCCGACAGATTTTGTGGTCGGAATTTCCGACCGTGTGTACGGGGGCTTAGATAGGGAGGGTTCCGAAAAGCGGAGGTTCCATTTTTGTGTGAACCTCCGCTTTAAGGCAGGGGTCCTAAATATCCTATATTTGGTGCCAGCAGGGGGCAGCACATTGCACGTGATGGCAGGCGACACGCTTACCTTGCCAAGTGTCATCACAACTTCTCTGGAAATGTGGGGAAATTTGGGATACTGTCATGATTAAATATATATGGTTATGAAATTTTTCATGGTTTTTATGTGTTTTTTTGATTGTTTTTTGTTACAAAAAAAGTATTTCCCTTCTTATATTGATGGATGTATTGGCTCTGCTTAGCGAAACAAACAAATTGATACAGTCATTGGCAGAAGGCACAGGCATGCTGCCTAGCACTTCACCATCTAAGAGATTAAATTGACAGATGAAGACGGCGTAACCTGCTGTGATCGGAACTTTTGCTTCAGCTATCAGAGGAATTCTAAAAATAGACGGGAAAGTCTTCAGTATGCAATGAAAGTGCGCAGATTGTGACTCACTGTCCCTGATCCTCGGGCAGGGAGAGAGAAAAAAAAAAAAAGACATCACTGGTGAATATAAAAAAGGATAACAGTTACAAAGGAGAGAAATTTCATTTTCCCAGCCCGATGTATGGTACGTGCGTCTAGCGTAGACGTCTCTTTCAGATGCAGTAAGATGACACCAAGACTGGCTACAATATTAGGAACTTATTTAAAAGATAAGTGCTTGGTAGAAAACAATGCTGGACTTTTTATAATATGATTCACCCAGACATTGACCCTACACCCTATGATGGAGAACCCCACCACCAGCAGCCATGATGTTATATGGTAGCTGGGAACTTTCGCAAATCCATAGGACTGAGATACAAGGACACTGAGATGTGCATAGAGGCATGTCCACAATATATGGACTTACGTTTCTTTTCTGTCCAGAATATGTTTATATTAATCAATCTTTTGTTTTCAATAGCTGGGCCTTTATCTATCCCCTGCACATGGTCTCCCTTGTATCCTTCCAGGATGGGGCTTACTTTTTGACATCTACCTTTGTCTCCCTTGTTCTTGGGGAGGCAACCCACAAATTAACTTTTCCATCTCTCTTTCGCACTGACAGAGGTATGCGCTGCGCATCTTCCTGAGGTCATGACAATGTCTATTTCTGTGTTACTATGTATTATTACTTATATATATTCTTTTGCCTTTAGAGCTGGATTATTGTGGTAGTCCCATACTATCCCCTAAAGGAAGCCATCACTGGCGAAACATGTTGGGATTCAACATCCACCTGTGACCATCCTTTCCTTTCCCCTGTGGGTCACCAGCAACCCAATATATGTATTTAGTATGTGCTCTATAATTGATTTTAACCATTTCAACATCCCCTGTTTATCCTTGTCTTTATTCTTTTGTATTCTTTTGTATTTAATAAAGAAATGTTATTTGTATTCAATTTGTTCACTATGTATTATTACTTAAAAATGGGGCAGCACAGTGGTTTAATGGTAACACTTCTGCCTGGCAGCACTGGGGTCATCAGTTCCCAGTCCCAACCATAAAACAAACCACATGGAGTTTGTATATTCTCAATGGGCTTCAGTGGGTTTCCTCCCACACTCCGACCTGATCCCCCCCTTACACAAGAGTCCACAGAGTTCCCCCTTACATCAGAGTCTGCAGGATTCCCCCTTACTATGCAAGGGGGAACTCTGCAGACTCTGGTGTTAAGGGGAGCACAGATGTAAGGTGGTCTCTAGTCACCAGAGCCCCCCCACCTTACATCAGAGAGTCTGCAGCGTTCCCCTTGGCACCAGAGTGCCCACTTATACCAGGGTCTGCAGCATTGCACTTTACATCAGAGTTCCCATTTAGATCAGGGTCTGCAGAGTTCCTCCTTGCACTGTAATGCCGCATACACACAATCAGAATTCTTGTTGGAAATGCCTTGGATGTAATTCCGCTCAATCTTGTGTTGCCTACTACACGGTCACACCAAATTCCGACCATCAAGAACGCGGTGACGTACAACACTACGATGAGACGCTAAAATTAAGTTCAATGCTTCCGAGCATGCGTCAAATTGTTCCTGAGCATGCGTCTGAATTTTGCACATCAGAATTGCTACAGACGATCAGAATTTCCCAGGAACAGGGAAAGGTAAATCTCAATGGAGACACAGACTGAAAAAAGACTGACGGAGGCTCTATAGCAGGGTTGCCCAACCAGTGGTCCATGGGCCACATGTGGCCCACGGAGCCCTCTGATGTGGCCCGCGACCTCCTGCTCTGGGATGGCGGGTTGCCTACCCGCCATGCCAGAGTATCAGTGTTGTGAATGAAGCCAGCGGTAGAGAAAGCAAGCAGCTGCGGAACAGAGCTGCATAAGCCAATGCTTACTGTATAGCACCGGCTCCTGTCATAGGTGGAGTGATACCAAATGCACTCTGCCTGGGACAGCAAGTTTATTACTAAAATCACAGTGTATATATGGACATATCTGTTCTGCAGTGGTTACTGGGCTGCTTTCAAACTGATCCACAGGTGTAGTGCAGTGCAGCTGTGGCTTACCTGCACTGAGCCAATAGACTTCTGTTTTACCTGTGGGTTTGGTGCACTTTCACAAAGTGCACTACATCTGCAGGATATAATAGAATTCTATGGCAAAGTATAGCCAACCTGCAGGAAAGCCACAATGGTGTATGTAGACCACAGATCTCAGTGTAAAAGCAGCCTTAGGCCCCTTTACCATGATCGGTCTGACCCAGACGGACCCTCCATTCACCTCTCTGGAGCGGCAGATGTAAACAGACTTGTGTTCGTTTATACCCGCCTACCTCTAATCAGATATGATAAAAAAAACAGAAGTGGATCCGTCCCCTTCCATTTGATCAGATGAGAGCCCATAGAGAAGAGTGGGCTGTGTCTGTGTCCGCTTTGCATAGGGAGAGTGGACGCGGAGCTGTCATCTGCCTACTTTGCTCATTATGGACCGCAACTGGTTACAAAGTCGCTTAAGTGGCCCTCGCTCTTCAAAAGGTTGGGCACCCCTGCTCTATAGTCTATTCTATCCCTTCCTGTGCAAAACATAAAAGAAAAAAAAAAAAGAAAAACAATGTTTTGGCAAAGTTTGGGATGGGGGGGTTCTTTTTTTTTCATCAATATGTTTTTATTGTTTTATAGTTTGAAGACATGAGAAAACATTGAGTATGTTTTACATCGTATACATAGAATCTCATAAAGAAAAATAAAAAAATAAGATACAGATGCAGGTTCTTGGATCGCCTAACAGAAAACTCTGTATTGCAGTTTATTCGTTAAACATAGGATGTCATGGAATTGTATTTTGTCACTCCCCCAGGAACCCCAGATGGGATCTATTTTGTTGCCTGGGGGAGGGCTATATCAATGTTGTATGTGTATCCCATGCATGACCACTGTAAAAAAAAAAAAAAAACAATAGAAATTAACTTATTGCTGAATCATGACTATAGTAAATACAACTCAACTTTTTCAAAGGAACTTCGCAGCTCCAGACCACCTCTCCCATGGAGCCCATGCTTTCTTTTCTTTAGCCATATATTCTCCACTAGATGCCATTGCCATTTCATAATTGTAGTGGAGGTTTACTAAATCAAGTGTGTTGTCTATAGATGGGGCCCTTTCTGTTTTCTACAGTCTGGTTAAGCTCAATCTGGCCACTAATAGGATGTGTGCAGGCATGTACTGGCCATCGGGACTACTGGGAGATTCCCGGTGGGGCGATGGCTCAGTGGGCCAGTCTGGTGCAGTCCTGGAGCCGCTCCTCTGACAGTGAGTGATCTGGATTTCACTCCTGTCAGGAGGAGCAGCTTCCGTCATATGCTGGAGAGAGCATTACCGTTATGCTCCCTCCAGCCTGCAGGGGGAGATAGACAGCCGGCCGACTTTCCTTCCTCTCTCCCCTATGACCTGGTTATCACAGGACTGGAGAGAAGAAGAAGAGAAGCTGCCTTCAGAACTGTAAGTACACATGGGAGGGGGACACTCTGATGTAAGGGGGCTGCTGATGGGACTCTGATGTAAGGGGGCTGGTCTGGATGAAGTCCAGGGCCAAATTTATATCCCAGTCCAGCCCTGGATGTGTGTAGTTACATGTCTGGCATGTTGAGGCACAGATTCAATGTTTAGGTTCAGGGCCAGGTCAGGTGTCGGAGGTACCTGTTGATTTGATATTTCCGAAAAGATTTGGAAGATGATTGTCCAATACGTTTGGATATTTTTGCATTTCCACATTATGTGGAATAAATCGCCTTTGGCTAATTTGCACCTCCAACATGAATCTGGGGTACCCGAACCAAACAGTGCCAGCTTTGAAGGGGTTAGGTACCATCTTAGGGACAATTTTTGGGTGATTTACCATAGCGCAGAGCATTTAATTGTTTTTGTAGACTGAATGTAGTGCTCGTTTCCATTGGCGATCTGTGTATGATTGACCCAAGTCATTTTCCCAGTGGATGTGATTTTGTGAAGCAAAATTTTTGTTGCAGCCATAGGTGTGCGCAGCCTATTGCATTAGGGTGTGCACCCCAAAGCTTAAACACATATATAATATTATTATATATATATATAATATGGCAGTAGACGGTGTCAGTAGGGCAGAGGTTGGTGTCAGCAGTTTATTTTTATTATTATAATTTTTTATTTTTTACAATTGTATTATTTTTTACAATCATTTATTTTTTTATTGCAATTTATTATTATTTTTTTTTTTTTTACAATTTATCAATTTATTAGGGGGACTTTGGTGAAATATCAGGGGTCTGAACAGCCTCACTTTTGAGACAGAGAAAGGGACTGAGGACAGAGACAGTCCCTTTCTCTGCAGCCAAGCAGTAAGGGGAATCTGTGAGCACATCGTGATTAGTGTGTGCACAGGCACACCTGACACACCCTGTGCGCACGCCTATTGTTTCAGCGTGTTATAAAATAGAGAGATCCCTTCGGTTTTGTGGGATGTATTTGTCAGGTGTTCCCAAGCTTTCAGATGGAGAGTGTAGAGAGATAAGTGGATATTTTCGAGGCAGTGTTTGACTCTGATGTATGTGAAATAATTAGTAGGGGGTAAGTTAAATTATATTTTTTTATTTTTTACAATTGTGTTATTTTTTACAAGCATTTATAATTTTTTACAATTTATTATTATTATTATTATTATTATTTTTTACAATTTATTAGGAGCCCCACTGGGGGACTTTGGTGAAATATCAGGGGTCTGAACAGCCTCACTTTTGAGACAGAGAAAGGGACTGAGGACAGAGACAGTCCCTTTCTCTGCAGCCAAGCAGTAAGGGGAATCTGCGCAGCACAGCGTGATTAGGGTGTGCCCAGGCACACCTGGCACACCCTGTGCGCACACCTATGGTTTCAGCATGTTATAAAATAGAGAGATCCCTTTGGTTTTGTGGGATGTATTTGTCAGGTGTTCCCAAGCTTTCAGATGGACCGTGTAGAGCAGGGGTCTCAAACTTGCGGCCCTCCAGCTGTTGCGAAACTACAAGTCCCATCATGCCTCTGCCTGGGGGAGTCATGCTTGTAACGGTCAGCCTTGCAATGCCTCACGGGACTTGTAGTTTCGCAACAGCTGGAGGGCCGCAAGTTTGAGACCCCTGGTGTAGAGAGATAAGTGGATCTTTTCGAGGCAGTGTTTGACTCTGATGTATGTGAAATAATCAGTAGGGGGTGAGTTAAATTTGCGTTGAAGGAGATTGAAGGATTTTATACTGGATCCCTGGAGTACGTTTTGGATATTGATTATGCCTCGTCTGGACCATTGGGTTAAAGGTAAATCAGGTGACAGGTGATGGAGAGACTCAATTGGGATTTGGCACCATCTTTGATCAGTTTTTGCCAAGCAAGGGCTGAGATTATTATGGCAGGGGATAGCGCCGAGGGTAGTTTGGGTCTTAGAGAGGTACTCATTAACCACCATTTTAAATTTGGGCGTAGGAGTGATAAACTTTCTATTTTACACTGCAATTTGTTGGGGTAATTTTGGAGCCATTCAGTAAGTTGATCCAGCACTGCTGCTGTGTAATAATCCTCAAAGTCAATGGTTCCCGAGCCACCCGCAAGTTTATGTTTAACAAGTTTCGAGTGTGCGCACCTAGGTTTAGATCCTTTCCATATACATTTGTTGAATATAGTTTGAAGAGATTTGAAAAAGTGCTTGGGGATAGGGAGAGTCCTCAATAGGTAGAGAATTTGTGGTAGGTGTTAGACATGTACACAACAAAAAAATTCGTTTATTTTCGTTTCGTTTTGCTTTCGTTCTTTTCGTTTCCGTTGGTTCGTAACGATTGTACATTCGTAAGTCGTCGGTGTTCGTATTTGTAACGATTCGTACATTCGTAAGTCGTCGGTGTTCGTATTTGTAACGATTCGTACATTCGTAAGTCGTTGGTGTTCGTATTCGTAACGATTCGTACATTCGTAAGAGTTATTTTTTCGTTGATTCGTTTTTTCGTTAGTTTCATTTTCGGACGCATTCGTATTTATTCGTACATTCGTAACATTCGTAACATTCGTAGATTCGTAATCGGAGCATAATTCATAATTTTATGTAATGTGTATGCTATTATTACATTTTAATAATTTACGAATCGAAAAAAAAGTTACAAATCGAAAAAAAAAAAAATGTTACGAATCGAAAAAAAAGTTACGAATGTACGAATTTTTTTGTTCAATAGAGACACGGAAAATTACGAATCGAAAAAAAAAAAATAAAGTTATGGATCGAAAAAAAAAGTTACGAATCGAAAAATAAAAGTTACGAATCGAAAAAAAAAGTTACGAATGTACAAATTTTTTGGTTCAATCCATTCGAAGCACCTTTAGCAGCACCATTGTAAGGGACACGGAATATTACCAATTCAACAAAAAAAAAAAAGTTACGAATGTATGAATTTTTTCGTTCGTTTTCGTTTTTCGGATTTTCTTCATTAGTACATTCATTGTTTCTAATTAGTTTTTTTCGGATTCGTTCGATTCGAATGATTCGTTAATCGGATTCGTACAATTCGAACGATTCGTTATTCGGATTTCATTGATTTGAACGATTCGTTAATTCGTACGAAAGAGAAAGAAAGAAAATAAAGAAAAAAAAAACGAAAAACGAAAAAAAAAGAAAAACGAAAAAAAACGAAACGAAATGCACATGTCTAGTAGGTGTAGCATTTTGAATGCTGCCAGTCTACCAGACCAGGATCTGTTGTATTTTGATAAGGAGATGGTTATAGTTAACCGAGAAAAGGTGTTTGACCGATCGAGTAAGGTGAATCCCAAGATAGGAGATACTTTTGTCTGGCCAGTTGAACAGGTATTGGGCCTGTAGTAGGTTTTTTGTCATGGCGTCTAGTTCGAGGTCTAGGATATTCGATTTAGATGTGTTAAGCTTATAGTAGGAGACCTTGCCAAACCAATCTAGTAGTTTTTGGGCTTCTTTCAGTGAGGAAGTTGGATTAGTGAAGATTAGAGTTACGTCGCCTGCAAAGAGACTTATCTTGTGTGGGGTTTTGCGTATCATCAGGCCTGTGATCAGGGGGTTCGTTCTTACATGTTCCGTCAGGGGTTCCATCAGTAGGTTGAATATTAGTGGTGACAGGGGGCACCCCTGGTGTGCACCATTGGTTATAGTAAACGATCGAGATAACATATCCTCTGAGAATACTTGAGCTGACGGGGTAGGATGGGGGGGTTCTTAATGGCTACTTTCTTTACCCAGTGAAGTTGGATCTCCTGACATACAATACGTATAAATTCGAGGATGGTGCCTCACTAAGTATGGAAGCAAGGATGAAAGCTGTCATATTCTTCCTCTGACAGGTCCCCTTTAAATCACTGATCCATGGTTCACCGTAATCAGTCGCAGTATATATTTCTAGAATGGTGGGGTTTTCCTGTTACACTTGACACATCTTGATTATGTACTGTTCCCTGCTTACAATCATCAGATTCAATTCTCATTACACTCCGCAGACAACGTGGGCTTGTTTCGCTCGCAGGTGATATTGGATCTGTTCTAGCGGAGCTTGCAGTAATTCACACTGAGCAGGGAATTTCACACTCAAATATTGGACAAAGGCTCGCGCTAAATTGGTGCATTTTCTCCAAATCCATAATATTCTGCGAGCATATAGGAAGCACAAGTATTTCTGGCTTTAAAGACATACAGTAAATCAAGTTTTGGACATTTAAAGAGAGCCTGTCACCAGCTAAAAAAAAAATAGGTTAGTGCACACTAGGACCCCTTTCACACACACAGCGCGGCTGGCTGCGTTAGCTTCGTTTTAGCAGCGCTTTTCAGCCGCTAGCGAGGCGCTTTTAAAGGGGTTGTAAAGGCTCATGTTTTTTCACCTTAATGCATCCTATGCATTAAGGTGAAAAAACACCTGGCAGTCACTGGCCCCCCAGCCCCCCGTTTTACTGACCTAAGCCCCAAATTTCCCTTTGGCGCGTCCCCGCCGTCTCTCTCTCAATGGGTTCCCGGCTCTTGATTGGATAGATTGATAGTAGCGCAGCCATTTGCTCCTGCTGCTGTCAATCAAATCCAATAATGCGGGCGTCGGGGGGCGGGGCGAGTCCTGCATTCGGCCTCCATGGACGGGAGCGCACCCGCAAGGTAACCTCCTCGGGAGAGCACTTCTCCAAGGGGGTTATCTAATGTGGGGAGGAGCCGCAAGAGCCGGCGAGGGGACCCCAGAAATGGACGTTTGGGGACACTCTGTGAAAACGAGCTACACAGTGGAGGTAAGTATGACATGTTTGTTATTTAAAAAAAAAAAACGATCATTTAGTATCACTTTAACCCCCGCTAGTGGCCGAAGAAAGGGTTAAATGCGCCTGAAAAAGTGCAAGCATGAATCTATCCATTAACTAAATAGGGGGGTGGCATGGATAGATGGAGTGGTGCCCGGGCGCCCCTAATAGACGGGCGGCCACTGAGGTCCATAAAGACCTGGATGAGTGAGTTTGGGGTGGAGGAACTTTTCTGGCCTGCAGAGAGTGCTGACCTTAACACGATAGAACACCTTTGGGATGAATTATGCCGCGTACACACGATCGCACATTCCGACAACAAAATCCATGTTGGCTCAAACTTGTCTTGCATACACACGATCACACAAAGTTGGTCGGAAATTCCGAACGCCAAGAACGCGGTGATGTACAACGCGTACGATGAGCCGAGTAAAATGAAGTTCAATAGCCAGTGCTGCTCTTCTGCTTGATTCCGAGCATGCGTGGCACTTTGTGCGTCGGATTGTGTACAATCGGAATTTCCGACAACGGATCTCAAATTTTGTGCAACGGAAATTCCGATGGAAACTGTCCGATGGACCCTACACTGGGTCGGAATTTCCGGCAAAAAGTTCCAAAAAGTTCCTATCTAACATTATCATACGGGGCATTAGAGCGGAGATTTTGAGCCAGGCCTTCTCGTATAACATCAGTGCCTAACCTCACAAATGTGCTTCTGGAAGAATGTTCAAACATTCCCATAGACACACTTCTAAACCTTGTGGACAGCCTTCCCAGAAGAGTTGAAGCTGTTATAGCTGCAAAGGTGGGTCAACTCAATATTGAACCCTACGGACTAAAGCCCCATACACACGGTCGGAAAATCCGACCACCAAATCCATCGGATTTGGTCCGACGGATTTAGTCCGACACTGGTGTTGCATACACACGGTCGGACAAAGTTGTCGGAAAATCCGATCATTCTGAACGTGGTGACGTTTGTTGCCTACGACGGGACTACGTAGAGGCTAGTAGCCAATAGCTTTGATCTTGTAATGTGATCTGAGCATGCGTGGCACTTTGTCCGTCGGAATTCGCTACACACGATCGGAATTGGTGTGATCGGACTTTGTTGTCGGAAAATTTTTAGAGCAGGAGATACAACTTTGTCCGTCGGACAATCCGATGGAAAATGTCCGATGGTGCCTACACACGGTCGGAATTTCCGACAACATTGTCCGATAGGACAGAATCCATCGGAAAATCCGACCGTGTGTATGGGGCTTTAGACTGGGATGCCATTAAATTTCACGTGCTTGTAAAAGCAGGCGTCACAATACTTTTGACAATATAGTGTATTTCAATGCATAAAGCGGCATCTGAAACAGAACATTCCTTCTGCAGCTAAAGAATCACTTTTCCTGATAGGTTTGCTGTAATATTTATTTTAAACATTGATGTTTGAGGGTGACAGCTCTATTGTGATATGTTCTGTACACTTGAATAGCTCTGGGCAGATTCATGACGTGACTTATGCAGGAATATGAATATTATATGTTTTTTGTTATTATAACTGTTCTGGCTGAAAGATTTATATTTTCCGCTTGTTTAGCTTGAACTTACTTTATGCCAAGCCTGACACTTCAGTTGGAGCGTGAGGGACATTTGCTAGATATCATATGCCTGACCTCACACAGGGCACACTGGGAAGACGGGGGCACTGAGGTCACGCATCTGACAGGCTACCTACTTATAGACTTCAGGTGACCTCTGACTGTCACAGTAATTCCCATATTTCTTTTCTGATGGGTTGCTTTTAGGTTTTGAGCAGCAATAGTTCATAAGCAGCTAAACTGAAGTAACCCTACAAACAAATGAGAAAACCCTTAGATAGAGATGGAAGCTACCCATGAGCACCAAAACACAAGAGGCTCTGTTATACAAATTGTAGTTTTAGTTTACAGGGTTAGCTGTGAAAAATGCCTTCTCTTCTAAAGTGTGACAAACACAATCTCTGGTGTAATCGAACATTTCAAACGAGTGGCTATTGCTTTCTCTGCAAGGGGAAGCTAAAAGTTAGCTGGTGTTTCACTAAGGACTCCCTCGTAGGAGTTTAGGCTTGAGGCTGTGGGTGCAAAAGAGGTGCAGTGGAGGCTTGAGACTATGGGTGCAGAGGTGGCACAGTAAAGGTTTGTGGGTGCAGAGGTGACACAGCAAAAGTTTGAGGGTACAGAGGTGGCACAGTGAGCGTTTGAGGCTTCGGGTGCAGAGGTGGCACAGTGAAGGATTGAGGCTGCAGGTGCAGACGTGGCACAGTGAAGGTCTTAGGTTGTGGGTGCAGAGGTGGCACAGTGATGGTTTGAGACTGTGGGTGCAGAGTTGGCACAGTGAAGGTTTGAGGTTGTGGGTGCAGAGGTGGCACAGTCAATATTTGAGGCTGCGGATACAGAGGTGGCACAGTGAATGCTTGAGGCTGCGGGTGCGGAGGTGGCACAGTGAAGGTTTGAGGTTGTGGGTGCAGAGGTGGCACAGTGAAGGTTTGAGGTTGTGGGTGCACAGGTGGCACAGTGAAGATTTGAGGTTGTGAGTGCAGAGGTGGCACAGTGAAGATTTGAGGCTGCGGATACAGTGGTGGCACACTAAATGTTTGAGGCTGCGGGTGCAGAGGTGGCACAGTGAAGGTTTGAGGTTGTGGGTGCAGAGGTGGCACAGTGAAGATTTGAGGTTGTGATTGCAGAGGTGGCACAGTCAATTTTTGAGGCTGCGGATACAGAGGTGGCACAGTGAATGTTTGAGGCTGCGGGTGCAGAGGTGGCACAGTGAAGGTTTGAGGTTGTGGGTGCAGAGGTGGCACAGTGAAGATTCGAGGTTGTGAGTGCACAGGTGGCACAGTGAAGATTTGAGGCTGCAGATACAGTGGTGGCGCACTAAATGTTTGAGGCTGCGGGTACAGCGGTGGCACAGTGAAGGTTTGAGGTTGTGGGTGCAGAGGTGGCACAGTAAAGGTTTGAGGTTGTGGGTGCACAGGTGGCACAGTGAAGATTTGAGGTTGTGAGTGCACAGGTGGCACAGTGAAGATTTGAGGCTGCGGATACAGTGGTGGCACACTAAATGTTTGAGGCTGCGGGTGCAGAGGTGGCACAGTGAAGATTTGAGGTTGTGGGTGCAGAGGTGGCACAGTGAAGATTTAAGGTTGTGATTGCAGCGGTGGCACAGTCAATATTTGAGGCTGCGGATACAGAGGTGGCACAGTGAATGCTTGAGGCTGCGGGTGCAGAGGTGGCACAGTGAAGGTTTGAGGTTGTGGGTGCAGAGGTGGCACAGTGAAGATTCGAGGTTGTGAGTGCACAGGTGGCACAGTGAAGATTTGAGGCTGCAGATACAGTGGTGGCGCACTAAATGTTTGAGGCTGTGGGTACAGCGGTGGCACAGTGAAGGTTTGAGGTTGTGGGTGCAGAGGTGGCACAGTAAAGGTTTGAGGTTGTGGGTGCACAGGTGGCACAGTGAAGATTTGAGGTTGTGAGTGCACAGGTGGCACAGTGAAGATTTGAGGCTGCGGATGCTGAGGTGGCACAGTGAAGGTTTGAGTCTGTGGATGCTGAGGTGGCACAGTAAAGGTTTAAGGTTGTGGGTGCAGAGGTGGTAGACGGGTTATTTGGGGGGGGGGGGTAAAACCGTGGTTCAACTGGTCAAATGCAGGTGTAAGATATGCCTACTAGGGTATTGCCAGCTTAACACTCTCTAGTTTACCTCTCTAGCATCTACCAAACACCAATAAATATAAATTCAGGGTGAATTGGTTCTCCAATTTCCAGTGCCTTTGCCTAGTGGATTCTGTTCTTCTGTGAAACATCTGTTTTGTGCACACCCCAGCTAAAAACATCTCTGGCTGTGTAAGAAAAACATCTAGAAAATCTATGTAAATACTTAGGTCTGACCCCTATGACTTGTGTGCATGATTTCTTAAACACATAAAATCAATTGGACATGGAGAAATTCAACAATCAGACATGGTAGCATTTTCTGAATCTCTCAATGTCCAGGTTACACTTATGCCCCGTACACACGGTCGGATTTTCCGACGGGAAAATGTCCTATCGGACAATGTTGTCGGAAATTCCGACCGTGTGTGGGCTCCATCGGACTTTTTCCGTCGGATTTTTCAGTTTTATCTCCTGCTCTCAAATTTTACGACAACAAAGTCCTATCGGACTTTTTCCGATCGTGTGTAGCGAATTCCGACGGACAAAGTGCCACGCATGCTCAGATCACATTACAAGACCAAAGCTATTGGCTACTAGCCTCTACGTAGTCCCGTCGTTGGCAACAAACGTCACCACGTTCAGGATGATCGGTGTTTCTGACAACTTTGTCCGACCGTGTGTAGGAAAAACCAGTGTCGGACAAAATCCGTCGGAAAAAATCTGATGGATTTACATGTATGAATACATTCTGGAGGACAACAAATTGCACAATTCTGCACAGTGTACAGGCCCAACGCAGTGCCCAGAGCTCCAGGCTTTGAGCAGTTGATAGGCTACTTACCACAAACTTCCCAATGACTTAAAAATAAAATATTAAAACTGATCTTTCACTACCGATTATTAAGTTCCCCCTGGAATGGTGGGGTTTTTAGGCAGCAATATTTGTCTGTTGAAATAAAAAGAATAGACGGCATAAAAGCAGCTATTAAGTCAATATTAAGTCAATATTAAGTCAATATTAAATGTTGGTAGATATGTCGCATTTGTATCTATGCATAATAGCAAAAAGATAACACTGCTTTAGTGCGCATATTTACCGGAATGCTCTATCTTACCACACGCATTCCGGTAAATATGGGCACTAAAGCAGTGTTATCTTTTTGCTATTATGCATAGATACAAATGCGACATATCTACCAACATTTAATATTGACTTAATAGCTGCTTTTATGCCGTCTATTCTTTTTATTTCAACAGACAAAACACTCTGAAGAAGACCTAGACAATTACAGGTCGAAACGCGTCAGTTTTGGTGCATCACACTGACCCCTTCTGTTCCATCAGTCGAGGTGTTAGGTGCTACCTATTTCGATATACTGTGTCTCTCACTAAACATTACCTATTTTGATAAATATTTCAAAAATTTATTTCTGCCTAAAAACCCCACCATTCCAGGGGGAACTTTCCTTTTTTTGTATTCATTCCCGGGGTGAGCAGCAACCCACCATCTCCCAATGTGTCATTTCCTTTTTCTTCACTACCGATTATTTGCCAATGGCAGCAGGAATGTAAAAAATAAAAGTGATTTTGGTGATATCTCAGAATTTACTGACATGGAACAAATGTAGAGATAAGGAGATAAGCAATGCTAAATGATAAAGTACTTGCTAAATTTTCTTCTTTATTAGAAAAGGTCCATTAACCACCTGCTTACTGGGCACTTAAACCCCCCTCCTGCCCAGACCAATTTTCAGCGCTGACGCACTTTGAACGGCAATTGCGCGGTCATACAACACTGTACCCATATGGAATTTTTATACATTTTTTTTTTCACACAAATAGAGCTTTCTTTTGGTAGTATTTAATCACAGCTGGGATTTTTATTTTTTGCTAAACAAACAAAAAAAGATGGAAAATTTGGAAAAAAAAAATTCATGTTTAATAGTTTGTTATAATATTTTGCAAACAGGTAATTTTTCTCCTTCATTGATATGTGCTGATGAGGTGGCACTGAAGGGCACTGATAGGCTGCACTGATAAGGTGGCACTGATGGGGACAGATAAGGCGGTCCTAATGGGCACAGCTAAAGCGGCACTGATGGCCACTGATAAGATGGCACTGATGGGTCCTGAAGGGTGGCACTGATGGGCACTGATAGGTGTTACTGATAGGTACCACTGATAGATGGCACTGATGGGCACTGGTAGGTGACACTGATGGGCAGTACTGTTGATGAAGTACTGATAGGTGGCACTGTGGGCACTGATGGGTGGCACTGTGGGCACTGGTAGGTGGCGCTGGTGGGCACAGGTAGGTGGCACTGTTGTGCACTGGTAGGTGGCACTGGCAGGTGGCACAGGTGGGCACAGATGAGCTGGCGCAGCTCTCCTTGATCGGGACCGATGTCCCTCTGACAGCTGCCGGTGATTGGCTTTTTTTTTAGGAAAAAAAATTGCTGATTACCGGCTCTGTTTACACCACATGATCAGCTGTCATTGGCTGACAGCTGATCACGTGGTAAGGGGTCGGGATTGATTTGACTCGCTGATCACAGAGTGCGCCGCGTATGCCCTGCAGGGGGCACGCAGGCTGCTCGGACACGGGAGGACGTCTAGTTACGTCCTCCCGGCAAAGTAGGTCCACGCTGTAGCTGTCATTCGGCTATAGCGCAGATCTGAAAAAGTTAAACTAGTGAGTTTCTTGCTATACTCAATGCTTTCTCAAAGTGCTTGGCAAGGAACCAAAGAACATGAGTTTTCCCTGAGGACAACTTTTTCAGCCTCTATTTCCTCTTCCCTATCCACCCCCCTCCCCATCTCTGTATATCCCTGCTGGGTCCAGGAGAATGAAGGGCCCCATTAGAGAGCTAAGGTGGAATAAGCGAAAGCCGTGCCTAAAACTAAGTTGCTGTCCACGTATGAAGTTTAGGGAGAGCTGGGAACTGGAGGTTCTGCAGGGGCCTCAGAGACTCGAAGATTCACAGCCTATTGGGCTGATATACAAAAACTGGATAGTGCAAAATCTGGTGCAGCTCTGTATAGAACCAATCAGCTTCCAGTTTTTTTTTTTCAAAGCTTAATTGAACAAGCTGAAGTTAGAAGCTGGTTGGCTTCCATGCACAGCTGCATCTGATTTTTCACTCTCCTGATTTAGTAAATCAACCCCAATGTGTTTATTCTGCAGAACATGTAGAGTCTGGCAGAGGTGCCACTGATGGTGCTACTCCATTATTTCTGTGCTCCTTTGGTACTGCACCCCCTTTGCCTAAACTTAAATATCTTACCATTGTAACCTTATATGGGGCTGCCATTGTTGCCTTTCTTTTAAAAATACTAGTTACTTGGCCTTTGTTCTTTCTGGTTTCAGTACTTTCTGATTCACTTACTAGGAATGAGTATACACATCAAGTAAGTCATAAAAAAATCCCTTATTTGATTGTTTCCTGGTCTGTAACTTAAAGTAAGGTTGGAAGAAGTGTAGTGTAGCAAAATAGAGATAAGAAACATCACAGCACCAGAATCCAAGGGAGACCTGTTAACGCGTTTTACGCTTAAAAACACAATGCATAAGCGCTTTCAGCGAGACACACGTTCACGTGTTTTTTTATCTCTATTTTGCTACAATAAAGATTTTAAAGTGTCCTACTAGAATGTGCGGTCACCCACTTCTTCCATTAAAATTTTTTCAGTTGCAAGGCACCTCGATGTAAGGACTTTTGGAAGAGGTACTATGTGGACCGACCTGGAGCAGTGCTTTATTTTTGTGTTGTTAGAGGGAAGGTCAGTGTGATAATTAGTGTTAGGGTTACAGACAGGGTCAGTGTGAGGGTCAATGATAGAGTTACACCTTGAACATGGGCAGATTAAGATAGAATAGGGCTCTAGGCAAGGCAGAAGCTTTGACTCTCCCAAAAACTTTGATTGTCATCCATAAGGTTTGCAATATGTAAAGTGTAGCCATCTCGGGCGTGACCGGATGTTGAGGTGAGAGGTTGTAGCAGCCCAGACCTTGAACACGCTCCCGTGCTGGATACCTGGCGATGCAGCTCGTGGGGGAGCTGAGGCGACGCTGAGAGGTGCATTGGCTGGCTGGCGTGCTGTACAGGTGGCGGAGGGCGCCCTATCTCTGTGGCAGGCACCGGCGGGATGCTTTCCCATGGTAATTCCAGTGGTGCATTTCCTCAGTGAGAGGGGAGGAGACAGCGCGCGCCTGGGATAGAGCTGCAAAGGGTGTTAGAGAACGCCTGGAGCATCCCCCGCTATGACCAGGAGGAAGGGAACAGAGGAGGCGGCCACACAGGAATAGTGCTGGTGCGCAAGCACAGCACACCGCGAAGGAGAAGGGAAACCAGGCCGCCCCAAAGTTAGAGACATTGCCCATATACCGGGCCAGACACCCATGAAGGGTGGGGCCAGGGTCACACAACAACTCCCCTCCCAGACCGGCCCTTCTGTGGGGAGAAAGAGCCAGGGCCCAGCACCACCAGTAGCAGCAGCAACCCAGGAGAGTGTGCCAGTATTAAGCAAAATGACAGAGGGGAAACCTTGGAGCAAACCCCAGGAAGGGGGGGGGGGGGGGGGGAGAGCCGACCCTGAAAGATGTTTTCTATGCAATGAACAACTGTAAGTCCTCTTTATCTGAAATGTCTGACCAACTTAAATGCATATAAGAAGAGCTCTTACTGTTAGGACATGATGTGCAAGAGGTATGTGAACACACATCCGCTTTAGAGGGGAGGCTTAGCCTCATAGAAGATGATGTGAATCCAATGAAACAAGAGATAAAATCAATGAGGGAACAATTGAATATGTATATACATAAAATGGACGAAATGGAAAATAGGTTACGCGGGAAAAATCTAAGGGTCCTAGGTCTGGAGCAGAGTGAAGGGATCAACCCCATAGAATATTTGAAGGACTGGTTTAAAGGAAACTTTGGTAAAAAAAACCTCTGTCAAAAATGTTTTCAATCAAGAGAGCACACAGAGTACCTTTCAGGGCACCGCTTCCAGAAGGTCAGCCGAGGCCCCTTCTTATTAAACTTTTATGTTACAAGGATAAAGTTACGATCCTTCAAAGAGCAAGGGAGATGAAAAATATATTGTTTAATGGTGTAAGGATTTCTGTATACCCGGACTTTTCCCCTGGAGCTACAGAAACAAACGGCCAGGTTCACAGAAGGCAAACGCAGATTGCAACAGCTTAATATAAGCCAGGTATCAATGCGATACCCGGCACGGTTGCGGATAACAGCCCTGGGGGAAACCAAGTTTTTTAACACACCTTCAGAAATGACACTGTGGCTGGATACCTACGAAGGGAAACTTTAGTAGAAAATAGAAACATGACAGGAACGGAGAATTAACTAAGCCTATGTGACTTTTTTGCGATATATATAATGCTATACTAGGGAGTGGGGGGGGGGGGGGGGCAGGCTGTAGTAAGGTAAAGGTTTTAGCAAGTGTGTATTTTTTGTGGGGAACTCATTATTGTTATACTTGTTTTTCTTTTTCAGAAGAGAAATGGATCACAAAAGAAGTGGCACATATCACCTTAGCAAGAAAACACAGTCACTTTAAAAGCCCATGGTATAGGATCAAAGAGGGGCAAGAAAAGACGGAGGGGAGGGAGGTTGGGTGGGAAGACTGGATGGATCGCATGGAGAGTATGGTGGAAGGAAGAGATGAAGGAGAATGGATGGAGTGTATGTATGAATGAGGGTATGATGGTGGGTGAAGGGATGAGAGGAATTTATGCACAATTAGAATCCAGGCAGGAAGGAGAAGAACCACAAAGTTGTAAGTGTGAGAAAAGACACACAAACACAAGATTTAGGGATAATTACTTTAGTTTAGTGAAGAGGGGATAAGTAAATGATGGTCACTAGAGAAAGGGGAGGGAAATCCCCGGGGGAAACCAGAATGTTAAAGATATGCTCCTGGAATGTTCGGGGGATGAGGGATCCATCTAGGCAATCTTTTCTATGGCCAAGGCAGGAGGGGTTAAAATACTCTGCCTGCAGGAAACACTGGAGAAGGAGCTGATATGCACATTGAGGCATAGGAATTACCAGGTGCAATACCATTCGAATAGACACCTCCTATTCGAGGGGAGTGAGCACTCTGGTGGATTCAGGTGGCTTTTTCCTGCAGGCAGAGTAAGACAGATGAGAAAGGTCACTATGTTTTTCTTTTTTGCTCAATAGAAGATAGATAGGTTGTGCGTTTTGGCTAATGTTTATATCCCCCCACCTTTTGGCATGGAAATCCTGAACGATCTAATGCAGTTTATTATGGATAAGCTGGAAATACCGGTGATAGTGGCAGGAGCCTTTAACATGACCATGGATAAAAATGTGGATAGGTTTCCTTCTGGGGCCCCCCTGGTGGTATATCCAGCAGCCCGATCCTCCAGTTTTGCAGGGAGACAGGGCTGGTGGATGTCTGGAGGAGGTGGTACCCGGATGTAAGACAGTACTCTTGCCACTCTAAGACATATTCCACCCTGTCTAGGATAGATCTTGTGCTTTGTAACGAAAAGGTCTTGAATATGATGTTAGAAGTAAGGTATGAATTGACGGGTCTCTCAGATCACTCACCCGTGGTTTCCTCAATAAAAATAGGGAATAGCTATAGAAGGAGCTATTGGAAAGTAAACCCCTTCTGGTTGGAATTGATCGAGGATTCAGGGAAAATAACAACCAGCCTGGAGGAGTTTATAGATCTAAAAGCGCAGTCAGTGTACAAATGTTGGTTTGTGAAGGGGCATGTGTTCACGTAGGCATGTCAAGAGGCACAGTTGAAATCTACAGAAAAAAATTGAACTTCAAGAAATGGTGAGGTATAGATTACAGGGTAATGATTGCATGTTGCATAGGAGACACCAATAGGTCAATTAAAAAACTAAAGACTTTAAGGATAGGGGAAGACCACCTGAATCTGCTTGAAAATAATGTTTTTTCAAGTGTGGTGACAGAGTGGTGGTAGAGCCATGTCTCTACATCTTACTTTATGATTTATGTTTATTCCCTGTGAGAAGTAGACATGTGCATTCGTTTTCGTCCGAATGCATTTTCGTCCGACTTTCAGGTATTTTCGTTATCGTTTTAACAAACGATAACAAAAGTGCAGAATCCGAAAAACGAAAGATCCGACATAAACAAATGCTTTATTTTCGTTTTCGTTGTGACAACAGTTCGATATAGATAGGAGATTCGACGCTGACAATAGTGATCTGTGTCCATTGAACCTGTGGTCGAATGTGCTTAACCTTAACTCTATTAGTCCAAGATTATTCTACATTGAGAGAAAAGATTTGACGTAGAGAGAAAAGATTTGACGTAGAGAGAAAAGATTTGACGTAGAGAGAAGATTCGACGTAGAGAGAAAAGATTGCTGCTGGAATTGGGTGGAATTGCAGCTAAACTATACAGAGTCATACAGTTTAGCTGCTCCGTCGAATCCTCTTTGAACATTCGACAGACACCATAAGCCTTCAATTACAGTTTCGACCTTAATTAATTTGGATTTTCGGACGAATGCAATTTTTAACGAAAAACAAAATAAATAAAAACGAATTTCGGGAGTAACTAAATAAATACATTTTTCCAACAAAAACTAAATTCCGAAACGAAATATTTCAGTGTGCACATGTCTAGTGAGAAGCTATTCAAGCCAGAGATGCATTACCAGAAGGGTTAGAAATATAGGGTCACCCAGAAATTGTTATTAACGGCTGTCAGTGCTTGTAACTTAGGATCACAACTAGAGATATAAGTGAGACGACAAAGAAAATACATTTCTCACCCCATCTAATGCACTTTGTGGTTTGTAGTATAGGTCTGCATTTCTTTGGTATATTTGAAAACACAACCTTATTTTAAATGAAACTGAACATTTGCTGGACGCTGTTTTCAAACAGTTTAAAAAAAAACAAAAAACTGATTTGTATCTGGATCAGTGTTTCAGAAAGTACTGAAGCCAGATGGTCTACATAACAACCAGACAACTGAATTTTATCATTAGTAGAGGTCAGCATTGGCATACTTGCTAACATACATGTCTCAGTTCCCAAGACACCTCTGCCTATGGCTTATACTTGACATGCCCACCTTCCGTGTTGTCCAGGCCAGATAATACCCACTTTCCTAGCAGTTCTAATCATAATTATGCAGGAACCGTCCACTTGTGGCCGCATATCCATCAGTAAAGGCCCTTTTTTGAGTTACTGCACATAGTCATTAAAGAGTAATAAAGCCAAAACTTTTTTTTCGTTTTGGATAGAGCGGAGAGGGATTCGAACACTGGTCAGTTTTTATTGCTGTCTGTGCCCACCATTAAGGAGATTCATGCTCTATAGTTGTCCTGTTTACCATTAGCAATGAAAGTGAAAGTAAAGAAAATCCCAAATTTTGGGTTGTTCCCAACACAGTAATATAGTTTTGGTGACCCTGGTGTCCTTAAATTGCAGGGATTTCCTCTCACTTCCTGATTGGCCGATGGGACAGGAAGTGAAGGGAAATCTCCAAAATGGGACACAGATAACAAAAATGCAACATCGCTGGATGGAGATGGGGCTCAGGTAAGGCGCTTAACAATTGCGCTTAACAAATGCGTTAGTATGGGCGTTAGACTCGCATTAATGAGCTTTAGTATGGGCGTTAGACTCTCATTAATGAGCTTTAGTATGGGCGTTAGACTCTCATTAATGAGCTTTAGTATGGGCGTTAGACTCGCATTAATGAGCTTTAGTATGGGCGTTAGACTCTCATTAATGAGCTTTAGTATGGGCGTTAGACTCTCATTAATGAGCTTTAGTATGGGCGTTAGACTCTCATTAATGAGCTTTAGTATGGGCGTTAGACTCGCATTAATGAGCTTTAGTATGGGCGTTAGACTCGCATTAATGAGCTTTAGTACGGGCGTTAGACTGGCGTTTTACAAGCTTTATTGACAAGTTAAAAATGCTCCCTAAACGCCCTCTGGGCAGTTTTGAAGTGTTTGATGAGCGTTAAGGTGTGTTAAAACCGCTCCACAAACTCCTATTCAATTACAGGAAATAAACAAATCTTAACGCCCCATGACCGCATGGCAACTGCCTGCCAGCAGCGTTACCACAGACTTGAATGGGAGGCTTCAAACACGTTGATAGGCTTCAAACACCTCCTGACCCGACATGAAACTTCAGTTTTGAAGTAACGCAACACTAACACTTCATATTTTGATAGTGTGAACAGCACTGTGTGCTGTGCATTGTTTCATTTGTGTAGGTATTTGAGGGGAGTTTTTAGTCCTTCTCAAACACCTTCTCAAACACCTGCTTTTAATGCCAGTGTGAGCCTAATGCCCTGTACACACGATCGGACATTCCGACAACAAAATCCCATGTTTTTTTTCCGACGGATGTTGGCTCAAACTTGTCTTGCATACACACGGTCACACAAAGTTGGTCGGAAATTCCGAACGTCAAGAACACGGTGACGTACAACACGTACGACGAGCTGAGAAAAATGAAGTTCAATAGCCAGTGCTGCTCTTCTGCTTGATTCCGAGCATGCGTGGCACTTTGTGCGTCGGAATTGTGTACACACGATCGGAATTTGCGCAAACACATTTTGTTGTCAGAAAATTTGAGAACCAGATCTCAAATTTTGTGCGACGGAAATTCCGATGGAAACTGACGGAATTTCTGACAACAAGCTCCGATTGCACATTTTCCGTTGGAAAATCTGACCGTGTGTACGAAGCATAAGACTGCATTCACACATCAGCGTCTTGAATCATGTGCAGATTTGCTGCGATTTGAAAATGCCGGCAGACCCCCACCGCAATTTTAGGTATCATTCAAATGAATGTCATCTCAAATGCGAGTCATGCGATTTGTCATTCACACATCGGCGCGTTCAAATTGCGGGCAGAATCAAGGCAAATCTGCCTGCCATTCAAAGCGCTGAAGTGTGATTGCAGCCTAAGGGGGCAGAAGGTGGAAGGTGGGGCTCAAGCCCAGATGTGGGCTTTAAAGGTTAAGACTACTTTGGTCTTAAAGAGAATGTATAGTATTTACAATGTTACTATATATACTGTACATCAAAGACTTCTGTGATCTCTGCAACAACGTTTGGACTGATCATGTGACGAAACCAGTTAGGCCCCATGTCCACCCAGTGCTCTCCACATCTTAACCCACCCAACAAGCTCCTAGTACCTGAAAACATGTTAGATTTGCAGCTTTGTGCAATGCAAAAGAGCCCAACAGTGCATTAGCTCTACCTCTAACTCAGCCAGGTTTGTTAACAGTATTTTAAAATGCATTTTATTAGATGAAAATGTGTTTTTATGTTTGGCTAGAATTCTGAGTTAATGAGTTTCTTTTTCCCTTTCATGTGATTGACATCCCAGTTCGAGCTTTAATAAAGTATCAGTGTATAATGACAATGTACGATATAAGCCGCAGACAGGATCACAGAGGACATAAAGGACAGAACCAAATCAGCATAACAAAGCAATGACATGGACCGTACCCTGTCTGTGTATAATGAGATGAGACAGTGTAAGTCCAGATCAGAATGTATTATTAAATTCCAACCAGCCAAGTCATGTAAATCTAAATCTAGGCCATCTAGTCCGCGTGACATATACTTAAATACAAACTGTAATGATTTTGGTCAATTTAATTTAAAGTACATTAAACACTATAGACTATAACACTCCGTATAATATATGTTGTGGGCTTACATTATCTTATGTATTGCATACTCTGAACTGCTGTACTCTATATGTTGCACTGTACATTGCATACTATAGGCCAGGGGTCGTCAACCCCCGGTCCCCGGCCCACTACCGGGCCGCGGCCCTTCTGCAGCCGGGCCGCGGGTGCGGGCGACTGGCAAGAGAAATGCTGGACTTCCGGCATGAGATCGCTGAGTGGTTGGAAGAAGCGAGCGGGCGGGCAAGCAGAGATGATATTATCTCCCTCCGCCCCCCGCATTACCGCTCTTCCACCTTCAAAGCCAGTGAGTGCTCTGTCTCAGTGTTGGAGGTGCGGCGGGGAGCAGAGAGATGACATCATCTCATACTGCCCGCCCCGCATCACCGCTCTCCTGCGGCTCTTCGCTGATTGACTGTGAAAGTGTTCAGCAGCGCAGACTGCCTGACCCCCCCCCCCCGGACAGCTAATCAGGAATGGCAGAACTGTGGAGCCAGAGCGTGGCAGCCGAAGGAGTCCCGGACCCTCCCTCTGCCAGGTGAGACTGGCTGCAGCATTAGGAGGGAGACACCCTGCTACGTCCAGAGGGGCGATCCCACAGAGATGTGACATTATCAGTGACAGGTGAGCTGTGTGGGAGTACAGGTGAGGTGTGCTGGGACTTGTAGTTCACCCCCTCAGCTGTCTGCCTGACATACCACAAGGGGCGCTCCACTCACTCCACATCTGGTGACAGGCAACGTGGCAGGTGGCATGGCAAGTGACATTCCACATCTGGTGGCAGGCAGCGTGGCAAGTGACATTCCACATCTGGTGGCAGGCAGCGTGGCAGGTGGCAATCCACATCTTGTGGCAGTAAGCGTGGCAAGTGACATTCCACATCTGGTGGCAGGCAGCGTGGCAAGTGACATTCCACATCTGGTGGCAGGCAGCGTGGCAAGTGACATTCCACATCTGGTGGCAGGCAGCGTGGCAGGTGGCAATCCACATCTTGTGGCAGTAAGCGTAGCAGGTGGCATGGCAAGTGACATTCTGCATCTTGTGGCAGGCAACGTGGCAAGTCACACACTCAGTGCTTCCACTGATTCTACATCGCTTCAATCACCCTGAAACCATATCAAGCATGGTGTCGTGATGATTGAAGCGCTAACACCAGCCATTGCCCGCGAAAAATCGTGACCCAATCCCCCCCCGGTCCTTGGCACAATTTTCTTCCGCGCAGCCGGTCCCCGGTGCCAAAAAGGTTGGGGACCACTGCTATAGGCAACTGTAATCATTATGTTGTGCTCAATGCTTCATACTCAAAGACCAGTGCACTCTGTATTCTGTGCTATACCCCATTCCATACCCCAGAGTGCTGAATGCTTTACAGTGTGTTATAAATTCTTTCCACTGCACTCTCTTTACTGAGTAATGCCCTGTACACGCGGTCGGATTTTCCGATGGAAAATGTCCTATCGGATCATGTTGTCGGAAATTCCGACCGTGTGTGGGCTCCATCGGACTTTTTCCGTCGGAATTTCCGACGGAAAAAGTTTGAGATCCTGCTCTCAAATTTTCCGACAACAAAGTCCTATCGGACTTTTTCCGATCGTGTGTAGCGAATTCCGACGGACAAAGTGCCACGCATGCTCAGATCACATTACAAGACCAAAGCTATTGGCTACTAGCCTCTACGTAGTCCTGTCGTACGCAACAAACGTCACCACTTTCAGGATGATCAGATTTTCCGACAACTTTGTCCGACCGTGTGTATGCAACACCAGTGTCGGACAAAATCTGTCGGAAAAAATCTGACGGATTTTGTGGTCGGAATTTCCGACCGTGTGTACGGGGCATAAGTCTGGGTTCACACTATTGCAAATTGGATGCGGTTTCCCCACATCCAATTCTCACGTCGGGAGATTGTCACCGGCTCTCAATGGAGCCAGTTCACACATCTCCAGAGCGAATTGCGTCTTTTGGTCCATTAGAGGTCCGAATTCAGCCAAAAGTTCAGACCGAAATCAGACCTGAAACGGTGAACAGAGCCACTCCGTACTGCAGGGTGAACCCAGCCTTATACCTGCCCTATGCCAGGGCACTGAACTCTAGACACTATTTTATACATTCCTTACTCCAGACCATTGTGATCTGTACACTGCATTATATATTTTTTACCCCAGACTTCTGCAATCTGTACACTGTATAATACATCCATTACCACTGACTGCCCACTTTGGACACTGTTATACATTGCATATCCTTTACTTCAGATATGGTTTTAAAAAAAAAATGGTCTCTAGGCAAACTTAGAGCTTCAGGACCCCTCCTCTTAAAGCTATGTCTCCTAAGTGTAACCTGTTCACATATTCCAATAATATAAGTACAATTCCACACCAATTGTTTCATCTCAAGACCCCTTGCTACTTGTTGCTCTGATGGGCTGTAAACTATATCACCTCTGGAATACCTTATATCCGTGTACCATAAGGCTGCATTCACACCTGAGCGTTTTGTAGCTTGAAGCCTGAAGCTACAAAACGCTAGTGGGGAAAAAATACATTATTCTCTATGGAGATGGTTCACATCTCCACTCCAAAACGCCTGAAGCCCTACGAATGAAGCTCAAACAAGTTCCGGACCCTTTTTTGTCACGCGAATCGGGCAGATTTGGGCGTTTTTATTCTTTTTACATTGGTGACCTTTTGCTCTGCACAAAATTTGCGGCAAATCGCTGTAAAAAAACGCCACGAATCGCGGTAAAAAACGCCGCAAAAAACGCCGCAATTCGCGCAATTTTCTGCCTGAAAAGCTACGCTCAGGTGTGAATGCAGCCTAATAGATTGTATGCTCCTCCACTTTTTGTGACCTCCCTTCTACTCTAACAAACTGTAACCTCTTATACCTTTTATGCCATGTACACACGGTCGAACTTTCCGGCAGAAAAAGTCTGACGGGATCTTTTCCTCAGATATTCCGATTATGTGTATGCCTCATCTGACTTTTTTTTCAAAAATTCTGACGGACCTTGAAATAGAACATGTTTTTAATATTTCCGACGGAACCAATTCCTATCGGGAAAACCGCTCGTCTGTATGCTGTTCCGACGTACCAAAAACTACGCATGTTCTGAAGCAAGTATGAGACGGCAGCTATTGGCTACTGGCTATTGAACTTCCTTTTTCTAGTCCCGTCATACGTGTTGTACGTCACAGCGCTCTAGACGGTCAGACTTTGGTGTGATCAAGTGTAGGCAAGACAGTTTCAGCGGAACTCCGTCGGAACTTCGTCGAAAAAAACCTTCAGAGTTTATTCCGACGGGAAAACCAGTCGTGTGTACGCGGCATTACTGTCACACTCTAATGCCCCGTACACACGATCGGACATTCCGACAACAAAACCGTGGAATTTAGTTTTGAAGGTTGTTGGCTCCAACTTGTCTTGCATACACACGGTCACACAAATGTTGGCCAACAATTACGAACGTAGTGACGTACAAGGCGTACGGCGAGCCGATAAAAAGGAAGTTCAATAGTCATGTGATATCTCCATTACGAACGCTTGTTTTACAAGACCGAGCGCTTCCGGCAGGTACTTGATTCCGAGCATGCATGGACTTTTGTGCGACAGACTTGTGTACACACGATCGGAAAGTCTGACAACAAAAATTTGTTAGCGGAAAATTTGAGAACCTGCTAGCCAACATTTGTTGGCGGTAATTCCAACAACAAATGTTCGATGGCGCATACACACAGTCGGATTTTCTGCCATCAAGCTCACATACAACATTTGTTGTCGGAAAATCCGATCACGTGTACAGGGCATAACAGACAGCAGTGTGACCTCGCTATTCTCCTTTGCATTCACTTCTTCAGCCTGTTGGAGTTAGGTATTGACAGTAAGTGGTAATTGTAGAGAAGAACAATACATTGTAGCTGCACTGCTGGTCATTGCACTGTGTTGTACATTCCGTACCATGGACCTGAGCACACTGTACACAGTGTTTTATGTTACATACCCCAGACCACAGCATTCTGTACACTGTGCTATACATTACATACCCCAGACTACAGCCCTCTGTACATTGCTCTTGGGGTTTTTTCTCAGGTTGGGAATCCCCTGGTAGCAGCCTGAATACAGTGTTTTACCATAACATGTGTGTTTCTCATTGGTCAATGCACTTACACTATTGCCAGGTGTGCCAGAGGGGGCTGAGGCTGTTATTGGGGTTGAGAGGCAGAGTAACAGACTGAGCAAACTTAAGCGGCTCCTACAGGGGTAGCGCTACATTTGTTTTTGTTTTTTGCCTTTTCTGTGATCGGTGGAGCAGTTGATGATTGCTTTTGGCTGTTCTGTGTTTCACAAGCTGCAGGTTTCACGGTTTCCCCCGGGTATTCTAGAGGATTCTATCATCATAGTGGGCTGGATAGACAAATATACAGTCTGAATATGTATGGGACTCCAGACAATCCCTAGGGAGGTGGTGGAAGAGCACATAAATAGTCCAAGGCCTGGAGCAGCCTTGTTGTAAGCCCTGGGTCTAAGTCCTGGGTCTCGTCCTGTGGAAGAAGTCCCCAGCCTGAGGGGCTCTGAACAGATTGCTAGAGTTTTCTGCATGTTCTTCTAACTCCCCGCTGCGGCAAAGCTGGGGGGGGGGGGGGGGCTATTTCCAAAATCTTTTTCTGAAGCTAAATTAGGGAATTCACCTAAGGACCTGGTCTAGAGAGCTCACTGAAGAGTGCCTGATGGAAGTTCTAAGCATTTTGCCTAAAAGGTGGATTTTCTAGTCATATTTCATCAGTGTGGCCCTGCAAAGTAAAATTCAAGATGGCGTCGTTTTTTTTTTTTTGTCTTACTCCTTTGTGAATTGCTCTGGTTATGTGAGGATTGGAGTCTGGGGAAATACATTGCACATGAATATATACACTTTACCCCCCTAGGTGAAACCAACTAGTCAAGAAGAATTTTGACAAAATCGCCTGCAAACTTACAAAATCCGTAACTCACGATATAACCTTCTGGACTGACTCCTGGCAGTTAAATGAATATGGTACAATCAGTACAGTGTGAATTTTTAATGTTAACATTTAAACATTTCTTCGGTCTGCTACACGTTTAAAGGCCACTTTTTAAATTAAATCGTCTTTCTCAGCTGGATGCAAGTTATATTTTCTCCTTCTACTTTTTTACTTTTAGCTATTTCTAGAATCATCTCTTTCTATAGCGACACATGTCCAGACACTCAACTGAAAGTCGTTGTCAATTTTAACACATCCCTCCTACCTGACATTTCTTTATCCTTCACTTATTACAATAAATAAACTAGAATAACTCGAATCAAGAAGAGTATAAGTATGGGGTAGTTTGCACTCAGGGGGGAATAACAATGCTAGGAGGGGAGTGGTACGTTGGAAGGGTAAATGATGTGGAACAGTTTGTCCTGTATTGAACATCATAGAGCAGATAATCAGAGTGGTAGGGTTGTCTGGCAATGATAGGCCAGATAGTCAGGGCAATAGGGTTGTTCTGTAATGAACATCTTAAGACAGAAAGCAATGCAGTACGATTGCCCTGTAATGAGCATCATAGGGAAGATAGTCAAGGTAAGGGTTGTCTGTAACGAACATCATAGGCTAGATAGAAAACACAGTAGGTGTGACGGAACCCTTGGCATCCTGCTTAGGTGCTTCCCCCAAACAGTGCCTCCTGGTCTCCAAATTGTTCCACCAGACCGAGAGCTAATACCAGCCCTTTTACCCCAAGCATTGTACACAGACAAGACGTTGAGGTAGAACCAAAGGAATGACTGTTTATTAAACAGAAATATGTTTTTTTTTTACACTTCAAAAGTAGGTCAGTCACCACATGAACAATAAAACCAAATATTTACCCAAAACATCACACAACAGTTAGATAATGA
Source organism: Lithobates sylvaticus (assembly GCA_028564925.1). Lineage (NCBI taxonomy): Eukaryota > Metazoa > Chordata > Amphibia > Anura > Ranidae > Lithobates > Lithobates sylvaticus. Next base: position 730,070,061 of record CM053026.1, read on the forward strand.
GCTAAAGTTGACACAAGGCTAATGCCATCATAAGAACCTCCAAAAGTTAGCCAAATTAGCTAACAGACAGAAACAATAGGTGACTCAATTAACAATGGTAATGCACACGAAGGAGGCCCACAATGGGAGAGACACACTTAAAGTTTTACAAAACCCGGTAATATGAAAATAGTTCAGCCGCCCCCTTACAGTGCCCACAGCTTAAAAAATCTTCTTTTTACATTAAAATACTGACACTATATACATGATAAACTGCAGGGTCGGCCTGAGTGCTGAGTGTTCAGGTAGGAGGAGGTTTCCACTATTATAGCCTGTGTCCTCATGCTGTTATGCTAGGCGGCTCATATATGAATTAAGATGTGACATCCCACCCACTGTTTTTTCTTTTTTAATTACTGGGCTTACATGCTAAAATGTGTGATGTCAATACCATGTGACCTGGCTAGCTCTGATCAACCAGGAAATGTTCTCTCCAGCAATAGATACCAAACTGAGCATGTGCAGCCTTACCACTCTGACTGTGTCATATCTGGCCTGGCCAAAAGAGACCCTGCAGGAGGGGAGGATCTGTCCATACAGGATCAAAGAGCCTTTTTTCACAATACAGATGATTAACCCCTTAAGTTCCACAGTGAGTATAACAAGCATGCTATTCTGCATATGCAGACTGTTGTGGGTTTAGTAACACTTTAACAAACACAGAACACCTTAATAAACAGACTGCAGGCATACCCCACTTTTAAGTACACAATGGGGTTTATTTACTAAAGCTGGAAAGTGCAAAATCAGGCTCACTTCTGCATAAAAACCAATGAGCTTCCAGGTTTTATTACCAAAGCTTAATTGAACAAGCTGGGGTTAGAAGCTCATTGGTTTCTATGTAGAAGTGAGCCTGATTTTACACTTTTCAGCTTTAGTAAATAAACCCCATTGTGTACTTAAGAGTTGGGTATGCCTGTATAGAAGGAGACCCCTCAGCATCAGGTTGCTTGAGCTTATTATATTAACATCTGCTCTGAGTCTCACAGTCTAAAGAAATCAATGCTGGTTTGGGCTTAGAAGCCCCAAATATGTATCTGGGTTCTCCAGTTCCCAGAGTCTGTGTATTTTGGGGAGACATGGACTTCTGAAGCAATACCACTCCAAGGGTCCCCCAGGCACACACCTCCCAAAAAGTAGTGTCCCCTTAAAAGCCAGGGCTCATAGTCAGTAGGCAAGAGGCCACATTGCAGTCCCCTCCAAAAGTCCCTGTCCTAGTTGGGTCTGTCACAGTAGGGTTTACCTGTAAAGAACATCATAGGGCAGATACTACATTCAGAAGGGTTACCCTGTGATGAACTTCATAGGCCAATGCAATAGGGTTGTCCTATCACAAACATCATAAGACAGATAACAATGCAGTAGGATTGCCCTGTAATGAGCATCATAGGGCAAATAGTCAATAAGTAGAGTTGTCCTGTAATGGACATCATAGGCCAGATAGTTAATGCAATAGGGTTGTCCTGTAATGACAATCTTAGGCCAAATAGTCAATGCAGTAGGTTGTCTTGCAATGAAAATCTTAGGTCTGATAGTTAATGTAGTAGGGTTGTCCTGTAATGCACATTTTAGGCCAGATAGTCAACACAGAAGGCTACTAGTGCAATGAACATCATAGGCCAGATAGTCAATGCAGTATGGTTGTCCTGGAATGATCATCATAGGCCAGATAGTCAATGCAGTATGGTTGTCCTGGAATGATCATCATACGCCAGATAGTCAATGCAGTATGGTTGTCCTGGAATGATCATCATAGGCCAGATAGTCAATGCAGTATGGTTGTCCTGGAATGATCATGGGGCCAAATAGTCAGTCAAGGGCCAGGTCAACTACTTTTACGTATAAAGGTAACTTTTGAAAATAACAATTTTCTAGCAAAGTATATTAGAAAACGTAAAAAAGGACGGGCGAATCCCTTTTCAGGAATAATAGGTGTCGAAAAATCGGCCTATCCTCACATGTCATCAGAATTCCAGGACCCACCTCACTCAGAAGTGACAGTGGAACATGTGCTGTACTTGGTCCTTTATTCCGGATATGCCTACTTTATCGAGACCCCCTCCTGATTGAAGGATCAAGTTACAGAGTGCTAAAACCCAATCATTCTGAAAGGTGTTACAGAGTGCTAAAACCCTATCATTCTGAAAGGTGTTAGTGGTGCAAGCTTTGTATTGGCTCCATTGGCAGCGCCCATGCCTATAACAATAATAATTTGAGGATCCTCCTTTAATTGAGTAAAGTAAAGAGTGCAAGGACTGACCATATCCAAAGGTGATAGTGGTATACACACTGTAGTTTGGTTCTTCACTTCTGACTGTAGAACCAAAGTATAGAACATCAGGACCAACCTTGCCAGTAGGTGACAGAGGTGCACATGTTGTACTTTAACGCTTCATTCAGAACAGGGCCCACTCACAATGAATTTTCTACAAATAGAAAAATCTCCCTGTGTGCTAATGAGTTCCTCCCAGTGGTTTAAGGAGATCTCAATTATTACGTTCTTGTATGGTTTTTGGCCATCCTGACCTAACTGAAAGGTGCCAAGTCCTTTTTAACAAATAAAGTTCTTTCTCACAGCTGTGCCAGATTGTTCATTTCAAAGATCTGAGGCCAATTAGCTTTATATGCCATGCATTATTTTAACCCAAAAATAAACGCTTTACTTAATTAAGCATAATGTATTATCCCAACCCTACACTGTTCGAATCTTTGTCACTTTAGTATTCCAGTTTTTTTTTTTTTTTTGTCATGAAGTTCAGTTCTAGTCTAATTAATAAACAGCAGGTACTTTTAAAATGCTAAGATGCACACGGTACACAACCTGGAAGCTAATGGAGAATACATGAGTAGCAGTGTCTATTGATGTAATTTGTAGCTTTTAGAGGGATGCCACAGGTATGTTATATGCATAGTTACATTGGTACAAGCTGGACCAATAGAACTATGTATAAAATGTCCATACCTCTCTCTCTCTCTCTCTCTTACTGTGTATAGGTAAATATACTTCAAAAAGTGCTATTGACATGAAATTTTCACCACATGTCGGTAACAAACCATGCAATACATACAAAGAAACCAAAACAAACCAAAACAAATAAGTGTAATAAAATGGAATGACACAGGGAAAAAAAGTATTGAACACATGAGGAAAGGGAGGTGCTAAAAGGCATGGAAACCCAAGACACCAGCTTAAATCTATCAGCAATTAGAAAGCAATCCTGCTACTTGTCAGTGCAAATTAACATTAGCTGGTTCAGTTTAAACTGATGGTCTATAAAAGGTGTCTCATTACCAAGGTGTCACACAAGAAACATCTCATGGTGAGTAAAAGCAAAGAGCTCTCTCAACACCTTCGCAACCTTATTGTTGCAAAACATACTGATGGCATTGGTTACAGAAGGATTTCTAAACTTCTGAATGTTCCAGTGAGCACTGTTGGAGCCATAATCTGGAAGTGCAGAGAACATAAGTTCACCATAAACCGGTCATGACCAGGTGTTCCTCACAAGATTTCTGACAGGGGAGTGAAAAGATCTATCATAAGAGTTGTCCAGGAGCCAAGGACCACTTGTGGAGAGCTTCAGAAAGGAATTAGCAGGTACAATTGTTTCAAAGAAAACAATAAGTAATGCACTCAACCGCTATGGCCTGTATGCACGCTCACCAAGCAAGACTCCATTGCTGAAGAAAAAACATGTTGAAGCTCGTTTAAAGTTTGCTGAACAACATTTAGACAAGCCTGTGAAATACTGGGAGAATATAGACCAAAATTGAACTCTTTGAATGCCATAAAACACACCATGTTTGGAGGTCAAATGGAAGTGCATATTAACCCAAAAAAAAACCCCCATACCAACAGTGAAGTTTGCAGGTGGGAACATCATGGTGTAGGGCTGTTTTTCAGCATACGGTACCGGCAAACTTCTTTTATTTGAAGGAAGGATGAATGGAAAATTGTACCAAGACATTCTTAAATAAAAATCTGCTGCCATCTACCAGGAGGATGAAGATGTAACGAGGGTGGACATTTCAGAAAGACAACGATCCCAATCACAAAGCCAAGGAAACTCTCAATTGGTTTCAAAGAAAGAAAATAAAGCTGCTAGAATGTCCCAGCCAATCACCTGACTGAAATCTATGGAAAGAAACTAAGATCAGAGGTCATAGAAGAGGCCCACAGAACCTTCAAGATTTGAAGAATGTTTGTGTGGAAGAATGGGCCAAAATCACACCTGAGCAATGCATGTGACTGGTTTCTCCATACAGGAGGTGTCTTGAAGCCGTCATTACCAACAAAGGATTTTGTACAAAGTATTAAATACATTTCAGTAGACATGTGCAATTCGTTTCGTTCCAAATTAGTTTTCTAACGAATTTCGACAAATTCGGAAATATCCAAATTAACGAAAACCCGTTTAACAAATTTTTCCGAATATTCGTAAATTCGAATATTAATAAATTTGTAAATTCGTACATTCGTAAATTCGTACATTATCACATTCGTACATTCGTAAATTTGTACATTCATTAATTCGTTAATTCGGAAATTCGGAAATCTGAAATAATAATTACCTAATAATAACTTTACTACAGTATTAAATTATAGGTATTGTAATTTCCTTTCAAATTTGTCTGTTAGTGAACGTAACAAATACAAATTTATCCCAAGTTACGAATTATCCGAAATAACAAATGCTGTATCTAAACGAATGGAACGTAATGAATTAATAATAATAAATAACAATAATAATAATAATAAAAATGTTTTATTATTATTATTTGTTATTAATTTGTTCCCTTCCATTTGTTTAGATGCGGCATTCGTTATTTCGGATAAGTCGTAACTTCGGATACATTTACGAATATGAATTTTCTAATTTAATAGCTAGTTACTGTTTCAGATTTTTATGAATTTTCTAATTTACGAATGTATGAATTTACGAATGTACAAATTTACGAATGTACGAATTTCGAATATGAATTTTCTAATTTACGAATGTATGAATTTACGAATGTACAAATTTACGAATGTATGAATTTACGAATTTTCGAATGTACGAATTTATGAATGTACGAATGTACGAACTGCGATCATAACGAATGAAAAAAAAAAAAAAAAAAATGAAACGAAAACGAAAATGAACGAATTTTTTGGCACTGCACATGTCTACATTTCAGTTAGAGTGTTCAATACTTTTTCACTGTGTCATTCCATTTTATTACACAAAACTTAATTTCTGAACTTATTTGTTTCGATTTCTTTGTATGCATGGATCACATGGGTTGTTACCGATGTGGTGAAAAGTTTACCTAGAAAGATGGTGACATGTTCAATACTTATTTTACCCGCTGTATATTAACAGGGGTTTTCTGAGACTTAAAAGTTGTTTTAAAGTGGTTGTAAACCCTTACAAACCACTTTGACCTACAGGTAAGCCTAGATTAAGGCTTACCTGTAGGTCCAATAAATATCTCCTAAACCTACATGGTTTAGGAGATATTTAGAAAAGAAAAGGCACCGGTATCTACGGCGCATGCGCCGTAGACAGCGGCGCGCAGGCGCACTGAGCATGCCGAGATCACGGTGATATGCCGATCTCGTGCGCATGCGCGGGAGTGATGTCATCGCCACTCCAGCGAATGACAGCGATGGAGCGGCGAGACCCGGAAGTCACTCCGCGATTGATGGCGCCGGCGGAGGTCGTGGACGAGGGTCGCTTCGGGGGCTTCGTTCTCAGGTAAGTTATGCATAATGAGCTAGTATGCTATGCATACTAGCTCATTATGCCTTTGCCTTGCAGGTTCCTTTTTTTTATTTTTTTTTAAAAGAGGCTTTACTTCCTCTTTAAGGGTTCCTTTACGTTAAAAAGGTTGTGAAATGCTGCTTGCAACCTGTGCCAAGTATAGCTGCTTTAAAACAGTCCTTATTTTTGAACAGCGTATCTCTGTATGGCTCAAAGCTGAAAAAACCTCTCCTATGAGAAAATGCAGTTAAACCATAGGAGGGCCCGTAAATTGAGTGAAAACTGCTTCCCCCCTTTTGAAAGCCCCAAATGAACAATTGCCAGTAATGAAGCTGGGAAAGCAAAGTAAAGGCAACTGATTGTCACACAAACCTGCCAGAACATACCAATGAGCCTGCCCGCCTGCTCACCATACAGCGTACAACGCTCTGTATTCACAGCTCGTCCCCATCCTATGTGGGTCAGCCACTAATTACAGTGTTGGAGGAGTCCAGAAAGTACATTACACATTGTCCCAGGGAGTGATTACTGCCCCGGCCAATCACACATATCGTAAAAACAGCGATTTGCTTCCAGTCTGTTTCTTCCGCTTCATAACAATGACAGTTTAATTAATAATGGATAAAAAGGAGTAAAAGAAAAAAAAAATTAAACACTGGCCACGACGGGAAAACATTTAGATAAATATTTATAAAAGGCTGAAAGTGATAAAGAGTTTTTTTCTCAAGATATCTTCATTCAAAATAATTCAGACTTTTTATAAAAATAATATGGGTGAATTCACGAGGGCTTTTTATTGGTGGGACTCTAGTCATTTCTTCTTTGCCCCCTTCCTCTCCCACACTCCCTCTCTGTGAACTCTGCAAGGCTGTGATCCATTGTTGCCATAGGTGTGCGCAGCCTATTGCATTAGGGTGTGCAGAACAAAGCTCCAACACATATGCGTTTGACATATTTACCGACCTCTTCACCGCTCTCCATCCTGAAACAATGGGAGGAAGGGGGAGCAAGGGAGCAAATGGGGGGACCCAGGCAACAGAATGAAGAGGAACAGGGAGAGGAGAGGTGGCATACAGGGGGTCCCCGACTTACGAACGCCCGACCTACGAACATCCCCTACTTACGAACAGGGCATTTTTCGCTCGTTTTCGCCGTGTTCCGGCCGTTCTGCACATGCGCGGCCATTCGGAGCCTCGGAAAATGCCGGAAAACTTCGGAAATGTCCGTAATTTGCCGCGCATGCGCAGAACAGCATTAGACGGAACATCGGAAATGTCCGGAAATTACCGTATTTGTCGGCCTGCGCATGCCGACTTACGAACATTTCCGACTTAAGTACAGGCGGGCAGTCTCTAACGAGTTCGTAACTCGGGGACCCCCTGTATACAGTTTTGCTCATAAGTTTACATACCCTGGCAGAATTTTTCAGAGAATATGAATGATAACACAAAAAACATTTCTTTCACTCATGGTTATTGTTTGGCTGAAGCCATTTATTATCAATCAACTGTATTTACTCTTTTTAAATCATAATGACAACAAAAACTACCCAAATGACCCTGATCAAAAAAGTGTACATACCCTGGTGATTTTGGCCTGATAACATACACACAATTTGACACAAAGGGTTTTGAATGGCTATTAAAGGTAAAGTCCTCACCTGTGATCTGTTTGCTTGTAATTAGTGTGTGTGTATAAAATGTCAATGAGTTTCTGGACTCCTGACAGACCCTTGCATCTTTCATCCAGTGCTGCACTGACGTTTCTGGATTCTGAGTCATGGGGAAAGCAAAAGGATTATGAAAGAATCTGCGGGAAAAGGTAGTTGAACTGTATAAAAACAGGAAAGGGATATACAAAGATATCTAAGGAATTGAGAATGCCAGTCAGCAGTGTTCAAACTCTAATCTAAGAAGTGGAAAATGAGGGGTTCTGTTGAAACCAAACCACGGTCAGGTAGACCAACTAATATTTCAGCCACAACTGCCAGGAAAATTGTTCAGGGATGCAAAGAAAAACCCACAAATAACTTCAGGTGAAATGCAGGACTCTCTGAAAACATGTGGTGTGGCTGTTTGATGCACAATAAGGAGGCACTTGAAGTAAGATGGGCTGCATGGGCGAGTCACCAGCCAAAAGATATTACTACGCAAATGCCACAAAGTATCTCGCTTACAATACACCAAACAGCACAGAGACAAGCCTCAAACCTTCTGGCTCAAAGTTATTTGAAGTGATGAGACCAAAATTCAGCTTTTTGGCCACAACCATAAACACTACATTTGGAGAGGAGTCAACAAGGAGATGAAAGCTACACCATTCCTACTGTGAAACACGGAGGTGGATCGCTGATGTTTTGGGGATGTGTGAGCTACAAAGGGACAGGAAATTTGGTCAAAATTGATGGCAAGATTATTAAAAAATACTGGAGGAACATTTGCATTTATCAGCCAGGAAGCTGCGCATGGGACGTACTTGGACATTCCAACATGACAATGATCCAAAACACAAGGCCAAGTCGACCTGTCATTGGCTACAGAAGAATAAAGTGGAGTGGCCATCTCAGTCTCCTGACCTCAATATCATTGAGCAACTCTGGGGAGATCTCAAACGTGTAGTTCATGCAAGACAGTCCAAGAATTTACAGGAACTGGAGGCACAAAAAGTTAGGGGGTGGTAAATCCATACGGGTGATTCGCTGATTTTACCACCTGCCAAATGCGACCCATTCAAGGAAATGGGGCCACTCTGCAAGCGCCCCACAACTGCGGGGGGTACAAGGGGTTAAAGCAGGTGGTGAGAAAGCAACACAATGCTGCCAGCTTTAACCCCTTGTTTGCTGTACTGCAGAAAGTTGCAGGGCATTTGCAGAGCGGTTTCATTCACTTGAATGGGTCTTGCTAGGCAGGTGCTACACCCACCAACCATGACAGGACATGTAACTCTTGCTGCAGCTGCGACATCGGATCGATGCTGCCTCCACCTATGTGAGTATAGATGTTTGTTTTTTTCAGCATACCCACCCTAACCCTCCCCGCCCATACTCGGAAAACATCTTCCACGACACCGGTCCCTGGTACCAAAAAGGTTGAGGTCTGCTGGTCTAGCAGTCAAAGAAAAGAAGATTTGCTTACCAGTCCCCAAAAAATCTTTTACCCCATGCCCCAGTAGTCTAAGGAAAAGCAGGTAAAATACTATAGGCAAAACTTTTTATTTTTTTCATTTTGGATTAGGGGAGGGTTATAACCCCTGTAATGTTTATTTTTTTACCATCTTTGTCCCATTGGGGAGATTTACCTTGACTTTCTGTCTCATAGCCAAACAGGAAGTAAGAGAAAATCCCTGCAAAATAAGGGGTCCTCTTGGGGACCCCCAGGTCACCAGAACTAGTGTCCCTATTGGAAGATTTCCCCTCTTTAACGCTTAGATTGTAAGCTCTAAGGAGCAGGGCTCTCTACTGAATCCTGTGTTAAATGTTATTGTACTGTCTGTTGTAAAATGCTGCGAAAACTGTTGGCGCTAAATAAATCCTGTATAATAATAATCCATCTTGTAAAGTGCTGCGCAAGCTGGTGGCGCTATATAAATCCTGTATTATAATAATAATAATAATAATAATAATAATATTACTTTTCCGGAGGCAACCCAAAATTTGGGATTTTCCTTTACTTTCACTTTCAATAATAATGGTAAACAGGACAAATAGAGAGGAGGAAATCTCCCTAACGGGGGCACAGACAGAAGTAAAGACTGACAGGGGTTCTAATCCCTCTCCCCTCCATCCAAAACTTAAAAAAAAAAAAAAAAAAAAGTTTTGCCTTTAGTTATTCTTTAACCCTTGCAGTGCGAGTGCAAATCCGCTTCAAGGGATAATTTTCAGATTTCACGGAGTTGAGCTTTAAATTACCAGTTGCACTCAAAACACAATCCAATGCACTTGTAGAACGCATGATCTTGAGTTTCTTGAGCTGTCATCCCTATGGCACACCTCTATTGCTCTAAATATCAACAAATACATTCTCTTAACCATTATTTATGTGGGATTTTGTGTGATATGTCACACTTTAAGGCTGGGTTCACACCTGAGCGCTTTTCTAGTGTTTTTTCCTCGCATTTATATGCACGATTTTGGCACGACTCTGCTCATTTGTATGCAGCGTTTTTGGGCTTTGGCGGGTTTTTTTTATTAGCCAATAGAGGAAAATGTTATCTGTTGCATCATTTGTTGCTAGGTATTTCAGCTTTTTTAGCTTTCCCATTAGCTTTTTTTTCTTCTTTTATTATTATTATTCATTTATTATAATGTTTTTTCGCTAGGGTAAGGGGTTCGAGTTCAGTTTAGGATTAGGAGTTGGGGTTAGGGTTATTTATTATTATTTTATTTATTTATGTTATTTTATTTATTATTATAAGAATAATAATAAATGAATAAATAAATGTAAAAAAAATAAAAATCATATATATATAAAAAAAAATTAAAAATTCAATAAATTAATACTAAGTAACAATAAATAAATAATTAACCCTTAACTTTAACCCTTACCCCTTAAAAAAATTAAATAACAATAAATAAAGCATCACTCTAATGCCGCGTACACACGGTCGGAATTTCCGATGGAAACAGTCCGATGGGAACTTTTCAACGGATTTTCCGACCGTGTGTATGCCCATCGGTCTTTTTCTGTCGGAATTTCCGACGGACTTTGGACCTGTTCTCAATTTTTCCAACGGAAAACCTTTCTATCGGATTTTCCGATGGTATGTATGCAATTCCGACACGCAAAATTCCGACGCATGCTCGGAAACAATTCGACGCATGCTCAGAAGCATTAAACTTCCCTTTTATAGTGCTGTCGAACGTGTTTTGTGCCACTGTGTTACAGACCATCGGAATTTGGTGTGACCGTGTGTAGGACAGACAGTTTGAGCGAAATTCCGTCGGAATTCCGATGGGAAAACCATCAGAGCTTTTTCCGACGAGAATTCCGACCGTGTGTAAGTGGCATTACCCTAACACAAAATAAATTATTATTAATATTATTATTATTATTATTATTAATAATGTATTTTTTTGTTCGAGTCTGAGTCTGAGTCAATCCAAAGACATGCAGGTAGGTTAATTGGCTTCTGTCCAAAAATTGGCCCTAGTATATGAATGGGGACCTTGGATTGTGGGCTCCTTGAGGGTAGGGACTGATGTGAGTGTGCAATGTACAGGGATGGGGACAATTGTAGACACTCGCTCAGGTTGAACTGGATGGACTGATGTCTTTATTCAACCTTACTAACTATGAAACTATGAAACTATGAGTGTTTATTGTTATTTTATTATTATTATTATTTTTCCTATTATTATTAATAATAATAATAATAATAATATATTTAATATTTGTTATGGTTAGATTTTAATTATTTATTAATGTATTATTACATATTATTCATTTATTTTACTTATTTATGATGATTTTCAGTTATTTGTGCGATTATTTTACATTTATTTATTCATATATTATTACTATTTCATTTTTAACTTCTTTTCATTTAAGCAGAAAATCGTGCAAAAACGCATGCAGAAATGCGCAAAAAATGGGCGAATGGCACGTTTCCATTCGTTTCTATGGGAATCCAAAAATGCCCAAATATGCCCGATTCGAGCGACAAAAAAAGCTCCAGAACTTGTTTTGAGCTTCCGACGTTTGGCTTCAGGCGACATGGAGTGGAGATGTGAACTATCTCCATAGAGAATAATAGATTTGTTCTCCTCCAGCATTTTTGATCTTCAAGCAGATAATCGCTCAGGTGTGAATGGGGCCTAAGGCTGGCTTCACATCGCAGCACGGAGCGGGTTACAGCAGAGGGTCCGGTGCGTCCCCGTTCACCGTTTCAGGTCCGATTTCCACCCCGAATTTTGGGCTGAATTCGGACCTGAAACGGACCAGAAGATGCACAGGACTAATTTGCACCGGAGCCGCTCCAGAGATGTGTGAGCCGGCTCCATAGAGAGCTAGTCACAATCTCCTGACAATGCGAATTAGAGGCCGGGAAACCCACATCCAATTTGCACTAGTAAAGGATAAGGTCACCTTTTGGAACATGTTACATGTTTCACCGGTATTTAGGGTGGAACGTGTAATATGTTCCAGCAGCTGCAGCCTCTCCCCCTTTCCCTGTGACAGCGAGTGGGGATCTTTTCCCGGCACCCGCTGTCACTATTTGAAAATAACACGCCCGTGGCGGGGCTCCACCCACACGGCCACATCATTCATTCACAGTTTCCTGCAAATGCACAAACTACATCTACTCTCAGCCATTGCAGCTGATGACTTGTAGTTCTGAATGGACTGGGAGGTCGCTGATGAGCAGCCTTGTAATTCATTCACAAGCCCTGCAGCTTGTAACCAGTTAGCCTGTATGGCGGTACAGACTGAAAGCTGCAGGGCTTGGCTGCAGAAGTCTGGCATTGCACCCCTGAGCCACTGATCAGGGATGCAATGCTTTCCAGGCTCTTTAGAGAAAGAATAATAAATGCACATTTTCTTTAAGCAAAACAATGTGAATTTATAATTTGTTCCCAAAAAGGAGAACTTATTCTTTAAGATTTTTAATATTTGACGCTATTCCATTCCATAATGACGACATTTCATAAAACAGCTGTCCTTACAAGGTCCAACAAAACTGTGTAAGCTACAGCTTGGATTGCTTCTCTATACAGCGTATGAGGGGTAGGGGGGCAGATAAATAGACAAGCGGGTGGGGGGCAAAGAGAGTGGGGTGGAAATTTAGAATGAACCTGAATAGATGAGCAAAGCACAGGTCATTCAAATCAAAACTTATATTTCAGTTTTCAGGACATGCTGGCTAGCTGAATAATATATCAGTTTTTTCCATTCGTTGAGGAGGAGATTTTCTTTTATGGTTTCCACCACTTCTCCCCTGCATCCAGGGCCGGATTCCCCACAAGGCCACCGAGGCCAGGCCTCGGGGCGGCAGTGGTGCAGGGGCGGCGCCGCTTCTGCGGCAACTTCTCTGCTTTCGCTGGAAACTCCCACCCGCTAGCCAGCCCGTTTTGTCGCCACTGCTGCTTATTTCAAGGGGACCGATCGGGCTTGTGTATTCCCACTTCCTGGTTACTGGAACGCACCATAGGGTGGACGTGATGTCATCCGCCGGAAATAATGGGCGCGTTGCCGCCCATGTCTTGCATCATTTCCGGCGGATGACATCACGTCCGCCTTATCGTGCGTTCCACCGCTACCAGGAAGTGGAAGTAAACAAGCCTGATTGGTCCCCGTGAAAAAAGCAGCGGTGCCGGCGAAACGGGCTTGCTAGCGGGCGGGAGTTTGAATGTGCCTCTGAATGTCCCCTGTCCACAGAATCCCTTCCTCGTCCAGACACGACAGCCCACAGACAGTGGGCATCAGGGCTGCTGTTAGAAATCATGGGGCCCCGTACATCCTACCTGACGGGGCCCCCTTCGACCCGGTGGCAGGCGACGTGGCAAGTGACACCCTGCATCTGCTGACAAGTGACATGGCAAGTGACACCCTGCATCTGCTGACAAGTGACGTGGCAAGTGACACCCTGCATCCGCTGACAAGTGACGTGGCAAGTGACACCCTGCATCCGCTGACAAGTGACGTGGCAAGTGACACCCTGCATCCTCTGAAAAGTGAAGGACCCGGCCTTGGGGCTGCAAAGGGAGTAAATCTGGTGCCTGCCTGCATCTACTTCTCAAGCCTTTGTAGAGTAAAGCTGGCCAAACACCAGTAGAATGTCATTCCAACGTGCAAACAGAAATTCAGAAAAGTGATTCGTCAGAGCATTTGATGGTACCATTATTGAAAAAAAAGTTAAAAGATTATTTTTATTTGCATAAAACCTCTTAAAAATCTCGTTTCATGCCAATGTTTTGAACTCTATGTTCGATTTCAGGATGCACATACATATTATAAGTATGGTTTTTCCTGAACAAAAGCCATTCACAGTTATGCGGCGTACACACGGTCGGACTTTCCTACGGCAAATGTGCGATTTGAGCCTGTTGTCGGAAATTCCGACCATTTGTAGGCTCCATTGGACAGTTTACATCGGAATTTCCGTCACACAAAATTTGAGATCAGGTTCTCGAATTTTCCGACAACAAAATCCACTTGCGTAAATTCCGATCGCGTGTAGATAATTCCGACGCACAAAGTGCCACGCTTGCTCAGAATCAAGCAGAAGAGCCGCACTGGCTATTGAACTTCATTTTTCTCGGCTCGTCGTACGTGTTGTACGTCACCGTGTTCTTGACGTTCGGAATTTCCGAGCAACTTTGTGCGACCGTGTGTATGCAAGACAAGTTTGAGCCAACATCCGTCGGAAGAAAACCATGGGATTTTGTTGTTGGAATGTCCGATCTTGTGTACATAAGAATTTAGTTCTTCCATCCTTCTACATGTCCTCTACAGATTGAGGATTTAGGTCAGCAGAGACTGCCTACAGTCCCTGCTCCCACCCCACCTTTTTCCGGCAGTCACCAGCACAGGTCCCCCCCCCCCCCCCATGCTGATTTGTCATCATCCTTATGGTTGGTTGCTAGGACTGCTAAGAATGTTCTCTGTGCAGACCTGCTCCACCTCCCAACCAGTGGTGAGCGACTCTAATGAGGACCCTGATATGAGGGGGATTCTGCTGGGGACCCCGGGGTAAGGGGGGACTCTGATGAGAGCCCTTATGGTGATCCTGAAGTAAGGGGGAAGGGTAATATTCCCCACACACATTCAAGAAACTGGCTGTTCCGTAATGCTGACCATAGGCTGGAAAACCATAGATCAGTGAGGTCGAACCTTGGCACCCCTGATGTTTTGGAACTACATTTCCCATGATGCTCAACTACACTGCAGAGTGCATGAGCATCATGGGAGATGTAGTTCCAAAACATCTGGGGTGCCAAGGTTTGCCATCACTGCCATAGATGATCAAAGTGAAGAAAATGTCATCAGCACACCAAGGATTCCTCGAAAGGGTCCAAAGCTTTATTTACATGGTCACATGATAAACATACAGCAACGTTTCAGAGCCATGCAGGGCCCCTTCGTCAGGCAAGTGACGTCACTTGCCTGAGAAAGGGGACCTGAATCGCGTGACCACGAAAATAAAGCTTTGGACCCTTTCGAGGAATCCTTGGTGGTGCTGATGACATTTTCTTCACTTTGATCATCTATGGTTTCCAGCCTATGGTCATTGAACATTTTCTTCACTTTGATGTAAGGGGGGACGGATTCATTTCTACAACTGATTTTATTGGCCTACAGATATTTGTAAAATATACAATGTGGCCCCTGTAATAATAATACGTTTGGAGACCCCTGATCAAATCTTGGGTTTTTAGATGGTATTATCCATGGTGAACCTGCCAGCTATTTCATAGACTGGGTCTGAGTTTGTATGCTGACATTTGTTTGCTCGGTAGCTTCCCAACCAAGGGAAGCATAATGTTACTATCACCTGCTTTTTTTTACAAATTTGGAAACATTTATTGTTCCATCTCTAAGATTCAACTTCAAAAGGAAATCATTCTCACTTGCCAAAAATCAGGCAGAATAACAGCTGTCATAATATTGCCTCACAATAGTCAGAAACTTGCAGTATGAAAGATGAATCTTTTCAGACACGCTTTTGTCTCCCCAACTGATCTCCATCATATACACGGAAATTGTTTCAAGGTTTTGTAAGAAATCAAAGCTGTCCAAAAACTCTTTTTGTAAAAACTTAATTTAGCAAAGCTGTACTTTTCTTATATTCAGAGAAGCAATTTTAGAACACAGGCTTTAGAACATTTAGAGCTTACACAAGCTTGCACCTGACAGTGCTAGAGACTGGTGATTGGCTGGCTATGCACTGAGCAATGCATTGCGGGAAACAGCAAAGGAAGTCCTCTGCTCCACCATATTTTTCAGTACGGGGGTTCCCTTAGAGCAGGTAAAAAGAACTCTGTGCCGCGATATTGATCCAGTGTATGAGGTACCGATTGCTAGGGAGGAGGTTAAGCTAAAAAACTCCCTCACTATCAGAGCTCTCCGTCATCCCTGCAAAGTCACTTATCCGCCGGGTGGACAGCAGCAGGCCTGGGACCAGGGGTTGGCAGGAGGGGTGGCTGCCCTGGGCACTGTGGTATCATGTGAGGTGGGGGGCCGCCATGAGGAGTTTGGGGGGAGGGTATTTGTTTTAGGTGGGGAATTTGGGCGGCAGCAGGGGGTAATAGTTGTTGTAGAAGGGGAAATTTGGGGGGGGGGGGTGCTAGGAAAGGCGATTTGGGGGGATTTATGTTGGGAGGCGGGACGGGGCAAGAGGATTTGTGCTAGGAGGGGGATTTGTAGTGTTTATACTAAAAGTGATAATATGGTAGAGGGAGGGGGGAGATTGGTGCTAGGAGGGATGATCAGAGCGTATTTTTTGGGGGTTGTGCCAGTTAGACATGTGCGATTAGTTTCGTACGAATCCGAATTCCGAATTTTTACGAATACAAATTCTGTACGAAATACGAAATTTCGTTTACGAATTTCGGATCCAAATTATCCGAATCCAAACTACCAAATAACTAATTTCAACTAATATGAAAGAAATTATAGCAGATATAACGAATGATTCAAATGAATTCGAGATTCAGTATAATGAATATCGACACTCTACAAATAATAACGAATTATCCGAAAACTTATTAACGTTACATAACACAAGTCTATTGTTCACCAATCACTCAGAGGAAGTACGAAATACGAAATTTCATACTTCCTCTGAGTGATTGGTAAACAATAGACAATAGACTTGTGTTATGTAACGTTAATAAGTTTTCGGATAATTCGTTATTATTCGTAGAGTGTCGTTATTCGTTATCCAAATTAACGATTCGTAGCGATTCGTACGTATTCGTAAACGAAATTTCATATTTCCTCTGAGTGATTGGTGAACAATAGACTTGTGTTATGTAACGTTAATACGTTTTCAGATAATTTGTTATTATTCGCGGAGTGTCGTTATTCGTTATCCAAATTACGATTCGTATGAAATTCGGATTTCGTACGAATCCGAATTAAATTTCGTACACGAATTACGAATTACAAATTAATTTTTATACTAAACGGAACGGAACAAAACTAAACAAATTTTTTGACGGCTCCCATGTCTAGTGCCAGTAGGGATGATCAGAGCGTATTTTTGTTATGAGGGGCAATGTGAGGGATTTGGAGTGGAAGGAGAGGATGTGTATTTTGAAACTTGAGGGGTAGAGGAATTGTGCTAGGAGAAGTGATTTTTTTCTTGGGGTGGGGGGCAAAGTTTTGTGCTGTGAGGGGGGGTTTTAGCAGGGTGTGGATTTGTCCTGTGAGGAGGGGGAATTTATTATTAGGGGGTAAGCATGCAGACACATAATGGTCATACAGTTTGGGGGAGGGGGGGTGCAGTTTGGCATGTTTGTCCTGGGGTCCAGATGACCTTGTCCCGGCACTGATGGACAGTACAAACTATCTGTAAAGAATGGAGCCTGGCTTCCCTTGTAAGTCTTACATTGAGAAATCCCGCCGCCTGCCCGGCCTGTCAAAATTTTTGGTTGTTAGAATGCTAGGTGGTCCTGCTCCACCTCCCCTCCGGTGGTGAAGGACTCCAATGGTGACTAGCATCCTAACAACCAATTAAGTGTTTGCACATACCCCACATCAGAGAAGGAGGCAGTAACCTCCTCCTGCTGCCCAGACTTGCTCTGCCTCCCCTGCAGTGAGACCTGCTGCCCAGACTCTGGAGGGGGATAAGCTAGGAGGACGCTGATGTGAGTGGGGAGGGGCATGGTGTATGGCAACCAGGAAGTGGACTGTGGATGTAAGGGGGAACTCTGCGGACTGTGATGTAAAAGGGAAATCTGTAGATCCTGGTGTAAGGGTAGACACTGATGTAAGGAGGGAATGCTGGGGGAAATCTGATTTAAGGGGGAACTCTGTGGACTTTGATGTAAAGGAGAACTCTTATGTAAGGGGTGCACTCCGGTGTAATGCCGAACACTGGGAACTCTGATGTAAGGAGAGACTCTGGGAACCCTGACCTATAGGGAAATGCTAGGGATTGTGATGTAAGAAGAAACTCTAATGTGAACAGAGGGTTAATCCTGACTGCTGCATTCTTTATGCTGTTTTGTAGGTTACTTACACCTGACCCCTTAACTTACTTGTTACTTACTCCTGACCCCTGCACTCTATGCATTATGTTGTACATTACATATTCCTGACCGAGGTGTCCCCATTATGCCTCGTACACACGGTCGGACATTCCGACCACAAAATCCGTCGGATTTTTTCCCGACGGATTTTGGCCAAAACTTGTGTTGCACACACACGGTCGCACAAAGTTGTCGGTAAATCTGATTGTTTCCGAACGAGGTGACGTACAACACGTACGTCGGGACTACGTAGAGGCCAGTAACCAATAGCTTTCGTCCCCAAATTTATTCTGAGCATGCGTGGCACTTTGTGCGCTGGAATTCTATACACATGATCGGAAAAAGTCCGATCGGATTTTGTTGTCGGAAAATTTTAGGTCCTGCTCTCAAATTTTTGAATTTGGAAAAAGCCCGCTAGAGCCCACATACGATCGGATTTTCCAGCAACATAATCCAATCAGACTTTTCCCCTCGGAATTTCCGACCGTGTGTACGGGGCATAAGCGTCCCTCACCTCTAATGGTATATTGGTACATAGGGGAAATGGAATTTAGAGAAAAAAAAAAGGATGAACTTATCCTTTAGGAGCTTAGCTGTAGACGGACACAAATATTTATAAGCAGCCATGAATGTATTACACTGCAAAAAAAGTCTGCGTAGGTTGATTAGTGATCAGATGGCTTCCTTGGTATATTTGCATTGCCATAACAGGATCAGCAGGAACAATGGGATGTGTACTCCAACAAACAATGTGTAATGTGTAGACTACACAACTCAAGGCTGATGTATCAAGGATCAAGGCTTGGTTGGTGATAAATCCCGAATCAGCGTCATGGGACGCAATATTGGATCAGGCAGACAAGTCATGTGGTTGGGTTATTGATCTGTGAATGGAGACAGAAGGCCTTGACTGGAGGGCAATTGACAACACTGTAAGCAGAGAAGTCCCTCTACACGCTGCAAATCCAACGGCTAATTAATCTGTTTTACACTCAAGTAGCTGCAAAGTACAGCTAAGTGTCTGTAATTGGCCGTAAATCATAGAGTATGCAGAGGGAAAATTATAGGGATAATGAATCCCTAC
The DNA here is from genome assembly GCA_028564925.1 of Lithobates sylvaticus. Lineage (NCBI taxonomy): Eukaryota > Metazoa > Chordata > Amphibia > Anura > Ranidae > Lithobates > Lithobates sylvaticus. The sequence continues at coordinate 730,089,118 of CM053026.1, forward strand.
TGGGTTGACCTCAGGGAACTCTGGTGTGTACAATGATAAGAATAAAATACAATTATTCTCAATTTGTTGATCTTTAACCACTTCAATACTGGGCGCTTTCACTCCCTTCTTTCCCAGGCCAATTTTCAGCTTTCAGCGCTCACGCACTTTCAATAAGAATTGTCATGCAACACTGTACCCAAATAAAATTTTTATCATTTTGTTCACACAAATAGAGCTTTCTTTTGGTGGCATTTATTCACAAATCAGTTTTTTATTTTTTGCGATATAAGCGAAAAAAGAGCGGAAATTAAAAAAAAAAAACTATATTTTCTACTTTCTGTTTTAAAAGAAATCCAATCAAATCAAATGTTGTCATAAATTTAAGCCAAAATGTAATCTGCTACATGTCTTTGGTAAAAAAAATCCCGTTAAGTGTATAATAATTGGTTTGTGTGATCACGGACAGATGTGCGCAGATGATCACGGACATATGTGTGCAGATGATCATTGGGACATATGATTTTACTGTTACATATGTGGGGGACAGGTGTTTTTACTGTGTGGGGACATGTGTGTGGACAGTGTTTTGGGGACACTATTTTGGGGACATTGTGATTCCACACTGTAAAAAAACAGCTCATACTCACTGATCACCGGCTGGCTGCAGCGATCCCCTCTCCTCACTGACAACTTCCGTGTGAGGAGAGGAGAGCCGATCACCTAGCAACCAGCTCTCTGTTTACATCACATGACGGCTGTGATTGGACACATTCGTCATCTGATCAGGAGGGCCAATCACAGAGCCCTCCTGCCGATCGGAGATGCGCCGTGTCCGGGTGACACAAGCGCATCGGGATCGCGCCGCTGCAAGGGCACGCACGCATGCAATCCCCCTCCTTCTGAGGGACGTTACTGAACGTCCACTCAGAAGGAGGGAGCTCCCACCCAGTCGTATATGTGCAGTGGCCGGGTGGTTAAATAAGTTGTCTACTTTATACTGGGATATAACCAACCCCACTTTTATTTGTAGACAGTTAAATTTACCCCATCAGCCACATCTGAACACAAGGCAGCCTGTAGGTGGAGTGCAGTGTGGTGCGGAGACAATAATTCACACAGGCCGGTGCAATAAAACTTGTATTGAAGAAATGCAGCAACAGTTCCCAACAAACACGGTGGTTAGGCCACCCAGCCAGGCACACTCACAGTTCAGTAGCGTGACAGAAATAGATTCCAGCCTGAATGATAGCATCTGTTGAGAGGGCACCGAATGCGGCCTGGCCGCCTGGTCCTACTGGCCAGAAGAGAAGAGGCCCTACGCTTACCCTCCTCGTCAGAGACCTTTCCCTAGCGCTGTTACTGTCCCTCAGCAATGAAGTACCTCTCCCTACTCTGTCCACTCGCCAATGCACATCAAAACCCGAGCCAGGGCCTTAAACAGGCTCTGCCAGACCCAAGATGGCTGCGGTCACATGGGGAGGCAGCACCCAATAGGATAGCTTCCCCAGTGACCCAGGAAACTATAGAGGAACCTTGTTCTTCTTGACTTCCTCTCCAGCAACAGTGCCATTGCAGAAGAGCACCACCTGCTGTGGAGAAAATTTAATGGCACCTGCCTACAAGCCAATAAAAGAAGAGTGAATATACTTACCTTTCCAGTGGCCCGCGTGTTGAAAAGCAGTCACTTACCAGCTTACAGCATGTATGCTAAACTACAGGGCACACAAGCTGGTGGTAGGAACTCCTGTGAGCGGCAGGTTAGCAAAAATTTGACCCACCCAAAGTGTTGACTATCTGCAGAGTGGGGGTGCCACCAAGCAGCTTCCCTCACTAGACTAGGTATTTCTCGGGACCCAAAGACCAGAGAAGAACCGCCTCGGTGAGTACATCATGGGATCCCTGGACAGGTAAGTGTCCTTTTATTAAAAGTCAACAGCTACAGTATTTGTAGCTGCTGACATTAAATTTTTTTTTGGGTGTGGGGGCTGAAGATCCTCTTTAAAGCGGTTCTGCACACATTTCATTTAGTAAATCTCTTTGCCTTCCAAATCAGGCAAAGAGTACTAAATTAAGTGTTTTTTTTTTTTTTTTTTCCACTTACCTTGTAATTGCTGACGTTCTTTCCTCTGTCTCTTCGGCGGTGGGCGGGGTCTCTGCGTCGATCCTCGTCACGCCGCACTGTCTCCTGGGATCTGGTGTCATTGATTCCAGGAGTCAGTGCGCGCATCTTCCGAAATCTCGCGAGATTTTGCGAACGTGAGCTACACTTTGCCGTTACTGCGCACGCGCGAGATCGGCGCAGTAACGGCGGTGCATGCTGGGCCATCTGAAGTGCCTGTGTGGTTTCACATGCCCACAGGCAAGATGGCACCCAGCAGGAAACATTTTTATAAATTCTTTTATAGGACGAAAACCGGCAGCAGTAAGTTAGGAAAATGGAACACGTGAGTCTCCTAATCACATCTCCTAATCCTTTGCATTGCATTAAAAAAAAAAAAAAAAAACACACAGTGCAGAACCGCTTTAAAGTGTTACTAAAGTAAATTATTATTTTTTTTATTAAAAAAAACAAGCATGTTATACTCACCTGCTCTGTGCAAGCACCTACCCCCTATGTTGAGGGCATGAAGCCTGGTACGGTTCAGGAGGGGGGGGGGGGGGCGCTCGATCTTCCCCACCCCCTTTGCATGCATGCTTGGATAAGGGTCTGGTATGGATTTTTGGGGGGACCCCATGCCGTTTTTTCGGTGAAGAGGGTTCCCCTTAAAATCCATACCAGACCGAAGGGTCTGGTATCGTCCGAGGGGGGAAACCCCACGCCAATTTTTTTTTCATTTTGGCGGGGGTTCCCCTTCATCCTTGGCACCCAAGACGCACCGCAAGTCGGATCAAGATGATCCGACTTCTGGTGCGACTTCTATTCAAATCAATGGGCTCCCATAGTGAACCATTGATTTTGAATAGCGAGCAGAGAAACGCCGAACGAGGCTTAACACTCTTTTTACAGCGTTAACCCTCGTTTAACACCTTTTTCCGGTGTCTGGCGTTTCCAGTACTGCTCTTGAACGCGATTTTATAGCGTTCAGAAAACAGCCCATAAACTCCACTGCTGATAAACGTCCATGTGTGCATGGACACATAGGGGGTTATTTACTAAAGGAAAATCCACTTTGCACTGCAAGTGCACTTGGAAGTGCAGTCGCTGTAGATCCGAGGGGGACCTGCAAGGATAATAAAAAACAGCATTTTAACTTGCACATGATAAGATAATAAAATCAGCAGAGCTTCCCCTCATTTCAGATCTATCCCTTAGATTTAGAGCGACTGCACTTCCAAGTGCACTTGCAGTGCAAAGTGGATTTGCCTTTCGTAAATAACCCCCATAGGATAACATAGAGTGGAGTTTATGGGCTTTTAAAAAAAAAATGCCCAAACTCCAAAAAAACGGCCGTCTTAAGCTCCAGTGTGCATTGAGCCTTATTCTCTAGGGCCTCGGCTTTAAAAAAATATTTCATGTTTGGTGATTCTAAGTAATTTTCTAGAAAAAAAAAAACAAAAAAACTGATTGTTACATGTATGCAAAAAATGCCAGAAAAAGCCCGGTCTTCGGGTGGTTAAATACACAAGGCAGGGCTGACACGACGCAATTCACAAAAATGCTGTGTGTGTTTTTGGCAACTCAGCAGGTATTTTCTGTACTTGCAGGGTCACTAAAGGGATAAAACATTGGGAAATGTGCATCTATTGCAAACATAGACCAGATTTTTATTTTTTTGCCTTGACATACATTTTAAGTGAAGAAAGAAAAAAAGTGCAGCACTTATACTATAAGTGATAATAAATGTTAAAGTAACTGCTCAAATTAAAGTGCAGATGTGCAACAAAAAAAATATCAATCAAATGCATAAAATACAATAACAAATATATACACCGCAAAATCTGTGAGAATATGCCGTGAAAAAAGTAGATGAAAAAAATAAATCAACATAAGTAAAGTTCATCTGTAAATAAAGTGTCCATAAATGTGAAAAAGATCGATCAACAAAAACGCGTGTGTATAAAAAATATATATGATGATGTGACTTGATAGTTTAACTCATTCAGTTTGACCACGTAGAACCGGTCACCTCTAATCACCAATTATAAGATGGAGGCTTACCAGATCCCCAGTGACCCCCTTGTTAGCTCTCCTAACAAGGGGGTCACTGGGGATCTGGTAAGCCTCCATCCCGTCAGACAACGCGAAACGGATCACAGATCCTACTAAGGATGTCCAGGTGCCAGAGATTATCCCGATCTCCCAGGTGTCTATTACTCCTTGGACTTGGATAGTCACTTACGGCAGATTTCCAAAGCGTATCACCAAAAAAACAGAAATGCTCCAAATCGTGTGATACAATTTCAACAGAGGATTTATTGAAGCTTGATACCCAAGCAATTAAAAAAGACTCCACCGAGTCACAGACGAAAAACAGGTTAACAAGTTTAAAAACAGCCGACTGCTAGCAGAGAAAAAAACTCCTCGAAAAGAGTTTAAAATGCGATCGCACATGCGCAAGAGGTGTGGGCGTGGCTACCCGGCGATCGGGATAATCTCTGACACCTGGACATCCTTAGTGGGATCTGTGATCCCCTAACAAGGGGGTCACTGGGGATCTGGTAAGCCTCCATCTTATAATTGGTGATTAGAGGTGACCGGTTCTACGTGGTCAAACTGAATGAGTTAAACTATCAAGTCACATCATCCTATATATTTTTTATACACACACGTTTTTGTTGATCGATCTTTTTCACATTTATGGACACTTTATTTACAGATGAACTTTACTTATGTTGATTTCTTTTTTTCATCTACTTTTTTCACGGCATATTCTCACAGATTTTGCGGTGTATATATTTGTTATTGTATTTTATGCATTTGATTTATATTGTTGCACATCTGCACTTTAATTTGAGCAGTTACTTTAACATTTATTATCATTTATAGTATAAGCGCTGCACTTTTTTTTTTTCTTTATTGTCTCTGTGCCCAGTATCTGGGTTATGGTCAGTGCTGCCAACCGTCAGTATTTTTACTGGCAGCCAGTAAAAAACAGGCAATTTTCTCATGCCAGTAAATGCCAGTAAAAGGAAAAAGTATGGCTATGATGTTCGGCTCGGTTCAGAGCCGGCCGAGACCATCCGAGTGCCTGCTACAGTGTGTTCGGGCAGCTCTGGTGGAGGCGGTGCCTGAGCGTGTTGTGTGATGTCATAGTGCAAGGGAGCCAAGCAGAGCGGCCAGAGCCTCATGTGTGGGTCTGCAGGACAGGAGCAGGGCAGGTCAGGAGCGGGACAGTCAGTGCTGTTTAGACTGGAGTGGACTGAAGGGACCAAGAGTCAACTTTGTGTGTGTGTGTGTGTCCCTTCCTATTCTAATTTCTTGCCCTCCTGAGTCCTGTCCCTGAGCTACTTCATACTATATCAAAAATAAAATAAGAAATATGTTTTTTGCCCTAATATCTACCTTAGATCACATTGCTAATTGCATATTGTACTTGTTTGTAGCCTAAATACTAAAATTTGCACTTAAAACTGTAATTTTGTAACTTTTGAAAATGCCAGTAAAAACTTGGCTGTGCCAGGAAATTTTGGGTGTTGTGTCAGTAAATTTCAATCTGGTAGGTTGGCAACACTGGTTATGGTGTTCCGCTGCTTGTTTTATTTTAAGGCTTACTAAGCGCAGATTTTTTTCTACCTTTTATACATTTTAAGTGAAAACTACCAGGGAAGTGCCAGGGTGATCATTTGGCTAGCGTAGTCCCAGACCCAGGATACTCTGGGGAGAACATATTTACATGGCATTAACATCACAGACATAACAAATTGCCGTGCTATTATGTAGTTGGAATCACTCTATAATTACAGCCTACACAATTGTTCTATCACCAATATAAATACCGCAGTATTGCGACAGGCGATGATGTGCCCTGCCTATTACATTCTGTTCATCGCTCTCCCGCCGCGCTATGAGCGCCTCTCTCTGACTTCTGATCACTGATGGATTTCAAGCTCTGCCGGCTGATTCATAACAACAACTAGAGAAAAGGAAATAGAACTGGTGCCAAAAAAATAATATTTCTCCTTTTAATTTGCATAGCTCCCAACTGTCCCTGATTTGGAGGGACTGTCCCTGATTTGGAGCAATGTCCCTCTGTCCCTCATTCCTCCTCATTTGTCCCTCATTTTGGTCGGATCTATATAGTTGTATATAAAATGCACTTTTTATATTTCAAAAAAGTGTTTCCCAGCGCTAAACCTTTCATCCAATTTCAAATTTTCCACATTTGTAAATTTTAAAAGCCAATATAAAGGAATAGTAGTGGTAAAGTTGGGGTTACTTCTCCTTTAAGGGGGTGTGGCAGGGGGCGTGTCCTATGCCTACCTACGTTTGCTAGTAGGTGTCCCTCATTCCCATCTCAAAATGTTGGGAGGTATGGATTTGGGAAAAACTAAAGCTTATGTCCAGCCAATTCTTTTTTTTCCATTGGATAGATTTGGGGAGGATTTGAACCCTTGTCGAGTGGTTACTGCTCTCTGGGGCTTGAAACCGTATTACGGCCAAAATTTAAAAATGTCATCTATTGTAGCTTACCAAGCATTAGATGTGGTGGTTGCATTTGTTTTATATTTTTTAGTTTTTTTTGTTCCCCTCTGTTTTTGCCTGGTGATCTGGCCAGTAGCACCCCATGGGGTTGATTTACTAAAGGCAAATAGGCTGTCCACTTTGCAAAGTGCAGTTGCCCTCTGCGAGTGCATTTGCTCCAGAGCTTAGTAAATGAGGTAAGGCTTCAGTTTACAAAGAGCACCCAATCATGACCAAGAAAAAAAATAAAAATAAATGCATTTTTGCTTGCACATGATTGGATGATGGAAGTCAGCAGAGTTTCTGCTCATTTACTAAGCTCTGGAGCAACTGCATTTAGCAGAATGCAATTGCATTTTGCAAAGTGCACAGTCTTTTTCCCTTTAGTAAATCAACCCCATCTGTATTAGAGCGCCCCCACTCTGGATGAAGGAGCGCAGGGGGCACCTTTGGACAGCAGCATTGTCAGTCTGGGATTCACTACCATATTTAGCAGTGGCGGCCCATCCATTAAGGACGCATGGGCACCACCAATGCAGGACGCTGGATGCATGGATTCCAATGGGGGGGGGTGTTTTTGAAGCACCTAATTAGAGCCAGTGACTCAAATAGTCTTCAAAATAGGGTGGGCTAGGGGGGGGGGGGCAGAGCACTGCGCTCCGAGCCCACCCAGGTGTGTTACAATAGCAAATTAATTTTTCGCTATTGTAACACTGATCCTCCTCCTGGCCAATCAGGAAGCGGGTCTTGAGACCCATCACCCGATTGGCTGAAAGGACAGGTGATCCGATTGGACGCCTAGGAGGAGGGGGGGAGAAGCACAGAGGAAGCCGATGTGATGGAGGAGAGGATGAAGGGGCCACTGCCCGATAGCCGCCACCTAGATGGGGTAAGCTTGGGGTGGTCCACGTTGACCAGCTTGGTCCATGCTGGCCCCCAATAAGCTGGCCAACGACTATTAAGCTTGGAGGGACTTGTTCAGGGGGGGTGTCGAAGTATAAAGGTTGCAGAAAGTCCGCAAACAAATGTTCGATGGAGCCTACACACGGTCGGACTTTCGGCCAACAAGCTCACATCGAACATTTGTTGGCGGAAAATCCGATCGTGTGTATGGGGCATTAGAGTTCTATTTTATTTTTTAATAGAAAGCAGCCACAACCTTAGTAGAAAAAAGTGTTTCCTGCCTGAATGCTGTGGAGAAGGAACTTTGCTCTATGTGTTGAAGGTCTAATGCCCCGTACACACGATAGGATTTTCCGATGGAAAATGTGTGATAGGACCGCTTTGTCGGAAATTTGTAGGCTCCATCACACATTTTCCATAGGAATTTCCGTCACCCAAAATTTGAGATCTGGTTCTCAAATTTTCCGACAACAAAATCCGTTGTCGGAATTTCCGATCGTGTGTAGATTCCGACGCACAAAGTGCCACGCACGGGATCAAGCAGAAGAGCAGCACTGGCTAATGAACTTCATTTTTCTCGGCTCGTCATACTTGTTATTTCCGACCAACTTTGTGTGACCGTGTGTATGCAAGACAAGTCTGAGGCAACATCCGTCTGAAAAAATCCCATGGATTTTGCTGTCGGAAAATCCTATCGTGTGTACAAGGCATTAGAGTAGAGGCCCATCGTGCCTCCTGATTATCCCTATAGATCTGCAATCAGCAACATATAATCTCCTTGCTGATTGAAGAGCTCACTAGGGGGGGTGTTGTGACCACTGCTTCGACACAGAGAGCAAGGGTCCATTTCTACAGCATGTTGGCAGGGGACAGATCAGGCGTATCTTCTTCGGCTGTGGCTGCTTCCTAAAGAAGACACCCTGAGACTTTGAATTTTTTTATTATTATTTATAGTTTTGATGCCCCTGAAAATTCAGACCTTTCCGGTGCCTATCTATTGGTTATAGGCATGGTGGATAAGGTCTCATCTCGACCATCGGAGGTGGATGAAACTTGCATAGCAGGAAATCCGGGGATATAAAAACTCCTGGGGCACTCAGAAGGAAAGCTAAGCTTATGTGCAAACCCTTAGGCCCCTTTCACACTGGGGCGGTTTGCAAGCGCTATTGCGCTAAGAATAGCGCCTGCAAACCGACCCGAAACAGCTGTTGCTGTTCCTTCAGTGTGAAAGCCCGAGGGCTTTCACACTGAAGCGGTGCGCTTGCAGGACGCTCAAAAATGTCCTGCAAGCCGCATCTTTGGCTCGCTATAGGAGCGGTATATTTACCGCTCCTATAGCGCCCGGTCCCATTGAAAACAATGGGGGAGCGCGCCGAACCCGCCCGCAAAACGCTGCAATAGCGGCGGTTTGCGGGCGGTATTGACCCTTTTTCGGCCGCTCGCGGGGGGTAAAAACACCCCGCGAGCGGCCGCAATGCGCCGCTAAAACGCCGGTAAAGCGGCGCTAAATATAGCGCCGCTTTACCGCCAGCGCCCCCACCGCTCCAGTGTGAAAGTAGCCTTAAAGGTGCTCATTGTAACATGAAACTAGCAATTGACTAATCTTTAGATGGCTCCAGGGTACTTTTAGATGGCTTAAGGTTTAATGGACCAGATTTTCTTGGGGCAACAAATACGCAACAGAGGAATTAAAGCAAAAGAAACCCAAAAAATCTCCAATGGGAACAAGTATTCCTCGCTCCATATACTGTATGCTAGTTCCAGGTTAGTAACCTCATTCAGGGTCCAGATGGATAACTTCAACAATTATATATAGAAATGTCTTTTGCTACCTTCTAAACTGGGGAAGCTTCCAACAGCTGGCAATGTAGGTCTACTAAAATTTTCCATCTGGAAAATTTGCACGATGTGTTACACTAAACAGCCCTCAGGAGGAGAACGGATCCATTTGAGATAATAGAACACAGCTCCAGTGATTGCAGTCTGAAAATAAAAATAAAACTTTCACTTGAAGTAAACCTATTAGGTGTATAATCTATGCCAATAGAAGCTCCGGCATTGGACTAACCAATGGATGGAGAAAGGTTTAATTCTAGCGGAGAACAGGGCTTAGGTTCAACATGGACAAACTGAGACTAAGGCCCCTTTCACACTGGGGCGGGAGCCGCGGTGACGGTAAAGCAGCGCTATATTTAGCGCTGCTTTACCGTCGTTTTGCCCGAATCCGCTTTTACCCCCCGCGAGCGGCCGAAAAAGGGTTAAAATCCCCCGCAGAGCGCCCGGTATTGCGGCGGTATTGCCGCGGTATCCCATTCAAATCAATGGGAAGGACCGGTATAGGAGCAGTGAATACACCGCTCCTATCCCGCTCCAAAGATGCTGCTAGCAGGACTTCTTTTGCCGTCCTGCTAGCACACCGCTCCAGTGCGAAAGGGGGCCGGTTTTTTCAGGCGGTGTACAGGCGCTATTTTTAGCGATGTACCGCCTGAAAATCGCCCCAGTGTGAAAGGGGCCTTACTGTGGACCGTGTGTCAGGTATGGGCTTCTGTAAAACTGTTTTGCAATATTTTTTAACCTCTTCACCCCCAGAAGGTGTTACCCCCTTAATGACCAGGCCATTTTTTGAGATACGGCACTGCGTTACTGCGTAACTGACAATTGCGTGGTCGGGGTTGTTTACTAAAGCTGGAGAGTGCAAAATCTGGTGCAACTCTTAATAGAAACCAATCAACTTACAGGTTTTATTGTCAAAGCTTAATTGAACAAGCTGAAGTTAGTGGCTGATTGGCTACCATTGCCAGCTGCTCCAGATTCCTAGTGCACCAGTGTTAGTAAATTTCCCCCCATCGCACATTATATACTACAGTAGTAGAGTGGATTATAGGATTTTTCAAGCATTTTAAACTAGGGCTTATTTTTGGGGTAGGGCTTATATTGCAGCCCTCCTGGAAAATAACAGTAGGAGAGGCAGGAGAGAGAAGGGAGGAAAGGGGGAGACTTCAGTCACAGACATTGGATGGTGAGCTCACTCACCCGAGGATGGAGGCTTAGGCATCAACTCTTTTCATCCACAATGTATCTGCCGGTTGCTGAGCTTCAGATTTCCAGCCCACACATCCCTTTCCTGAGGCACAGAACACCGGGGACTGTAGTGCGGGTGGGCGGGCAGACAGAGGGTTAGGGGTGGGAAAAGGAGGAGGAGCAGATCAAGGCCTCTGTCCTCTCCTGACCTTGTATGGGAATGAATCCCATGCACACCCGTTATGCACTCAGCGATCGTGGTACTCGCTTAATTGGGGAGCCACAGTTCATTATAAATATTGTGTCCGGGTTTCAGGCGGTCTGAAACCCGGACACACAATTCAAAACCCAGGCTGTCTGGGTGAATCCTGGACAGGTGGCAACAATACACATGTTACAATCTGATTGTACAATCTCCTTTAGATCTACCAACAAGTATGCAATGCAAGAGCCTACCTGATTTTATACACATTGATTGGATAGTTTAGGTAGGTGCTCAAATTAAATGGATTCAGTGGATTTAAGGTTGATTGTACAGAGATTGTATGGTCAGATTATAATATGTTTAGTGAGCCTAAAGCTTGGTTCATACTTACAGGTGCGACTGGGCGTGTGCGGGTGTAGGCAGGTTGAAAATATGTGTGCGGTTAGTTATCAAGCAGCTGGCCCAGGCTGGGGAAGGGGTTAAACATTTTGGGCCTAGTTCCCAGGATTTTTGATTTTGGATGGCCCACCTGTGCTTCATAAAGGGGGACAGCTAAGATCCGGGGGCTCTGGAGAATAGGAACTTGGGTACAGATGGATCGTAGACTCACCTGCGGGGCAAGTGTGGCGCTGAAGAAACCAGGAATTACGGACAGCAGCCCAGCCATGGACATTGTCATTATGGAGCATGGGCCACTGTGTTATCTTAGTTAGGATTAGGGACAGGACGTTGTTCATATTGTACTGTCCTGCTGCACTTCTACAGTAAAGTTGTAATAACTGTTATGAGCCTGATCTGAAGTTATTCAAGGGGTGCATGCTGGTTCTAACGTATTCCAAAAAACCGGAGTCTGTAAGTGCACTATGGGGTATGAAGTAACACTGCTTGGCAAGACAAGGAGTGTAATTGCTATGGGTAACCAAGTGAAGGAACAAGCTACAAGCAACCAGTCACTAAGCATGGTATCTGATAAGCTGACAGGTCCTCCCTGTAGTGAAGGCAGGGCTTTTTTTTCTTCTTAGAGTATAGATGCCTTAACTTAACTACTGTGCAGCATTGTGACTGCTGAGCGGTTCTGCAGCTCTTTTGTCAGTGTAGGGAGAGGTTGCTGTGTGTCGCAGGAACGCGAGGGGGGGGGGGCTGAGTGCCACCTTCTGTCCGTCTGTCCTGTGGGGGTGGTGTTGGTTTGCCGCCCACCCCAAAATATTGAACACCAGGCGCCACTGATGTTCACCCTGGGCTCTAGATGACCTTGTCCAGGCACTGCTTGCGCTACATAGTTGTTGGGACATCTAAAAGAGATTGTGTGGTGTGCTTGAAGGAGATTGTACAATCAGATTTTACACTCTATAGCCAGTATATGGGTTTGATTGATGTTAATGAATTGCAAAAGGATTGGCCAAAGTGAACCCCTGGTCCCGTGTTCAGCATGCAGTGCAGGTAGTACTGATGACTAATTATATATACCCCGCTTTGCAGATATATGACAGCTCAGCGGGACATACATTAGCAGTCAGCTTGCTACTCCACACCGCGCTCGGGTGCCAAGACGGAGCAGAAAACTTTCCTGTGTGCCAAACATACTTATCAGTCGTGCTGGGATCAGCGAGCCTTCAGCGCTCACATAAAGGCGGCTCTGTCACCCAGCAGAGCGAGGAGGGGAAGAAATAACACTTCCCTACAACCTGTTATGTAACAACATCCCGCACCGAACTCCAAAGACGTCTGATATTTACACAATCAAAGGGCACGCTGGGCGGATTCACCAGAAAACAAGAGAAGAGTCGCTTTTATTTCTTTTCCCCCTCCCATGGCGAGGTTCTTAATACGCCGCAAACTGCGGCCAATCACAATAAACATAAAACGCCCAGAAAAACTGTGACTCCGGGTCAAGAAGCTTTTCTATGTTTTTTCCAGAAGTACATGGAGGCAAACGGAGGATTTCCGATGCTGTTAAAGTGTTTGTTACCCCAACATTTCATATTCCTGATATGTGCTGGTTGTACCATGTTATATACCGTATTTATCGGCGTATAACACGCACCGGCGTATAACACGCACCCCAAGTTTAGGAGGGCATTTTAAGGAAAAAAAGTTTTAGGAGGTAAGTTTAGGAAAAAAAAATACGTACTTTTAACCTCCCTGGCGGTATGATTCTGGCAGGAATTTTGTGCTGAAAGCGGTACAATTATTTTGCATGGAAATTTAGCGTTTTTATATTGTAGGCATGCAATTCTTATGAATAACTCACTTAAATCTGTCCGAACCAGAGTCTAGTAGACATCCCGGGTATGATAAAGTTTGAAACACAAAATAATAAATTATAATATAATAAAAATATATATAAAAATGATTCAATAATGTAATCAAATCAAAAACACTGAAATTTGCTCAGTTGCAGAATAGTCGCTGTCATTAAATTCATTGTTTAATGATAAATTGTGATTTTAATTTTTTATCTGTGTTTTCTAGCTGGTCTAAAAACCACTTTTGACATAAAGGGACACTTTTTGGTTGCTATGGACAATCTCCAGTTTCCAGGCAGAAAAAAAAACTTTTTATTATATAAAATGACATGCAGGGCACTGGCAGACCACTAGGGACAAAGGGGGTGTGTATTTTTGGTATACAGTACTGTAATCTGTAAGATTACAGTACTGTATGTGTTGTGTGTTTTGTAACTTTTTTAAATTTGGCGCCGATCTCCGCTCCCGTGCGTCGGAACGTCGCAGGGAACGGAGACCGGCACTGTGTGAATCGAGCGGGCAGACGGCTCGCTCACACAGCGGGGAGACATCGCAGGATCCAGGGGAAAAGGTAAGTAACTTCCCCCCTGTATCCTGCACGCAAGCCCGAGTCTGGCTCGGGGTTACCACTCCCAGCAGAAATAGCTGGACCCGAGCCAGACTCGGGGTTACCGCTAGGGAGGTTAAGCGCCATTTGCAGCCTTGCCCAGCGCCATTTGCAGCCTTGCCCAGTGTCATTTGCAGCCTTGCCCAGTGTCATTTGCAGCCTTGCCCAGTGTCATTTGCAGCCTTGCCCAGTGTCATTTGCAGCCTTGCTCAGTGTCATTTGCAGCCTTGCCCAGTGTGATTTGCAGCTTGTCAGCGTCATTTGCAGCTTGCCCAGTGTGATTTGCAGCTCAGCCCCCCCCCCCCACAGTTTTTCACTCAGGATATTAATTTACTGCTCTTCCTCTGCCCCCTCCTGACATGTCCCCCTGCATAGATCTTCACTGGGAAAATTTGTATACTGCTGCTTCTCTGCCTCCTGCGGAAACACCCCCTGCATAGTTCCTCACTAGGAAGATCAGTGTACATTTATTTCTCCACCCTCTGCTGACAACCCCCCCCCCCCCCTTACATAGCTCCTCACTGGGAATATCAGTGTACAGCTGCTTCTCTGCCTCCTGCTGACACCCCCCCCCCCCCACAGCTCTTTACTGGGAAAATCAGCATACTACTGCTTCTTTGCCTCCTGCTGACACCCCCCGCACTGGGACAAGGCTGCACTGGGACAAGGCTGCACTGGCAAGGCTGCACTGGCAAGGCTGCAATGGGACAAGGCTGCACTGACAAGGCTGCACTGGCAAGGCTGCACTGACAAGGCTGCACTGGGACAAGGCTGCACTGGCAAGGCTGCACTGGCAAGGCTGCACTGACAAGGCTGCAATAGACACTGGGGGCAAGGCTGCACTGACAAGGCTGCACTGGCAAGGCTGCACTGACAAGGCTGCACTGGGACAAGGCTGCACTGGCAAGGCTGCACTGGCAAGGCTGCACTGACAAGGCTGCAATAGACACCGGGGGCAAGGCTGCATTGACAAGGCTGCACTGACAAGGCTGCACTGACAAGGCTGCAATAGACACTGGGGGCAAGGCTGCACTGACAAGGCTGCACTGGCAAGGCTGCACTGACAAGGCTGCACTGGGACAAGGCTGCACTGGCAAGGCTGCACTGGCAAGGCTGCACTGACAAGGCTGCAATAGACACCGGGGGCAAGGCTGCATTGACAAGGCTGCACTGGCAAGGCTGCACTGGCAAGGCTGCAATAGACACCGGGGGCAAGGCTGCACTGACAAGGCTGCACTGACAAGTCTGCACTGGGACAAGGCTGCAATAGACACTGGGGGCAAGGCTGCACTGGGGCAAGGCTGCACTGACAAGGCTGCAATGGACACCGATAAGGCTGCATTGATGGGCATTTTAATGTAAGTTTTTTTTCCCTTAAACTTCCATCCTAAACTTGGGGTGCGTGTTATACGCCAGTAAATACGGTAACTGATAATAATTTAACTATCACTAACTATTAAATTATAGGTATAGGAATTTCCTTTCAAATTTGGCTGTTAGTGAATGTAACGAATACAAATGTATCCGACGTTACGAATTATCCAAAATAACGAATGCCGTATCTAAACGAATGGAATGTAACTAAATAATAATAAATAACAATCATAATAAATACCGTATATACTCGAGTATAAGCCGAGTTTTTCAGCACATTTTTTGTGCTGACAGTGCCCCCCTCGGCTTACACTCGAGTCAAGCACTTTTCTGCAGAAAAAAATGAAATTTTCCGACCCGAATTTTATCTCTGGGCCACTTGGTGCTAGGAACCCTAAATTTGGTATGCAAATTTGGGGTTCTTAGCATTAAGTGGCCCCGAGATACAGGGCCCCAAATTCGGTCAACTGTGTCAATCTGCAGCAATGTCATTTCAGGACCCTTTGGGTCAAGAGACCCCAAATTTTGGCTGCAGCTAGGGGGCATCTAGGAACCCTTAACTAAGTTTGAAGTTCAGGGGACCTATGGCTGCAAATGGGTTGTGCCAAAATAAAGTATGAAAGTTACAAAAATATATAAAAAACTATTTTACATCTTTATTTTTCACATTTCATGTATGGCATTAAAACACACATTGGAAAATATATATTTTTTTTCTACCAGTATGCAGTGTAATGCATTAAAGTCAAAATAACAGCAAAAATGTATGACATAAATCAGATACTAATACATCCTCTCTCGACGCGTTGCATAGAAGTTCACTTCTTCAAGCAAACCTGTACGTTTCAAGCTGATAAATAACATACATCGACCACTAAGCAAACAACATTCACTTGGTACATCAAGAATGTAATTGAAGTAATCTCTTATGCCGCGTACACACAATCAGAAATTCGGCCAGCAAAAGACCGATGAGGGCTTTTGGTCGGAAAATGCGACTGTGTGTAGGCTCCATCGGACTTTTGCTGGCTGAATTCCCGCCAGCAGAATATTGAGAGCTGGTTCTCAATTTTTCGGTTGGAAAAAGTTCAGATCGGAAATTCCGATCTTCTGTAGCAAATTCCTACGCATGCTCGGAAACAATTTGACGCATGCTCGGAAACATTGAACTTCATTTTCTCGGCTCGTCGTAGTGTTGTACGTCACCGCGTTCTTGATGGTCGAAAGTTCAGCAAACTTTTGTGTGACCGTGTGTATGCAAGCCAAGCTTGAGCGGAATTCCGTCGGAAAAACCATCCAAGATTTTTCCGATGGAAAATCCGCTCGTGTGTACGCGGCATTACGAGGAAAATGGCCCCATGGGTAGACACCCGGGATCTGAAGGTAGGACAAGCCACCGAATGGAAAGTGCCCCAAAGGGATGGTGAAGTAGACAGGATCTATAGCGGCACAAGATGTGACTTTCAGTGGTCCCATCAGGAACGCCTAAAGCCCTCTGTGACTCAACCTTTAATGTGAAGAGTCACAAACTAGGTCTAAACCAGAGCAAATAATTCACACACTCGGGCACTGTGTGAATCGAGCGGACGGCTCGCACACACAGCGGGGAGACATCGCAGGATCCAGGGGACAAGGTAAGTATGTCTCCCTGTATCCTGCAATGTGAGCCCGAGTCTGGCTCGGGGGTTACCGCTTATGGTACTAAAGTTCCACCCCGAGCCAGACTCGGGATTACTGCCAGGGGGGTTAAGCACAGTATCTAAGTGCTGCCAACTGATGCAAAACAATCAATAACTGTGGCACCACCCCTCTAATCCATGTGTCCGGACCCTAATCTACATGCGGGGTGCCGAACACATGGATTTCTATGTGGTTTTTTTTTTGTTTGTTTTTTAGGAGCACGTGATTAGAGCCAGAGGGGGTTATTTATGAAAGGCAAATCCACTTTGCACTACAAGTGCAAACTACAAGTGCAAAGTGCACTTGAAATTGCACTGAAAGTGCACTTGGAAGTGCAGTCACTGTAAATCTGAGGGGTAGATCTGAAATGAGGGGAAGCTCTGCTGATTTTATCATCCAATCATGTGCAAGCTAAAATGCTTGTTTTTTATTTTCCTTGCATGTCCCCCTCGAATCTACAGCGACTGCACTTCCAAGTGCACTTTCAGTGCAATTTCAAGTGCACTTTGCACTTGTAGTTTGCACTTGTAGTGCAAAGTGGATTTGCATTTCGTAAATAACCCCCAAAGATTCTAATAGGCTTCAAAAAAAGGGTGGTGTTGGGGCGCAGAGGTGGCGATGGATGTCTTGTTTGCCGCCCCCCCCCCCCAAAATATACAGCACCACCTGCCACTGATCAATAATATGCCACCCTGGCCGATTGACTCAGTTTGATCAAATACGATTGAAACTGAGTCTAAAAATGGATTGAAGAGGAAATTATAGCTTTTAAATTCTTTGCAGATTCGATCATTTTGATTGAATCACACAAAAACATTGAAGCATCTGTGGCCACCATAAAGGGTGTCTATACACAGAACGTTTTGTAATATAAGATCTAATTGTCAATCAAATTATTGCCCAGGAGAAAAATTGAATTGGAAGATGGAAAAGATCATTCAATGTGCCATACCCTTTAATGAACATATCAATCTAGCTCTTTTCCTATCATCAGATTTTCTATCCAGACCCATCAGAATCATTTTGATGTATTTGCTTTTTTACTCAAAATCAAGCAATGACGTGGTAAATGACTTTTTTTTTTTCCATAATGCATAGATTTGATCATATTGTCTGATTCTGTGAAGATTTGTTCGGTCAGATTGTTCCATGTATGGCCACCAAAACACTTTTTAGGCTTTTAGGCTCCATTTTTCTTTTTAAGCTCCTACAAGTTATTAGCATTTTTTTTGCTTCTCGATGTTAAATATTGTTATCCTATGTGTCCATGCACACTACTTCAGGCTATTTGTGTTTTTTTTTGAGCTTCAGCATCTAGAAACAGGGAAAAAAATGTTTTTGTAGTTTCCTGGAGCATTTTTCCAACAGAAACACTGCTAAACACTACTAATCGCGTTTTATGAGCTTTTTTTTGTTTAAGCACTTCAATACCGGGCACTTAAACACCTTCCTGCCCAGACCAATTTTCAGCTTTCAGCGCTGTTGCACTTTGAATGACAATTGCCCAGTCATACAACACTGTACCCAAACTAAATTTTTATAATTTTTTTCCCAGAAATAGAGCTTTCTTTTGGTGGTATTTGATCACTTCTGGGATTTTTATTTTCTGCTAAACAAATAAAAAAATACCGAAAATTTAGAAAAAAAAATATGTTTTTTTTTTGTTTCAGTTTCAAAACTTTGTAAATAAATACGTTTTCGCCTTCACTGATGGGCCCTGATGGGGCTGCACTGATGGGCACCAATGAGGTGGCACCAATGAAGTGGCACTGATGAGGTGGCATTGATGGGCACTGATATGTGGCACTGATAGGCAGCACTGATGGGGGCACTGATAGGTGGCACTGATGGGCACCGATAGGTGACACAAATTGGCACTGATAGGTGGCACGGATTGGCATGGATAGACAGCACGGATGGGCATGGATAGACGGCATGGATGGGCATGGATGGGCACTGATAGGCGGCAGGGATGGGCACTGATAGGCGGCACGGATGGGCACTGATAGGCGGCATTGTAGTTTAATGTATTGTACTGATGCCAATCAGTGCCAAACAATAATGCATGCCAATCAGTGATGCCATTGTGGGCACTGATTGGCATCCATTGTGGGCACTGATTGGCATCCCTGGTGGTCTAGGGTATACCTGGTGCTGGGCATCCCTGGGGGTCTGATGGCGTCCCTGGTGGTCCAGTGTGGGCATCTTGAGGGGGGGGCTGCGCTCATAATCGATCAGCACAGACTCCCCCTGTTAGAGAAGCAGCCGATTGGCTCTCTTCTACTCGCGTCTGACAGACGCGAGTGAGGAAAAGCCGATCAACGGCTCTTCCAATTTACACTGTGATCAGCCGTGATTGGACACGGCTGATCACGTGGTAAAGAGTCTCAGTCGGAGACTCTTTACCGAGATCGTAGTTGCGGAGTGTCAGACTGAAACGCCACAACAACGATCGGGCACGCAGCGGCTCAAAATCCTGAGGCCGTCATATGACGCCCAGTCAGGTTATTGAAGCCACTTTGCCACGTCATTCTGCTATATGGCGGGCGGCAAGTGGTTAAGGAACTGCGAAAACACAAATAAAATGCTAACACTCCTAAACGCTCTTAAATGCTCCAAAAATTATTCTAAAGTGCTACTACAAAAAGCTATTACCAGCATTTTTATAGCTAAAAAAAAGAAGAAGAAAAAAAACGCTAGTGCGCATGGAGCCACTGTTCTTCTCTTTTGGATAAATGGTTTAACCCTTATGAATAAAACCTGACTGTCGTTAGTTTGTCCAAGCTGCCTCTTGTGCTGAACAGATTGTCCTGCAGTCAAAAGTGTAATAAAATATAAAATATCCCATACATACTTTCACATACACCACGGGGTTGATTTACTAAAGGCAAAAAGACAGTTTCCCCTCTGCAAGTGCAGTTGCTCCAGATCTTAGTAAATGAGGTAAAGCTTCGCTTTACAAAGAATACCCAATCGCGTGCAAGGAAAAAAAAAAAAAAAAAAGCTTTTTTTTTGCTTGCACATGATTGGATGATGGAAGTCAGCAGAGCTTCTGCTCATTTACTAAGCTCTGGAGCAACTGCCCTTTAGTAAATCAACCCCTATTGTGTCCATAGCACACAGTATTAGTTCACAAGCTATTTGTTTTGTAAAGGAAGCTCGCAAGACTTTATTGTTTAAAATATAAATAAAAATATATAAATATATTATAAAGAAAGAGATAGGAAATGAAAATGGAATTCACATACTACAAACAATTATCACAGGTTATTATTACTATTATATTGTTATTATTTCCTATTATTTTATTATTATTTAGGTTATATTTGCCATTTTTATTATTACCACATACAGTTACCAAAATAAAGTATTGTTTACTACAGTATACCTTACATAGTTACATAGTAGGTGCGGTTGAAAAAAGTCATAAGTCCATCAAGTCCAACCTATGTATGTGATTATATGTCAGTATTACATTGTATATCCCTGTATGTTGTGGTCGTTCAGGTGCTTATCTACCCTGTTTCCCCAAAAATAAGACCTAGCGTGATTGTCGGTGATGGCTGCAATATAAGCCCTACCCCCCAATTAAGCCCTATTTCTTTTTTTCAGGGTAGGGCTTATTTTCGGAGAAACCGTGTAGGGCTTATTTGGGGGGGGGGGGTGTAGGGCTTATATTGAAGCCATCAACGACAATCACGTTAGGTCTTATTTTCGGGGGAAACAGGGTAATAGTTTCTTGAAAAGAAAAAAGAAAGAAAAAATAATCTAAAGATGATATCAATAAAAGTAAATGGATGGTCGCTGGCCACCCTTATTTACAGGCACACTCTAACTGCAGAAGTGTTCCTTATTTTTCATCCCAAAAAATCATGTTTTAGCCATTGCAACTTCTTGCACTGATTGTATATATAGTTTCATAGTTGGTAATGTTGAATAAAGACATCAGTTCATCCAGTTAAACCTGAGTGAGTGTCTACAATTGTCCCTATCCCTGTACATCGCACACTCACATCACATGTCCCTACCCTCAAGGAGCCCACAATCCAAGGTCCCCATTCATATACTAGGTCCAATTTTTTAATTTTTTTTTGGACAGAAGACAATTAACCTACCTTTGGAGTGTGGGCGGAAACCGGAGTACCCGGAGGAAACCCACGCAGGCAAACTCAAGGCAGGTAGTGTCGTGGTTGGGATATATCATTGTACCATGCCAATATATATATATATATATATACCCTGTTTCCCCGAAAATAAGACCTAGCGTGATTGTCGGTGATCGCTGCAATATAAGCCCTACCCCCCAAATAAGCCCTACCCTGTTTCCAAGAAAATAAGCCCTACCCTGAAAATAAGACCTACAAGGACTTTAACTAGGGCTTATTTGGGGGGTAGGGCTTATATTGCAGCCATCACCGACAATCACGCTAGGTCTTATTTTCGGGGAAACAGGGTATATATATATATATATATATATATATATATATATATATATATATATATATATATATGTTTGGTATACCCTAAAATAACAGTATTTAAAGCAGAGTTCCACCCAAAAGTGAAACTTACGCTTTAAGGCATCCTGACCCCAGACCTGCCACATTTGGCATGTCACTTTTTTGGGGGGGGTCAGAGGTACTCAGCTCCCACTTCCGCTCCGGGCCGCCTAAGCGACTCCTCCTCTCCCCCTAGGCCCCTCCCTCCCAGCAATCTTCTGGGACACGTCACAGGTCCCAGACCAATGCCCGGCCACTCAGGACGTGCAGCGCGACTCGCGCAGTGCGCACCCAACTGTGCAGCCGCAAGCTGCCCACAGTAGTGATGCCGGCGCTGCAGAGAAGAAAGGAGAGTGGCTTTGGGCGGCCGCACCGGTGGACTGTGGGGCAGGTGAGTGTGTGTTTATTACACTTTTTGTAGTTGCTGACTTTTAATAAACACAAAAACAGTTGGAACTCCGCTTTAAAGCTGAACTCGGGGTAAAAAACAAAACTTATCCATTACAATGGGGCTATCCTTCTCCAAGGGTTTGCTTAGGTCTAGGGTAGGGTTTCTCAACCAGGGTTCCTCCAGAGGTTTCTAGGGGTTCCTTCAGCAATTAACAATCTCTGCCTCTCAGTTAAAGTGGAGTTCCACCCACTTTTACAACTCTTCAGCATCCCTCACTAAACTGTGCACTGTAAACAAATTGGATATTTTTTTCAGCACAGACTGTATATCTGCTGTATTCATTTTTTCACTTCCTCCTCCCTGGCCACGGCCCATCGCATCATTTCCTGTTTGCAATGCCTCCTGGGAAGGGGCAGCAACTTCCTCTCAAACTGCCGTTGCTATGGAAACCTGACCTGAAACCTATTACACTGCTTATGCTGCACTGAGCATGTACGAGATCTGCAAGGATGAGATCCAGGAAGAAATACAGTCTGGCTTCAGATGCCCACACTTAAGATGGCCACGGCCTGCTGCAAGTTTATAAGATAACAAACTACTTCTAAAAACTAACAAAACAGACCTTAGTTTACAGACTAACTTTACTTGAATACATTAAGCTTGTGTATTATAGGGGTATTTTTATTTAAAAAGTATCATTTCGGCCGGAACACCACTTTAAGTCCCCACTGACACCATTGATCTTTTTAGCTATCTGTAAGGAGGTAATTCTTCCCAATGGCCACAAGTGTAAGGACCATTCTTCCCACTGACCATCCCACTAATGTGCCATGAGTTGTAGATATAGTCATGTTTATCAGGGGCTCCCTGACACTGGAAAATTATTTCAAGGGTTCCTCTGTGTTTAAAAGGTTGAGAAAGGTTGGTTTAGGGTGCCTGATCCCCCCGCTCCTGCAGGCTCCCTCTGCATTACTAGAAAAGTCCCAGCAGCCTCTTCCCCCCAAACTATCTCGGGTCCTCTGACGCCATCAACACCCATAGCTTTGCATTGGATATAAGGACGCCAGGAGCCAGTCCACCGCTGGAGCAGAGGAAAGCGCCGGTTGCCAGGCGAGCGAGGGATCAGGTGAGTAAAAATGATTTTTCCAGTTCTCTAGACCTAAATGAGCATCTAACCCTAATGCCCCGTACACACGGTCGGATTTTCCGACGGAAAATGTCCTATCGGACAATGTTGTCCGGAAATTCCGACCATGTGTAGGCTCCATCGGACTTTTTCCGTCGGATTTTCCGACGGACAAAGTTTTATCTCCTGCTCTCAAATTTTCCGACAACAAAGTCCTATCGGACTTTTTCCGATCGTGTGTAGCGAATTCCGACGGACAAAGTGCCACGCATGCTCAGATCACATTACAAGACCAAAGCTATTGGCTACTAGCCTCTACGTATTCCCGTCGTACGTAACGTCACCATGTTCAGAATGATCGGATTTTCCGACAACTTTGTCCGACCGTGTGTATGCAACACCAGTGTCGGACAAAATCCGTCGGAAAAAATCTGATGGATTTTGTGGTCAGATTTTCCGACCGTGTGTACGGGGCATTAGGGTAACCTCACCGCAAGAGGGGATTTTAGGATTTTAGGATTTTTTCGTTTCCCCAAAGATAGGCTTTAAAATCAACCTATGGTGAGAGAAATACAGAGGTGATCATTCTTGAAATTGCTATATTTCTGGCACCATTCCATGGTGATCCTCTGTCTTCATTACTTTCTGAGTCACTTATCCAGAACACCTATTTAGATCATACAAAAAAAACAATAAGCACACTGGTTTTGGGTCCCTGTGACAGCCAGGCAGGTGGCATTTTCAGAAGGAAAAGTGGACAACGACAGGCTCCTTGAAAGGTTTCCTTTACGTTTCGAAAATAAAAATATCTGTGATCCAGTTTAGATGTTCAGTGTTGAAATACCCCCAGGTAAGGTAGTGTCGTGGTTGGGATATATCATTGTACCATGCCAATATATATATATATATATATACCCTGTTTCCCCGAAAATAAGACCTAGCGTGATTGTCGGTGATCGCTGCAATATAAGCCCTACCCCCCAAATAAGCCCTACCCTGTTTCCAAGAAAATAAGCCCTACCCTGAAAATAAGACCTACAAGGACTTTAACTAGGGCTTATTTGGGGGGTAGGGCTTATATTGCAGCCATCACCGACAATCACGCTAGGTCTTATTTTCGGGGAAACAGGGTATATATATATATATATATATATATATATATATATATATATATATATGTTTGGTATACCCTAAAATAACAGTATTTAAAGCAGAGTTCCACCCAAAAGTGAAACTTACGCTTTAAGGCATCCTGACCCCAGACCTGCCACATTTGGCATGTCACTTTTTTGGGGGGGGTCAGAGGTACTCAGCTCCCACTTCCGCTCCGGGCCGCCTAAGCGACTCCTCCTCTCCCCCTAGGCCCCTCCCTCCCAGCAATCTTCTGGGACACGTCACAGGTCCCAGACCAATGCCCGGCCACTCAGGACGTGCAGCGCGACTCGCGCAGTGCGCACCCAACTGTGCAGCCGCAAGCTGCCCACAGTAGTGATGCCGGCGCTGCAGAGAAGAAAGGAGAGTGGCTTTGGGCGGCCGCACCGGTGGACTGTGGGGCAGGTGAGTGTGTGTTTATTACACTTTTTGTAGTTGCTGACTTTTAATAAACACAAAAACAGTTGGAACTCCGCTTTAAAGCTGAACTCGGGGTAAAAAACAAAACTTATCCATTACAATGGGGCTATCCTTCTCCAAGGGTTTGCTTAGGTCTAGGGTAGGGTTTCTCAACCAGGGTTCCTCCAGAGGTTTCTAGGGGTTCCTTCAGCAATTAACAATCTCTGCCTCTCAGTTAAAGTGGAGTTCCACCCACTTTTACAACTCTTCAGCATCCCTCACTAAACTGTGCACTGTAAACAAATTGGATATTTTTTTCAGCACAGACTGTATATCTGCTGTATTCATTTTTCACTTCCTCCTCCCTGGCCACGGCCCATCGCATCATTTCCTGTTTGCAATGCCTCCTGGGAAGGGGCAGCAACTTCCTCTCAAACTGCCGTTGCTATGGAAACCTGACCTGAAACCTATTACACTGCTTATGCTGCACTGAGCATGTACGAGATCTGCAAGGATGAGATCCAGGAAGAAATACAGTCTGGCTTCAGATGCCCACACTTAAGATGGCCACGGCCTGCTGCAAGTTTATAAGATAACAAACTACTTCTAAAAACTAACAAAACAGACCTTAGTTTACAGACTAACTTTACTTGAATACATTAAGCTTGTGTATTATAGGGGTATTTTTATTTAAAAAGTATCATTTCGGCCGGAACACCACTTTAAGTCCCCACTGACACCATTGATCTTTTTAGCTATCTGTAAGGAGGTAATTCTTCCCAATGGCCACAAGTGTAAGGACCATTCTTCCCACTGACCATCCCACTAATGTGCCATGAGTTGTAGATATAGTCATGTTTATCAGGGGCTCCCTGACACTGGAAAATTATTTCAAGGGTTCCTCTGTGTTTAAAAGGTTGAGAAAGGTTGGTTTAGGGTGCCTGATCCCCCCGCTCCTGCAGGCTCCCTCTGCATTACTAGAAAAGTCCCAGCAGCCTCTTCCCCCCAAACTATCTCGGGTCCTCTGACGCCATCAACACCCATAGCTTTGCATTGGATATAAGGACGCCAGGAGCCAGTCCACCGCTGGAGCAGAGGAAAGCGCCGGTTGCCAGGCGAGCGAGGGATCAGGTGAGTAAAAATGATTTTTCCAGTTCTCTAGACCTAAATGAGCATCTAACCCTAATGCCCCGTACACACGGTCGGATTTTCCGACGGAAAATGTCCTATCGGACAATGTTGTCCGGAAATTCCGACCATGTGTAGGCTCCATCGGACTTTTTCCGTCGGATTTTCCGACGGACAAAGTTTTATCTCCTGCTCTCAAATTTTCCGACAACAAAGTCCTATCGGACTTTTTCCGATCGTGTGTAGCGAATTCCGACGGACAAAGTGCCACGCATGCTCAGATCACATTACAAGACCAAAGCTATTGGCTACTAGCCTCTACGTAGTCCCGTCGTACGTAACGTCACCATGTTCAGAATGATCGGATTTTCCGACAACTTTGTCCGACCGTGTGTATGCAACACCAGTGTCGGACAAAATCCGTCGGAAAAAATCTGATGGATTTTGTGGTCAGATTTTCCGACCGTGTGTACGGGGCATTAGGGTAACCTCACCGCAAGAGGGGATTTTAGGATTTTAGGATTTTTTCGTTTCCCCAAAGATAGGCTTTAAAATCAACCTATGGTGAGAGAAATACAGAGGTGATCATTCTTGAAATTGCTATATTTCTGGCACCATTCCATGGTGATCCTCTGTCTTCATTACTTTCTGAGTCACTTATCCAGAACACCTATTTAGATCATACAAAAAAAACAATAAGCACACTGGTTTTGGGTCCCTGTGACAGCCAGGCAGGTGGCATTTTCAGAAGGAAAAGTGGACAACGACAGGCTCCTTGAAAGGTTTCCTTTACGTTTCGAAAATAAAAATATCTGTGATCCAGTTTAGATGTTCAGTGTTGAAATACCCCCTTCTAGGGCCAGATTTAAAACCTTGGGGGGACCTGGGCAGTTCAGGTTCTGGGGGCCCCTCATACACAGCATTGGTTTACATTCTCAATGACAGTCACACATTTTTAAATGCATAATACAACGTCATTCTGAGGTCATGCGTGCACACACACGCGCATTCATAGTGCTCTCTGTGTGGTTTGCTTGAGCTGCCAAAATTTGTTGTTAAAAACTATACAATATAAAAGGTCCAGAGTAAAAAAATTTACAGGTGATTGCCGGCAAAATATTACTTCCCAAGATACATTTATTAACAGAAAGTAATTGTATTATTATTATATATTTAAGTATTATTGTTTTTTTTTATTATTTTATATATTTGATTATATTGTTTTAGTTTTTTTTATTACTTATTTGTTTATTTTTTTTTAATAATGTTTATATTACTTTTTGTATAGAGGGGGCCCCTTCTGTTCAGAGTATAAACTTTACAGATGATGGCCAGCAAAATATGATTTCCTAAGATGCATTTAACAAAAGAAAATTTTTTTTGTCATTATATATTTTATATTATTTTATTATTGTCTATTTTTTTATATTATTTTTATATTGTTTTATATTTCTTAATTATTTATTATTTTATATAATTTTTTTTTTATAAAATTTTATATTATTTTTTGCATGGGGGGGGGGGGGGGGGGGGCTTCTGTCCTGAGTAAAGAATTTACAGATGATGGATGGCAACATTTTATTTGCCAAGATACATTTATGAAAAGAAAGTCATGTATATATTATTATTTAACATATATTTTTATATTGTTTTATATTATGTTTTGCATAGATGGTGGCCCTTTCTGTCCAGAATAAAGACTTTACAGATGTTGGCTGGAAAAAATATTATTTGCCAAGATACATTTATTTAAATTTTTTTTTTTTTTTATCATTGTATATATTATATATATATATTTATTATTTTATATAATTTGTTTTTATATTGTTTTATATTATTTTTTGCATGGAGGGGGCCCCTTCTGTACACAGTAAACACTTTACTGGTAATGGCCATCAAAATATTACTTGCCAAGATACTTTTATCTAAAAAAAAGTGATTTTTAATTATTAGATATTTTATATACGTTTTATATTGTTTTATATAATTTTTTGCAGGGGGGGGGGGCTTCTGTCCAGAGTAAAGACTTTACAGATGATGACCGGCAACATATTATTTGCCAAGATACATTTATTAAAATAAAGTAATGCATATATTAATATTTAACATATATTTTTTATATTGTTTTATTTTATTTTTTTGCATAGAAGGAGGCCCCTTCTGTCCAGAATAAAGACTTTAATGATGATGGCTGGAAAAAAATATTATTTGCCATGATACAGTTATTTAAAAAAATATTTTTTTTTATCATTGTATATATTATACATATTTATTATTTTATATAATTTGTTTTATATAATTTTTTGCATGGAGGGGGCCCCTTCTGTACACAGTAAACACTTTACTAGTGATGGCCATCAAAATATTATTTGCCAAGATACTTTTATCTAAAAAAAGTGATTTTTAATTATTAGATATTTTATATACTTTTTATATTGTTTTATATTATTATTATTTATATAATTTTTTTATATTGTTTTATATTATTTTTTGTATAGATGGTGGCCCTTTCTGTCCAGAATAAAGACTTTACAGATGATGGCTGGAAAAAATATTATTTGCCAAGATACATTTATTTTAAAAAAAGATTTTTTTTTATCATTGTATATATTATGATTATTTATTATTTTATATAATTTGTTTTATATTATTTTTTGCATAGAGGGGGGCCCCTTCTGTCCAGAGTAAAGACGTTACAGATGATGGCCAGCAAAATATTACTTGCCAAGATACTTTTATCTAAAGAAAGTTTTTTTTAATTATTAGATATTTTATATACTTGTTTTTTTTTTTTGCTTCATATATATACTTGTTCTATTGTTTTATATTATTATTATTTTATATAATTTTTTTAATATTGTTTTAAATTATGTTTTGTATAGAGGGGGCCCTTCTGTCAGGGGGCCCAGGGCAGTTGACACTTTTGCCCCCCCCCCACCCCCCAAATAAGTCCGCCACTGCCCCTTCCCATTCATTCTTTTGAATAAAAATAATAATATTGATAGTTTGTTTAAATTGTATGTCCAGTAGTGATCCTTATTTTAAATTGTTAGCAACCATGCAAATAGAGTCTGGGTGTGAAGTCAAGCGTAAAACAAGCAGATTAAGAACAATGTATAGTGTTACAGTCAGGGGCGGACTGACAACACATGGGGCCCCCGGGCAATAGGAGATTATGGGGCCCCCAGGCAATCAGAGATTATGGGGCCACACAGTATACACTCACACAGTATACACAGACATGTTTCTATTGGCTGAGAAGGTACTGGAGAGGTGGGGCAGCTATAATCTCTGGATTTTTAGACCCAAAGGATGTTGGTAAGGGACATTTCAAAAACGGATGTAAAAAAAAAAACACATATTTTTACATACTGTCCCTGGTTTTACTGAGGCTGGCAACCATCTGATGGGGTCCCCTAGTGGCCCGGGGGCCCTCGGGCAGTGCCCGAGTGGCCGAATGGTCAGTCCGCCCCTGGTTACAGTACACTTGTACAGAGCAATAATCCAAACATAAAATAAAGTCCTTACTATAAAACAACAGCTACAAAACACACAAGGTGTTGCATGCATGTTCCGGCATCCTATTGTTTTCTATTGGGACACGCAGCTGTACCAATAGAAAACAATGGGATTCGGGGGAACCGCACCTGTATGTCATATTGAGACACAGCGGCTGTGTCCGTGCAGCCAGGTGTCCCAATAGACATCAATGGGATGCCGGCATAGGGATGCATGCAGCACCTCCGAGAAATGATGGCCCTGCATGGGGCATGGAGCTAATCGCCCTGTGCGAATGGAGAATCAGTATTTGTTATTCTGAGTCCCCCCCCCCCCCCATAACATAACCATTCTGGCTAATGGTGGACATATGTGCTTCGATAAATTATCAATTTATTCTCTGATCAATATCTTCCGATAGGAGTAATTGATCTATAGTTGACAACAGGGGTCAAGTCCTGGGGAAAAAAGTGTGGGAACTCCCACCCAAGATCCACTCGCAAGTATGCAGGAGACTGGGGGGGGGGGAGATGAGGAGACAGAAAATTCAGGAGGTGCCGGCAGGGAGGAGCGCATCACGAGAGGTCTGACTAAATATAATCTCTTAGCAGCAGGGACCTGATCTACCTGTCAGCTAGCTGTGATTGACAGGTAGATCGAAGCGGTAGCTGTCATGGGCCCCCTACTGACAATGCCTGAATGGTCAGGTGTGCGGCACTTACTATTGCGAGCTGTGTCGGCAGCTGCTGATGTAGCACCTACCACACAGCTCGCATACTTCAAAGTCTTGCAGGACACGGCTGCTAACGGGAACTGAGTTCCTGTTGTGGAAAAAGTACAGGAACTCCGTTCCCATGCGTTCCCGCAGGACTTGAGCCCTGGTTGACAACCATTTTGCTCAATACAGCACACATGGGGGAAGTCGATTTCAATTGATAGTTAAAGCGATTGTTACCCCAACACTCAATATTTCTGATATGTGCCTGCTGCACCTGTACTTGTCCCTGTATCTTGTCCCTCTGCTTTCCTATTACCAACTGACCACACTAAGCAGGAGAACCTACCATGGTCAGTTTTCTAGCTATTCTGGGAACTCTGTTTACTCTCCTTCAGCCCGGGTTCACACCCACGGCCTACACCCACGGCCTAAAACACTGCGAATTCGCAGGACATTTCAAAATACATTGATTTCAATAAGGCATGTTCACATACCTCCGGTGCATGCGCACTGCACATTGCAGAAAAACCACGTGCGATTTTTGGCCAGTGCGGTGCGGCTCAGGTGCGAATTCAGGCCCATTATCTTCTATGGGCACGCATCTGATTCGCAGCTGGCTTGCGTTGTGAACACAAATTCTTTCCTTCTCCTCACTACACCTCCCCCCCCTCTCCCTGCTCACTGATCCGCAGCTAAAACGCTGACAAACCGCAGAACAACTGACGTTTCAGTGCGCATTCACGCCGGACATTAAATTCGCACCACACTGGTGTGAACCCATGCTTAATGATCAGACTTGTTCTGACACGCCCCCCACTGCACAGCCATTCACTGGGAAGCTCAGTGTGCTGCTGCTTTTCCTCCCCTCAGCTCTTATGCAGCTGAGAACAGAGGGAATGTGATCATTTATTTCATCATTTATAAAAAGGGGAAACAAGGTATTAATAATGTTTTTTTTATATCTATACACACGTTTTGCCTTTCCTTTCTATTTTAAACGGAATGGGTTGTTTTACAAGGTGATCATTTACAATCACTTTAAGATACAATCGTAAGTGATGGATCGCATCTCTGTTTCCATTTGATTGATCAAAATACAATTGTGTTCTTAAGCAAAGTATCTCAGTGCTGCCAACTGATGCAAAACAATCAATAACAGTGATGACCCATCCATACGGGGCGCAGGGGCGCCACCCCTCTAATCCATGCGTCCGGCCCCTAATCTACATGCGGGGCACCAAAGACATGAATTTCTATGTTTTTTTCTTTTTAGAAGCACGTGGTTAGAGCCAGAGGCTCTAATAGACTTCGAAAATGGGTGGTCTCGGGGCGCAGAGGTGATACGGATGTCTTGTTTGCCACCCCCCTAAAATATAAAGCACCACCTGCCACTGATCAATAATATGCCACCCTGGCCGATTGACTTAGTTTGATGAGATACGATTGAAACTGAGTCTAAGAATGAATTAAAGAGGAAATTATAGCTTTTCAATTCATTGCAGATTCGATCATTTTGATTGAATCACACAAAAAAAAAATCGAAGCATCTGTGGCCACCATAAAGGGTGTCTATACACAGAACGTTTTGTAATATAAGATCTTATTGTCAATCAAATTATTGCCCAGGAGAAAAATAGAATTGGAAGATGGAAAAGATCATTCAATGTGCCATACCCTTTAATGAACATTTCAATCTAGCTCTTTTCCTATCATCAGATTTTCACAATCATTTTGATGTATTTGCTGTTTTACTCAAAATCAAGCAATGACGTGGTAAATGTCTTTTCGATAATGCATAGATTTGATCATATTGTCGGATTCTGTGAAGATTTGTTCGGTCAGATTGTTCCATGTATGGCCACCATAGCACTTTTTAGGCTTTTAGTCTCCATGCGTTTTTTTTAAGCTCCTACAAGCTATTAGCATTTTTTCTGCTCCTTGAAGCTAAATAGCGTTATCCTATGTGTCCATGCACACTACTTTAGGCTATTTGTGTTTTTTTTTTTGAGCTTCAGCATCTGGAAACAGGGAAAAATAATGTTTTTGTAGAGTTTCCTGGAGAATTTTTCCAGCAGAAACACTGCTAAACACTACTAATCGCATTTTACGAGCTTTTTTTTTTTTTTTTAACCACTTCAATACCGGGCACTTAAACGCCTTCCTGCCCAGACCAATTTTCAGCGCTGTCGCACTTTGAATAACAATTACACGGTCATGCTACACTGTACCCAAATGATATTTTTTATCATTTTGTTCCCACAAATAGAGCTTTATTTTGGTGGTATTTGATCACCTCTGGGATTTTTTTTTTTTCTGCTAAACAAATAAAAAAACTGAACATTTTGAAAAAAAATATGTTTTTTTTTTGTTTTAGTTTCAAAACTTTGTAAATAAGTAAGTTTTCTCCTTCACTGATGGGCACTGATGGGGCTGCACTGACGGGCACTGATAAGGTGGCACTGATGGGCACCGATGAGGTGGCACCAATGAAGTGGCACTGATAAAGTGACATTGATGGGCAATGATATGTGGCACTGATAGGCGGCACTGATGGGCACTGATAGGTGGCACTGATGGGCGACTTGGATGGGCACTGATAGGTGACACAAATTGGCACTGATAGGTGGCACGGATTGGCATGGATAGGCGGCACGGATTGGCATGGATAGGCAGCATGGATGGGCATGGATAGGCAGCATGGATGAGCATGGATGGGCACTGATAGGCAGCATGGATGGGCACTGATAGGCGGCACGGATGGGCACTGATAGGCGGCATTGTAGTTTAATGTATTGTACTGATGAATGCCAATCAGTGCCAAACAATAATGCATGCCAATCAGTGATGCCCATTGTGGGCACTTATTGGCATCCATTGTGGGCACTGACTGGCATCCCTGGTGGTCTAGGGTGGCATACCTGGTGCTGGGCATCCCTGGTGGTCTGGTGGCATCCCTGGTGGTCTAGGGTGGCATACCTGGTGCTGGGCATCCCTGGTGGTCTGGTGGCATCCCTGGTGGTCTAGGGTGGCATACCTGGTGCTGGGCATCCCTGGTGGTCTGGTGGCATCCCTGGTGGTCCAGTGTGGGCATCCTGGGGGGGGGGGGCTGCGCTGATAATCGATCAGCGCAGACCCCTCCTGTCAGAGGAGTAGCCGATCGGGCGCCCCTTTCAAAAAGTCTACAGGACGAAACCGGTCAGGGATTGGTCGAACGGCGACCGGAAGTGATGGAACGAACGCTGCGTTTCACGTGCGCTCCACGGGCTAAGCGTTGTGAGCCAGGAGAAGGAAGTGCCAAGCGGTGAGTGTTACGTGCTACTCCCGCAGCACCAGCTGAGTTTGCTGAGCGGTGAGTGATATGCTCATACTCCCGCAGCACTGGCTATATATATTTCCTTGCTGGGTTTGATAGTTTTTATCCCACCCCCTGAAAATCAACATAAGGCTGCAAGTGGAGCCTTTGAAGTAGCAACACGTGGAATACTGTCGGTATTTTTTTAAAAATTGAAACGCAAATAAAGAATCAATCAGATCTACCCTATGTGGAGTCTGCTTTGTCCCCTTTACATATGGTCTGGCTGATTGATCGTTGGGAGATCGTGGCAGAGATGGAAATGCGGAGATGATGATGACATATTAAGGCTTACTTTTATCTGCCATCTGGTGAGTTTAAACCCCTAAGGGGGCTGTGTGAAGCACGGGGTGAAGGTTGTCAGTGATTGGTGCACTCGCCGTTTAATGTGATCTACAGATTCAACTGTTTCCACTATTCACACGAACTTTACTCCCATCTCCTGCCGTTTTGCTACGATTGTTTGTCTAGGACTACCAACTTGTATATGTGTTTATTGCATTATATTCATTTAAAGTGACAACATTACTTGTTGTGTAGCGCTACTTTGATTTAATTATCTTTTAATCACTTTTAAGTGTTTTAAAAATAGGTTTAAATCATCTGTCTTGAATGTTTTAATTTTAACCATTACAGGGCATTTATGAATATATTTACCCGATTTATTTTTAGAATTTACACCGTTAGCGCTGAGGTGGGAAGGAGTAGGTTGCGGCATAAGTGTGTCTTCCCCTAATGTAGATATATATATATATATATATATATGTTTGGTATACCTAAAATAACAGTATTTAAAGCAGAGTTCCACCCAAAAGTGAAACTTCCGCTTTAAGGCATCCTGACCTCACTTTTTTTGGGGGGTCAGAGGTACCTACCTAGCTCCCACTTCCGCTCCGGGCCGCCTAAGCGACTCCTCCTCTCCCCCTAGGCCCCTCCCTCCCAGCAATCTTCTGGGACACGTCACAGGTCCCAGAAGAATACCGGCCACTCAGGACGTGCAGCGCGACTCGCGCATGCGCAGTGCGCACCCAACTGTGCAGCCGCAAGCTGCCCACAGTAGTGATGCCGGCGCTGCAGAGAAGAAAGGAGAGTGGCTTCGGGCAGACGCACCGGTGGACTGTGGGACAGGTGAGTGTGTGTTTATTACACTTTTTGTAGTTGCTGACTTTTAATAAACACAAAAACAGTTGGAACTCCGCTTTAAAGCTGAACTCGGGGTAAAAAACAAAACTTATCCATTACAATGGGGCTATCCTTCTCCAAGGGTTTGCTTAGGTCTAGGGTAGGGTTTCTCAACCAGGGTTCCTCCAGAGGTTTCTAGGGGTTCCTTCAGCAATTAACAATCTCTGCCTCTCAGTTAAAGTGGAGTTCCACCCACTTTTACAACTCTTCAGCATCCCTCACTAAACTGTGCACTGTAAACAAATTGGATATTTTTTTCAGCACAGACTGTATATCTGCTGTATTCATTTTTCACTTCCTCCTCCCTGGCCGCGGCCCATCGCATCATTTCCTGTTTGCAATGCCTCCTGGGAAGGGGCAGCAACTTCCTCTCAAACTGCCGTTGCTATGGAAACCTGACCTGAAACCTATTACACTGCTTATGCTGCACTGGAGCATGTACGAGATCTGCAAGGATGAGATCCAGGAAGAAATACAGTCTGGCTTCAGATGCCCACACTTAAGATGGCCACGGCCTGCTGCAAGTTTATAAAATAACAAACTACTGCTAGAAACTAACAAAACAGACCTTAGTTTACAGACTAACTTTACTAGAATACATTAAGCTTGTGTATTATAGGGGTATTTTTATTTAAAAAGTATAATTTCGGCCGGAACACCGCTTTAAGTCCCCACTGACACCATTGATCTTTTTAGCTATCTGTAAGGAGGTAATTCTTCCCAATGGCCACAAGTGTAAGGACCATTCTTCCCACTGACCATCACACTAATGTGCCATGAGTTGTAGATATAGTCATGTTTATCAGGGGCTCCCTGACACTGGAAAATTATTTCAAGGGTCCCTCTGTGTTGAAAAGGTTGAGAAAGGTTGGTTTAGGGTGCCTGATCCCCCCGCTCCTGCAGGCTCCCTCTGCAATACTAGAAAAGTCCCAGCAGCCTCTCTTCCCCCCCCCCCAATGTTCCAACTATCTCGGGTCCTCTGACGCCATCATCACCCATAGCTTTGCATTGGATATAAGAACGCCAGGGGACAGTCCACCGCTGGAGCACAGGGGAGAAGAGGAGAGCGCCGGTTGCCAGGCGAGCGAGGGATCAGGTGAGTAAAAATTATTTTTCCAGTTCTCTAGACCTAAATGAGCATCTAACCATTAGGGAAACCTCACCGCAAGAGGGGATTTTAGGATTTTAGGATTTTTTCGTTTCCCCCAAGGATAGGCTTTAAAATCAACCTATGGTGAGAGAAATACAGAGGTGATCATTCGTGAAATTGCTATATTTCTGGCACCATTCCATGGTGATCCTCTGTCTTCATTACGTTCTGAGTCACTTATCCAGAACACCTATTTAGATCATGCAAAAAAAAACAATAAGCACACTGGTTTTGGGTCCCTGTGACAGCCAGGCAGGTGGCATTTTCAGAAGGAAAAGTGAACAACGACAGGCTCCTTGAAAGGTTTCCTTTACGTTTCGAAAATAAAAATATCTGTGATCCAGTTTAGATGTTCAGTGTCCAATGCCCCCTTCTAGGGCCAGATTTAAACATTGGGGGAACCTGGGCGGTTCAGGTTCTGGGGGCCCCTCATACACAGCGTTGGTTTACATTCTCAATGACAGTCACACATTTTTAAATGCATACTATAACGTCATTCTGAGGTCATGCGTGCACACACACGCGCATTCATAGTGCTCTCTGTGTGGTTTGCTTAAGGCTGCCAAAATTTGTTGTTAAAAACTATACAATATACCAGTCCAGAGTAAAAAAATTTACAGGTGATTGCCGGCAAAATATTACTTCCCAAGATACATTTATTAACAGAAAGTAATTGTATTATTATTATATATTTAAGTATTATTGTTTTTTTTAATTATTTTATATATTTGATTATATTGTTTTAGTTTTTTTTATTATTTATTTATTTATTTATTTTTTTAATAATGTTTAAATTACTTTTTGTATAGAGGGGGCCCCTTCTGTTCAGAGTATAAACTTTACAGATGATGGCCAGCAAAATATGATTTCCTAAGATGCATTTATCAAAAGAAACATTTTTTTTTGCCATTATATATTTTATATTATTTTATTATTGTCTATTTTTTATATTATTTTTATATTGTTTTATATTTTTTAATTATTTATTATTTTTTATCATTTTTTTAATATAATTTTATATTATTTTTTGCATGGGGGGGGCTTCTGTCCAGAGTAAAGAATTTACAGATGATGGCTGGCAACATCTTATTTGCCAAGATACATTTATGAAATAAAGTCATGTATATATTATTATTTAACATATATTTTTATATTGTTTTATATTATTTTTTGCATAGATGGTGGCCCTTTCTGTCCAGAATAATAACTTTACAGATGATGGCTGGAAAAAATATTATTTGCCAATATACATTTATTTTAATATTTTTTTTATTTTTTATCATTGTATATATTATATATACATGTATTATTTTATATAATTTGTTTTATATTGTTTTATATTATTTTTTGCATGGAGGGGGGGCCCTTCTGTACACAGTAAACACTTTACTGGTG
Source organism: Lithobates sylvaticus (assembly GCA_028564925.1). Classification (NCBI taxonomy): domain Eukaryota; kingdom Metazoa; phylum Chordata; class Amphibia; order Anura; family Ranidae; genus Lithobates; species Lithobates sylvaticus. Next base: position 730,125,748 of record CM053026.1, read on the forward strand.
ATGGCCATCAAAATATTACTTGCCAAGATACTTTTATCTAAAAAAAGTGATTTTTAATCATTAGATATGTTATATAAGTTTTATATTGTTTTATATAATTTTTTGCAGGGGGAGGGGGCTTCTGTCCAGAGTAAAGACTTTACAGATGATGGCCGGCAACATATTATTTGCCAAGATACATTTATTAAAATAAAGTAATGCATATATTAATATTTAACATATATTTTTATATTGTTTTATTTTATTTTTTTGCATAGAGGGAGGCCCCTTCTGTCCAGAATAAAGACTTTAATGATGATGGCTGGAAAAAAATATTATTTGCCACGATACAGTTATTTAAAAAAATATTTTTTTTATCATTGTATATATTATATATATTTATTATTTTATATAATTAGTTTTATATTGTTTTATATATTTTTTTGCATGGAGGGGGCCCCTTCTGTACACAGTAAACACTTTACTAGTGATGGCCATCAAAATATTATTTGCCAAGATACTTTTATCTAAAAAAAGTGATTAGATATTTTATATACTTTTTATATTGTTTTATATTATTATTATTTTATCAAATTTTTTTATATTGTTTTACATTATTTTTTGTATAGATGGTGGCCCTTTCTGTTCAGAATAAAGACTTTACAGATGATGGCTGGAAAAAATATTATTTGCCAAGATACATTTATTAAAAAAAAAAGTATTTTTTTATCATTGTATATATTATGATTAGTTGTTATTTTATATAATTTGTTTTATATTGTTTTATATTATTTTTTCCATAGAGGGGGCCTTCTGTCCAGAGTAAAGACGTTACAGATGATGGCCGGCAAAATATTACTTGCCAATATACTTTTATCTAAAGAAAGTTTTTTTTAAATTATTAGATATTTTATATACTTGTTATATTGTTTTATATTATTATTATTTTATATAATTTTGTTATATTGTTTTAAATTATTTTTTGTATAGAGGGGGCCCTTCTGTCAGGGGGCCCAGGGCAGTTGACACTTTTGCCCCCCCCCCCCCATATAAGTCCGCCACTGCCCTTTCCCATTCATTCTTTTGAATAATAATAATAATAATATTGATAGTTCGATTAAATTGTATGTCCAGCAGTGATCCTTATTTTAAATTGTTAGCAACCATGCAAATAGAGTCTGGGTGTGAAGTCAAGCGTAAAACAAGCAGATTAAGAACAATGTATAGTATTACAGTCAGGGGCGGACTGACAACACATGGGGCCCCCGGGCAATAGGAGATTATGGGGCCCCCAGGCAATCAGAGATTATGGGGCCACACATAAAAAAAAAAAACACATATTTTTACATACTGTCCCTGGTTTTACTGAGGCTGGCAACCCTGATGGGGCCCCCTAGTGGCCCGGGGCCCTAGGGCAGTGCCCGAGTGGCCGAATGGTCAGTCCGCCCCTGGTTACAGTACACTTGTACAGAGCAATAATCCAAACATAAAATAAAGCCCTTACTATAAAACAACAGCTACAAAACACACAAAAATTGATAAACTGGAACAACAAAACAGCAACAAAGGTAACAAGTTACACATTTAATTTGTTTCTATTGGCTGAGAAGGTACTGGAGAGGTGAGGCAGCTATAATCTCAGGATTTTTAGACCAAAAGGATGTCGGTAAGGGACATTTCAAAAACGGATGTAAAAAAAAAAACACATATTTTTACATACTGTCCCTGGTTTTACTGAGGCTGGCAACCCTGTGGCCCGGGGGCCCTCGGGCAGTGCCCGAGTGGCCGAATGGTCAGTCCGCCCCTGGTTACAGTACACTTGTACAGAGCAATAATCCAAACATAAAATAAAGTCCTTACTATAAAACAACAGCTACAAAACACACAAAAATGGATAAACTGGAACAACAAAACAGCAACAAAGGTAACAAGTTACACATTTAACCATAGAAATACTCATAAAACCTGGAGATATCAAACCACAAGTGGGGGGGTGATAGGTCGTGACCACTTACCTAATGGTAGCACAATGAAGAAAGGTAGCCAGCAGAGGATGAACACCCCCACCACTATGGCCAAAGTTTTGGCTGCTTTCTTCTCCCTGGAGAATTTGATCAGCCTGACAGACAGAGAACTCCTAAAAGTGTGCCCCTTGTTCCTGGCGTTGGCATTGGACTCCACTAAACTTCTGCAGTGAATCCTGAGGACAACCTCCATGGACTTGTTCCTTTCCTTCTTGACACCAGCCTCTAGGCTCTTGGTGGTCCTCCTGGCCACAATGTAAACCTTGAAGTACATGATGAGGATGACTAGCAGGGGCAGGTAGAAGGAGAAGAGGGACGAGAAGAGGGCATATCCAGGTTCTTCAGTGATGCTGCACTGGCTGTCATCCTCTGGTGGAGGCTCCTTCCAACCCAAGAGAGGTCCAATTGAGATGACCATGGAGGACACCCACAGGACGATGATGATGACCCCAGCCTTCTTCTCGGTCATTATAGTTGGGTACTTGAGGGAATGTTTGACACCTACATACCTGTCTATGGATATGATGCAAAGGCTCATGATAGAGGCAGTGCAGCAGAGGACATCCACAGCTGCCCAGATGTCACAGAAGATCCTACCAAAGACCCAAGTGCCCAGCACCTCCAGGGTGGCCGAGAAGGGCAGCACCAGGGTGCTCAGCAGTAGGTCAGCTATGGCTAGGTTGATGATGAAATAATTGGTGACCGTTTGCAGCTGCCTGTTGCATGCCACAGACAAGATCACCAGGATGTTCCCAACAATGGCAAAGAGGATGAAAACTGCCAGGACAATGCCCACACTCAGAGCCTGCAGGTCCAAAGCTTCTGCCAAGGAGGTGCCATTGTCAGTCCCATTCTCACCTGGCAGGTAGGTTGATCCATTCCACAGGCTCTCATTGCTGGGCTCTAACCAAAACATGTTAATCCAAGCTCCTCTCCATATAAGAAGCAGATCCAGATCTCATGGCTGAAGGTTGGCACATCTTATCTCCAGGGGTCTCAGGAAGGCATCTGCTCCACCAAATCCCAGGCTGGCACTCACTCCTTGGACCCACATGCTGCACAAGGCAATGAGAGGTTCTCCAGAAAGGTGTCAGAAGAAGCAGCACTGAAACTTTTCTCAGTACCTTGCACCTCCTCCTGTGAGTGTCATTGTGCCCAAAGGATGCTTCTCTGAGTCAACTGCAGCAACAGAGCTAGTGCTACTCCCCTTCAGATTATTGATGGCTCCTCAGATCCCCCCCTCCAGCAACATGGCACAGAGTGATGCTGACTCCACTCTCCATGGCAGTCCTGTGCAGTGCATGAGCTCAGCCAGAGTTGCTTGCAATACAAAAAAAAAAAAAAGAAAAAAAAAAGAAAAGGCAGCTCTGAATGGATAAATGAAACCAACCCTGGCTGTGCTTCATTCACTTTGGCAGGTCCCCTCCCCGCCTCCTTTCATTGCTACTCTGTGATAAGGCGGCTGGAATGATCCTGCGTTCTCCCTTATCGCCACTAGAGGGCAGCAGGTGGTTCCGTGTTTATGGCTACTAGAATACACATTGAGATCAAAGAGTCTCTGTGATTTTCCTTGTGTGCTAATAATGGGCAGCTTTCTTCTCAGCAAAGAGGAAAACATGTCCTGCTGATTACCCTGCATACATACTTGTCTTGTTATTGTTAAAGCCAATGTGGTAGTTAATGATTTCCTGGAAGAGCCAAGGTGATTTATTAAGGGGTTCATTTATTTATGTCCATGGCTTTATTATTTGTGCCTGCCTTGGGTGTAAATACCCATTTACTGAGGAACTACAAGAGCCAGCATGCCTGGCTTGTTTTTATACAAAAATGCCATCCCATCCAGCATAGACACCATTAGGTACAGTAAGTGCTTTGTAGAACTACAAGAGCCAGCATGCCTTGTTTGCTATATAATGACATTGCATCACCCAGCATGGTCTGGTCTCTAGAACTACAAGAGCCAGCATGCACTAGGGTACTTGGTACGATTACAGCATTTACAGATAACTAGGCTAAGGAACTACAAGAGCCAGGATGGCTTGTTTGCTATATAATGACATTGTATCACCCAGCATGGTCTGGTCTCTAGAACTGCAAGAGCCAGCATGCACTAGGGTACTTGGTACGATTACAGCATTTACAGATAACTAGGCTGAGGAACTACAAGAGCCAGGATGGCTTGTTTGCTATATAATGACATTGCATTACCCAGCATGGTCTAGGGGTCCCTGATACTAGTCACACCAGGAGATAAGTGGTCTGTGGAACTGCAAGAGCCAGCATGCCTGGCTTGTACTAAAATGTCATCCCATCCAGCATAGACACCATTGGATACAGTAAGTGGTTTGTAGAACTACAAGAACCAGCCTGACTTGTTTGCTATATAATGACATTGCATCACCCAGCATGGTCTGGTCTCTAGAACTACAAGAGCCAGCATGCGCTAGGGTACTTGGTATGATTACAGCATTTACAGATAACTAGGCTAAGGAACTACAAGAGCCAGCATGCTTTGTTTGCTATATAATGACATTGCATCACCCAGCATGCTCTGGTCTCTAGAACTACAAGAGCCAGCATGCACTAGGGAACTTGGTGTGATTACAGCATTTACAGATAGCTAGGCTGAGGAACTACAAGAGCCAGGATGGCTTGTTTGCTATATAACGACATTGCATCATCCAGCATGGTCTGGGGTCCCTGATACTACTGACACCAGGAGATACGTGGTCTGTGGAACTACAAGAGCCAGCATGCACTAGGGTACTTGTTATGATTAGAGCATTTACAGATAACTAGGCTAAGGAACTACAAGAGCCAGGATGGCTTGTTTGCTATATGATGACATTGCATCACCCAGCATGGTCTAGGGGTCCCTGATACTTGTGACACCAGGAGATGAGTGGTCTGTGGAACTGCAAGAGCCAGCATGCCTGGCTTGTACTAAAATGGAATCCCATCCAGCATAGACACCATTAGATACAGTGAGTGGTTTGTAGAACTACAAGAACCAGCCTGACTTGTTTGCTATATGACGACATTGCATCACCCAGCATGGTCTGGTCTCTAGAACTACAAAAGCCAGAATGCACTAGGGAACTTGGTGTGATTACAGCATGTACAGATAACTAGGCTGAAGAACTACAAGAGCCAGGATGCCTTGTTTTTTATATAATGACATTGCATCACCCAGCATGGTCTAGGGGTCCATGATACTAGTGATCTAAGTGGTTTGTGGAACTGCAAGAGCCAGCATGACTTGTCTGCTATATAATGACATTGCATCACCCAGCATTGTCTGGTATCTAGAACTACAAGAGCCAGCATGCCTTGTTTGCTATATACAGTGGTGTGAAAAAGTGTTTGCCCCCTTGCTCATTTCCTGTTCCTTTGCATGTTTGTCACACTTAAGTGTTTCGGAACATCAAACCAATTTAAACAATAGTCAAGGACAACACAAGTAAACACAAAATGCAATTTGTAAATGAAGGTGTTTATTATTAAAGGTGAAAAAAAATCCAAACCATCATGGCCCTGTGTGAAAAAGTGATTGCCCCCCTTGTTAAAACACACTATAACTGTGGTTGTCCACACCTGAGTTCAATTTCTCTAGCCACACCCAGGCCTGATTATTGCCACACCTGTTCACAATCAAGGCATCACTTAAATAGGAGCTGCTTGACACAGTAAGGTCCACCAGAAGATCCTTAAAAGCTACACATCATGCCGAGACCCAAAGAAATTCAGGAACAATTGAGAAAGAAAGTAATTGAGATCTATCAGTCTGGAAAGGGTTATAAAGCCATTTCCAAAGCTTTGGGAATCCAGCGAACCACAGTGAGAGCCATTATCCACAAATGGCGAAGACATGGAACAGTGGTGAACCTTCCCAGGAGTGGCCGGCCGCCCAAAATTACCCCAAGAGCGCAGCGACGACTCATCCAAGAGGTCACAAAAGACCCCACAACAACGTCCAAGGAACTGCAGGCCTCACTTGCCTCAGTTAAGGTCAGCGTTCATGCCTCCACCATCAGGAAAAGACTGGGCAAAAATGGCCTGCATGGCAGAGTTCCAAGGAGAAAACCACTGCTGAGCAAAAAGAACATCAAAGCTTGTCTCAATTTCTCCACAACACATCTTGATGATCCCCAAGACTTTTGGGACAACATTCTGTGGACCGATGAGACAAAAGTGGAACTCTTTGGAAGGTGTGTGTCCAAGTATATCTGGCGTAGAAGGAACACTGCATTTCAGAAAAAGAACATTATACCAACAGTAAAATATGGTGGTGGTAGTGTGATGGTCTGGGGCTGTTTTGCTGCTTCAGGACCTGGAAGACTTGCCGTGATAAAAGGAACTATGAATTCTGCTGTCTACCAAGAGATCCTGAAGGAGAATGTCCGACCATCTGTTCGTGTACTCAAGCTGAAACGAACTTGGGTTCTGCAGCAGGACAATGATCCTAAACACACCAGCAAGTCCACCACCGAATGGCTGAAGAAAAACAAAATGAAGACTTTGGAGTGGCCTAGCCAAAGTCCAGACCTGAATCCTATTGAGATGTTGTGGTATGACCTTAAAAAGGCCGTTCATGCTCGAAAACCCTCTAATGTAACTGAATTAGGACAATTCTGCAAAGATGAGTGGGCCAAAATTCCTCCAGGACGCTGTAAAAGCCTCATTGCACGTTATCGCAAACGCTTGGTTGCAGTTGTTGCTGCTAAGGGTGGCCCAACCAGTTATTAGGTTTAGGGGGCAATCACTTTTTCACACAGGGCCATGATGGTTTGGATTTTTTTTCACCTTTAATAATAAACACCTTCATTTACAAATTGCATTTTTGTGTTTACTTGTGTTGTCCTTGACTATTTTTTAAATTGGTTTGATGTTCCGAAACACTTAAGTGTGACAAACATGCAAAGGAACAGGAAATGAGGAAGGGGGCAAACACTTTTTCACACCACTGTAAATGACATTGCATCACCCAGCATGGTCTGGTCTATAGAACTACAAGAGCCAGCATGCACTAGGGTACTTGGTATGATTATAGCATTTACAGATAACTAGGCTGAGGAACTACAAGAGCCAGCATGCCTTGTTTGCTATATAATGACATTGCATCACCCAGCATGCTCTGGTCTCTAGAACTACAAGAGCCAGCATGCACTAGGGTACTTAGTATGATTACAGCATGTACAGATAGCTAGGCTGAGGAACTACAAGAGCCAGGATGGCTTGTTTGCTATATAATGACATTGTATCATCCAGCATGGTCTGGGGTCCCTGATACTAGTGACACCAGGGAATAAGTGGTCTGTGGAACTACAAGAGCCAGCATGCACTAGAGTACTTGGTATGATTGCAACATTTACAGATAACAAGGCTGAAGAACTACAAGAGCCAGGATGGGTTGTTTTCTATATAAAGACATTGCACTATTCAGCATATGTGATCTTTAGAACTACAAGAGCCAGCATGCCTTGTTTGCTACATAATGACATTGCATCATCCAGCATGGTCTCGGGTCCCTGATACTAGTAACACCAGGAGATACGTTGTCTGCAGAACTACAAGAGCCAGCATTCAATGGAGTACTTGGTAAAGTTGCCACATTTACAGATATCTAGTCTATAGCACTAGAAGAACCAGCATGATCTAGGGTTGATGGTATAAGAGACAGCATCCAAAGAAAACTAGTCTATAGAACTACAAGAGCCAGAATGCATTAGGGTACTTGGTATAATTAGACCATTTACAGATAACTAGGCTGAAGAACTACAAGAGCCAGCATGCCTTGTTTGCTATGTAATGACATTGCATCACTCAGCTTAGTCTGGGGTCCCTGATACTAGTGACACCAGGAGAGTAGTGGTCTGTAGAACCACAAGATCCAGCATGCACTGGGGTACTTGGTACAAACTAGGGTAATGAACTACAAGAGCCTTGTTTGCTATATAATGAAATTGCATTACCAAGCATTGTCTGTGGTCCCTGGTACAGGTGACAGCAGGAGATAAATGGGATATAGAACTGCAAGAGCCTGGGGTACCTGGGAGAAGTGGTGGTATGTGATAAACAACCAACAGAATAAGAAGAACCAGCAATCACTGGGGTACCTAATGCAAGTTACAGTATTTACAGATACGTTGGCTATAGAACTACAAGAGCCAGCCCGCCCTGCTTGCTATACACAAACATCACATCATACAACGTTGTCTAGGGTCCTTGGTAAGTGACAGCAGGAGATACGTGGTCTGTAGAACTACAAGAGACAGCATGCTGTGGGGTACGGTACCTGGTACAAGTTACAACATCTACAGGTAACTAGGTTAAAGAACTACAAGAGGCAGCATGCCTTGTTTGCTATACACCAAAATAGCACCAGCCAGCATGGTGTAAGGTTCCCAGTATAAGAGAGCGCAGGAGAAAAGCAGTTTGTAAATCTACAAGAGTCAGCATGATCTGGGGTACCTGGAAGAAGGGGCAGCATGCACTGGGGTGCCTGGAAGAAGGGGCAGGATCCACTGGGCTACCTGGAAGAAGGGGCAGCATGATCTGGGGTACCTGGAAGAAGGGGCAGCATGCACTGGGGTACCTGGAAGAAGGGCAGCATACACTGGAGTACCTGGAAGAAGAGGCAGGATGCACTGGGGTACCTGGAAGATGAGGCAGCATGCACTGGGGGACCTGGAAGAGGGGGCAGCATGATCTGGGGTACCTAGAAGAAGAGGCAGCATGATCTGGGGTACCTGGAAGAAGAGGCAGAATGCACTGGGTTACCTGGAAGAAGCGGCATAATGCAATGGGGTACCTGGAAGAAGAGGCAGCATGATCTGGGGTACCTGGAAGAAGAGGCAGTGTGATCTGGGGTACCTGGAAGAGGGGGTAGCATGACCTGGGGTTCCTGGAAGAAGAGGCAGCATGCACTGGGGTACCTGGAAGAAGAGGCAGCATGATCTGGGGTACCTGAAAGAAGAGGCAGCATGCACTGGGGTACCTGGAAGAGGGGGCAGCATGATCTGGGGTACCTGGAAGAAGAGGAAACATGCACTGGGGTACCTGGAAGAAGGGGCAGAATGCACTGGGGTACCTAGAAGAAGGGGCAGAATGCATTGGGGTACCTGGAAGAAGGGGCATAATGCACTGGGGTACCTGGAAGAAGAGGCAGCATGCACTGGGGTACCTGGCAGAAGAGGCAGCATGATCTGGGTGCCTGGTAAATAGTTATAGCATCTACACAACTTGGCTATAGAACTACATGACCAGCCTGTCTTGTTTGCTATATACTGCCAGCATGCCTTGGTTGCAACACACTAAAATTGCCTCATCTGGCATGGACGAGGCGGCATTGATGTGCATACAGAGGCTGCAATTTGTGGGCCCACAGAAGCTGCAATTTGTGGGCACAGAGAGGCTGCAATTGGTGGGCACAGAGACTGCAATTGGTGGGCACAGAGAGGCTGCAATTGGTGGGCACAGAGACTGCAATTGGTGGGCACAGAGAGGCTGCAATTGGTAGGCACAGTGAGGCTGCATTCATGGGCACAGAGAAACTGCATTGGTGGGCACAGCGAGGCTGCATTGGTGGGCATAGCGAGGCTGCAATGATGGGCACAGTAAGGCTGCAATGATGGGCACAGTGAGGCTGCAATGATGGGCACAGTGAGGTTGCATTGATGGGCACAGGAAGGCTGCATTGATGGGTACAGGGAGGCTGCATTGGTGGGCACAGGGAGGCTGCATTGGTGGGCACAGAAAGGCTGCATTGGTGGGCACAGTGAGACTGAGTTCATGGGCATGGTAAAGCTGCATTTGATGGGCACCGTGAGGATGCAATGATGGGAACAGTGAGGCTGCAATGATGGGCACAGTGAGGCTGCATTGGTGAGCCTGGCGAGGCTGCATTGGTGAGCCCGGCGAGGCTGCATTGATGGGCACGGCGCGGCTGCATTGATGAGCACGACAAGGCTGCATTGATTGGCACGGCGAGACTGCACTGATAGGCACAGCAAAGCTGCATTGATGGGCACGGCGAGGCTGCATTTGCTGGGCACCGATGAGGCTGCATTGGTCTCTTGTATCATGTCTGCAGTCTCTGGCCATCTCGTGTACTATGCCCGCAGCCTCTGACACCTCCTGTATCATGCCTGCAGCCTCTGACCATCCCTTGTATAATGTTCTCCGTCTCTACCCATCTCTTGTATCCTGTCCTCAGTCTCTAGCCACTTCTTGTATTCTGTCCTCAGTCTCTAAACATCAATTGTATTATGTCTGCAACCTCTGACCATCTCTTGTCTTATATCATGTCTGCAGTCTCTGAGGGGGAGTCTGGAGAGGAGTTAAGAGTGGGAGTGCCGCCAGGATGGGGATCATGGGAGAAGTCAGATGTGTGTTGACTGTGGAGAGGAGACTATAGGATAAAACCAGAGCCACCAACCTGGAGCCGTCTAACTGAGCCCTGCACAGTGCACCTGAGAGGAGGTCAGTGACAGCGCCGCCAGGCAAGTCTGAGGGGGGGGGGGGTCACTGATGTAAGGGGGGAGTGAATAGAATAATATAAGGGGGCACTCAGGGGCGTAACTAGAAATCACAGGGCCCCATAGCAAAATGTTGTATGGCGCCCCCCACCCTCACCCAGGGGCGGATCCAGAGTCTAGTCTCCGGAGGGGCACTTGTCTATTTGCTACGTCACCTGCCACAAGTTGCAGATTGTCACTTGCCACGTCACCTGTCACACATTGCGGATTGTCCATTTGCCACATCACCTGCCACAAGTTGCGGATTGTCACTTGCCACATCACCTGACACACATTGCAGATTGTCACTTGCCACGTCACCTGGCACACGTTGCAAATTGTCCACTATCACCTGCCACAAATTGTGGATTGTCCATTTGCCACATCACCTGCCACAAGTTGCGGATTGTCACTTGCCACCCATTGTGGATTGTCCACTTGCCACATCACCTGCCACCGGTTGCGGATTGTCCACTTGCCACGTCACCTGCCACAAGTTGCGGATTGTCCACTAGCCACATCACCTGCAACACATTGCGGATTGTGCACTTGCCACGTCACCTGCCCCAGGTTGCTGATTGTCCACTTGCCACATCACCTGCCACACATTGCGGATTGTCCACTTGCCACGTCACCTGCCACACATTGCGGATTATCCACTTGCCACATCACCTGCCACACATTGCGGATTGTCCACTTGCCACGTCACTTGCCGCAAGTTGCAAACTGTCCACTTGCCACACATTGCAGATTGTCCACTTGCCACGTCACTTGCCACAAGTTGCAATGTGTCCACTTGCCACATCACCTGCCACAAGTTGCAGATTGTCACTTTCCTGCTAAGGTGGGGAATGGGGATTGTCACTTCTGTTTCCCAGTCTGAGTCAGGCAGCAGAGAGATGATGTAATCTCTCTGCTGCCTGCACAGTGAGGGCGGAACTGCCAGGAAGCAGTACGGGCGCCCGCTGATTGGCCACCCACCTAGCCTCCCAGCAGGCAGCTTCCAGTATCCCCAGCCCCCCGCTGCTGCCGCCGCCACCGCCGCTGCCGCCACCGCCACCAAGCCACCCAGGTGCGTCCGCTCGTACAGTCAGTGTGACTGTACGAGCGTCGAGTAGACGGGCAGGTCGGCAGCTCACCCGCCGCCTGCTCACCGGGCCCTCCTCGGCTGCGGGCCCCATAGCGCCCGCATGGGTCGCTATGGCGGTAGTTCCGCCACTGGGGGCACTGATAAACTGACACTCCCCCCCCCCCATGTCAGGGGGTTAGGATACCTTAAAGCGGAAGTTCCACTTGGGTGGAACTCCACTTTAATTAAAGCGTTTGTTATCCCAACATTTCATATTCCTGATATGTGCCTGCTGTACCATGTACTTGTATGAAAACCTATCCTGATCTCTTTGTATTGCTTCCTTTGTGTGACATGCCAGTCCCTCTGCTTTCCTATAAAAACCTGACCACACCACACTATACTGTCAGGGATCATTTCTATAGTTCTTGACTGCCGAGATGTGCGCTAAAGCATACAAAACTGACCACACTAGGCAGGAGAACACAACATGGTCAGCTTTATAGCTATGCTGGGAACTCAGTCTGCTCTCCTCCAATCATCAGAATTGTCCTGACACTCTCCCTCTGCAGAGCCATCCACTGGGAAGCTAAGTGTACTGTTGCTTCTCCTCTCCCCACCTCTTAGGCTTCATGTACACTCAAATTATTTTGATCGCCGGCCACGGAAAAACGCAAAACACAGCAAAATTGCACCACGATTTTACTGCGATTTTGCCAGTGGTCAAAACGTTCCAATCCTGAATGCGATTCTTCCGTGTTTAGGAGAGGGAGGTTAGGGGAGGTTGAATCTCCCTTAACCGCAGCAGCTCCTAAACAATCCTAAGAGCCTGTGTACATGGACATGGAGATGGACACATAGGCTTTTATGGAGTTGAGTTTAGGAGCTTTGGCAAAAAAAACGCCAATAGCTCCTAAATTCAAGTTTAGGAGATGCTAGTGTACATGGAGCCTTATTATGCAGCTGAGAACAGAGGGAATGTGATCACTTACTTATAAAAAAGGGAAAAAAAGTATTTATAATGTATTTTTTTATTTTTTGTATCTATACACAAATGTTTTGTCTTTCATTTCAGTTTTAGTCTTGGTTCACACTGGTGCGATGCAGGAACCAGCGCGATTCCTGTGCATCACATCTGACGGCAGGCAGTTTACACTGACATCTGCGATCCACTGTGGGTGTCAATAGAAAGTTAATGACACCCACAAATTGCAAAATTTGCAGATTACAGTGCGACTGAAGAATCGGATTGCAAGGGTCTTGCACCCTTTCGGTGCGAATGCGATGCGATTTCTGCCATACAAAACTGTAGGGCTGAATTTGCATTGCACAGACATCTGAAGTAGTTTCTGTACTTCTTTTGGAGATTTCGGGTTGCGATTTCCATTGACATCTGTGCAAAGACCGACACGGATGTCTCTGGAATCGCCCCCTGAAGTCGGACTGACAAGCGAGAATGAAATCGTGCGAGTTCAGCCGAACTCGCATGATTTCATTCCCGCAGTCAGTGTGAACCTAGGCTGGAGCTCAATTCATCCTCCCCCCTCAATCTTAAAGCATACCAGCAGCGCATGCGCTCTGAAGGTCCAGCTTACCGCGCCGAGACTTCAGAGCTTCTTGTTGGAACTGAGGGCTCTCGCACGCAAGTGCGGGAGTGACATCGTCGCGACTCCGGCCACTCACGGCACCAGAGCCCACAATTCCGGAAGAAAGGACAGGAGAAGATGCCAGCCCTCTCAGCGGTGACTGGGGGCCGCTGAGAGAGCTTTGTTTAAAGGTGAGTATTTCATAATGTGCTAGTACATAATGCAAACTAGCATATTATGCCTTTGTCTTACAGTTGTTATTTATTTTATCTTTTTCTCGGTTTACAACCGTTTAAAAAAAATAGCGATGTTCTGTGGGGTTTTCAATGTTGGGAGAAAGGCTGGAGTTCATCTATTGCCAGACACAGACAAATACTGACATGTGGGATTTACCATTTCTGTTTGTATATATAAGTATTTGACCCCTTCGCAAAACATGACTTAGTACTTGGCAAAACCCTTGTTGGCAATCACAGAGGTCAGACGTTTCTTGTAGTTGGCCCCCAGGTTTGCACACATCTCAGGAGGGATTTTGTCCCACTCCTCTTTGCAGATTCTCTCCAAGTCATTAAAGTGGTTCTGCACCCATTTCATTTAGTAAATCTCTTTGCCTTCCAAATCAGGCAAAGAGTACTAAATGAAATTTTTTTTTTTTTTTTTTTTTTTACTTACCTTGTAATTGAAGACTTCCGGTCTTCTCCCTCTGCGGCGGCGGGCGGGGTCTCTGCGTCGATCGTCGTCACGCCGCACTGTCTCCTGGGATCTGGTGTCATTGATCCCAGGAGTCAGTGCGGGCATCTTCCGAAATCTCGCGAGATTTCGGCCACATCTTCCGAAATCTCCCGAGATTTCGGCCGCATCTGCCGAAATCTCGTGAGATGTCGGCAGATGTGCCGTTACTGCGCACGCGCGAGTAACGGCGGTGCATGCTGGGCCATCAACAGTGCCTGTGGGGTTTCACATGCCCACAGGCAAGATGGCCCCCAGCACTAAAGAAGAAGACGAGGAACTTCAGCGGACGAAAACCGGCGGCGATCGAGATGGAAGATGGAACAGGTGAGTCCCCTAATAAAGGTAAGCATACTTTATATTACGTCCTTAAAAAAAATTTTTTTTTACAGAGTGCAGAACCGCTTTAAGGTTTGGAGGCTGACGTTTGGTAACTCGAACCTTCAGCTCCCTCCACTAGGGATGACTTATTGTCATAAAAAGTGTTTGGGGGCTCGGTCCTGCCCCAGGGGACATGTATCAATGAAAAAAAAGTAAAATAAATTAAAAAAATTTCAGGAGCAGTTATTTAAATAATGCTTAAAGTTAAACAATAAAAATTAAATATTCCTTTAAATATCGTGCCTGGGGGGTACCCTTAGTATACCTGTAAAGTGGCGCAGTTTTTCTGTGTTTAGAACAGTACCGCAGAAAAATGAAATTTCTAAAGGAAAAATTGTCATTTAAAACTGATTGCAGCTGTAATGAATTGTCGAGTTTCGGCAATATAGATAAAACTCATTGAAAAAAACAGCATGGGCCCCCCTCCCTTTGGGTCTGGTATGAATATTAAGGGGAACCCCTAACCCAAATTAAAAAAAAAATTGCATGGGAGTCCCCCCAAAATCCATACCAAGCCCTTCAGGTCTGGTATGGATATTAAGGGGAACCCTGCCATTTTTTTTAATGGCGAAGGGGTCCCCCCCCAAAATCCATACCAGACCCTTATCCGAGCACACAACCTGGCAGGCCGCAGGAAAAGAGGGGGGGACGAGAGACCGCCCCCCTCTTGAACCATACCAGGCCACATGCCCTCAACATGGGGAGGATGCTTTGGGGTCCCCCTCAAAGCATCTTGTCCCCATGTTGATGGGGATAAGGGCCTCATCCCCACAACCCTTGCCCGGTGGTTGTGGGGGTCTGCGGTTGGGGGGCTTATTGGAATCTAGAAGCCCTTTTAACAAGGGGACTCCCAGATCCCGGCCCCTCTATGTGAATTGGTAACAGATACATTGTACCCCAACCATTTCACAAAAAAAGTGTAAAAATTACAGGAGACACTTTGGGACAAGTCCTTTATTAAAAAAAATTAAAATAAATGCTCCGCGATGTGAATCCATCTCGCGCTGCCCGACAGACCGAAAAAAGAAAAAATAACGCAACAGCTCCGCCTCCCTGGGAGGCTCCCGCCCAGTGATGCTTCTTCTCGGTGACAGCTGTTATATAGCTGAGGGCGGGGCCACCCAGTAACATAAACAGGTGACCCCACCCCCTCTGATGCCGCGTGACCTTAGAGGAAGGCGGGGTCGCCAGTTTACGTCACTGAGTGGCCCCACCCTCAGCTAGATAACAGCTGTCATCGAGAATAAGCATCACTCGGCGGGAGCCTCCCATCGAGGTGGAGCTGTTGCGGCTTTTTTTTTCTTTTTTCGGCTCGTCAGGCGGCGTGAGATGGATTTACATAGCGGGACATTTTTATTTATTTATTTTTAATAAAGGTCTTGTCCCAAAGTGTCTCCTTTTACTATTTTTGACACTTTTTTGTGAAATGGTAGGGGTACAATGTACTTGTTACCAATTCACATGGGGGGGTGGGATCTGGGGGTCCCCTTGTTAAAGGGGGCTTCCAGATTCCGATAAGTCCCCCGCCCACAGACCCCCTCAACAGCCGGGCAAGGGTTGTGGGGATGAGGCCCTTGTCCCCATCAACATGGGGACAAGATGCTTGCCAGGTTGCGTGCTCGGTTAAAGGTCCGGATTTTGGGGGGGGGTCTACGCCATTTTTTTTTTTTAATTTGGTGCTTTTTTTTAATTATAGACTGATCATTTCTTTGTCCATGGACAAATGTAAAAAATCAGCAGGAGATCAAATACACATATATATATATATATATTATATATATATATATATATATATATATATATATATATATATATATATATATATATATATATATATTGAAGGAAGGCATGAACCAGGCAGTCTCTGAATTGACCTGTGACCTTTAGTCTGCCCAAAGCTGAGGGTAATCAATGGTTGTCTGTTTTTCCTCACTTAGTGAACTAATTGGATTAATAAACAGCTCCTAACGTCTTATCCCACTCAGAAAAAATCTCTACAATCGATCTTAGAAGCATCATTAATATTGTCGTTCTGTTGATTGTATGGATCTAACTTAACATCTACCTGCCCCCTTCCGGCAGCCCTTTAACTGGGTCTTAATGCTAGGAGGGTGGATTTCCCAATGACATGATCATTGCGATTGGCTGTCACAGTGGTCACATGATCAGGAGCCTGTCCCAACAGCTCCATATCTCAAATAGAAGCCAGGGAGCTGTCTGTGACAACTCAGTCACTACGCTGTGAACATATAACATATAGATGCATATGTGCACCGTATGGGCATTTTTTAAAATAACAAACATGTTATACTTACCTGCTCTGTGCAGTGGTTTTGCACAGAACAGTCCCGATCCTCCTCTTCTCGGGTCCCCTGACGGTGCTCTGGGCCCCTCCCCCTTGCCGAGTGCCCCCCATAGCAAGCAGTTTGCTATGGGGGGCATTAATGCATGCTCGCTTCCGGCCTTGCTATCTGTATCTATAAGACACAAAGAGCGTGGCCTCCCTCAGCAGGACCGTAGGACCTCAGTTGGGGCCACTTTTTCTATATTGCTTGAAATAGTTCAAGATATCCTTGAAGTGATGACCAACCCACACTTCAAATATTGGTGGTTGGAACAATCAACAGGGAAGAAATTAGTCAGAGCACCATCCAGCCCGAAGTCCAATATATTAATGATACAATATAGGCAAGTACCTATGGTAAACCTTGGCCCCATGGCAGCAGGCACTCTTCTATTATGCTGACCGCAACGAGTCCTCAAGATTATTAGAAACAGCGAAGGACTGCTGGTTCTGCTCTGTAAGTGATGACGACATCAAGGGACTGGCCACACCAATTTTGAGGAAAGCCTATAAGGAATTAATGGGGAGAAACCTGTGAGACTGCGGAGTAAGATAAGTAACACAATCTATTAGAGCCCCCCCAAATAATCAAGCATTAAATGCTGCATATGTGGAGTGGTTATCACTATTTATTTTTGTGGCCAGTCCAGAATTCTACTTTAAATACTCTTAACATAAAGAGCCCCTTCCGAAACTGATGGAAAAACCTCCATACTCATAGACTATATTGTCAAAAGTATTGGGACGCCTGCCTTTACACGCACATGAACTTTAATGGCATCCCAATCTTAGTCAGTAGGGTTTAATATTGAGTTGGCCCACCCTTTGCAGCTATAACAGTTTCAACCCTTCTGGGAAGGCTGTCCACAAGGTTTAGGAGTATGTCTATGGGAATGTTTGACCATTCTTCTAGAAGCGCATTTGTGAGGCCAGGCACATTGGATGAGAAGGCCTGGCTCGCAGTCTCCAGTCTAATTCATGCCAAAGATGTTTTATTGGGTTGAGGTCAGGACTCTGGGCATGCCACTCAAGTTCCTCCACCCGAAACTCGCTCATCCATGTCTTTATAGACCTTGATTTGTGCACTGGTCCAAATCATTTGGTGGAGGGGGGATTAAGCTGAATAAGGTGAGCTGCATCACTCAATGCCAAGCCGTAGCTGGAAAAGCACATACAAAACTTGGGATGTATAAAATAGAAAGTAAACACATGATATTCTTGTATAACTGACTTGGAAGGACACACCTTAAATCTGAGCTCAAGTTTAAACACTTCAGCCCCGGAAGATTTTACCCCCCTTCCTTACCAGAGCACTTTTTACAATTTGGCACTGCGTCGCTTTAACTAGTAATTGCGCTGTCATGTATTGCAGTACCCAAACAAAATTTGTGTCCTTTTTATCCCACAAATAGAGCTTTCTTTTGGTGGTGTTTGATCACCCCTGGGGTTTTTATTTTTTGCTCTATAAACAAAAAAACTGCGACAACTTTGAAAAAAAAAAAACAATATTTTTTATTTTGCTATAATAAATATCCCCAAAAATGTTTTTAAAGAACACATTTCTTCAAGTGGAAGTAAACCCATCGATTTAACAGTTTAAAAAAAAAAGGCATGCCGTGAATGCTAACTGCACATTGGCTGTGCTCTCAACCAAACAGTCAAACCATCCAATGGCTGGTGTCATAACAGATCACATGTGCAGCACCGTGGCAGTTGAAGATTAAACAGAGGCAAAGATGGCAGCTTCCTTGGCTGAAAACGATAAGAGGGTTTACTTCCACTTTCATCAGTTTAGGCCAATACGTATTCTTCTACATATTCTTGGTAAAAAAAAATCGCAATAAGCGTATATTGATTGGTTTGCACAAATGTTATAGCTTCTGCAATCTATGGGAAAGATTTTTGGCATTTTTATTATTATTTTTTTTACTAGTAAGTCTACGATTTTTATCGGGATTGTGACATTGCGGCGTAAAGATCGGACACTTTTGACACATTTTTGGGCAGTGCTATAAAAATGCACCGATTACTGTGTAAATGTCACTGGTCAGGAAGGGGTTAACACTAGGGGGCGATCAAGGGGTTAAGTGTGAGTTCCCTCAGTGTGTTTTAACTGTATGGGGATAGGACTGAGTAAGAGAGGAGACATATCGTTGTTTCTATTTACTAGGAACAAACGACATGTCTCCTCTCCCCTGACAGCACAGGCATTTGTGTGTTTACACACACAGATCCCCCGCGCTGGTGAACGCGATCACGCGCGGCCGGCAGTGTTCTTGCCCGCCGGCCACACACATCGGGTCCCCCACCCTCTGGCAGCTCTCAAAGGGTCGATGTACCCATACGGGATTTCGCGCACCCATGCCACTTTGCCGACTTATATCGGCAGGAGCCGCTCGGCAAGTGGTTAAGGTGTCGTTAAAAATCAAAAAAATGTATAAATGGTGTATAATTTCACATACAGTAAAAGGATGAAAAAAATTGGCATGCTCACTTTGGAAGAAATCCATCCTAGAGATTAATACATTAACAGCTTCAGCACCGGGCCATTTTTTACCCTTCCTTACCAGAGCACTTTTTGCGATTCGGCACTGCGTCACTTTAACTAACAATTGCGCGGTCGTGCGACGTAACACCCAAACAAAATTGACGTCCTTTTTTCCCCACAAATAGAGCTTTCTTTTGGTGGTATTTGATCACCTCTGCGGTTTTTATTTTTTGCGCTATAAACAAAAGAAGAGCGACAATTTTGAAAAAAAACACAATATTTTTTACTTTTTGCTATAATAAATATCCCATTTTTAAAAAAAAAAAACTATTTTTTTACTCAGTTTAGGCCGATACGTATTCTTCTACATATTTTTGGTAAAAAAAAATCGCAATAAGCGTATATTGATCGGTTTGCGCAAAAGTTATAGCGTCTACAAAATAGGGGATAGATTTATTGAATTTTTTTTTTTTTTTACATAAATGGCGGCGATCTGCGTTTTTTTTTCGTGACTGCGACATTGCGGCGGACACTTCGGACACTTTTGACACATTTTTGGAACCATTCACATTTACACAGCGATCGTTGCTATAAAATTGCATTGATTACTGTGTAAATGTGACTGGCAGGGAAGGGGTTAACACTAGGGGCGCTGTAGGGGTTAATGTGTTCCCTAATAGAAGTGATTCTAACTGTGGGGGGAGGGGACTCAAGGGGAGAAGACCGATCATGTGTTCCTCTGTACTAGGATCACATGATCGGTCTCCTCTCCACTGACAGGACGTGGAGCTGTGTGTTTTAACGGGCAATCGCGGGTGCCCGGCGGACATCGCGGCCGCCGGGCACTCGCACCGGGTCCCGAGCGATGCCGCGGGAGCGCGCGCGCGCCACCAGGCGGCCGGGAATCCGAGGACGTCATATGACGCCCACCCAGGATGGGAGATCCACCTTGTGGGCGTCATATGACGGCGGGCGGTGTTGAAGTGGTTAATAGGTCTAAATATATCCAAGATTTATATAAAGATCTGGCTAATTATCATGTTTTTCCCTGGAACTGTATAAGGGACAAGCAGAAAATATACAGTGTGATGAATGTGGGTATCCGATCCCTGCCCTTCTCAATAACTTGTGACAACGGACCATCTCACACCACACTGTCACTTACGTAACAATGCCACTCTCAGCTGCACCTGGCACACAGATTTTCCAGCTTGCGGGACCACAATCTAGGTGCCAGCAGCCTGAGAGTGATTGTCACTCGGCTAATCAAACCAATTAACCCTTTAACTGCCAACACTGACGTTTGTTTACTGAAGTGTCAGAAATTTCACCAATTTAGCATTACAATTATGATTTTAGGATAATCGTCTGTAACACACACTGTCACCACAGACGTATGTTCAGAAAGTGCATTGGCCCAGTACACACGACCATTACATACAGTTCACTATAGTGTCAGGACTCTGTGCATGCCAGTCAAGTTCCTCCCCTCCATGTCTTTATGGACCTTGCTGTTTGTACTGGTCCAAATCATATGGTGGAGGGGGGATTATGGTGTGGGGTTGTTATTCAGGGGTTGGGCTTGGCCCCTTAGTTCCAGTAGAAGGAACTTTAAGGGCTAGTTTACACTTGCTTCAAAACATTGCTTCGGACAGGCTTTGTTAAAGCTCTCTGAACGCCAGTCAAAGCCCTTGTCACTAAATAAAATGGTTAGCTTACAGTCCTGTTTACACCTTGCTTTTGCTTGGTGCTTCAATGAAGCTTTGGTGGGGCTTCGATGAGCCTTTGGTGGGGCTTTGGTGGGGCTTCAAGCGAGCTTTGCCATAGACTTCTATGGAGGCTTTGAAGACACTTTGAAGCACCACTAAAGCTACATGGGGTATAACTTTTGAAGTGAAGCCAAGCAAAGCAAAGCAAAAGCAAGGTGGAGACAGGACTGTAAGATAACCATTGACTAGCGTTCAGAGAGCTATAACAAAGCCTGTCCAAAGCCTTGTTAACTAGCCGTTAATGTGTGTTGAAGCCGAAGCAAGTGTAAATGAGCCCTTAAAGCGGTAGTAAACCCGCTGAAAAAAAAAATTCTTTTAGTACACCTGTAAGGCAAAAGGCATAATGAGCTACTATGCACCGCATACTAGCTCATTATGAAATACAGTGGTGTGAAAAAGTGTTTGCCCCCTTCCTCATTTCCTGTTCCTTTGCATGTTTGTCACACTTAAGTGTTTCGGAACATCAAACCAATTTAAACAATAGTCAAGGACAACACAAGTAAACACAAAATGCAATTTGTAAATGAAGGTGTTTATTATTAAAGGTGAAAAAAAATCCAAACCATCATGGCCCTGTGTGAAAAAGTGATTGCCCCCTAAACCTAATACAGGGGGTCCCCGACTTACGAACGCCCGACCTACGAACATCCCCTACTTACGAACGAGGCGCTGCGGGGACCCTCCGCCATTTTCCGCCGTGTTCCGCCGTGTTTTGGCCGTTCTGCGCATGCGCGGCCATTCGGAGCCTCGGAAAACTTCGGAAATGTCCGTAATTTGCCGCGCATGCGCAGAACGGCATTGGACGGAACATCGGAAATGTCCGGAAATGGTCGTATTTGTCGGTCTGCGCATGCGCGGCCGACTTACGAACATTTCCGACTTAAGTACAGGCGGGCAGTCCCTAACGAGTTCGTAACTCGGGGACCCCCTGTAACTGGTTGGGCCACCCTTAGCAGCAACAACTGCAACCAAGCGTTTGCGATAACGTGCAATGAGGCTTTTACAGCGTCCTGGAGGAATTTTGGCCCACTCATCTTTGCAGAATTGTCCTAATTCAGTTACATTAGAGGGTTTTCGAGCATGAACGGCCTTTTTAAGGTCATACCACAACATCTCAATAGGATTCAGGTCAGGACTTTGGCTAGGCCACTCCAAAGTCTTCATTTTGTTTTTCTTCAGCCATTCAGTGGTGGACTTGCTGGTGTGTTTAGGATCATTGTCCTGCTGCAGAACCCAAGTTCGTTTCAGCTTGAGTACACGAACAGATGGTCGGACATTCTCCTTCAGGATCTCTTGGTAGACAGCAGAATTCATAGTTCCTTTTATCACGGCAAGTCTTCCAGGTCCTGAAGCAGCAAAACAGCCCCAGACCATCACACTACCACCACCATATTTTACTGTTGGTATAATGTTCTTTTTCTGAAATGCAGTGTTCCTTCTACGCCAGATATACTTGGACACACACCTTCCAAAGAGTTCCACTTTTGTCTCATCGGTCCACAGAATGTTGTCCCAAAAGTCTTGGGGATCATCAAGATGTGTTGTGGAGAAATTGAGACGAGCTTTGATGTTCTTT
This sequence comes from Lithobates sylvaticus, assembly GCA_028564925.1. Lineage (NCBI taxonomy): Eukaryota > Metazoa > Chordata > Amphibia > Anura > Ranidae > Lithobates > Lithobates sylvaticus. The sequence goes on from CM053026.1 coordinate 730,148,209, forward strand.
TTGCTCAGCAGTGGTTTTCTCCTTGGAACTCTGCCATGCAGGCCATTTTTGCCCAGTCTTTTCCTGATGGTGGAGGCATGAACGCTGACCTTAACTGAGGCAAGTGAGGCCTGCAGTTCCTTGGACGTTGTTGTGGGGTCTTTTGTGACCTCTTGGATGAGTCGTCGCTGCGCTCTTGGGGTAATTTTGGGCGGCCGGCCACTCCTGGGAAGGTTCACCACTGTTCCATGTCTTCGCCATTTGTGGATAATGGCTCTCACTGTGGTTCGCTGGATTCCCAAAGCTTTGGAAATGGCTTTATAACCCTTTCCAGACTGATAGATCTCAATTACTTTCTTTCTCAATTGTTCCTGAATTTCTTTGGGTCTTGGCATGATGTGTAGCTTTTAAGGATCTTCTGGTAGACCTTACTGTGTCAAGCAGCTCCTATTTAAGTGATGCCTTGATTGTGAACAGGTGTGGCAATAATCAGGCCTGGGTGTGGCTAGAGAAATTGAACTCAGGTGTGGACAACCACAGTTATAGTATGTTTTAACAAGGGGGGCAATCACTTTTTCACACAGGGCCATGATGGTTTGGATTTTTTTTCACCTTTAATAATAAACACCTTCATTTACAAATTGCATTTTGTGTTTACTTGTGTTGTCCTTGACTATTGTTTAAATTGGTTTGATGTTCCGAAACACTTAAGTGTGACAAACATGCAAAGGAACAGGAAATGAGGAAGGGGGCAAACACTTTTTCACACCACTGTACTTCCCTTAGAACGAGGCGTCGGTAACTCACCTGGTCCACGCCGAGGTCGCTGACATGTTGCCTCGGCTTGTCTTCCGGGTATCGCGACTCCAGCGCTGTGAGTGGCTGGAGCCGCGATGTCGTCACTCCCGCGCATGCGCACGGGGGACTTCTTCCTGGCAGGGTTCGGATTCTGTCGGCCTTTCAGCCGAGAATCCCCCGTGGGCATGCGCCACTGCAGTCAGCGGCGCATTGCACGGGAAATATCTCCTAAACCGTACAGGTTTAGGAGATATTTTTTTTACCTACAGGTAAGCCTCATTATAGGCTTGCCTGTAGGTAAAAGTCATTTTTTTTTCACTTTACAACCACTTTAAGGCGTCAGCATACCAAGACATTTTGGACAATTTCATGCTCCCAACTTTGTGGGAACAGTTTGGGGATGACCCCTTCCTGTTCCAACATGACTGCGCACCAGAGCACAAAGCAAGGTCCATAAAGACATGGATGAGCGAGTTTGGGGTGGAGGAACTTGACTGACCTCAACCCAATAGAACACTTTTGGGATGAATTAGAGCAGAGACTGCGAGCCAGGCCTTATGCCCCGTACACACGGTCGGAAATTCCAACGGAAAATGTCCGATCGGACCATGTTGTCGGAAAATCCGACCGTGTGTGGGCTCCATCGGACTGCTCTCAAATTTTCCGACAACAAAATCCAATCGGACTTTTTCCGATCGTGTGTAGAGAATTCCGACGAACAAAGTGCCACGCATGCTCAGATCAAATTAGGAGACCAAACCTATTGGCTACTAGCCTCTACGTAGTTCCTTCGTACGCAACGAACGTTCAGAATGATCGGATTTCCGACAACTGTGTGCGACCGTGTGTATGCAACACCAGTGTCGGACAAAATCCGTCGGAAAAAATCTGACGGATTTTGTGGTCGGAATTTCCGACCGTGTGTACGGGGCATTAGAGTTGAAGCTCTTATAGCTGCAAAGGGTGGGCCAACTCAATATTGAACCCTATGGGCTAAGACTGGGATGCCATTAAAGTTTGTGTGAAGGTGTCCCAATACTTTTAACAATATAGTGTATATTTATGATTGTCCTTTATACAGCTCCAGGAAAAAAAATATATAATTAGCCAGATCTTTATATTAACCTTGGATATATTTAGACCTATTAATGTATTCATCTCTAAGATGGATTTCTTCCAAACTGAGCATGCCAATTTTTTTCATCATCCTTTTACTGCATGCGAAATTATCCACCATTTATTAATTTAGCTTGATTTTTTTAACAAAACCTTGAACTTGAGCTCATATTTAAGGTGTGTCCTTACAAGTCAGTTATACATGAGCAGTACTATACAAGAATACCATGTTTTTACTTTTCATTTTATACATCCCAAGTTTTGTATGTGCTTTTCAAGCTATGGTTTGGCATTGAGTGATGCAGCTCAGCTTACTGTGAACCAAACTGAAAGAATATGGTGCCCTGTTCAGTTTTCCTTGATGGCAACCCTGTCAGAAAACTAAATTTAGCCAAGAGCTGTCCCTTTAAAAAAGAAATATACATACTTACCTCTCCTATTGCACATGCTGCTGACCAGTGGTGTCGCTAGGGGGTGGCTTTTGGGGCTATAGCCCCGAATCTGGGGCCCATAGCCCAGAGTCTCTGCAGGGGTCCCCAAGGGGAGGGGAGGCTCTCTGGGGACCATGATGCAAGGGGGAGGCTCTCTGGGGACTCTGTTTTTAAGGGGGAGGCTCTCTGGGGACCCTAATGTAAGGGAGGCTCTCTGTAAACCCTTTATGTAAGTGGGGGGCTCTCTGGGGACCCTTATGCAAAGTGGGAGGATCTCTGGGGACTCTGATGTAAGGGTGGGCTCTCTGGGGACCCTGATGTAAGGGTGGGATCTCTGATGTAAGGGGGGCTCTCTGGGGACCCTGATGTAAGGGGGGGCTCTCTGGGGATATATACACACACATATATTACTGTATATACAGGGCTCAAGTCCTGCGGGAACGCATGGGAACGGAGTTCCTGTACTTTTTCCACAACAGGAACTCAGTTCCCATTAGCAGCCGTGTCCTGCAAGACTTTGAAGTATGTGAGCTGTGTGGCAGGTGCTACACCAGCAGCTGCCGACACAGCTCGCAATAGTAAGTGCCGCACACCTGAACATTCAGGCATTGTCAGTAGGGGGCCCCATGACAGCTTCTGCTTCAATCTACCTGTCAATCACAGCTAGCTGACAGGTAGGTCAGGTCCCTGCTGCTAAGAGATTGTATTTAGTCAGACATCTCTTGGTGCCCTCCTCCCCGCTGGCCCCTCCTAATTTTCTGTCTCCTCATCTCCCCCCCCCCCCCCCAGTCTCCTGCATACTTGCTCTGTGTGTCCCGCTGAATCCCCCCCCCCCCCCCCCCCCCCCCCCCCCCCTCTATCTTCAGTGCCATATGATGAGAGAACCCAGAGGAGGAGCACAGCTATTCTACTCACAGGACATGCAGGGAGAGAGGTGAGCTGAGGGAGGAACATCAGTTTAGAGTGGTAAGCTGAGCACAATACCTGGCAAAGTTTAAAGCCAGGAGGGAAGTTTATGTGGAAATATGTGAAGGGTTGGAATAGCAGCGAGTGTGTGTTGGAGCCCTGCAGAGTTTGCAGCCCCCCCAAGCTAACATACATCTCCTAAGCAGGAACACATCACTATCTCCCCAAGCATTCTGTCCAGATAATGTGCAGTTCATTTATGACCTTTCCGTTTAACCCTGTGTTATCCAAACTCTGTTCAATGAAAAGTGTAAACTCACCACATAAACACTCTATATACAAAATAAAATTCCCCAATAAAGATCAGAACATGATGTTCACATTTGCATGGAAGCACAATTGAATGAATGCTGATTATTCAGAGAATTACCGTATTTATGTTTATTGAGGATTGTTTTTTTTTATGTACTAACAGTTAGGCTGCATTCACACCTGAGCGTAGCGGAACGAGCGTTTTTACCGACGTTTTTACCGGCGTTTTGTCGCGCGAATGCGGTCGTTTTTGCACATTTGCATACGGCGTAACAGGCGTTTTTCAACTTCGGCGATTTTCTTGATAGCCAATAGGAAAAATGATCATCACTGTCATCATTTGTTGCTATGTTCTATGGGGATACAAACGCCCAAATCAGCCCGATTCGCGCGACAAAAAAGGGTCCGGAACTTGTTTGAGCTTCAGGCGTTCGGCTTCAGGCGACATGGAGTGGAGATGTGAACCATCTCCATAGAGAATAATGTATTTTATCCCCTCGTACGTTTTGTAGCTTAAGGCGTAGGGCGGCTTAGGGCGACAAAACGCTCAGGTGTGAATGCAGCCTTAAGCTTCATATACACAATACGAAAATTGGATGAAAAATACCACTATTGAAGCGTTCGTGCATATGAGCATATCATTTTTTTTTTTTTGTGGGCGAGTGGATCTTGGGTGGGAGTTCCCACACTTTTTTACCCAGGACTTGACCCCTGTGTATATACATGTGTATGCCCGCCCAAGCATATGACTTTCTTTACTACGCTGCTATGGGCTCTAGCCCCAGATCTTTTGTAGACCTAGCAACGCCCCTGCTGCTGACCCCTCTCTTTTGAAATCTTCCTCTAGAATCTGTTCAGAAACTGACACTTCCGGGAGTGTCAATTTCCTGTGCCTAATGGTTCCTCCCACCAACCTCAAGGGCGCAGTATTAATAAGGCGGTTAGAGGGAGGAACCAATGAGCACATTGGGGGACACAGGAGATTGACACTCCTGTGACTTAAATTTGTTTATCAACTGACTTAAAAGGAAGATCTCTCTTCGGTAGTGTGGCTCATGTCGGTGCAGCTAGTGGGAGAGGTATTTACTTTACTGTATTTTCAGGGAGAGCGTTTTGGCTAATTTACCTTTCCAGCAAGGGTCACTTTAAGAATAAACGATAATAATTTCAGGGAGAGCGTTTTGGCTAATTTACCTTTCCAGCAAGGGTCACTTTAAGAATAAACGATAATAATTTAAGTCAATTTTCTTTTATTTTTGTAATTGACAACTTATTGACAAGTCACTGCTTAACCAATTCAGGACCAGGCCTTTTTCTGACATTTGTTGCTTACAGGTTAAATCAGTATTTTTTTATACTTTTGCTTACAGGTTAAATTCAGTATTTTTTGGAAGAATGGTCAAACATTACCAATACTTCAATAGCCTTCCCAGAAGATGGTAGCTGCTGTAACAGCCTACCCTCAGCCTACCCTCTCCACAATGCTATTGGTAAAAAAAATTGTATTTTTTTTTTGATAATTTCCGTGTCTCTTACAAGGCGCTGCTTAACGTGCTTATAAATGGTAAATTTTTTTTTTGCGATTTATTAAACGAAAAAATTCGTACATTCGTAACTTTTTTTTTTTGCGATTCGTAATTTTCCGTGTCTCTTACAATTCTGATCGTAATCCTTAACGTGCTTCGAATGGATTGGGAGAGTACGAATAAATCAATCTTACGAAAGTACGAATTTACGAAATTACCATGTGAAGACAGTCGAATCAATTCAAGAAAACCTGCCAGCACCACATAAGAAATAGTTAAAGAGCAACTCTACTTTTGTTGAGGAAAAAAAAACATTCCCCTTTGGGTGATCGATGTACACTGCAAGGATTTTAACAAAGTTTGTTGCGGATTTCTACCTTTTATTAGTCTGAAGAAATAGGTGATTGCTTGTCTGTGTCTATGTGTGGAGTGAATCTGTATGGGAGTGGTTTTATAATTTTCAGCTGCTGCACCTGCAAGGCTCTAATGAGGAAATTGGCAAGGTCTGCATTCCTTTATGCCGCGTACACACACAGTCGGAATTCTCGTCGGAAGAAAGTTTGTAGGAAGAGGAGATCTGGCTTCATCACAGAGCGGGGTGTACCCGCTGTAACAGCTTTATATTACAAAAGGTGTCCGCGCGCCGTCACACACAGCCCTGCCCTCCGGACCCCGCACCTGTGACAGAGAGAACGCGCCCTGGCATTGGACCCACATTCTGTCTGTCACAGGTGCGGGTTCAGGAGGGCGGGGCTGTGTGTGATGGCGCGTGGACGCCAATTGTAATGTAAAGCTGTTACAGTGGGTAAACCCCGCTCTGTGATGAAGTCAGATCTCCTCTTCCTACACGTTTTCTTCTGCTATAATAAACCGGTCGCCCCCTCTGCACAGGTAAATCTGCACTGGTAACCCTGCAATAATGGACACAGGAGAGGCTGCATGATGGACACAGGTGAGGCTGTAATGATGGACACAGGTAAGGCTGCACAAGTGGGGCTGCACTGGTGAGGCTGCAATGATGGACACAGGTGAGGCTGCACAGGTGAGGCTGCAATGATGGACACTGGTGAGGCTGCATGATGGACACAGGTGAGGCTTCACAGGTGAGGCTGTAATGATGGACACAGGGGAGGCTGCATGGGTGAGGCTGCAATGATCTAAACAGGTGAGGCTGCACGGGTGAGGCTGCAATGATGGACAAAGGTGAGGCTGCAATGACAGACAAAGGTGAGGCTGCAATGATGGACAAAGGTGAGGCTGCAATGACGGACAAAGGTGAGGCTGCAATGATGGACACAGGTGAGGCTGCACTGGTGAATCTGCAATGAAGTGCACAGGTGAGGCTGCATGGGTGAGGCTGCAATGATGTGCACAGGTGAGGCTGCAATGATGGACACAGGTGAGGCTGCACTGGTGAATCTGCAATGAAGTGCACAGGTGAGGCTGCAATGATGTGCACAGGTGAGGCTGCAATGATGGACACAGGTGAGGCTGCAATGATGGACACAGGTGAGGCTGCACAGGTGAGGCTGCACAGGTGAGACTGCACTGGTGAGGCTGCAATGATGGACACAGGTGAGGCTGTGTTAGTGGGTACTGGTCACGCTGCGTTGATGGGCACGGGTGAGGCTGCATTGATGGGCACGGGTGATAAAGTTGTTGTTAATATTTATTTGTGTAAGTTAATACTGCAAAAAACAATTAAGTGTAATTTCATGAGAATTTATGAGGGCATGCATTGGGGCGGCATTATGGGCGGGACATGGTAGAGGTTGGGTGGGGCAACTGGTGGCTAGTAACCCTTAAGGCCTGGCTAGTAGCTCAAGACTTGAAATTTTGAGCCCTGCTGTAAACCATCAGTGGACAGAACGCCTCCAGGTAGCCATATTGCATTGCAATTTACAGAAAATAACAGCGCTGTAGTTTGAAAGAGAAAGGTCATTTTTAATATCTACCATATTCAGTATCTCACAAAAGTGAGTACACCCCTCCCATTTTTGTAAATATTTTATTATATATTTTCATGTGGCAACACTGAAGAAATGGAAAAACAACTTTAATGAGAAAGTTGTACTGCAAATAATTTAAAATTAATGTAATATTATTTACTGTATATGTGTGTGTGATTTATATTATATATTTTATATATAGATATCTATACAGTATCTCACAAAAGTTAGTACACCCTCACATTTTTGTAAATATTTTATTATATATCTTTTCATGTGACAACACTGAAGAAATGACACTTGTCTACAATGTAAAGTAGTGAGTATACAGCTTGTATAACAGTGTAAATTTTCTGTCCCCTCAAAATAAACTCAACACACAGCCATTAATGTCTAAAACCGCTGGCAACAAAAGTGAGTACAACCCTAAGTGAAAATGTCCAAATTGGGCCCAAAGTGTCAATATTTTGCGTGACCACCATTATTTTCCAGCACTGCCTTAACCCTCTTGGGCATGGAGTTCACCAGAGCTTCACAGGTTGCCACTGGAGTCCTCTTCCACTCCTCTATGATGACATCACGGAGCTGGAGGACCTTGTGCTCCTCCACCTTCCGTTTGAGGATGCCTCACAGATGCTCAATAGGGTTTAGGTCTGGAGACATGCTTGGCCAGTCCATCACCTTTACCCTCAGCTTCTTAGCAAGGCAGTGGTAATCTTGGAGGTGTGTTTAGGGTCGTTATCATGTTGGAATACTGCCCTGCGGCCCAGTCTCTGAAGGGAGGGGATCATGCTCTGCTTCAGTATGTCACAGTACATGTTGACATTCATGGTTCCCTCAATGATCTGTAGCTCCCCAGTGCCGGCAGCACTCATGCAGCCCCAGACCATGACACCCCCACCACCATGCTTAATTGTAGGCAAGACACACTTGCCTCAAACTATTTGCGGGCTAAATTGTGCATCATCTTTAGAAGAGGCTTCATTCTGGGACGACAGCCATGAGACCAATTTGATGCAGTGTGCGGCGTATGGTCTGAGCACTGACAGGCTGACCCCCCACCCCTTCAACCTCTGCAACAATGCTGGCAGCACTCATATGTCCATTTCCCAAAGACAACCTGGATATGATGCTGAGCACATGCACTCAACTAAAACGCTGTATGGTCTTGGCTACTGTGCTGCAGCTCAGTTTCAGTGTCTTGGCAATCTTCTTATAGCCTAGGCCATCTTTATGTAGAGCAACAATTCTTTTTTTCAGATCCTCAGAGAGTTCTTTGTCATGAGTTGCCATTTTGAACTTCCAGTGAACAGTATGAGAGAATGAAAGGGATAACACCAAATTTAACACACCTGCTCCCCATTCACACCTGAGACCTTGTAACACTAATAAGTCACATTACACCAGGGAGGGAAAATGGCTAATTTGGCCCAATTTGGACATTTTCACTTAGAGGTGTACACACTTTTGTTGCCAGCGGTTTAGTCATTAATGGCTGTGTGTTGAGTTATTTTGAGGGGACAGCAAATTTACACTGTAAAGCTGTACACTCACTACTTTACATTGTAGTAAAGTGTCATTTCTTTAGTGATGTCACATGAAAAGATAGAATAAAGATATAATAAAGATATAATAAAATTTTTCAAAAATGTGAGGGGTGTACTCACTTTTGTGAGATACTGTACATATATGTATGGACTGCGGTTTTCCATTGTGTACTGGCTGTTTGCAACCACCTTTTCACTCATTCCAAGGACTGTGTCTGGTTTATGTCCCTTTTAGGACTCTTTGGGATTTTTTCTTATTAACACTTATATGTGGAATTTTTATGACTTTATGCATAAGATGTTTTGTACCAGATTCATTTTTCACTGTATTGCATAGCATCTTTGTATTTGTATGCACTTTATTACATATCATTTATAGTGCTGCACATTTTTTCTATATTATCTTGATATACTTTACAAGAGTGTAGTGCTAGCAGCGGATTTCGGATTGAGGCCTGAGCGCGAAAAGATCTTTCTTTTTGCTTAGTGAAATTTTTAATATCATTCAATTGCAGTATGACTTGTGTTGGAGTTGTATATGCTATATTATTTTTTTTTAATTGCAAATTTTTTAGAGTTACCCTGCAAAGCGGCATTACACCTAAAACAAAAATGTATTATATTTGTCAGTTTACCAATCACTAAATGTGATGGATTTTTACCTATGCCTTCCCTTTGTCCCCCTCTCACCCATACCTCCTGTTAGGGGGGGGGGGGTGCCGCTGATTGTGGGTGTTAGATTTCCTTGAATCTAAATTTAAAAATGAATATAAAAATGAAGGACATAACTTATAGACCCCCGTGGATAGATTGCATACTAAAACAACCTTCTTTGTAAACTACAACTTTTGTAGAGGCAATAGAAAGCTCTTCTTCCTCCTATAAGTTTGTTTTAGTTCTTAAGGCCATCCATTTAGATGAAGGACCAATCAGAAGTTGGGTTAGGCAAAGGGACAGCATCTAATTTTTCTTGAAGTGTTACATTTAGGCACTGGTTATTTAACTTTCAAATGACACGTAGCGTTGAAAATGTATGCAGCGCCTGGCATACACTATATAAGCATAAGTATTGGGACACACATGACCTTTGATGGCATCTCAGTCTTAGTCCCTAGGGTTCAGTGATTTGCACCAGTGCACCCAGCAAGGTCCATAAAGACATGGATGAGCGAGTTTGGGGTGGATGAACTTGACTGACCTGCACATAGTCCTGACCTCAACCTGATAGAACAGATTGAGATGAATTAGAGAGCGGAGACTGCGAGCCAGGCCTCCTCGCCCAAGATCTGTGCCTGACCTCACAAATGCGCTTCTGGAAGAATAATCAAACATTCCCATAGACTGAAATCTTGTAGACAGCCTTCCCAGAGGAGTTGAAGCTGTTATAGCTGCAAAGGGTGGGACAACTCAATATTGATCCCTACACACTAAGACTGGGATGCCATTAAAGTTCATGTGCGTCTAAAGGCAGATGTCCCTATTGTACATTCTCATCAGTCCCTGCCCTCAAGGAGCCTACCTAAGGTCCTAACTCACATTCATACATCACATACTAGAGACAATTAAGGCCTCAGGGGGGCACAGCCATCAAAGTGTCAAATGCTAAGTTTTACAGAGGCTGTAAATCTTGAACGTGGAAAGGTAGCAGACACCAGGGCCTTCTATAATAGCTCTTTTATTGCTGGGAACTGCCATAAAGGCTGTTTGGTTCACTGACCTAACTTCAACTGAAAATCTCAAACTTCTTTTGGGTCAGGAGCTGCCATTAAAACTTTTTTGGTTCACTGATGGCGTTGCTTCAAAGCCTAAATTCAGCCAAAAACATTATGGATTTATTTGTTGTCTAGAGTGGGAAAGATCTTAAGCTTCCATTGGGTGTTTATTTCTAAAGACATAAAATGGCCAGTACACGAAAAATAGTGGATCACAAAGTTTTACTGAGATCTTAGTAGCTTATACAGGAAAAAACACCAATGTTTCAGAAACAAAAAGACCCCCTTTCTCAAGGTGACAGAAAATGGACCTCTGTGTCTTCAAAATTTTCGTGGTTTTTACTGCATAAACTATGTTTTGCTACTAAGATCTCAGTAAATATCTACGTACAGTTCGGTTCATAAGTTTAAATACCCTGGCAGAATTTATGATTTCTTGGCCATTTTTCAGAGAATATGGATGATAACACAAAAACTTTTCTTTCACTCATGGTTAGTGTTTGGCTGAAGCCATTTATTACCAATCAACTGTGTTTACTCTTTTTAAATCATAATAACAACAGAAACTACCCAGATGACCCTGATCAAACGTTTACATACCCCAGTTCTTAATACCGTGTATTGCCCCCTTTAACATCAATGACACCTTTAAGTCCTTTGTGGATGAGGCTCTTTATCTTCTCAGATGGTAAAGCTGCCCATTCCTCTTGGTAAAAAGCCTCCAGTTCCTGTAAATTCTTGGGCTGTCTTGCATGAACTGCACGTTTGAGATCTCCCCAGAGTGGCTCAGTGATATTGAGGTCAGTAGACTGAGATGGCCACTCCAGAACCTTCACTTTATTCTGCCGTAGCCAATGACAGGTCGACTTGGCCTTTTTTTTTTTTTTGTATCATTGTCATGTTGGAATGTCCAAGTACGTCCCATGCGCAGCTTCCTTGCTGATGAATGCAAATGTTCCTCCAGTATTTTTTGATAACATACTGCATTCATCTTGCCATCAATTTTGACCAAATTTCCTGTGCCTTTGTAGCTCACACATCCCCAAAACATCTGCGATCCCCCTCCGTGTTTCACAGTAGGGATGCTGGACCTTCCATCATAGGCCTTGTTGACTCCTCTCCAAATGTAGTGTTTATGGTTGTGGCCAAAAAGCTACATTTTGGTCTCATCGCTCCAAATGACTTTGTGCCAGAAGGTTTGAGGCTTGTCTCTGTGCTGTTTGGCATATTGTAAGAGTGATACTTTGTGGCATTTGCGTAGTAATGGCTTTCTTCTGACGACTCAACCATGCAGCCCATCTTTCTTCAAGAGCCTCCTTATTGTGCATCTTGAAACAGCCACACCACATGTTTTCAGAGAGTCCTGTATTTCACCTGAAGTTATTTGTGGGTTTTCTTTGCATCCAGAACAATTTTCCTGGCAGTTGTGGCTGAAATTTTAGTTGGTCTACCTGACCGTGGTTTGGTTTCAACAGAACCCCTCATTTTCCACTTCTTGATTAGAATTTGAACACTGCGGATTGGCATTCTCAATTCCTTGGATATCTTTTTATATCCCTTTCCTGTTTTTTATACAGTTCAACTACCTTTTCCCTGCAGATCCATTGACAATTCTTTTGCTTCCCCCATGACTCGGAATCCAGAAACGTCAGTGCAGCACTGGATGAAATATACAAGGGTCTGTCAGGAGTCTAGAATCTCATTGACCTTTTATACACACACACTAATTACAAGCAAAAAGATCACAGGTGAGGATGATTACCTTTAATAACCATTCAAATCCCTTTGTGTCAGTTTCTGTGCATGTTATCAGACCAAAATCACCAGGGTATGTAAACTTTTATTCAGGGTCATTTCTGTTGTTATTATGATTTAAAAAGAGTAAACTCAGTTAATCGATAATAAATGGCTTCAGCCAAACACTAATCATGAGTGAAATAAATGTTTTTGTGTTATCATTCATATTCTCAGAAAAATGGCCAAGCAATCATAAATTCTGCCAGGGTATGTAAACTTATGAGCACAACTGTATAGACAGGTGCAGTTTCCCAGATAGCAAGGATAACTGTGTTGAATTGTAAGTATGTTAACTTGCTGCACATTTTCACTGTACACTTGCAGAGCACCTGAAGCACAAGTTCTAGTTGACACTTTTCCAATTTGTTTCAAATTTGGTGGCAAGTCCCTAGCAAGAGCGAAGTCGCAGTGGAAAGTCTACAGCATGAAAATTCAACCACAGTGACCCCTGTGGTGGGATGACTATTGCACAACATAACTAAACTTGCAGCAGACTTGCAGAATGTTTGCAAAGAAAGTTAATCTGGAATGTGCAACAAACTTGTGAAGTCTGGCAAGTCTAGCAATAGTTTAACAAGTCATTTTCAAACTTCTAGCACAATTGCTTGCTATCCGTGTTATCCTCCCCTCTGTAGGTGGCGCTGTTTTGCTCACTGCTGTACAGCGAAAATGGAGGATGAGAGCTTTGTTACTCTGAAGCCTCCATAGGTGTCATCAGGAGAGCAGCTGTCCGATCGGATGCTGCCACACTGGGTGACCTGCGCGGCCATCTTTAATGAGGGCAATGCTAATAAATAGCACTGTCCCACTGCAGTTGGCACATTTGCGAAGTGGATAGAGTAGGGACAGATCCCCGTTACTTAGGGACAGTGTATTTAGCGCTAGGCAGAGTTTCCTCTTGAGGAGGGGCAGAGATCAGGAATACCGCTGTTGTCTCTGCTATCTGGGGACTCGAAATGCATTGAGGCATGCAAGCCTATGACAGAAGCCTCCCCTGCAAGCACAGCTTCATCTTATAAGTATTTACTGACAAAATAGAAGCCTGTCAATGCCATAACAAAGTCCATTGCAACTGACGATGGAAGCCACAAGCCTTGCAGCTTTCTAAACCAAGAAAAAAACGTGAAACTTTAACAACATAAAGAGAGAGAGAGAGAGAGAAGCAAAAGCCTAGTTTAGTGGTTTCTGCTCTCTCTTTTGAAAGCATGAATTAATAAATGTTGCTTTTGTTTGGAGTGCCCAGTCCCCCATGACATTTGTTTGACATTCCCTTGCCTATTAGTCCACAAAATTACCATTATTGTTTTTTACCATTCAGCTCCCATTGATTTTCAGTGCGGTTCACAGTGGTGGCCCGTCCATTAAGGGGGGCCCAGACACCGCCCCCTCTCTCCTCGCCACCCCCTATATGCATAATGGATAGCATGAAGCATGAATCTATCCACGGCTGCCACGGCCACCCCTATTCATGCGTCCGGCTCCTTTCAGGGCACTGGGCGCATTATTTACAGCGGACAGGTTCTTTTTTTTGAAGCACCAGATTAGAGCCAGAGGCTCTAATAGGCTTCAACATAGGGTGAGCTCGGGTCGCAGAGGAATGTGTCCGGAGCCCACCCAAGTGTGTTACAACAGCAAATGAATATTCATTGTTGAAACAATGATCCTCAATCCTGCCAATTAGAAGCGGGTTTGAGACCCGTTTTCAGATTGGCCGAAGAGAGAAGACTCCTGATTGGCCGCTGAGGAGGAGGGAGGAAACGGAAGCCATCGCCGTGATGACTAGGAGAACAGGAGGCCGCCGTATAGCAGAGGAAGTGCAACCTACGTACTGACGGGGGGGGGGGGCGATACTTTTTGCCGCCCACCCTCAAAAAAAATTCAGATTCAGCAACCGCTGCTCAGCTCTGCCTATTGTTGTGTACAGATGACTCACCTGCAGACCCTGTGTTTACATGTAAATAACCGGCATTCATATGTAAATAGCAACACAGTGGCTGCATTGATATGTAAATAGAGTCGGCATTCATATGTATATCATGCTCCCCTGAAGTAATTTCCACCATCACTTCTGCTGAATTCTGCCCACCGTGGAGGTAAAGGGGCATGCTTGAAAGTCCTGCCAACAACTGTGGGTATTAAGCCTAACATCAGCCTTAATACCCAAGCAAATCGGAGGTGGAACCCTTTTTCAAAATAACATGGTGCCACAGGACCCTGAATTTTGGTGCAAGTGAATACGCACATCTCAGCAGTTGCATGAGGGTATCATTAACGATTAATGGCATTGCTGTGTATCTGCTAAAGGGCAGCACGTTTCTGTGGTGTCAGAAAAGCAATTTTGCATGCGTTCCCAACACACACAAATGTGAATGCAGGCTCAACGTCTCAGTTACATTAGTGGTCAGTGTAAATATAATCATTACATTGTGGCTTGGTGTACATTCTTTTCATTCACACTAGTGGCCAGTGTGAATGTCCCCCTTACATTGGTGGTCAGTGGTTCCTGTGAATGCTCCAGTCAGTGTAAACTCCCATTACATTAGTGGTGAATGTGAATCCCAGTTACATTGTAGCTTTCTGTCTATTCATGGGTCCCTTCACCTCCCCAGTCCATGGTGTGCAGGCAGTGAGGGGATGATGTGCTGTAACCTTTAGCAAGCAATCAGTGAGCAGTAATGATGTGCACTAACCTCTTGCAACCAATCATTGAGCAGTAAAGGATTTTTAGTAACCTCTAGCAACCAATTGGTAAGCAGTAATAATTTGCAGTAACATCTAGCAACTAATTGGTGAGTGGTAAGGATGTCCAGTAACCTCTAGCAACCAATCAGTGAGCAGTATTGATCAGTACAGTAATATCTAGCAACCAATCAACAAGCAGAAGTCATGTGCTGTAACCTCTAGCAAATAATCATTGAGCCATAATGGGTGCTGTAACCTCTAGCAGCCAGTCAGTGAGCGGTAATGATTGCATGGGGGGGGGAAATGTTTGCCCAGGGTCCGATCAATATTAAATGACGGCCCTGCTGTTGGTGGTGGTGTAATGGTGTGGGCGATATTTTCTTGGAACATTTTGGGCCCCTTAGTACCCATTTGAGCATCATTTAAACGCCACGGCCTACCTGAGTATTGTTGCTGACCATGTCCATCCCTTTATGACTACAGTGTACCCATCTTCTGATGGCTCCTTCCAGCGGGATAATGCACCATGTCACAAATCTCAGATCATCTCACCACTGGTTTCTTGAACAGGACAATGAGGTCACTGTACTCCAATGACCTCCACAGTCACCAGATCTCCATCCAATAGAGCACCTTTGGATGTGGTGGAATGAGAGATTCACATCATGGATGTGCAGCCAACAAATCTGCAGCAACTGCCTGATGCCATCATGTCACTATGGACCAAAATCTCTGAGGACATTTTCCAACACCTTGTTGAACCTATGCCATGAAGAATTAAGGCAGTTCTGACGGCAAAAGGGGGTCCAACCCGGTACTAGCAAGGTGTACCTAATAAAGTGGCCGGCGGCTGTATATTTGACAATATACTGTATTAAAAAAAAAAAATAATTCTGTATTGAAAAGCAACACAGAAATCAATCGTATCTGATAATTCCCAAGCGTCACGGTCAGTTTAGAACATAAATGGAGTATGCCTCCGGGCAACATTATTAATGCAACATCATAACTCAATGTATACAGAATCTAATATCTTAACTATATTAATGAAAAGCAATAACAGCGTATGATAAAAATCTATAGATCTGTAGGGAGTGAGAGCCCAGCACACTGTTCCATAATACATGGGAAAATATGCCTGTGAACTGGAGCTCCAGAGAACATTTGGGATTGTTCTGTGCCTCCTGTAATTAGTGGAGTGTTAGTAAATGGTGCGGCTCGTGTTATCCTGATGAGGCAGATCTGTATTTACACAGCCAGCAATGACTTACTCATTGACTTCCACTACCCACAGAGAGGATGTTTAAAGATGACCTTTCACAAATGGGAACATAATTGAATGATAATAATGTTTATAGTAAAGGGTAAGTGCACTTTTAGTGCATTCATCTTTATTTATTCCTTATCTCCTGCAGCAATTTTGTAATTGCAAATACCTTCTCTGGGATCATCGCTGTGCTGGCCCAATGTCTCACAGACTCTTCTAAAAAAAATCTGTGTGTGTCTTTCCAATCTTTTAGAGCCATGAGCGTTGTGACTATATTCACGGAAAAATACTGGGTTTGGTTTCAAAGTGCAACTCCCCTCCGGTGTTTCTCAGGCTTACGCCCCATACACACGGTCGGAAATTCCGACCACAAAATCCATCAGATTTTTTCTGACGGATTTTGTCCGACACTGGTGTTGCATACACACGGTCGGACAAAGTTGTCCGAAAATCCGATCATTCTGAACGTGGTGACGTTCGTTGCGTACGACGGAACTACGTAGAGGCTAGTAGCCAATAGGTTTGGTCTCCTAATTTGATCTGAGCATGCGTGGCACTTTGTCCGTCGAAATTCTCTACACACGATCGGAAAAAGTCCGATCGGATTTTGGTGGCGGAAAATTTGAGAGCAGTCCGATGGAGCCCACACACGGTCGGATTTTCTGACAATGTGGTCCGATCGGACATTTTCTGTCGGAATTTCTGACGGTGTGTACGGGGCATTACTGTTTATGCTGGTTCGCCCGAGAAACGATCGGATTGTGTCGCTGGCTGGCCACACAGGCGATCAAAGAGTAGATCCGCTTTGATTACCTCTATGGCCTTGGAGGACTGAAACTACATCCAGGCAAGGCTGGAAGTCTTTTTTAAATCAGAAAGACTCCAAATCTCTACTTTACCTTTAACCACTTGCCGACCGACACATGTACATATACGTTGGCAGAATGGCACGGCTGTGCAAATGGGCGTACCTGTAAGTCCCTTTGCATTTGCCGCCGTGTGGTCACGTGCGAGCCGGCGGTGCGCGCGCGACCCTGCCGCAAGCTTCGTGAGTAGTATCGCGGGTCCTGCGGGCTCGATCGCCGCAGGGATACCCGCGATCGTCTCACGGACAGGAAGAACGGGGAGATGCTCATGTAAACAAACATCTCCCCATTCTGCCTAGTGACAGTGTCACTGATCATAGCTCCCTGTGATCGGAGTAGAGATCAGTGTAGTGTCACTCGTAGCCACGCCCCCTAACAGTTAGAATCACTCCCTAGGACACACGTAACCCCTTCCTAGCCAGCTAGTGGTTAACCCCTTCACTGCCAGTGTCATTTTTACAATAAGCAGTGCAATTTTATAGCACCGATCGCTGTAAAAATTACAATGGTCCAAAAAATGTGTGAAAATTGTCCGATGTGTCTCTGCCATAATGTCGCAGTCACGATAAAAATCGCAGATCGCCGCCATTACTAGTAAAAATTTAATTATTAATAAAAAATGCCATAAAACTAACCCCTATTTTATAGACGCTATAACTTTTGCGCAAACCAATCAATAATCGCTTATTGCTATTTTTTTTACCAAAAATATGTAGAAGAATACGTATTGGCTTAAACTGAGGAAAAAAAATAGTTTTTTAATATATATATTTTGGGGATATTTATTATAGCAAAAAGTAAAAAAATATTGTGTTTTTTTTTCAAAATTGTCGCTCTATTTTTGTTAATAGTGCAAAAAATAAAAACCGCAGAGGTGATCAAATACCACCAAAAGAAAGCTCTATTGTGTGGGAAAAAAAGGACGTAAATTTTGTTTGGGAGCCACGCCGCTCTACCGTGCAATTGTCAGTTAAAGCGACGCAGTGCCGAATCGCAAAAAGTGCTCTGGTCTTTGGCTAGCCAAATGGTCCGGGGCTTAAGTGGTTAAAAGCAAAAAATAAAAATATTTTTTTTTTTTTATCTTATGCTTTTAAAGGTAAAGGAGAGATTTGGGGTCCTTTTGTTTTAAAAAAAAAAAAAAAAAACTCTCTCCATAAAGAGGACCTTCTTTCTATTACAAGGGATACTTACATTCCTTATAATAGAAATAAAAGTGCCCAGGCTACCCCACAACCCCACAGATGGACCCTCACACAGGCATGTTGCTCACAGTCAGTGAAGCACAGGAGGACATACCTACCCCCACTGACTTCCCATCTATGATGGCAGCTTTTTCCCAAATGTTATCTAAAAGTCTGGCCCTGAACGCTGCTCAAATCACTACATCTATACAGGCATCTTTACACGCTGACCTGCAGCAAATAGGGATGAGGATAGACACCATAGAACAGAAGTCTGACCAAGCAGTGGCTCAGATTAACCAGAACTCTGCCAGACTGCAAGAAGTACAAGATCAATTGGAAACGGCATTCGCCAAAATCGATGACCTCGAGAATAGGTCGAGACGATATAACTTTCGATTAAGGGGGCTCCCGGAATCTGAAAAAGACGTGGATAAAGCGGTTAAATCCTTGATTAAAGGCCTTATACCTGGCATCACTGATCACCGTTTAGAGCTTGATAGAGCTCACAGAGCGCTGCAGGCTCCCCGTTCTGACGGACTGCCCCGAGATATTATTGTCAAACCACATCATTACTCAGTCAAAGAAGAAGTTATGAGAAAAGCACGATACTCAGATAATCTCACTTTACTTGGGCACAAGATTCAGATCTTCGCTGACCTTTCCCCTTACACAGTACAAAAGAGGCGATCTTTCAAACCGTTGCTGCAGGTATTACTAGATAAAGAAATAGCATACAGATGGTCTTTCCCGCTTCGCCTGAACTTCTCCTACAAAAACAAAAGTTTCTGCTTCTCCTCTTTCCAAGAAGGCGAGCGTCTCCTCACTCATCTTGGCCTGATTCAGCTGGAACCTGCACCTGCTCCGCCCGTCAGAGGACCCCCCTCCTCATCTAAGAGACCCCCGCCAGCGAGCCCTTTGCAAAGATCCTGGATGAAGCAAGGTCCCAAACGCACTAAGGAAAACGTACCGCCTTGAGCAATCTCCTTCCTCCTCCATATGTTCTTCACTGGACTTCTCCCCAGGTTTTGGGGCATTACTTAGGGCGAAGGACTGGTTAGGACTCTCTCTTCTTCCCCTCTTCCTTATAGAGGGAGGATTTGAGGGGTCCACCTTCCCCTGCAGTAAAAACTGCCTTTATTCGTGGTTCAGTTCCAATGCATACTGACTTTTTCTTGTTTGCTGCCTGCTTCCATGTTTTACGCATTGATCAAGCGTAGGAAAATCTTTCAATTTTATCACTCATTGCATGCTGACGTCCTCCTGCTTCAGGAGACACACTTCCCCTCTACATTTAGACCCACTTTTTTACATCAACGCTTTACACAATTTTTTTTAGCTTCGGCTGAGAACAAAACTAAAGGGGTGGCGATTTGTTTTGCTAAACACGTAAACCTCTCCCTCACGGACACTATTGTTGATCCCCAGGGACGCTATGTACTAGTCTCCGGCCTTATAGATGGGGAACTCTATCAATTTGTGTCCTATTATGCGCCGAATAAGGGTCAAAAATCCTTCTTAGAATCTCTGCTTACTAAATTACATGCGCATCTTAAGGGGAAGGTTTTCCTGGGTGGGGACACGAATATATCCTTTGACTTCTCTTTGGACAAGTTTGCTGACGGAAAGTCCAAACCCAAACGCCCTACTAAGCAGAGTGTCAAAATTGCCAAAATGCTCAACAAGGCGGACCTGATCGATATCTGGCGGGAGGCCAACCCACATGTAAGGGACTACACACATTTCTCGGTTCCCCTATCCTTTGCCAGGATAGACCACATCTTCACCCGTGCCACTACACTCCCTCTCATTAAATACTCCAAGATCATTGACACGCCTCTTTCGGACCACTCCATTGTTTCACTTTTGACATGTAAACCAGCGGGAACGGACAGCCGACCGCGTTGGCGCTTACGGGAAACCCTATTGAATGACCCTATACAATGCACGTTACTGGAAAACGCTATACAAGAATACTTTACTTTAAACTCGACAGAAGGGATATCTCCTGTTACCATTTGGGCAGCCCACAAAACTGTTATAAGGGGTAAACTGATTCAATTATCCTCTAAACTCAGGGCAGAACATAGGGCTGACACAGTGAAACTTACGGAGGAATTCGGTAGATTATCTAAGGAGCATAAACGTAACCCCAATGCTAACTCGCTAGCAAAATTAGATTCAGCCCGGGCCCACCTAAACATGTCATTGACTACATCGGCTGCCCAACACCTTAAATGGACTGGGGCCAAATTTTACGCGCAGAAGGATAGGATGGGTTCCAGACTGGCGGCTAAACTTTCCCCTAAACTACGCACACAGGCATTCCCCAAACTAAAAGTGACCTCTGGGGAACTTTCACAGAATCCTAGCAAGATAATGGACACCTTTAAACAATTTTATGCAGATCTTTACAAACGTAGTCCCAGTTCCTCCACCGCTCTGGGGGATAATTTCCTCAATAATCTCCCATTGCCCTCCCTAGAAAAAGCACATGCTGAACTCCTGGAGAGCCCGTTCACCCACAAGGAAGTCCTGGACACTATTAAACGCCTTAAGCTGGGCTCCTCACCGGGTCCGGATGGCCTCTCAACGGGTTATTATAAGAAATTTGGACACTGCTTAGTACCCCATTTAACTAGACTGTTCAACTCTCTCAGGGATGGAGCCACTCTGAATCCGGACTTGAACTCGGCTTACATTTCAGTCATACCGAAACCGGATAAGGATACTAGTGTGGTAGGTAATTACCGCCCGATATCTCTTATTTACAATGATATCAAAATAATGACTAAGATTCTGGCCGACAGACTCTCCAGCTTTATTTCGTCATATGTTCACAAGGATCAGGTAGGCTTCATCCCTGGGAGACAAGGCCCGGACCAGATCAGGCGAGCGATTGACATTATTTCCCTGCTAAATTCTCAATGGGATGGGGGTCCCGCACAAAAGGGCTTTTTACTTTCAATCGACCTGCACAAGGCGTTTGATTCAATAGATTGGGCATACCTATCTGAAATCCTAAGGCGCTGGGGTTGTGGCAAATATTTTCTTAATCTGATTGATTCCCTTTATTCCGCTCCTACGGCGCAGGTTCGCCTTTTGGGCAGATATTCGGAGTCCTTCCCTATAGGCAGGGGGACCAGACAAGGGTGCCCACTGTCGCCGCTTTTGTTCGCAATAGCTATCGAAACTTTAGCCATCGCTCTGAGAACAAACCCAGACGTTAAAGGGGTTAATTGTGGCCCCCGGGAGCACAAATGTGCACTATATGCAGATGACCTCCTCCTCTTTGTCACTTCCCCCCTGACTTCAATACCAGTGATCCTTCGGACTCTACGTGAATTCAGTGGGATTTCAGGTCTACGGGTTAACATGGACAAATCACTGGCCTTGAACATAACTCTCCCTCCGGATCTTCTCAAACAGCTCACGGACAATTTCTCTTTTGCTTGGGCACCTCGCCAGATCCCATATTTGGGTATCAAGCTTACCTCAAGTATTGACGGTTTATTCCAAGCAAATTATCCCCCCATGGTACAGAAATGTAAACAGGACATGGAGAGGTGGTCTAGATGTGCTCTATCCTGGCTGGGCAGAATTCATGCGGTCAAAATGACACTGCTACCAAAGCTTCTGTATCTTTTCCGCTCTCTACCAATCCCGATACCCAAACGCTTTCTTACTAAAATGCAGTCGGATATACGTTTTATTTGGGGTAATAAAGGTTACAGGTGTCCTTCTATTACGCTCTATAGATTAAAGACACAAGGGGGTTTGGGACTACCCAACTTGTGGGGATATTATCAGGCGGCTAGACTAGCACAAATATCCTTAGCCTACTCGAGTCATAACAAACCAGATTGGCTTGCTATGGAACGACAATCTGTCCCATTGAACACGATAGATTTTCTTTTAGGCTGTGTGCCGAAAGACAGACCAGCAATAATGGCACCCACTCTCTCTCACTCTATAGCCCCTAGCTCCAAACTTTTCTCCCGTAGCGCCCTAATTTCCCCACTGAGCCCCCTAAAACACATATTTCATAATCCTGACTTTCCCCCTGGAATTAACATTGAATCATTTAAATGGTGGACCGACAAAGGCCTCTATCGTATTGGACACTTTTTTTCCCCTGCAGGACCCCTCTCACTGACACACTATAAGAAGAAATTGGATTTACCTGACTCAGAACTTTTTAGACATGCACAGATCTCCCACTTTATACACTCCATCTGGAACAACAAACCCCTACCCCCCGATATTACTCCTTTTGAGCGCTGGTGTATCACTACGGAGGATCAGAAGGGAGGCATTTCACTGATTTATATGGCACTTATGACTAAACAATCCAAACCCTCTTACGCCCGAGCCTGGGAGCACAACATGGACGAGTCTTGGGACACTACGACGTGGTATCGCGCCTCAACGAGAGCATTTAAAGGTATTCTTAATATCTCCCTTATCGAAGCCGGACTAAAACTTCTAACACGATGGTACTATGTTCCTTCCAGGCTAGCGACTATATTCCCAGGCACATCACCGGTATGTTTCCGAGGTTGCGGACTGGAGGGCTCAATGATTCATATTTGGTGGACTTGTCCCCGCATACGATCATTTTGGCACAAAGTTTTCCGCACTATTAGCTCACTGACGGGCACTACTGTTGTACCACATCCTCGGTGGGCATTATTTAATTTTCAGATCCCGAAGCTATCCAAAACCTCCCAGATGTTGTCATTGTTCTTATGCTTAGGCGCTAAAATGACTATCGCTAAGGCCTGGAAGACACATACCATCTCTTTTCGGATGTTTAAAAGAAAGGTTACATGGGTCATGGTGCAGGAACAAATTGTTGCTAAACTCAATGACAAAACTGAGCAATTCAGGGACGTTTGGGAACCTTGGGCGACCCTTTGTGATATCTCACTCATTCCTGGCGTACCCCCAGGAGCTATGAACTCCCGAGGCACTAGTGAATGAGTTTGGCATTACCTTCCTTTCTTCTTTCCTCCCCCCTCACACGTTTTTCTCTCCCCCTTTTATTTATTTTGTCGCCTCTCTTGGCGAATACATTCGCCTTCATGCTATCATACTGGTTAGTCTCTTGCCACTTTATATGAATCTGTAACTTTATGGTGACTATTACACCGCCACTTCCGCTCTGACACTGACCCAGGATTCATTTTGCATGGGATAGCTCTGTGTCCTCGTCTCCTGGGCTGCAGCAGGATCCCAATTGGGACTCCTGGGTGCATGGGGTTCTCAGGGTTCTTCTAGCCCTGGCTCATTGTCACGGAATGCTGGGCTGCAATGGACCGTTACATCTTGGTCTGCAGGGACGGACACCTGCTGACTGAGACGACATTCACAGTTGCTTTGACAAACTGCTGTGTTGCTTTGTATTTGTCTGTACAATGGCTCACCTGCATCATTTTTATTGTTGCATAAGTTACACTTGTTCTCTCTTTGTTATGTATGTGTTAAACCATAATAAAAATTTTCAAACAGAAATAAAAGTGATCAAAAAAAATAGGGACAAGTGTAAAAAAATTAAATAATAAAATATATAAGATTTTTTTTTTTTTAAAGCACCCCCATACCTCTGTGCTTGCGCACAGAATGCCACAACGGTATTCATGCCACACATGTGAGGTATCGCCGCGGACAGGAGAGTAAGAGCAATAATTCTAGCGCCTTCTCTGTAACTCTAAACAGGTAACTTGTAATGGCGTTTAAAGTGTCACCGAACATTCTGATGAATTGTTTAGATCCCTGAATAACTAACTTTACCCATTCAAATTCTTATGGGGCATACACGCGATCGGAATTTCCGGCAGACTTGGTCCGGCGGACAATCCGACGGACTTTGCAGCTGAGGTCCGCCAAACTTTCAAATGAACGGACTTGGCCACACACGATCACTCCAAAAGTCCGCCGGATTCAAACCTGATGATGTAGAATAAGGAAGTTCATAGCCAGTAGCCAATAGCTGCCCTAGCGTTGGTTTTAGTCCGTCGGACTAGCACACAGACGACCGGACTTTTCGACCGGACTCGAGTCCGGGGGACAAATTTGAAGCCAGTCTTATTTCTAGGTCTGCCAGACTTTTGGGAAGAAAAATTCCGCTGGAGCCCACACACGATCGAATTGTCCAATGGAATCTGGTCCGCCGGACTAAGTCCGCTGGAAAGTCAACTTTTTGTTATTGCATTATTGCATTATTGTCAACTGAACCTCTTTGAATTATCCATTTGTGTATTATGTTTTGTTTTGACCATATCTAATGCTGGATTTGCTTTTTCTGAATTGTACCTTAATCCTATACTGTATAACACCTTCTAAGATGCATTTTTTCTAAATATGCATATTTTTTCTTTGTACCACCACTTTATACCAAATAAAAGAGTTTGTAAACAAAAAAATAAAGTGTCACCTATGGAGATTTTTACATAGCGTACATTGTCGCCACTCCATTGTCCACAATTTTAAAACGTGACATGTTAGCTATCTATATACTCGGCGTAACATCATCTTTCACATTTTACAAATACAAATTGGGGTAAATATTGTGTTTTGTTTGTTAATTCATTTAATTAATTTATTTGTTTGCAAAACCGCTGCGCAAATTCCATGTCACATAAAAAAATTGCAACAATCGCCATTTTATTCCCTGGGGTCTCTGCTAAAAAAAAAATGTATGTTATAAGTAATTTTCTAGCAAAAAAAAATATTGATTTAAACTTGTAAACAAAAATTTTCAGAAAAAGCCTGGTCTTTAAGTGGTTAAAGTGGAATAAAATGATGATTCCTACTTAGGCTGCTTTAACACTGATTTGTTGCAAAAACATGCTGCGGTGTGTTGCTTTCTTGATCCCTTTTTACCCCTTTTTGGCTCTATTCATTTCAATGAAGAAGTGAATTTTTGGTGCTTTTTTTTTTTTTTTTTAACCATACCAAACATGCACCAAGAATGCAGCAAGCAGGACTTTAATAGGCCCTTTCCCTCTGATCAGTTTTTGATCAGTTTTTCAGTTACAAAAAGCGGACAAAAAATGCATGAAAAGGCATCCCTTTAAATACTTTGGAACTCTTCACACTGGTTCATTGCATTCCAGTTGCATTTTTAAAAGTCCTGCTTGTTGTATCTTTCGTGTATCTTTGGTGTACCTTTGGTGCGGTAAAAAAAAAATGCAACTCGCCATTAAAATAAATGGAAAACGTGGCAAAAAATGCATCAAAAACGCAACACACCTGTTGTTATGTCCAGTCACATGTCCAGGGGAAAAACGCAAGTGAAACATATCAAAAGACATGAAAAACCTAACACATATGCGTTTTGCCATGTGTTTGCAACAGAGCGGTGAGAAAGCAGCCCAACCCAAAAAAATAAAAAACCCAACTGGTGTAAAGAGTTCCCTAGGATTTAAAAGGATGCATTTTTCATGCATCTTTCTTCTGCTTTTTTCCCCTGAAAAACTGATCAAAAACGGATCCGTGTGAAATGGCCCTTATTGTGTTTGGGTTAGATGGAGGTGGATCTATCAGTATGCTCACATATATAAAAGTCTATGGGCAGCTGAGCCTACCTGATAGGATGTGGACCTAAGCCTGGAGGATTTTTTCCCACAAAGCTCTACAAAGTCTCCAGGCTCCAGGACCTGGAACAGAACCTTTTCCAGATCAGTCACAAACCCTGGAGCTCCTCACCATATGCAGGTGAAAAACCTAATGTAAGGAAAACTGAGTTTATCCCCATGTCCAAAGAACTCCACATGTGCGTTGTACTATCCATAGACCTGTGCATAGAATCAGGGCCGTACATACATCTTCCTATTTGCGTGAACATGAGAATGAGCGTGCATGTGTGAACTGTCTGTGGCACCCAGCAATCTATTTGAAATTTCCTCAAGGCTGAACAACCTTTCTAAATGGTCATCAGCTTTTAGTGCCTGTGACCTGATCCTGTGCTTGCTTCTGTGCTCTGACCTGCCTTGTTTGACTCCACTTATTCTTGAAACCCTGTTGCTGACTCCGGCTTGTGACAAGACCTTGTCTTCTGCCTTCTGTTTTGGTACCTTCCTTTACTCGCTGATACCAACCTTGGCCTGGCTCTGACTCTGCCTCTGGTTCCTGATTGTCTACCTTTTGCCGCCTGATTGTTGCCTATCTGACCACACATCCAAGATTCTGCATCTGCCAGTTGCCTACTGCACAGTTTTCAGTTCTGCACCTACTACAGTGTCTCCCAGCCAGGATCTCCTACAGGCACCCGTGGACAAGAGTCATAAGGGAAACCCTCTCATCAGCTTGGCCTCGACCAGGTAAGGAGGAAGTAAAGCCTCCTCACAAAAAAAAAAAACGGAACCTGCAAGGCAAAGGCATAATGAGCTAGTATGCATAACTATGTATAACTTACCTGAGAACGAAGCCCCCGAAGCGGTCCTCATCCACAACCTTCTCTGGCGCCATCAATACCGGAGTGACTTCCGGGTCTCGCTGCTCCAGCGCTGTGATTCGCTGGAGAAGCGATGACGTCACTCCCGCACATGCACAGGAAAGCGGCATATCGCCGTGAACTCGGCATGCGCAGTGCGCCTGCGCGCCGATGTCTACGGCGCATGCGCCGTAGACAGCGATGCCTTTTTTTTCTAAATATCTCCTAAACCATGTAGGTTTAGGAGATATTTATTGGACCTACAGGTAAGCCTTAATCTAGGCTTACCTGTAGGCCAAAGTGGTTTGTAAGGGTTTACAACCACTTTAAGTTAAGGTTTTCTAAAGGAGAATGTAGGCCCCAATCTTGATGAATGTTTGGTTCCTCGATGTTCACGATGTCCGTTGCTGGACACACTCAGATTTTTCTCTATAGTTATAACGCACATTCACAGTCTGGGTTTGCTTACTATATTTATTTCAGTTTTTAAAGTGGTTGTAAACCCATTACAACCACTTTAACCTACAGCTAAGCCTAGATTAAGGCTTACCTGTAGGTGCAAGAAATATCTCCCAAACCTCAAAGGTTTAGGGGATATTTGCAGAAATAGTGGCACCGATGCGCCTTAGACATCGGGCGCAGGTGCACTGAACGTGCCGTTTCTAATGGCGATCATGCCATTAGTGGCGAAAAAGGCGCACATGCGCAGGAGTGATGTCATCATGGCTCCGGCCAGTCACAGCACCGGAACCGCAATACCCGGAAGTCACTCCGGGATAGATGGCGGTGTCGGAGGAGGCGAACGAGGGCTGATTGGGGGCTTCGATCTCAGGTAAGTAATTCATAATGAGCTAGTGTGCTATGCATACTAGCTCATTATGCCTTTGTCTTGCAGGGTGTATTTTTTTTTTTTTCAGAGGCTTTACTTCCTCTTTAAAGTGATTGTAAAGGTTTTTTGTTTTTTTTTAAATAACAAACATGTCAAACTTACCTGCTCTGTGCAAGGGTTTTGCACAGAGCAGCCCCGACCCTCCTTTTCTGGGGTGCCCTGGTGGTCCTCCTGGCTCCTCCTCTTCATCGGGTGCCCCCACGGAGAGCCGATTTCCATGGGGGCACCCGTGTGGGTGCGCTCACGAGTCCTGCTGCTGCGTCCATTGACACAGACAGCAGGACTCGGCTCAGCCCCGACTCCCGTGTCACTGGATTTTATTGACAGCAGGAGCCAATGGCTCCTGCTGCTATCAATCTATCCAATGAGGACCTGAGACAGTGGCTGGAGCCACTGGGCTTGTGCTCATCGCTGGAACGATTGGGTTCAGGTAAGAAAAAGTGGGGGGCTCTGGGGGGCAGCTGAAGCACAGAAGATTTTTCACCTTAATGCATAATACATTAAGGTGAAAAACCATGAGCCTTTACAACCCCTTAGATCCAAATCCTAGCAACATTTGCTATACTTACGCCGCGTACACGGTCGGAATTTCCGACAACAAATGTTTGATGTGAGCTTGTTGTCGGAAATTCCGACCGTGTGTAGGCTCCAACAGACATTTGCTGTCGGAATGTCCGATCGTGTGTACACGGCATTACAGTGGGGTAAATTTTCCTTTTGCTAGCCTTGATTACCTGTAGACAACCCACTGCTCTTATTCCCACTCGTTTTCTGTCTTCTACAGTACTGTGCAAGTCTGTCTGGGATTACATGAAGAGATAGAAGGATCTGAGGCAGCCGACATCCGCAGAAGATCTGTGGTTGGTTCTCCAAGATGTTTGGAACAACCTACCTGCCAAGTTCCTTCAACAACTGTGTTTAAGTGTTATCTATAAGAATTGATGCTGGTTTGAAGGCAAAGGATAGTCATACAAAATATTGATTTGATTCGGATTTGCCTTCTGTTTATTTATTTTCCATTTTGTTAACCACTTCGTGCCCGCGCTATAGCCGGAAGACGGCTACAGCGCGGACGCTCCCTGCCGAGCGTGCATCGGGGAAGTTCTGTACTGGCCGTGTCCCTCGGACACAGCCAGTCACAGATCGCTGTAAAGGACCAATCACAGCGGCCGTTTACAACGCGACCGGCGTGTGTCCAATGGGAGATGATCTCATATGTAAACATATGAGATCATCTCTTAGCGCCACTCTCCCTCCTCACACAGAGACAGCGTGTGAGGAGGGAGGGATGAACTGCTGCAGCGGCCGTGAGTAGAACAAAAAAAATAAAAACGAAAAAGAAAAGTGCCATCTGTCCCCACTGCCACCACTGCCATCTGTCCCCACTGCCACCACTGCCACCTGTCCCCACTGACACCACTGCCATCTGTCCCCACTGACACCCCTGCCATCTGTCCCCACTGACACCACTGCCATCTGTCCCCAGTGCCATCTGCCAGTGCCACCTGTCCCCGGTGCCATCTGCCAGTGCCACCTGTCCCCAGTGCCATTTGTCCCCAGTGCCACCTGTCCCCAGTGCCAACTGTCATCAGTGCCATTTGTCATCAGTGCCACGCGTCATCAGTGCCACATAGTGCCATCTGTCATCAGTGCCATATCAGTGTCACGTGTCATCAGTGCCACATATTAGTGCCATCTGTCATCAGTGCCACATATTAGTGCCATCTGTCATCAGTGCCACCTGTCAGTGTCACGTGCCATCTGTTATCAGTGTCACCTGTCACCTGTCATCAATGCCACGTATCAGTACCATCTGTCATCAGTGTCACGTGTCACCAGTGCCACGTATCAGTGCCATCTGTCATCAGTGCCACGTCAGTGTCACGTGTCATTGTCCTGGTGCTCCAGGGCCTTTAAAAATGTAAAAGGTAGTCAACAAGTTAGATGTGTAATTTGTGCTCCTAGAACACCTGATGGCGCTCCCTGCATGTTGGGCATCTCTAAGTAGCCAGGCTGTAAAAAAGTCCCACACATGTGGTATCGTAATACTTAGGAGGAGTAGCAGAATTTATTTTGGGGTGTCATTTGTGGTATACACATTCCATGTGAGAGAAATAACCTATTACAATGACAATTTTGTGGGGGGAAAAAAATCATTTTTCAAAGAATTGTGGGAAAAAATGACAACATCAAAAACCTCACCATGCATCTTACTAAATACCTTGGAATGTCTACTTTCAAAAAAGGGTCATTTGGGGGGTATTTGTACTTTCCTGGCTTGTTCGGGTCACAAGAAATGAGATAGGCCACCAGTACATCAGATGTGATCAATTTTGTATAATTTGCACCACAGTTTGTAGACTCTCTAACTTTCACAAAGACCAAATAATATCCCCTAATATGGGTTATTTTTTACCAAAGATATGTGGCAGTATAAACTGTGGCCAAAATGTATGAAGAAAAATTAATAATTTCCTAAATTATATCACAGAAACAAAGAAAAATTATTTTTTTTTTTCAAAATTTTCGGTCTTTTTTCATTTATAGCGCAAAAAATTAAAAACACAGAGGTGATCAAATACCACCAAAAGAAAGCTCTATTTGTGGGGAAAAAAAGGACAAAAAATTCATTTGGGTACAGTGTTTACATGACTGAGTAATTGTCATTCAAAGTGTGAGAGCACCGAAAGCTGAAAATTGGTCTGGGCAGGAAGGGGGTTTAAGTGCCCTGTAAGCAAGAGGTTAATTAATAAAAAAAAAAAACAATAACACTTCTATTTCTGAAAACATACATTTTTTCACACCTGTCTAAAACGTTTGCACAGTACTGTACATAGATAGGGAGTTGTAAGTGCCAGAGGATGAAATCAGGAATGTTCCTGGATTCTAATTATTACAAATATGCCCCTACCAGTCTTAGTATTGGCTTCTGTATTCATTTTATCATTATTACATATCATCTTTGAACATTTAGTGTGTTTTATTGACTTTCTCCCTGATTGCTTTGTGGCATGTTGTTTACGCTCCTCTGTGACATTCTGTATTGTTCATGGATAATTTTGATGGTTTGGCTTTCATTTTTTCAGACAGTGCTGAGTCACTGGCTGCTCGCTGACGGGGATATTAGCACAATCTGAGTCATTCCTTGCATTATATTTTTTCGCAATTATTTTAATATTATTTAAATAACTGTCCTTCACAGTGGTGGCTGGTGCTCAAAATATTTGAGGGGCACAAACAAACTGAAAAAATCAGAAAAATACTGACACAAAAACATCAATTGCAGCCACTGTGCCATCAAATGTAGCCACTCTGCCCATCATATGCAACCACTCTGCCCATCATATGCATTCACTGTGCCCATCATATGCAGCCCCTTTGCCCAGCAAATGCAGCCAACTGTGCCCATCATATGCAGCCAACTGTGCCCATCATATGCAGCCTCTGTGCCCATCATATGCAGCCAACTGTGCTCATCAAATGCAGCCAACTGTGCTCATCAAATGCAGCCTCTGTGTCCCATCAATTGCAGCCTCTGTGCCCATAATATGCAGCCACTGTGCCCAGCAAATGCAGCCAACTGTGCCCCATCAATTGCAGCCTCTGTGCCCATAATATGGAACCACTGTGCCCAGCAAATGCAGCCAACTGTGCCCATAATATGCAGTCACTATGCCCAGCAAATGCAGCCAACTGTGCCCCATCAATTGCAGCCTCTGTGCCCCTCCCGCCCACTGTCTGCCCAGCACTTACCCCATCGTGGTGGCAGGTCAGGCAGCGGGTCAGGCGGTGAGCTGTGGGATGGGTACCGCGTCAATAGCTCCTGTGTCCTCCGTGCATGTCTTTTTCCTGTTCTGCTAGGTGGCCAATGGGACCGTCTCTGCCTTCAGCCAATCAGGTGACCGGTATTACATCCGCGCCTCCTGATTGGCTGAGAGGCGGTTCTGTGTTAGCAAAGCAATAATTAATTTGCTTAGCTAAAACACCTAGGTGGACTGCGAGCGCAATGGTTTGCACTCGCAGTTCACCTTTCAAAGTCTATTAGAGCCTATGGCTCTAATCAGGTACTTCAAAAACACCCCCAGCCGCTGTAATTCAGGCGTTCCGGCGTCCAGAAAGGGGCCGGACGCCTGAATAGGGGATGACTACAGCGCCCATGGATAGATTCATCCAATGCATGAATCTATCCCTACTACACAGAGTGGGGTGGCTGGAGAGAGGGGGCGGAGCCTGTGCGCCTTTAATGGATGCACCGCCACTGGTCCTTCAGGATTTAGGGGGGGTCAGACTGTGGCCACTGGGAGTAGAAAATGCTCCATCATTGGTTTTAGTGGGAATAATAGTGACCAGTAATTGGTGTCAGTTGGAGGAATAATGCCCCAAGGGCTGGATAAAGGCAAGCAAAGGATTACATCCGGCCCCAGGAATGCAGTTAGGAGACCACTGATTTATATCAATAATACAGATTTGAGGTGACTTAAGTATTTCAGAAAGGAATACATATGCAATAGTCATGACATGTTTAGCCAGGTTATAAAGAGAATGCTGGATTGTTCACATCAGTTCCTTCCAGTGGAGCTCCCCCAGTACAGTCACACATTTACATGCGCACTCGCATGCATACGTGGGCCGACGTTGATCTGATGTTGGTATAAATTAGTAACTGGGGAAGGAAACAGGTTACAGCAACAATTAGTGCTAAAGCAAGAATCCTTCTTAACCACTTGCGGAACGCCCCACACGCATACACTACAGAAGGGCGGTGGCTCTGTGCCAGATCACGTACTAGTTACGTGATCTGACCCTTCCGGGTCTGGGGCGTGCGTGCGCGCCATTGGGCGACCTGCTCCCGCTGTGATTGTACACAGCGGGAGCCACTGGTCCCCAAAAAGTGTCAAAAGTGTCAGTTAGGTGTCCGATTTGTCCGCCGCAATATCGTAG
Source organism: Lithobates sylvaticus (assembly GCA_028564925.1). Lineage (NCBI taxonomy): Eukaryota > Metazoa > Chordata > Amphibia > Anura > Ranidae > Lithobates > Lithobates sylvaticus. The sequence goes on from CM053026.1 coordinate 730,180,545, forward strand.
TCCAGCTACTCCATAGCATTTCTAACTCGTATTGGTGGCTGTACGCGGCACATCCGACTCCCCAGGTGCCAGAAAGCTTGGAATAATGAGAGTAGGCTAAAAATAATTTAAATACGATGTGGAAATGAATATATGATTTTTAACTTGTTGTATGCACATGTGCAGGTAAACGCAGATGAAGAAGCTATTGCCGTTTACCCAAGCGTGGCTGCATACAGACATGAACGTGTATTGGTGGTTGCACATTTTATTAATAAGAGTAGGCTGCAAATAATTGAGCACTAGACATGTGCACTGCCGAAAAAAAAATTAATTTTCGTTTCATTCGTCTTTATTTTATTTTTTCGGGTCATGCGTTATGATCGCAATTCGTAAATTAGAAAATTTGTAAATAAGAAAATTCATAATTTCGTAAATTTGAAAATTCGTAAATTTGAAAATTCGTAAATTTGAAAATCCGAAAATAGGAAAGAAAATCCGAAAATTCAAAAGAACGAAATCCAAAAATTCTAAATAATAACTAACTACGGTAACTAATAATAGCTATTAAATTATAGAATTTCCTTTCAAATTTGTCTGTTAGTGAACATAACGGATACAAATTTACAGAAGTTAGGAATTATATGAAATAACGAATGCCGCATCTAAACAAATGAAATGGAACAAATTAATAATACGGTACTAATGATAAAAAGTTTTTATTGTTATTAATTATTATTATTAATGCGTTATTTTCCATATTCGTTTAGATATGGCATTTGTTATTTCGGATGATTTGTAACTTAAGACCCCTTTCACACATGCCGACCGTATGTCCGTATTTCATCCATCCGTTTTTGGATGAAATACGGACATACATGCATGTCTATGGCTGTGTTTCTCAACTCCAGGCCTCAAGGCGCCCCAACAGGTCATGTTTTCAGGCTTTCCATTATTTTGCACAGGTGATTTGATCAGTTTCACTGCCTTAGTAATTACCACAGCCATTTCATCTGAGGGAAATCCTGAAAACATGACCTGTTGGGGCGCCTTGAGGACTGGAGTTGAGAAAAACTGGTCTATGGGATAGCAGGTGTCAGCAGATGAGCATCCGCTGACACCTGATATCGTCCGTCTCCGCTGTGGTCCGATTCTGCAGATGGAGGAAAACCCTATTTTTCCATCCGTCTGCAGAGCGGATCAGATGTACACGGACAGACGGTCCGTGTTCATCCGATCCCCCATAGAGGAGAGCGGAGATCTGACAGGGCGGTCCCTGCACAGCGGAGCGATCCCCGCTGAGCAGCGGATCTTCACGGGGCGGATCATTACGGACCAGCCCCGTGTGAAAGGGGCCTTAGATAAATTCATATTCCTTAAGTTCACTAACAGCCAAATTTGCCAAAATTCCAATACCTATAATTTAATAGTTAGTTATTATTAGTTAGTGGATAAAATAAAAATGTGCCACCAAATACAATAATATACAATAATATATCTGAGTTTTTTTTTAAATACAATTAAACTGGTTTGTGTATTCAAGTCCATACTGTGCTCCAATAAATAAACCGTGATGTTGAACACTCAGGATAAGGCTCGAAATATTATATAAGATTTTCTCATTTTCGTGTTTTTGGATCTTCGAATTTTGAATCCCCAAATTTAAGAATTTTTAAATTTACCAATTTACCAATTTTCGAATACTCTGTGAAAAATTTGTTAAACAGGTTTTCCTTAATTCGGATTTTTCCAAATAAACAAATTTGTAAACCCACTTTTTGGACTTTTACCTATAAGTAAGCCTAGAATAAGGCTTACCTATAGGTAGTGGAAATATCTCCTAAACGTGTGCCCTTTAGGAGATATTTCACTTGTAGTCCGCCGGAAATTGCTATGGCGCATGCGCAGGGAAGAAACAAAACTAAAGGCCGTTTCTTCACTAGCATATGCCGAAGATCGCGGCTCCCGTGCGCATGCGCGGGAGTGACGTCACGCGGCTCCGGCAAATCACAGAGCCGGAGTCCGCAGCCCCAAAGGAAGAGGGCAAGAAGATGGATGCTGCCCACACAGGGGACGTCGCTGGATTCTTTTGCAGTTAAGTTGTACATAATGGGCTAGTATGCGATGCAGCCCATTATGCTTTTCATTTGCAGGCTATACAGGGAGCAAAAGAGTAAGTAAAACCCATCAGGGTTTACTTCCTCTTTAACCACTTCAGCCCCGGACCAATTTGCAGCCAAAGGACCAGGCCCCTTTTTGCGATTCGGCACTGCATTGTTTAACTGACAATTGCGCGGTCGTGCAAGGTGGCTCCAAAACAAAATTGATGTCCTTTTTTTCCCACAAATAGAGCTTTCTTTTGGTGGTATTTGATCGCCCCTGCGGTTTTTATTTTTTTTGTGCTATAAACAAAAATAGAGCGACAATTTGGAAAAAAATTCAATATTTTTTACTTTTTGCTATAATAAATATCCCCAAAAAATATATAAAACAATTTTTTTTCCTCAGTTTAGGCCGATACGTATTCTTCTACATACTTTTGGTAAAAAAAAAAATCGCAATTAGCGATTATTGATTGGTTTGCGCAAAAGTTTATAGCGTTTACAAAATAGGGGATAGTTTTCTAGCATTTTTATTAATATTTTTTTTTTTTACTAGTAATGGCGGCGATCAGCGATTTTTATTGTGACTGCGACATTATGGCGGACACATCGGACATTTTTGACACATTTTTGGGACCATTGTCATTTATACAGCAATCAGTGCTATTTAAATGCACTGATTCTTATGTAAATGACACTGGTAGTGAAGGAGTTAACCACTAGGGGGCGGGGAGGGGCTAAGTGTGACGTGTTGTATTTTTTTTTACAGTAGGGGGGCGTGGCTGTACGTCTGACGTCATTGATCGGCTTTCCCGATGACAGGGAACAGCCGATCAGTGACAGGCAGTGTAGGAAGCGCGGGGAGAGGTTTGTTTACACAGACCTCTCCCCGTTCTTCAGCTCTGTGACCCGATCGCAGGACACCAGCGGCGATCGGGTCCGCTGGTCCCGCGGCCGTGGTCACGGAGCTCCCGACCGTGTCGCGCGCAACACCGCGGCTAGGCAATTAAAGGGGACGTATATATACGTGCCTTTGCCTAGCCGTGCCATTCTGCCGAACTATATATGTACAGTCGGCGGTCGGGAAGCGGTTAAGCACAGTGGCTTAGGCCCCATACACACTATCAGATTTACTGTAGATTTTTGGCTTCAGATTTACAAAAACCATGTAGTGCAAGGGCCTGCCTGATTGCATAAAAAATTGAAACTCTTAAGGTTTGGCCTCATATTACATGGTTTTGGTAAATCTGAAGACAAAAATCAGCAGAAAATCTAATAGATTGTATGGGGTCTAAGTGGTTAGTATTTCTGCCTAGCAGCCCTAGGGTTGTCGGTTTGAATTCCAACCATGACACTACCTGCCCGGAGTTTGCATGTTCTCCCTGTGCCTGCGTGGGTTTCCTCCCACACTCCAAAGACATGCTGGAAGGTTAATTGGCTCCTATATAAATTGGCCCTAGTATGTGTATGTATGAATGTGAGTTAGGGACCATAGATTTTAAGCTACTTGAGGACAGGGCCTGATGTGAATATACAATACATATGTAAAACACTGCATAAATGTATGGTTCTACATACATAAATACAGTGTATAAACTAATATATGAATTTAAACTTGACCTATGAACATGTGCGGGTAAAGGCCAGTGAAGAATACATTGTCTTTTACCCGAGCATACATAGCTGCATACAGCCATTAACTTATATTGTTGGCTGCACACGCCATGTGCGGCTCCCCAGGTGCCAGAAAGCTTAGGTTAGTAGGAGCAGGCTATAAATGATTGAAATACAATGCAGAAATGAATAAATGATTTTTAAGTTTGACCATAGATACAATTTAACAGAGCAAATAAACTGAGTATATTGTTTAGGTTTACATTACATTTTAACCTATTAGCAGCCCATTAATAGCTTAGTTATCCAAATTGCCATTTTTGTTAAAGCTTTGCACTTCAAATACTAAATTCCTTCTTTGAACATCATGATATAATAAAACACACACACACACAAAAAAAAATGATAACACAAAATCCACCCTTATGCCTTCAATATTAAAAATGCGTTAATGAACTAGTTCATGAAAGCACAGCCCTACTTGTGCTCACCAGAAAAGTGGAAAAAATAAAACTTCTGTGTAGCACCCTCTAGCTAGTGTGCTAAATGTACTTAATTAGTTGTTAGTGTAGGTAAATTGGCTTGGCTGAGGAGCCAGGCCTGGACTGAATCTGGGTCAGGGTTGAGTGACTCAGGGAGGCTGGAAGACTCATCTGACAGCTCTTCTGGTGCCTCCCCCTTTTTTCTGGTACCTTGGAGAAGGTTTGAGATGCAGTGGGTGGAAGCTAGGAGGGGCTGTCATGCATGTTTATGAGGACCCTGGCGAATTCCCAGCAAATAGAGGCTGGAAGGGTGCAGCTCACCTCAGAAAATAAACATGTGCCAGGCCAGCAGGGGGAGTTGGGTGGAAGTTGGAGATAGAGTGTTGAGGAGGCTGTCGGGGACCCTTACAGGGCACCCCCAGTCTGGAGGGGGGTGACCTTGGGCCTGGGGCTCAGGTGCTGGAAGGATGCCACACAACACATGGAGAAAACCCTTCCTGGAGGCACGGGAGCAAGGAGAGGAGATCGAGAGGACATTGACATCGAGAGCAGGTCAGCACGTCTTCTTCTTTTTATCTTGTGATACATCCCAATGCTGGAGATTATTAAGAAAGAGTTGCCATCGCATTCGTGAAGAATATCATATGAATAAAGGAGCCTGCCGTATCAGAAGGGATACCTGCATTGGAGGAGTCCCTGGAGGAGTATTCACAAGCTGAATGACCCCTGGCTGAGCGAGTTTGATCTCTATAATCTGAGATTCATCTTATCCGGTAAGTGGTCTCTCTTATCACTTTTTCCGAACAGAAGTTTCAAGCCTCTTCCTGAGTGTTCAACATCGCAGTTTATTTATTGGAGCACAGTATGGACTTGAATACACAAACCAGTTAAATTGTATTTAAATATTTTTTTCAGATATATTATTGTATTTGGTGGCACATTTTTATTTTATCCACTAACTAATAATAACTAACTATTAAATTATAGGTATTGGAATTTCCTTTCAAGTTTGGCTGTTAGTGAACGTAACGAATACGAATTTATCCGAAGCTACGAATTATCCGAAATAACGTTGCATCTAAACAAACGGAACAGATCAAATTAATAATAAATAATAATAATAATAAGTTTGTATTATTATTATTATTTATTATTTTTAATTTGTTCCGTTCGTTTAGATACGGCATTTGTTATTTCGGATAATTCGTAACTTCGGATAAATTCGTATTCGTTACGTTCACTAACAGCCAAACTTGAAAGGGAATTCCAATACCTATAATTTATTAGTTAGTTATTATTTCAGATTTTCAAATTTTCGAGTTTTCGGGTTTTGGATTTTCTAATTTCGAATTTACAAATTTTCCAATTTTCGAATTTACGAATTTTCAAATCTTCTAATTTACAAATTTACAAACTAAAGGATTTTCAAATATTCTAAAAAATTCATTAAATGGCTTTTCGTTAATTCGGATGATTCCAATGGATGGTTGGACAGTTTGGTTTAGGACCCAACCAATGTGACTGCTACATTCCCACCACGTGCTGGAAATGTAACTGTTTTTTTAAAACGGTTCCGCTTTAAGAGTGTTGAGAGAAACCACTTACCACTGACAGGGGTTCTTACAATGATCAGATTTTATTTATTTATGTAACACCTTTGTCCCCCCCAAAAAACTGTAGTTGTCACTGCTTGTGTATCTGCAGTGTTAGTTTGGCTTCCGTTTGTTAGTGTATCTAAATCTGCTAGTCTGTCTAACACTCCCCTCCCCCCAGACTGACAATGCTGCTATCCAAAGGTGCCCCCTGTGCTCCTTCATCCAGAGTGAAGGCACTCTTAGGCCTGATTCACACCTATGCATTTTTAGTGCTTTTTGCATTTTGCAGATTTTCTCTACAGAACATGTTCCATTGGAAACCATGTTAAATGGATGTAGTGCAAATCTGCAAAATGCAAAAAGCACTAAAAATGCATAGGTGTGAATCAGGCCTAATACAGGAGGCATGTTACTGGTCATATCACCAGGTGAAAACAGAGGGAAAAAAAAAACATAAAACGAATGCAGCCACCACATCTAGTGATTGGTAAGCTGCAATATAATACATTTTTGCATTTAATACTGTTTTAAAGTAAAAATTTCTCACCCGTATCTTTGTCCCAGCTCCGAGGTTCAGGTCACACATCTCCACTCCCAGTCCACTGATCTCCATTTCATACTTTGCCATGTTGTTGTCCACAGACTGGAAAATATTTCACAAAAAAGAGACTGCGGCCAGATATTTTTCTTAATTTTTGATCTTTTCATGCCCTTGTAATAGTTTCCAAAGTGCTAATCCTCCTCCATGCATAAATACAAAATCAGTTTCCAGACAAAAACAATATATAAGGCCAAAATACAGAAGCCTACAGCTATTTTCTATCATTTCGCTGCTCCCAAAAGACTAAGCTCTGATACAGCATTGATATTTAGGAAATTAATTCAATTTTCAAATATAATTAATTCAGTCAAGATGTAAATCTGAATTAGACTTCAAAGACCGAGACAAACCTTACGGTTTAGAGAAATGATGGTTATTGTTATTATACTGCTGGCTGTCTATAACCGTTTCACTGCCTGAGACGTTTTTACATTTTTTGTGCATCTGTTAACCACTTCAGCCCCGGAAGATTTTACCCCCTTCCTGACCAGAGCACTTTTTACAATTCGGCACTGCGTCGCTTTAACTGACAATTACGCGGTCGTGTGACGCTGTACCCAAAAATTTAATTTGCATCCTTTTTTTCCACAAATAGAGCTTTCTTTTGGTGGTATTTGATCACCTCTGAGGTTTTTATTTTTTGGGCTATAAACAAAAAAAGAGAGACAATTTTGAAATAAAAAACTATACTTTTTGCTATAATAAATATCCCCATTTTTTTTAAAACAAATTTCTTCATCAGTTTAGGCCGATATGTATTCTTCTACATAATTTTGGTAAAAAAAAACGCAATAAGCGTTAATGGATTGGTTTGCGCAAAAGTTATAGCATCTCCAAACTATGGAAAAGATTTACGGCATTTTTATAGCATTTTTTTTTATTATTTATTTATTTTTTACTAGTAATGGCAGTGTTCTGCGATTTTTAGCAGTACTGCGACATTGCAATGGACAGATCGGACACTGTTGTCACATTTTTGGGACCATTGACATTTATACAGCGATCAGAGCTATACATATGCACTGTTTACTGTATAAATGTCACTGTCAGGATAGGGGTTAACACTACGGGGCGATCAAGGGGTTAAATGTGTGTTCCCTCACTGTGTTATAACTGTATGTGAGGAGACACATCGTTGTTCCTACTTACTAGGAACAAATGACAGCACATCGCGCATGGCCGGCGGGAAGCGCGACCGCCCACCATGCGCATCGGGTCCCCTGCTGTGCAGCGGGCGCGTGCTTGTGCCTCCGGTGGGCACGTGCGTGTGCCTCCAGTGGCACGTGTACGCCCTCTGACAGCTCTTAAAGGGAACCCCGTAACCCGTATGGGGTTTCGCGTAGGGGTACCATTCTGCCCCCCGTAAAAAGACGCGAGGTGGTCGGGAACCGGTTAAAATGCAATTTTTGTTGTTTATAGCGGAAAAAATTAAAACCACAGAGGTGATCAAATACCACCAAAAGAAATCTCTATTTGTGAGAATAAAAAGGACAATTTTGATTGGGTACAGTGTCGCACGGCGGCGCAATTGTCAGTTAAAGCAAAACAGTGCCGTATCGCAAAAAATGGCCTGGTCATTAAGGGGGAAATTCTTCCGGTCCTTTAATGGTTAATTTAGGGTAAACCCCCCCACCCCAATTTGTTCTTTCTTTTTTCAGTCTGTGTATCTTTGGGGAAATTTCTCTCAACTCCCTGTTCCAGACGCACAACAGGAAGTTAGAGAAAACCTCACAAAATGTGGGGAATTCCTCTGGTAAAACAGAGTTCCACCCAAAAGTGGAACTTCCACTTTAAGCACTCCTCACCCCCTTACATGCCACATGTAATTTTTTTTGGGGGGGGGGGGGGTGGGAGCTTTGTTAAGAGTTGGACTTCCTGTCCCACTTCCTCCTTCTGCCCAGAGACCGCTAAGGTGACTCCTCCTTTCGCCTTAGGTGGCCCCTCCCTCTATGCGATCTCCAGGAGATCGCCTGTCCAGGAGACTCGCGCATGCCCCGTGCATGCCCGGCCGTGAAGCCAAAAGCTGTCATGGCCGGGTGCCCAGAGTGGCAATGGAAGTGCCGGCGGAGAGGAGGGGGAGAGGAGCGACGCTCTGTTCGGCCGCATCGCTGGACCGTGGAACAAGTAAGAGTCTGTTTACTAAAAGTCAGCAACTACACTTTTTGTAGCTGCTGACTTAATAAACATAACAAGCCTGGAACTCCACTTTAAGCTGGTCATAGATGAATAGAATTTCAAATGAAAATTCTTAAGAAAAATTCTTAGGAAAAATTGTTTCTCAGAATATTCTCAGAACATTAATTTGTCTTTGGGAAGATATTGTTTCTTTTAACATTTGATTTTGGAATGAATGGACTTTACCAAGTCAAGTAAAAACCACATACACTGCTTGGAAATGTGTTCATTCAAGATACATTTTCCATCCTGCTCCTTCAAATTTTCTCATCACTTAGGTCAAAAACAAATGTGGATTTCTTTCCCAGGGATTTTTGTTGGAAATTCTATCCATCTATGGCCAGCTTGTCCCTGGATCAGAAGTCCTCATAAAAAGATTTCCTCTCACCTTTTGTCCTGGGGACAACTTTAAAACTTTGGATTTCTCCTCATTCGCTGCCTCTGTAACAATGGTCACCCGTTCTAACACAGGGTGATTCTCCCCAATGGGGACACAGGTAGCAATAAAAACGTGACAGAGGACCCAACCCTTCCCACTCTATCTAAAAAAAAAAGTTTTTAAGCCAGTTCTACAGCAAGCTAGTAGCTGGCCCAGGTTGGGGGGAAAGGGTTAAGTCTTGTGTGATCAGTTCCCGAGATTTGTGATCCCAGCCAGCCCATCTGCTATAAAAAGGGGGAAGGCTGAGGTCCAGGGTCCATGTTTGGTGCTCTTCCTGTTTGCAGCTTATGGTATCAAGGCTGCTGCAGCCCGCTGAAGGAACTGAGATTTTTGGAAGACTTCCAAGTCATGGGGAATACGAGCATGGATTATCACTCATGAAGGTATGCCTGAGCAGCCACACAACTGTAGTTCAATTAGGAACAAAGACGTTGTTCATATTGAACTGTTATGCTGTAACTTGTTCATAAAGCTATATTAACCATTCTGAGCTTGGTCTGAAGTTTTTCAAAGGGGTGCATGTGGGTTTTGGTGTATCTTAAAAAAACAGGGTCTGTAAAGCACAAAGGGGTATGAAGTAACACCACTACAAAGGGTTAACTTGGCAAGATAAGGAAGAGGAGTATAGTTGCTAACCAAGCACAAGTTTAAGACACTAAGCAACCATTAATTAGGCGTAGTACCTGATAAGAGTGACAAGTCCTCTGGTGGCAAGAGGGTTTAGGTTCCCTCCTTAGTAGTCGGTATCCAGTAGCAACTTGAGCCGAACCTACGTTACAGAGATCCATGGCCTGGTCACAGGGTACAGATGATGATGAGCATGCATGAGGTCTGCGCTATGTGCACAGCGGGACCCCATTCTGTTACTGGTAGTAAGATAACAGAGGTACACTGGACTGGTGGCTTGGCGCAGGCTCAGCACGTCCCTCCAAATGCAAACATCTACCACGCTACAGGGGAGAAAGAACTTTACAGCCTTAATGTTAGATTCTTCACATGAGCGTGTTCCACGTAAAAGGTACCTCCACGTGTAGGGTGAGTAGACCCCGTCCACAATAAATCGAAAAAGAACTCCTCTTTTGTTTTTTTTCGAGAGATACAAGAAAAATATGTTTTCAGGGATTGCTTTGATTAGATTGATTCGATACAAGTTATATATACAGATACAGGGTAAAGATGTGGCACTAATAAAGTCCTAGGTGGGAAAATAGATGATAGGGTTAGATTATCTGTAGAGCACATTTTATAATAACCAACTTTCTGCAAGCCCATGAGACCTCTACCCTGATCTAGGATGTTTCCAAATAAAACATTCCATCTGGAGCTGCTTGTAGGATTACCATGCATGAGATGGGAAGCCACAGTGTTTAGATAAAGAAAGCAGGCAGAAGCAGATTTTCATGGATATAAATCCTCCTTCCAACCACTAATGTCAGTTTTATGTCTTATTTTTACTACCATCTTTACTGTGGTACTTCTCATAAATTCCTTTCTGAAAACAGATCTGGGACCCCCAAAAGCGTGGAGCAAGATTCATAAAGAAAATGATTAAATGCATCAAAGAAACAGAGATATATTGAAGGAAAGTGAAAACCAATATATCCCCATGCATAGTCTCTTATTAATAACTCTATTCTATCTACAAATAAAGTATATATGTAGTGGGACAGTATATATAAACTCTATCACTAAAGTTAATTCCATTTCAAAAGTCTTTCTTGATATTTTTAAATTCGGCCTTTTTATTACTTAAGTGTAACTTGGAGAACCTGCCATAAAGGTCCTTGTTCAGGCCTTTGCTGTTATAGTCTTGGTCTGCCAACTGCCCTCTAGACATGTGCGATTCGTTTTGTACGAATCGAAAATTCGTACTAATTTTCATAAATTTGTACAGGATCGGAAATACGAATTGCTATGCTTCCGAATTTTTTACGAAATACGAAACTTTGTTTACGTATTTCGGATCCAAATTCCGTTACAACGGAAACGTGACTGGTGTTTTGTTGACCAATCAGAGGTTTTCTTCTGCTGCTGAGTGAGGTTTGGGAGAATTACCTTTTTTAATATGGGAGTGGGAGACTGGTACTGGTAGTCGATGGGAGATTCAGAATCGGACAAAATAAGAATGTTCGTTAATTACGATTATTCGTTATGATGAAGTTAAAAACCCAGGAAGTCAGTACAGCATAGGGATGGTGGGAGCCCCTCAATGAGCACAGCACAGGGATAGTGGGAGCCCCTCAATGAGCACAGCACAGGGATAGTGGGAGCCCCTCATAAGGATAAATTCATCATAACGAACGTTCGTAATTGTTACGAAAAGTTAACGAACCTAACGAAAATTCATATTTCGTACGAATCCAAATTGAATTTCGGACACAAATTTACGAAATGCGAATTAACGGCTAATACAAAACGGAACGAAACAAAACAAATTTATTGACGGCGCACATGTCTACTGTCCTCCTGCACCATCACCCCGTAACATGAGATTTCAATGGAGACTACAAGTAGCCCTTCACTTCTGGGACTCAGTTGGATTATTTTCTTTGTTTTTACATCTGATAATATGACCAGGAGCCTTCATATGCCTGAACCCATATAGATTCTTACCTAGGATTCTCCTGAATAAATTTTTAGTGTGTACTCTAATGCCCCGTACACAGGGTCGGAAATTCCGACCACAAAATCCGTCTGATTTTTTCCGACGGATTTTGTCCGACACTGGTGTTGCATACACGCGGTCGGACAAAGTTGTCGGAAAATCCAATCATCCTGAACGTGGTGACATTCGTTGCGTACGACGGGACTACGTAGAGGCTAGTAGCCAATAGCTTTGGTCTTGTAAAGTGATCTGAGCATGCGTGGCACTTTGTCCGTTGGAATTCGCTACACACGATCGGAAAAAGTCAGATAGGACTTTGTTGTCGGAAAATTTGAGAGCAGAATCTCAAACTTTTTCCGTCGGAAATTCTGATGGAAAAAGTCAGATGGAGCCCACACACGGTCGGAATTTCTGTCAACATGGTCCGATAGAACATTTTCCGTCGGAAAATCCGACCGTGTGTACGGGGCATATGGGTTTTATTCTAAGTGTGAATTTTCACTTATTCCCTTATATGCATTGGTCTTTTTATTTAATAAGTAGCCCGCCATGGCATAACTGTAACTGGACAATACTGTATAGAAGAAAATCTCCCTGTGACCGCACATCAAATTGATTCCATCAATCTGTAAAGTGTAGCAACCTCAGCCTGGGCTACAACCAGGCCATGTCCCAACTGATTTTTCTCCGCCCCTCGGAGCTTAATCGATCGTGGGCGGAGTTAAACAAATTTGGGGGTGTGGCCTGGTTGGAGCCCAGACTGAGGTTGCCACACTTTATAGATAGATGGGATTGTTTTGATGTGCAGTCATAGGGAGATGTTTTTCGCTACTCTGTGACAGTAGAAGCCAGGATGAGCTCCCTCTCAAGCCAGCATTTACAGCAGTGGATACTGAGGACTTTCACCCCTTCTAAAGCTTAAGCTGCTCATATACCAGGTCTTTTTTGGATGATATTGTATACTAGCTATTTCCTTTTTGGTCCTGAGTAAGCATGGGAATGTGTAAAATGAATTGACCAAATAACGTCTGAGGAAATAACGTTACATAAATTGTCAATGGTGGCTTTAACTAATATTTTTAAAGGTGGTTTAATGTGTAGCATGTATTTTTTAATGGTCCATGTAATAATATGTACTCTATTTAAACATTATATACTTGTGCATGAAAGATTTCTCTGCTTTCTTGTGTCCTGAAGTATTGTAATTCAAAGTCCCATTTTATACAACAGACAAGTGGTCTTCAAACTACGACTTGTATGGTAAATCTGGCCCGCTACAAAATTTTATAGAGCCCTGTCATATAAGATGAACTCTGATTGGGACTCTCAAGTAAGAGGGGACTCTGATGGGGTGTCACGGTCAAGGGTCAGATTTGGAGACCAGTAGCTATAGCAGTAGAGAGGGTTCAACAGACCAGCTAAATAAGTATATAAACAGGTAACCCTAGTGGATGACATGGGTTTACCTGAGGTGCGGGGTCTAAGCACTAATCGGCATTCACCAGAGCTGCTGATGAGGATGCGTTTGGCTGCGTTAGTCTCAGGTTGCGGTCCTCATGATTGCCCCACCAGTAGGTGAACAAGCTGGGGTCCAGTAGCAGATATAGACGGTAGGGATCAAGAAGTCAGTAAACAAGCCAAAGGTCGGTAACAAGTGGTTGTAGGTTGGAATCAAGTGAAAGTGTAGTGGAGGAACAAGCCAAAGGTCGGTATAGCGAGTGGTAGTGGAGATAAGGACAGCTGCAGGTAAACAAGGAACAAGATATCTTCTCGAGAGAGAGCACAATAATCTGGCAAACAGGAGGTGCAAAGGTATGGCTTAAATAGAAAGTTCATAGGAGGAGCAAGGAGTTCAAGGTACATGGCAAGATTACGAAATTAGTCAGATGGGATGCTGTCCAGCATCTCAGGTGGCTCAGCAAGAGGAATCAAAGAAGGGAATAAATGCAAACACTGAATGAATTAACTAAACTACTATACAGTGCATACACCCAAAAAAGAAATCCTCTAAATAAAAAATAACAAAAAAAACAAAAAACAAAGAAGGAAAGAGTGGATTGATTGTTTTCTTCCAAGCAAATTTTGCCTAAGCAGCTCAGTAACAGTAATTGAGAGTTTCTCGTTCTGAAAAAATTGTTGACCAAATCTTTAATTTTGTGTCAGCCATTACTCCACTCATCTCTACACCGCCGCCCGGAGGAGCCTACATTGGCTAACCATAAAGAATTGGATTACATTCAAGACCCTCTGCCTCACCCACAAATGCATACAAGGAAACGCTCCTCGATACCTACGCAAGAAGATAACACACTACACACCCAACCGCAGTCTTCGATCATCCAACCAAAACCTCCTCCTTATTCCCAAATCCCGCTACAAATCAAAGGGAGAACGAAGATTCGCAGTCCAAGGACCACGGCTATGGAACGCTCTACCGACTTACATCCGCATGGAAGAAAACCATCAGGCGTTCAGGAAAAAACTCAAGACCTACCTCTTCTAAGAAGCAGGACAACACAGGCTGATCGAGCTCCTTGAGGCGATTCAGTTCGCAATTGCAGCGCTATACAAATCATTTATTCATTCATACATACACATAGGTTTTTTTTTTATAAAGTACAGTAATCTCTTCAAAGAAACCTATCAGGACAAGTATTATGCCCCGTACACACGACCGGACTTTCCGACAATAAAACCGTGGAATTTTGTTTGAAGGTTGTTGGCTCCAACTTGTCTTGCATACACACGCTTACACAAATGTTGGCCAACAATTTACAAACGTAGTGACGTACAAGACGTACGGAGAGGCGATAAAAAGGGAGTTCAATAGTCATGTGATATCTCCATTATGAACGCTAGTTTTACAAGGCTGAGTGCTTCTGGCTCATCCTTGATTTCGAGCATGCGTGTTTGTACTTCGGACTTTTGTCCGACGGACTTGTGTACACACGTTAGGAAAGTCCGACAACAAACATTTGTTTGCGCAAAATTTGAGAACCTGCTAGCCAACAATTGTTGGTGGAAATTCCGACAACAAATGTCCTATGGAGCATACACACGGTCGGACTTACCGCCAACAAGCTCACATCCAACATTTCCCCTCGGAAAATCCAATCGTGTGTACGTGGCATGAGAGTTGATGTTGTCTGATTCCTGGAGGTAGTGCTAGTTCCAGGGCAGAACATCCCAGCGTAAGAAACACTACTATGGAACTTGAAGATGGCACCATCTCCAAAATTTGGACAACACCATTCTCCAGCCATGCATAACGACCTTGGCTGTAACAGATAAAAGTTAGCTGTCCTGACAGGTTCCCTTTAAATCAAATATATATGAATCAGCTGAGCAGAACCATCAGTCCTATATGCCTCCTATGATGTCTACTGGATGGTTCAGGAGTAATTCCCCTTCTCTCCAGTTTTATGTGCAACTTGTGCTGTCTTATACTGAATGGATGGATCCGTTATCGATTTGCGGATAGTTTCTTTTATTTCCTGTGGCTCAGCCGTGTGTCCTGTCCAGGATTAATGGTGCTGACATCCCTTTTACTGCGAGCATGCAATGCCATAAATCGTCTTTGCCCTGTACATTGCTTACCAAGAAGACACATTTTACGTAAAGAAAAACCATTCGCTCTAAACTATTCACTTACCCCGGTGAAACAGTCGCTTCAAGATGATATATGTTTTATGCATTTATAGAGATGGATTTCCTCTACCGCTTTCAACAAGACAAGTTGTGTTTTTTTTCTTTGTAGTGAAGGCAAAATACAAAACCCAGCTTTGCCTTATTGCCATACATGATTGGGTATTTAGGCTGTTTGCTATTAGGTATTTAAAAGGCACCACAGATCAGAAGTAGAATAAGAGGAAACATCAATAACAACACTTTTGAAATCACAGCAATGTTAAAGTAGAACTATAGACACAACTTTATCTTTTTTTTTTTTTTTGGTAGTTTTGGATAGTGTAAGGGAGGGTTATAACCCCTGTCAGTTTTTTTTGCCACCTGTGTCTCATTGTAGAGATTCACTTTCACTTCCTGTCTCCTAGCCAAAACAGGAAGTGAGTGTAAATCCCTGCAAATTAAGGGAATTCCTTGCCCCCACCCCAGGTCACCAGAATTGGTGTCCCCCATTGGAAGATTTCCCCTCTATTACTTTTCTGGGGACAACTCAAAATTTGCGGTTTTCTTTTACATCCATTTTCAATTATAATGGTAAACAGGACAAACAGAGGGGGTGAATTTCCCTAACGGGGGCACATACAGCAATACAAATGGACAGGTGTTCAAATCCATCACCACTATCCAAAATTGAAAACAAATTTTTTGCCTTTAGTTATTCTTCAAATTTCTCACCACTAATGGATAGTGTTTTATAGCGGGGGCAGGGATCCTTTTTTTAAGTGACCAATGGGTTGCTTTACAAGCATATAGTAATCCTCTAGGTTGAAGGTGGTTGCAGGGGGGCTCCTAGAGAGGATCCTGCTGCATTGCACCTTCTGACTTAACATGAAGGAAGAGACTAGACTCTGGAGGAGAACAGGGAGGTGCACTAACAGCAAAACAAATGACCTCCCGGGTAAGCCATATGTTGTTGCCAAAATCCCTGATGTATGAACAAGTAATAACAAGTAACCCCCCCCCCCCCCCCCCAGTACTAGTGGGACTTTGATTGAGGCAACAGTGAGGACACAGATATGGGTAAAATGTAACACATTTTTATTATACAGAGAGAAAACAGGTTTGTACATCACCAATAAAAACAATGGGAAGAATACATATGATAACGTTGACTGTTATGGTGTTCTTGATGATGTTCCAATAAACCCAACGCGTTTTCAGGACACGATGAGTCCCTTCATCAGGGTCATTTAAACATGGAAGATCACACACAGTATTATTCTATAAAAGAGAAATCATATTAGTCACGATACATGGCAGACCTGTTGTATCAGAGCAAGAGGCATCAGAGCAAAACATACCCATAGAACAGCCAGAGAATCTTAGTCCAGCAACAGAGATGCCACACCAAAGATCCCCAAGGGTGCACTAAGGAACTGTTGAGATGAGAAGTGTATGCAGAATTCTCTCGAGGTTGGATGGCACTGGTGAGGCACAAGCATGGTTAGCTACCCCCCACAAAGATTTAATTACTTAATAGACATGTGCGGTTCGTTCTGAATTAATATTCGGACACATTTTTCGTTATTCGTAGATTCGGATATAGCCAAATACCTGAATTACAATATAAACAAATTTTACCGAATGCTCCGAATAACGTAACGAAATTCATCTGAATTTTGGAAATTTGGACTGAAATTCAAATCGAATTTTACATTGAACTCCAGTCGAATTCTCCCTACACATATTGCTGACTGTGTGTGTTGTTAGAGTACCATTTTGAAATAATGCTGTTTTTGTTAAGCCAAAGGTGATTTAAAGAGTCATTGTAATCATTTGATGAAGATTTTTCTTTTGTTTGTTCACTTTGCTGCATTCGAATCGAAAACAATATAACATTTTAGTTTCGACCGATTTGAAAAGTTATTGATTTGATTGTTTTGAATTGAAAAAAAAATCGGTAAATTCAAAGAAAGTTCGAAAATTCCGAATACGAATTCCGAAAACGAATTGAGGAATCAATCGAATTTAACTAAACAAAATAACTAGATTAACGAATCAAAATGAAACAAAACATGTTTTCGTCATGCGCATGTCTATTACTCAAATGTATAGATGCTGCCTAAATGTATGGTGCTAGTTCTGGACTTCCTTATTAGAAGTCAAGGCATACTTTGCAAAGTGTAAACTTACAAATAATGTACAAAAATCACATAAAAATTAGTTTATGAAAAAAGCCAAAACATATGGCCAAAAAACATTATAGGTTCTTTTTTAAGGGAATTATCGCAGACCAATTGCAGAGATTTACCACATGTTGGAGATTTCTGTATGCCATAACGAGTACTTCAAGAGTGGACAGTGGGTTAAATCCTTTGTGGCCTGATCGTTACCCGAGTCAGACAGGCATACCAAGCAACACTCCTCTGTCATCTCTTTTACACTGGGTAACTTTTTTGTTTTACTGGTCCTAGCCTGGCTTAGAATTTTATGACAGTGTGCTAAGTGGTTACTGCTTCTGCTTAGCAGCACTAGAGTTGTCGGTTCGAATCCCAACTACGGCACTACCTTCCTGGAGTTTGCTTGTTCTCCTTGTGCCTGTGTGGATTTCCTCTGGGTGCTCCAGTTAAATAACTCCTTCTACCAATACACAGTATCTCATTCTTATCAATCAGAGTTCATTTTAGTACTTACAATGTTAAGTTGGTCATGCATGCCAATTCTTAATCAGATTTTACACCCACATGAACTTTAATGGCATCCCAATCTTAAGCCTCTTACACACGATTGGATTTTCGGCAGGGAATTGTGTGATGACAGACTGTTGGCCTAAAATCCGACTGTTAGTACGCTCCATCAGACAATTGTTGTCCAACTTTCTGCCAAATGTTGGATGGCAGGCTAGTAAATTTTCAGCGGACAATGGTCTGTTGTCAGATTTTCCTATCGCCTGTACACAAGTCCGTTACACAAAAGTTGAAAGTACAAACAAGCATGCTCAGAATCAATGCTCACCAAACACAACATTAGCAGAAGGTGCCCAAAGGGTGGCGCTCAAGAGCTGAAACTTCTTTGTGGTACATCACTACGTTCGTGTTTGTTGGCCGACAATTGTGTACCATTTGTATGCAAGACAAGTTCCTGGCACACGCCCTTCAGACAAAAGTCTAACGCTTTGTTGGCCAACAATTTCATCATGTGTACGAGGCTTTTGTCCGTAGGGTTCAATATTGAGTTGGTCCACCCTTTAACCAGTTGCCGACCGCCCACTGTCTATTGACGGTGGGGCGGTGCGGCTCTCCTGGCGGGATGCCGTCATATGACGTCCTCTAAGAAAACACGGCCGCGCGCGCGATCGCGGGCGCGCAGCCGTGCTCTGTCGGTGTCGGCGTGTCCCGGAGACACACCGCGTCACCGACAGGGGTGAACAGCCATTGGGCATGGCTGTTCACCATGTGATCAGCCGCGATTACGTCACGGCTGATCACATTGTGAACTCCCGGCTTTAGACCGCGCATGCGCGCGATCGGGAGCGCGCAGCGCGGTCATGTCGGTGGCGGCGTGTTCCCAGGAACACTGCTCGTCACCGACAAGGGTAAACAGCCAATGCCTGTCGGCTGTTTACCACGTGATCGGCTGTGATCCATTCACAGCCGACCACTAAATGTAAACAAAGACCGGTTACTAGCTGTTACCGGCTATTCTCTCCTCACACACCGTTACCAGTGTGAGGAGAGAACAGCCAGGACCAGTGAGTTACCGATCTTTGTCTGTTCTGTACTGTACTGCACCAAACACCTAAAGAGAACCTGTCACATCGCCCCCCCCCCCCCCCCCCAATTACAGCTGTCACCCAACAGTCACCACATCAGTGTCCAAAAGTGCACCTGTCACCCATCAGTGTCCAAAAGTGCACCTGTCACCCATCAGTGTCCAAAAGTGCACCTGTCACCCATCAGTGTCCAAAAGTGCACCTGTCACCCATCAGTGACCATCGCCAGTGACCGTCATAAGTGACCGCCATCTGTGACCGTCATAAGTGACCGCCATCTGTGACCGTCATAAGTGACCGCCATCAGTGACCCAGATCTGTCACCTATCAGTGCCCAAAAAGTGCACCTGTCACTCACCTGTCACTGTCAGAGACTGCCGTCAGTGGTTCACCTGTCACCCATCGCCAGTGACCCATCCGTGACCCTCATCTGTCACCTATCAGTCACCATCAGAGACTGCCATCAGTGACCGTCACACGTCACCCACCAGTGACCATCACACGCCACCCACCAGTGACCGTCACACGTCACCCGTCACCCACCAGTGACCGTCACCCGTCACCCACCAGTGACACCATTCGTCACCTGTCGCCCATCACTGACCGTCATTTGTCACCAGTTGCACAGCCCATCAGAAAGAATGTCCAAAAGATTATATTCAAGTGAGGAGGCGTTCCAGATCCTCGCCATGACTGATGAGAGCAGCGGGGAGTTCTCATCAGATTCAAATGCCAATTCCGATCGTTCAAATTCAGCATTTGAACCAATCGAAAGTAGTATATCGGCAAATGAATCGGAGGAAGAATGGATCCCTCCTAAACGAGCACGGCGTTCTGGAAACCAGGCAGCCACCAGCAATACATCCCAGGATCAAATTCCCAGGCCCAATACCAGCGCTGCCGCCAGCGAAAGGCCACAAGAAATGCCCAGCCCCAGTACCAGCACTGCCGCATAATCACGCCCAAATGCCAGCACAGGAACAAATCCCCCAACTACCAGCACTGGAGTGCCACGTCCCCCAAGAGCCAGGGCCGCTACATACCTCCCAGATGGTCTTGCCAATCCAACATGGCTGCCTTCCAACTCAGGATCAGCAAGAATCCCCCCTTTCACCGCACAGCCAGGTGTGCAGGCCAATACCCAAAATTTTTCCCCAATTGATTGTTTTCATTTATTTTTGCCCGACACTTTGCTGCAAGTCATCGTGGACCAGACCAATTTATATGCCCAGCAGTATATTGCCAACAACCCCGAATCATCTTACGCCTGTCCATTTGAGTGGAGAAGCTTGACTCTGGAGGAGTTCAAAGTGTTTATGGGCCTCACCATAAACATGGGGCTTACCAAAAAAAATGAAGGACATGCCTATTGGTCCACCGACCCCATCCACCACATGCCCATTTATTCTTCCGTTATGTCCCGATACAGGATGATAATGCGTTTTTTCCATTTCAGGGACAACAGCCAGTGCCCTCCCCGCAATCATCCAAATCATGACAAATTATATAAAATTCGCCCACTCATTGATTTCTTTTCCCAACGATTTGCAGAACTCTATGTCCCCGAAAAGCACATATGTGTAGACGAGTCCCTGGTACCCTTTTTAGGCCGGCTAGGAATAAGACAATACTTTCCTAGCAAAAGGGCCAAATACGGAGTGAAGTTTTATAAGCTTTGCGAGAGAGCCACGGGATATCTGTATGCGTTCCGCATATACGAAGGAAGAGATTCCCAGCTCCAGCCCCCTGAGTGCCCGGCCTACATGGGCACAACTGGTAAAATTGTATGGGACCTGGCATACCCACTGCTGAGGAAAGGTTACCACATATACCTGGATAACTTCTACACCAGCCTGCCCCTTTTCAGACACCTATACCTCGCAGAAACCCAGGCCTGTGGAACCTCCAGAAAGAATAGGAAGGGCTTCCCACAATCCATAGTAAACAAGAAATTGCGAAGGGGAGAAAGCTTTGAGGTGGAAGGATACCAGGAATGTGTTCATGATGTCCACCATCCATGATGACACTACGGTGGAAATTCAGAGACGACAAAGGTCCCATCGGAAAGCCAAATGTGTACACGATTACAATCTGTACATGGGGGGGGGTGGATTTCAACGACCAAATGCTTCAGCCCTATTTAGCAATAAGGAGGTCCCGTTTTTGGTACAAGAAGGTAGCACTCTATTTAATTCATTTGGCCATTTATAATGCCTACATAGTTCACACCAAGTCCACAGAAAGCCCTGCCCACTTCCTAAAATTTATAGAAAACGTTGTCCGGTCCCTCATCTACGGTCAAAGACCCCCCCCAGAAAACCTTCGCTCCGATGCCGTTAGCCGACTTCACGAACGCCACTTCCCAGACCACATTCCACCAACTGAAGCAGACCGAAGACGCCAAAAAAGATGTCGAGTATGCACCAAAAATGGATTTAGAAAAGATACCAGCTACCATTGTGTCGACTGTCCCTCCGAACCCGGCCTTTGCATTGGTGTATGCTTCAGACAATATCACACATCCCTAAATTATTAGCTCATATTTCTAACCATTTCCCCATTTTCAACATCTGTGCTGACCATTCCCCATGCTTCCTCAAATATCCACTGCCTTCCACGTGAACTGACCCTGGCCTGTTTTTTGACTATGCCTCTGCCAACCGTTTGGACTGCTTCCATGTGAAATGACCCTGGCCTGTTTTATCAACTACGCTTCTGCCTACTGCTTGGACTGCTTACATGTGAACTGACCCTGGCCTGTTTTATCAACTACGCTTCTGCCTACCGCTTGGACTGCTTGAACGTGAACTGACCCTGGCCTGTTTTATGGACTATGCTTTCCCTACCGCTTGGACTGATCTGTTGCCCTGCTACTGTAGTACACAGGGGTCTCACATGTGAGGGGCTCCAGAAATGTTTTTCCGGATGGAGAAAACAATATTTTTGTTGTCTCCGGGTTTCTTAATTTCCGGATTAGGGTCTGGAGTCCGGAGGCTTCATAGAGATTTGGGTGGGTTGAAGCCTCTACCCCTGTGGCCCTGTGCACAGGTCTTACCTGATTGCGGCCCTCAGCCTGCTGCTGACTTACTGCCACTATCTCCCTGCCTGCAGCATAAACTGACCACACCTGGACACATTTTCTATGGACAAATGCTTTGGCTGTGCCGACGATATCCTGGTGCTGACTATAGACAATATTCCTACCTGCTGCCTGGATAATTACTATTGTTGCTAAGCACATCCCTGCCTGCTGCCTGCGGCCTGCTGTCTGCTGCCTGCTGCCTGCTGTCTGCTGCCTGGACCAAATCCCTCCTCTGGGGACACTACAAAAACCACAGGTAATACTTTTTTTTTACCCTTTGCTCAATAGAATTTATTTTGGAGTGTATTTTTTGGTATGTAAATGCTATGTGTTAGAAATATAAGGGCCTTCAAAAATAATAGGTTGTCAGGAAATTAGAAGTGCAATTTATGCTTGTAGAACGCCTGAAGGTGCTACTTCAATGGTGGGCCTCTGTATATGGCCAGGCTGTGTAAAAGTCTCACACATGTGGTATCGCCATACTCAGGAGGAGTAGCAGAATGTATTTTGGGGTGTAATTTTTGCTATGTACATGCTATGTGTTGGAAATATCTTAAAAGTGGACAACTTTGTGGAAAAAAAAATGCGTTTTCATTTTGTTTTCCACATATTCCAAAAACTTCTGGAAAAAATGAACAGTTCAAAAGACTCATAATGCCTCATAGATTATACGTTGGGTGTTAGCTTTCCAAAATGGGGTCATTTTATGGGCGTTTCCATTGTCCTGGGGCTCCAGGGCCTTCAAAACTGTAATAGGTGATTGAGAAATGAGATGTGTAATTTATGCTTGTAGAACGCCTGAAGGTGCTACTTCACTGGCGGGCCTCTGTAAGTGGCCAGGCTGTGTAAAAGTCTCACACATGTGGTATCGCCATACTCAGGAGGAGTAGCAGAATGTATTTTGGGGTGTCATTTTTGCTATGCACATGCTATGTGTTGGAAATATCTTAAAAATGGACAACTTTGTGGAAAAAAAATGCGTTTTCATTTTTTTCCACATATTCCAAAAACTTCTGGAAAAAAATGAACAGTTCAAAAGACTCATAATGCCTCATAGGTTATACGTTGGGGTGTCTGCTTTCCAAAATGGGGTCATTTTGTGGGTATTTGTACTTTCCTGGCTTGTTAGTGTCTCAAGAACTGAGAGAGGTCTTCAGTACATCAGGTGTGATCAGGTGTGATCAATTTTCAATGATTTGCACCATAGCTTGTAGACTCTATAACTTTCACAAAAAATAAATAATATACACTAATTAGGGTTATTTTTACCAAAGATATGTAGCCATATACATTTTGGCCAAAATTTATGAAGAAATATTACTAATTTGTAAAATTTTATGACAGAAACAAAGAAAAAGGCATTTTTTCACCAAATTTTCGGTCTTTTTTAATTTATAGCACAAAAAATAAAAAACCCACTAGTGATTAAATACCACCAAAAGAAAGCTCTATTTGTGTGAAAAAATGGACGCAAATTTCATTTGGGTACAGTGTTGCATGACTGAGTAATTGTCATTCAAAGTGTGAGAGCGCTGAAAGCTGAAAATTGGTCTGGTGTGGAAGGGGGTGAAAGTGCACTGTAGGCAAGTGGTTAAAGCTTCAACTCTTCTGGGAAGGTTTAGGAGTGTGTCTATGGGAATGTTTGACCATTCTTCCAGAAGGGCATTTGTGAGGTCAGGCACTGATGTTGGACGAGAAGGCCTGGTCCACAGTCTCCGCTCTAATTAATCCCAAAGTTGTTCTATCGAGTTGAGGACTTTCTGTGCAGGCCAGTCAAGTTCCTCCACCCCAAACTCACAAATTTATGTATTTATGGACCTTGCTTTGTGCACTGGCCCAAATAATTTGGTGGAGGGGGTTTATGGTGTGGGGCTGTTTTTCAGAGGTTGGGCTTGGCCCCTCAGTTCCAGTGAAGGGAACTCTTAAGGCGTCAGCATACCAAGACATTTCAGACAATTTCATGCTCCCAACTTTGTGGGAACAGTTTGGGGATGGCCCCTTCCTGTTCTAACATGACTGCGCACCAGTGCACAAAGCAAGGTCCATAAAAGACATGGATGAGTGAGTTTGGGGTGGAGGAACTCGACTGGCCTGCAGAGAGTCCTGACCTCAACCTGATAGAACACCTTTGGGATGAATTAGACTGAAGACTGTGAGTCAGGCCTTCTCGTCCAACATCAGTGCCTGACCTCACAAATGTGCTTCTAGAAGAATGGTCAAACATTCCCATAGACACACTCCTAAACCTTGTGGACAGCTTCCCAGAAGAGTTGAAGTTGCAAAGGGTGGGCCAACTCAATATTGAACCCTACTGACTAAATGCCGCGTACACACGAGCGGATTTTCCATCGGAAAAATCTTGGATGTTTTTTCCGACAGAATTCCACTCAAGCTTGCCTTGCATACACACGGTCACACAAAAGTTTGCTGAACTTTCGACCATCAAGAACTCGGTGACGTACAACACTACGCGAGCCGAGAAAATGAAGTTCAATGCTTCCGAGCATTCGTCAAATTGTTTCCGAGCATGGTTAGGAATTTTGCGCATTAGAATTGGTACAGACGATCAAAACTTTTTCCGACCGAAAAATTGAGAACCTGCTCTCAATCTTTTGCTGGCGGGAATTCGGCCAGCAAAAGACAGATGGAGCATACACACGGTCGCATTTTCTGACCAAAAGCTCTCATCGGTCTTTTGCTGGCGGAATTTCCGCTCGTGTGTACGGGGCCTAAGACTGGGATGCCATTAAAGTTGATGTGCGTGTAATGGCAGGTGTCCTAAAACTTTTGACAATATAGTGTATTATGGCAACCATATCTTCGCTAAGCATGTGAAAATGTTGTCACAACTTTGGAACTGAACTGTCCACAGCAACCTGCCACCAAGTGATTTTTTTTTTTTTTTTTTTTTTCCCACCTCAGAGAGAGCTTATTGGGACCAAATCAGAAGCGCCCTCAGTTTTGTCCCTTTTAGTGTCTTCACATCATTGTGGAATTTTCATCTTCTCTCTTTTTTTTTTTTTTTGATTAAATTTTTGAATTTATAGATTTATAGATTTGTGATTTTTACATATTTCTTATACGTTATTTATGCCTTCATTGGGCCTGCGTAGGAGGGCCTGCTACTTAAGGCCTCCCCAGCGCTCCCCTTCTCCAGTGATACACCTTTGCCACCCCCCCCCCCCCCCTTCTCTCGACCCTCCCACCCCCCCCCCCCCCCCCGCCGCTGGAGTCACTTCTGCAAATGCTTCGGAAAACAAAGGGACTATGTCCTGTTTTTTTTTTTTTTTTTTTTAATATGGTCATATGTCTCTCTCTCACTCTGTCCTCAGGGCTTCCGCATAACTCCAGGACCTCTTAAACCTTCTCCAGCCTTCCCATTTAGTTTTAGTGTCGTCCCTTTCCTCTGTCGCGCTGTTTACTAGACACTCTGAGATATAGGTGCCCTCGACCGCGTTAACCCATTCCCAGATGGGTGGGCTCTCAGGGTCCTTCCATCTTCTAGGGATCACTCGCTTTGCTGCATTTAGCAAATGCGGGACTAGTGATCCTCTATATTGCCTGGAGCCTACCTCTGTATCATGTAGCAGAACTGCCCAAGGGTCTTCTCTTACCTCGACCTTAGTAATCTCCTTGATGTATTTTAAAATGGACTTCCAGAATTTTTTAATTTTTGGGCAGCCCCACCATAGGTGCCCCATAGTACCCTTCACTTGGCATCCTCGCCAGCAGTCGGCTGATACTCCCGGCTGGAATTTATTCAATTTTTCAGGGGTCAGGTACCAACCGGATAGGCACTTGTAGTTAATCTCTGCGGTTTTGACATCCACAGCTGAGCTGTGGGTGAGTTGAAACATTTTTCTAATTGCCCCCGATTGGTGCGTGCCCAGTTCCCTCCCCCATTTTTTGACAAAAGGCGGTTCCCCCTGTCCGTCCCCCGACAGCAGAAATTTATAAATTTTTGTGATAATTTTTTTGGTGTTCTCCGTCGTGAAGATACGTTCCAACTCCGTGAGGTCCCCCCGCCCCCTCTTTGGAGGGGGGATGGACCCCACGAAATGACTTAACTGGAGGTACCGCCAATCGTCAACTATACAACAATCATTCATCCCCTGTAACTCCTGAAACGACACTATTTTCCCCTTACTTATTATGTCCCCTACTCGTGCATTGTCATTTATTATCCAATCCCCTCCCTGGTCCCTTCTCCCTGGTGGGAACATGTCATTATCTTTTAGTGCAATTAGTGGTGAGTTAAATTTAAATTTAAAGTTTTTGTGAATTTTATCCCATACTTTTAAAGTGTTTTTTTGTGATTGCATGTGTTTTTTCCCCCAGCCTTCTAAACTTAGGGGGGTTCCAAATAATTTTCCCCAGCTGTGCTTCGCTTAGTGCTTCCTCTAGGCTTGCCCACCTTTTAAAACTGTGTGCCCTCCCCCATTCTGTGATTCTTAACAAAACTGTTGCGTGGTAGTAATTAACAATGTCGGGCACCGCCAGCCCTCCCTTATTTTTATCTAATTTTAAGGTTTGGAAAGAGATTCTATGTAGCTTCTGTTGCCAAATAAAATTCAAAATAAGAGATTTTAATTTCCTAAGGTACTGTTCTGGTAACGATATTGGGATCATCTGAAATTTATAGGTGATCAACGGGAGTATCATCATTTTGGCTGCATTAATGCGACCAAACCACGAGATTGGTCTGGTTTTAAACTCCTGACATTTTTTTTTAACTTCATCTAATAAAGGTATATAGTTGGCCCTATACATTTTCTCTATGGAATTAGTCAGCACGATGCCTAGATATTTTATTTGTTTCTTCCACTTGAGGTTATAGCCCCTCATCAGGTCTTGTTTTTCAGCCCTATTCATGTTGATACTCAGAATTGAGGATTTTGCTAAGTTGATCTTGAAATTTGAAACCTCACTATATGCCGCGATATTCTTCAGGATGTTGGGAAGGGATTTGTGAGGTGAGCTTACATAAAATAGGACGTCGTCGGCGAATGCCGCCAGCTTGTGTTCCTCCCCCCCCGCCTCGCAGCCCTCCACCTCCTTATTTCCTCTTATTGTTGCCAAGAGGGGTTCCAGAGCTAGGATGAAAAGGAGCGGGGAGAGGGGGCATCCCTGCCTAGTCCCATTGTGCATTTCAAAGGGTGAGGACAAGATGCCATTCACCTTGATGTTAGTTTTAGGATGGCTATAAAGGACTCTTATTTTTTGAATAATTTTTGGCCCAAATCCCATAGTGTCTAAGGTCTTGAACAAGAACCCCCAGTCTACCCGGTCAAAAGCCTTTTCCGCATCAATAGACAGTAGTAGACTGGGGGTTCGTGAGTCTCTCATCCTTTGTATCACCAGCAGGGTTCGCACACTGTTGTCTCTACCTTCTCTCCCTGGTGTGAATCCCACTTGGTCTGGGTGTATCAGGATTCCCAGAGTTCCCTTTATACGCTCTGCCAGAATTTTGGCATAGAGTTTCGTTTCGAAGTTTAATAACGATATGGGTCTATACCCGGCGCACGTCGAGTCGTCCTTCCCCTCCTTTCGCAGCACCGTGATTGTGGCCGACAGTGAAGCCTCGCTCATGCCATACTCCGAGCCCAAGCCGTTCATATATCTTAGAAGTCTGGGTATCAAGATCTCTCTATAAGTCCTATAATATAATGCCGTGAGCCCATCCGGCCCCGGGCTCTTGCCCATCGGCGAGTTGTTTAAGGCTCTCATGATTTCTTCCTCCGAAATGGGTCTGTCTAGCCTCTCCTTCTCCTCTAGTCCCAGGGTCTGTAATTTTGCCCCTCTTAAAAAATCCTGTGCTTTGTCCCACCTCCCTCCTCTTTTAGCTCTAACCTTTTGACTAACCGAGTATAGCTCCTCGTAGAAATCCCTAAATGTCGACGCAATGTCTTCTGAGATGTACCTAACCTCTCCCTTTTTATTAGTGATTTTCTCAATAAAATTTATGGACTTGTTTTTTTGAAGCAATCTGGCTAGATGTTTGCCTGTTTTGTTACCATAGGAATACCGTTCTTTCGCAATTCTATTTAAGACTTGTTTTATTTCCTGCTCCGCTAGTTCCCTTAGCTCTTCCCTCTTGCAGATTAATCCTTGAAGTATTTCCTGGTTCTGAATAGGGTCGTCCTTGTGCTTAGTCTCCATGTCTTTTATATCGTCCGTCAACCCCTGAACTCTTCTAGCTCTTTCTTTTTTTTTCCAAGTGGCTTTCGAAATAACACCCCCCTAATGAAGGCCTTGTGGGCATCCCAGAGGCTAGATCCCTTTACTTCCCCGTTATCGTTTATTTTAAAAAAACACTCAAGTTCTTTTCTCACACTTTCCCTGAGTTCGGCATCTTTCAATAGCTCGTTATTTAATTTCCACCCACAGCTCGGTTTTTTGAATTCTGGGATATTCAAGCTCATGCTCACTGGGGCGTGATCTGATAAAGATGCTATCTCAATACTTGTGTCCATTACTCTGTCTAAGAGTCCATGGTCCACCCAAATATAGTCTAGTCTGGAGTACGTCTTGTGCACAGGGGAGAAAAATGTGTAGTCTCTGGTATTAGGATGCTGCATTCTCCAAACATCAACCAGTTGTTCCCTACTCATCTTTTTCTTTAATAGTTTTAATTGGGCATTTCCTGTCCCCTGTGCACAAGACGAACTATCCAGCTCCGGATCCAGGGTGAGATTTAAGTCTCCCATTAGGATCAGATAACCTCTTCTAAAGGTTCTCAGCCTAGCGAGGGTCGAAATCATATAGTCTGGTGACCTAGTGTTGGGTGCGTAAATATTTGCTAGGGTGTATGTTGTCCCGAAGAGAGTGCCCCTCAAAAACAGGAATCTTCCCTCCGGGTCCACCTTCCTTTCTTCTAGTTTGAACTGCAAGTCTTTCGCCATCCCTATAGCCACCCCTCTAGTTCTGCTTGAAACTGTGTCACTGTAATACCAAATAGGGAAGGCTTTTGAGAAGAGTTTAATATTCGAGCTAAGGGAGAGATGGGTTTCCTGTAAAAAAAACAAGCTGGCCCCGTATCTCTTGACCTCTTCCAGGACTCTTTGCCGTTTACCTGGGGCATTTAGCCCCCTCACGTTATATGTAAGGAATTTAATCTCTGACATCCAAATATATTGACTTTGCCTCCTTGTCCCCCTTGCGTCCCCCAGCGGCGGGGTCTCCCTCCCTACACCCTTCCTCCCTCCCCTGTACCCCTTCTCTTCCCCCCTCCCCCACCCAACCTCGTCTCACTCTCCCCCCCTCTTTCCCATACCACCCCCCCTCCCTCACAGAGCCCCCTCCCCTCCACCCTTCTCTATACCCCCCCTCTCTACCCCCTCTCACCCATTCCTGGGTTTCTGAGTTAAGGAGTGCCATCCTCACTTGGCCTCTCTCCAACTCAGAATCTCTGGAGAGGCAGGATTTTGGCCCGCCCCTAAGGACCCACCCACCCGCCCAGCGGCCGCTGGGCCCATGAGTGGGCCAGCCGACGAGGGCCGGACTGACCCCGCCTGGGTGCCCCCCCTTGGTTTACCCCCTCCCCCCCCCCAGTCCCCCCCCGCACACCACCATCGTGTAACTTTCAATTTTTAGCCCATCTCCGCCCACCCCGCAAGGTCAGGGACCGGAATATCCAGTTTCCTACAAAACTCGGACAGCTCCTCTGGGTATCTCAGCTTGGCCGATTTGCCCTCTTTTGTGCCTATCAGGCATGCGGGGAATCCCCAGATGTATTTAATGTTGTTATTGCGGAGAGTCTCTAGTAGGGGTCTCTGCAGCCGTCTTCTCTCGAGGGTCCTGGCTGATAAATCAGCAAATATCTGGATTTCCGC
Organism: Lithobates sylvaticus; assembly: GCA_028564925.1. Taxonomy (NCBI): domain Eukaryota; kingdom Metazoa; phylum Chordata; class Amphibia; order Anura; family Ranidae; genus Lithobates; species Lithobates sylvaticus. Next base: position 730,210,447 of record CM053026.1, read on the forward strand.
CCCTCCAAACTCTAGGGGAGTCTTTCCTCTGATCTTTTGCCAGATGTCTTCCTTGTCTTTAAAATGACTAAATCGTACTATGACGTCCCGGGTTCTGCTTGACTCGGAGGGATCCATCCTGCCTATCCGATGCACTCTCTCTATTCTGGGAAACTGATCGTCTCTAGTTCCGATAAAAGGGGAGAAAAGCGTTTTAATAATTTTCTCCAAATCCTCTCCTCGATGTTCGGGAATTGCTCGAATTCTTATGTTTTGCCTTCTATCTCTATTTTCCTGGTCTTCCATTTTGTAAAGTGTATCTCTCTGGTTTGTTTGGGTCTTCTTTAGTTGCCCCCTTAAGTCTGAAATTTCTTGTTCCATATTATCAACCCTCTTCTCCATCCCCTCCACTCTGGTCAACAAATGGCTCATGTCCTCCCTCAGTTTGTTAACTTCCCCCTTAATTACAGACTCGAGCCTCAGCTTCATCTGGTCCATTTCTATTTTGGAGGGGGGTTGAGACCCCCTTGGCGGCTCGTCCATGCTACTCCCGTCACTCTCACTTTCTATTGTATGTTCCGCCCTTGATTGATCGAGGACTGTATCTGGTTTATGGACTTTGCCCTTTACCTTGGAGGTCTTAGGGGAATGATCTGGCACTGAAGTTGTCGGGCTCGCGCCCTGTCTGAGGTAGTGTTTTATAGAGCTTGAATCGTTTTTCTGTGCTTTAGCGGCCCCTTTCTTAGGCAATTTATTAGACTCTTTGCTCATGTTTCTTTTCGTTCCTCTTATTCTTTTCCCCAGCTTGAGAGAGTAACAGACCAAGCCTGCCTTTGTGCCCCCTTATATTGGAGTTTTTTTTTTTTTTTTAGGCTTCCCTAGGCTGTCGCCTTATTGTCCCAGACTGGGGATGCCAGGTTAAGGGTCCTCCTTGAGGCCCCTCCCGGCAGAATGGAGAGGGTGACCCAGAGATGCCCCTGCCCACTCCTCGCCTTGTGGTGAGTTAATTTTAAATCCTACACCGAGTGGTGGCCCCCGGGGGGATAAGGCTTCTTTTGATGTCTTCGGCCTTCAGGATGTCCCTAGGCATAGATACCTAGGAGCTGGTGGGTCTGCTGCCACGTACGTCAGCGGTAGCTCCTCAGTCTGTGTCGGGGATGATGTGACTGACCCCTCCCTATTGTCGGTATGTGCTCCCGAGCGAATAGTGCTATAAATTTTAAGAGGGGTCCTAGGGTGGCTGTCTTCCTGCGTTTCTCTGAAAGCTGGAGTGTGGCTAGGGTATGGAGGTCTCTGCCGTGATCCGACCGTCAGATGTGGGTCCAACCAGTCAGTACTGCACCCCTATACCAGTGTCATCTAGGTAGGCTTTCCCTCTCCCAGGCGCAGGGTTTTAGGCAATCTACAGGTCAGACTATGGCTCAGCTTCTCGGTGGGACTCTCCTAGGGCTCCCCTGTAGCGGCTTTCTCCCTGGTGGTCCAGCTATTCACTAAACGGGGTATTTTGGCATGGGTATATTTTGCCCAGAGTCTCTGAAATTTAAGCCACCCAAATAGCTGTATGCAGCTGAGGCGCCCAGGTGTGCTCCCTTATTGCTAGCGGAGTGTGGTATGTTACCCCCTGGAGGTCCTGAGGGTCCTGGGTGTACGCGGCCTCTATTGCAGTCTATGGTTCTCGTAGGTGACTAGAACAACGTGCCGCACTCACAAACCATCTGTCTACATAAGCCAATTTTAGTGGACCTTCTTGTTAGCCTCCGCCCTGTTGTAGTGTGATATCCAGATGCCTAGATTTACATACAGTCCCAATACAGTCCCAAACAGAGCCCCCACAGTCCCAGTCTTGATAGTCCCGATCTTTTGAGGGGGATTATCCCCCTCTATGCAGTACAACAGGCATGTTTGGCTTTTTTTTTTTTTTTTTTAAAAGGCACTACGAGGGATCTTCAAACCATTATGGCATAGCTGTTGCCTTACCTTATCTTCAGTGTTCCCTTGTTGTGGAGCCTGACTTGGTTGATATACTCACGGACCCAAGCGGTCGCTTCTGCTGGCTTTCACTTCGCTTCTGCTGTGGATTCCTTGAGTGCGGTGCCGAGGCAGGGGGTGTGCGAGGAGGCGTGCAGCGGAGGATGTGGGTCAGAGGAAAGGGCAGCCGTGCGGTGATCGCAGGAAGAAGCCCGCCGCCTACCCGGATGTGGTGTCCTGTCGACGGTTACGTTGTGGGTCCCCCATTACCTGGTAGCTGGGGGCCACTGTGTTCTCCGGGGATGAGGCGCGCCGTCCACGGAATCCCGCACGGTCAGCGGGTAGCCGGCGTTCTCCTCAGCCGCGTTCCTGTCCTCGCCAGCTGACGGGCTCAGGCCCCTCCCTCCATGCTGACCGTTACATCAGCACGTCCATTCCCTCCCCAAGTGTGCCCAACAGGCACCAAGTGATTTTTTAACCCCTTTTAAATTCAATAAAAAAAATAGAAATTTTTGAAAAAGTGGGTGGAAAATTGCTGCAGAACATTCAGTAATTGTTTTTTTTTGTCAATCAAAATGTGATATTTCTGAAACTGTTACACGTATGGCCAGCATGACCGTTCACCTCTAAAGCACAGACACTGACACAAGTAAGGCACTAATTTAGCCGTTGCGGTATAGTTGGCCTTACAGTATTTTGATTTGGCTCTATGAACATTTTCTGTTATTTTTTCAGTTCCAAAAAATGTCATTGAATTCTTTAATTGCTCAAACAAGGGCTTTTCTCAATCCCACAAAAAATCTTTTAATGATTACCAGCGTTGGCACATTACCAGTCATGTGGTTGCAGAAGTTGATAAATGTTGACAGTTTTTTTTTTTACAGGACTTACAAGGATTTAGTCTAAAGAAAAATATTAAGTGTAATAGGAATTATTCTGATGACATAAGGTCTCTAGATTCCATACATGACAGTGAATTATGTTTTTATAAATATACTCAGATGATCACATAGAAAAATCGTTTGACAGTATAGTATATTTCCAGGGAGCCTGTATTTTGTGCTACTATTTCAGTGTTTATTTTAAAATAAATATAAACCCTAACCGGATTACATTCAATTTGCTAAAGCATTATATATTATAAATATATGTAATTTTTATAACACAAGATACTATTTTATCCATTTATTTATTTACCGTATTTATTTGTCATTTCACTGCAGCTAATACCCTCCAGTCAATACTCAATACGCATACTGTAATGCCTCGTACACACGAGCGGACTTTCCCACGGGATTGTCCGCCGAACTGGACAATCCGGCGGACTAAGTTTTAAGTTTTGTTTTAAAATTGTCCGATGGACTCGCGAGTCCGGCGGACAATCCCGCGGTCTGTATGCTAGTCCGCAGGACTTTTGGAAATGAACGGACTTGCCGATCATCGGAAAGTCTGTTCATTTAGAACGTGACTTCAGGTAGACAAGGCTAGCAAAGGCAGTGACTGCCACCGCGCTAGCCCTGTCACCTGGCATGGATTTAAAGGGAATCCCTACGCCGAAAAAACGGCGTGGGGGTCCCCCCAAATCCATCTCAGACCCTTATCTGAGAAAGGGGTGGGGACGAGCGAGCGCCCCCCCTCCTGAGCCGTACCCGCCCCCTATGATGTCACAGTCCCAGCATCCTCCGGGACTGTGACATCATAGGGGGGCGGGGTCACCATGTGACATGAGCATGTGACCCCGCCTCCTTGTCCCTATATAAGTCACAACACAGCGCGTCTCTGCCATTCCGGCCAGAGACAGCGACGAGTCAACATCGGAAGAAGAAGAAGAGGAATAAGAAGAAGAAGAAGAAGGCGACAGCGGCAAGAACAGAAGAGACCCCGGAAGACCCCGGAAGAAGACCCCCGAAGGCGGATCGAGACCCCCAGACGATGGCGGCGACGACGAAGAAGAAAGCCGGGCTCCTCCGATCGGTAAAAGAGCAAGGTAAAATAGCGGAGGAGTCCGGCGAGAAGACCCCTCAAGAAGGAAGAAGACCCCCGGAGCAGTGCAATAAAATATTTTTAAAAAAATTGTGTGTTTTTTTTTATTTACACTTTACACCTTAGGTGAATGGGTATGGGTACATCGTACCCCATACTCATTTACATAGGGTGGGGGGCCGGGATCTGGGGGCCCCCTTATTAAAGGGGGCTCCCAGATTCCGATAAGCCCCCCGCCCGCAGACCCCGACAACCAACGGCCAGGGTTGTCGGGAAGAGGCCCTTGTCCTCATCAACATGGGGACAAGGTGCTTTGGGGTGGGGGGGGCGCACGGCCCCCCTTTCCCCAGGGCCCCCCCCATGTTGAGGGCACGCGGCCTGGTACGGCTCAGGAGGAGGGGGCGCTCGCTCGTCCCCACCCCTTTCCTGGCCGGCCGGGCAGCGTGCTAGGATAAGGGTCTGAGATGGATTTGGGGGGGACCCCACGCCGTTTTTTCGGCGTAGGGATTCCCTTTAAATCCATGCCAGGTGACGGGGCTAGCGTGGCGGCAGTCACTGCCTTCGCTAGTCCCGTCTACCTGCAGTTACGTTCTAAATGAACGGCCTTTCCTCCGTGTGTGGGCAAGTCCGTTCATTTTCAAAAGTCCCGCTGACTTTTTCCCGCGGATTGTCCGCCGGAAAAGTCCGGGCGTGTGTGGGCAAGTCCACATGCTCAGAAAGTCCGGCGGAGCCCCGCTGGAAAGTCCGGCGGATTGTCCGCTGGACTAGGTCCGGCGGACAATCCCGCCGGAAAGTCCGAGCGTGTGTACGGGGCATTAGACAGGTAGGCTTGTTTTTTTTTTCCTGGGCATTCCCCAGGCTTTGTTGTTATCTGCTTTAGCCTTCCAATGCCTCTTACTGCGATAGCCAGCTGTAGATGGGGGCAAGTTTTTGTTATCACATAGTGTTTGTATTGGTCCAGCAACGCACCAATACCTTTGCAGCCATTGTGCAATCTGCTGAGTGTTTGGTGTGCTCCTGTACCCCTTTTAAGAAGGCCCTCATCTACCCATTAGAATGTATCTGCCTCCAGTCTGGGGGCACTCGTAGTTTAGTGTTAGGACCACAGATACCAGGGTGCTGTGACAAGGCTCTGTGGCTTACGCATGCGTTTGCAAATGCGTGCGGACTAAACCCCCGCTTTTAACGCATACTGTTATGCCCCGTACACACGGTCGGAAATTAAGACGGAAAATGTCCGATCGGACCATGTTGTCGGAAAATCCGCCCGTGTGGGGACTCCATCGGACTTTTCCTGTCAGAATTTCCGACGGACAAAATTTGAGATCCTGCTCTCAAATTTTCCGACAACAAAATACGATCGGACTTTTTCAGATCGTGTGTACAGAATTCTGACGAACAAAGTGCCACGCATGCCCAGATCAAATTACGAGACCAAAGCTATTGGCTACTAGCCTCTACGTAGTTCAGTCGTACGCAACGAACGTCACCACGTTCAGAATGATCAGATTTTCCGACAACTTTGTCCGACCGTGTGTATGCAACACCAGTGTCGGACAAAATCCGTCGAAAAAAATCTGTTTTTAGCAGAAGTAATTAGAGTGGTTAAATAACCACCCGATCACTTCTGCGGGTGGTGGAAGGGGGTCTCTCCCCCCTCCTGCTCCCGCATTTCCTAGGCTATGCTGTTTGATCACAATGCCCAGGAGCGATGCGACCGGCGGCATTGGCTGTACGGAACAGAGAGCCCATCTCTTAGTGACCTAGGAAACTGGGAGTGACGAGTATGTCATCACTTCCTGTTTCTCCTCTGTGTCTGATTGGCTGCATTGGAGGCTAGAGGAGAGATTTGGGGTCTAATAGACCCCAGATCTCTTCATAAAGAGGACCTGTCATGGCCCATGCTGTCACAAGGGATGTTGTTCATCCCTTATGATAGCAATAAAGTTAATCAGAAAAAAAAGTGTAAGAAAAAAAAAAGTTTGTATAAAATAAATAATAATAATAAGTAAAGCACCCCTGTCCCCCAGTGCTTACGTGCAAAAGCAAACACATACTTTACTCCCGTACGAATGTGTAAATGGTGATCGCACCACACATGTGAGGTATTGTCCTGAAAGTCAGGGCGAGAGCAATAATTCTAGCACCAGACCTCCTGTGTATCTCTAAATTTGTAACCTGTAAAGGCACTTAAAGTGTCACCTATAGAGAATTTTGAGCACTGTAGTTTGCTGCCATTCCATGGGCAGACGCAATTTTAAAGCATTACATGTTAGGTATCTGTTTACTCAGCGTAACATCATCTTTTGAATTATTGTAGCAAGGTCCCGGACCTCCAAAGGTCTAATGGTGACCTCCAGGGTCAGGGATAGCTGACATCCATATTTGTAGAGTGGGTTACAAGACATGGTGGGTGTGATGCAAGATGGAGTGATGGGCACCAGACCCTTTTTGAATGCAAAAGAGATTTATTGTCTCTTAACAGAGAGAATGTGGGAGAGCGGGTTAGAGCCAGGACACCCTTAAGTAGATGCAATGATAATTGGCAAACTCTGAGACTTCTATAGGTAGACAGCTATACACTGAAGGGCTTCCTGACGGATACCACTTCTGTACAGTTAGGACTGCTGTCTCCTATGGCAACAAATCTTGTAACAGTCACTAACGGTAGTTGTACTTAACTATTGGCAACACAGAATAGTTCTCCTCGCACTCTACAGTCTCTCACTGTAGATTTTCACTCACCGAGCTCCCAGTCTCTCATTAGACTCTCAGACCCAATCGCCACTGGATCCCCTGAGCTCTTCCACTTCCATAACTCTGTATCTTCCTCAAGTGTCACCCCCCCCCCCCCCCCGCTTCCCTGCTGGGTCCCTGGCTTGGCACTCACAGATACTCCTCAAGCGTCACCCCTGCTGACCCGCTAGGTCCCTGGCTTGGCACTTGCTGAAGTTTTCCCACTTCTTCACCGTCCCCGGCTGGTGAAAAGACTGCTCTGGTACTGGCTCCAGCTTACTCACAGTGGTCTCCAGTGACAAGGTGGATAGTCCCTTAGTGGCAACAGCTTCCCCTCTACATCCGACCACAACTGATACCATGTCCGGCTGAACCATTACGCTTGGTTGGTTGGACTCCAATCCTGCAGTCCCACTCCTGCACTGCTTCTCCTGCTTCTGGATAGGCCCTCAGACAGCCTAGCAGCCAGATGTCCCCGGGATAGGCCTCAGGCTTCCAGCCTAGAAGCCAGGGGCAGAATCACACATGTCCACCCAGAAGGCCATCCGGGTGGCACAGAACTCCCGATCACCTGACTCCACCCAAATAAATAGGCTCTTCCAGCAGGCCAAGGGGCTTAAAGAAACCCCTACCCATTGGCTGAGACACCCCATCCATTCATTACCTGACCTTGCTAAGCCCTTCTCTATTATCTATCAGCATAACGCCATAATGTTTGGGGGGTTCTAAGTAATTTTCTAGCTAAAAAAAATATAGATTTTTACACGTAGGAGTGAAGTGTCAGAATTGGCCAGGATACAAAGTGGTTAAAGAGGTTGTAAACCCTGTTTAAAAAAAACAAAAAAACTGTAAGACAAAGGTATAATTATTATTATTATTATATAGGGTTTATATTGCGCCAACAATTTGCGCAGCGCTTAATGAAATGAAGGCAGACATTACAGTTACATTACAATTTGATACAAGAGGAATCAGAGGGCCCTGTTCCCTAGAACTTACAATCTATAATAATCTAGTATGCATTGCATACTAGCGCATTATGTAATACCTTCGAACAAAGCTCTCTCATCGGTGCCCACACACTGCTGAGGCAGCTGACATTTTTCGCAGAGTTTCTTCGGGGGTTCGCAGGATCCGGCGCTGTGATTGGCCGGAGCTGCGATTACATCACTCACGCACATGCGCTCAGGAGCCGCTGTTCACGGCACGGGTGGCCGTTCCTTCAGAGCATGCACCAATGATGTCACTGGCTGTAACGCCTGTTCACCATGCATTGCCTCAGATTGTCTGAGGCAATGCATGGTGAACAGGCGTTACAGTTCTAGACCCATAGTATCAAAGTGATACTGGCCCATTTCAAGCAGGAGCTAGATGCTCCACAGCTTAGAGTCCTTGCAGTGAAACAGTGGGTGCCCACAACTCCGGATCCTTTTGAGCCCCTGATTAGATTGTGCAAGCTTTCCATGTATGGGCTTGATTATCAATTCTCAACTCCTGCCTCAGACACACCCATTGTGGATGTGTGACCTTTGAAAATCTTGCATTACCCTATACCAGTGATGGCGAACCTATGGCACGCGTGCCACAGCTGGCACGCAGAGCCATCTCTGTGGGCACACGAGAGGGTCCAGGACAGAGCTAGAGGTCTCTCTCCCTCTTTTTCCGTCCCCCCCTATTTGTGTCCCTCTCTCTCAGCATGTCTCTCGCACCCCTCTCTCTGTCCCTCTTCTCTCTCTCTGTCCCTCTTCTCTCTCTCTGTCCCCCTTCTCTTTCTCTGTTCCCCCTCTCTCTCTGTCCCCCATCTCTCTCTCTCTCTCAGCTCACCTCTCTCTCAGCATTTCTCTCACACCCTTCTCTCTCAGCCCCTCTCCCTCTCTCTCAGCATCTCTCTCACACCCCTCTCTCTCTCTGTCCCCTCTCCATCTCTCTCAGCATTTCTCTCACATCCCTCTCTCTCAGCCCCTCTCTCTCTCTCTGTTCCCTCTCTATTTCAGCATATCTCTCACACCCCTCTCTCTCTCTGCCCCCCTCTATCTCAGCCACCTCCCTCTCAGCCTCTCTCTCACACCCCTCACTCTCTATCTCCCCCCTCTCTCTCTCTCTCCCCCCTCTCTCTCTCACACAACCCCTCTTTTTCTCTCAGCCCCCCTCTCTCGCGAATTGCTGTGTTGGCACTTTGCAACACAAAACCAATGTATTTATTTCAGTTTGGGCACTCTGGCTCAAAAAGGTTCGCCATCACTGCCCTATACCATTAATACACCCGCTGGCAGTGGAGGACTATTCGGATGCTGTTGTGATCGGGGGCCATCTTGGTGAGGTGAGGACCTGGCAGTCCGTTGTGACATCTGAGGAAAAGGCCCTGGCTGGGTGATAGCCACAAGCCTCAAAGCACTTCTGTTTGGTAAGCGCTTAATTCACTCGGTGGTGGATGGTGGATCGTTACATTGTGAAACGATCCTTGGATTTCTCCAGCTATCAAGAGTTATGGACACTATCCTATAGGAACGTTACTGTTTCCCTTTCTTTTTGTTTTTAGGATTTTTTCCAGGATTATCTGTCATCATAAGGACACTTGTTATAAATAAGGACACTTGTTTATTCATTGCACTATTGGAATGATATTTTCCTTCATAGGATTTTTTTATTTTCTTTCACAGGGTTTTTTCCTTTACAGGATTTTTCATTAATCTTTGTGGAATCACTTATAGATTTGTTCCTTTTTTTTTTCTCTCACAGCGCAACTTCTTTTTGAATTTATGTTTATTGTGTGTATCTCACTCGGTGTTGCAGCTAGTATTTATTTTGTCCAGCGCAGTTTTTTCTTGCTATAATAATAAATTGACTATCACAGCAAAAGTAGAGAAATACACTAAAGCTGTCAAATTATAGGTCTCAGTATTTAATGAATTTTCATGTTCTTTCCTGAAGAAGCCATATGGCGAAACATGTAGAAAACATGAACGTGATCACAGTAAATCATTGTCAAGAATAGGGTGCCTTGCACACATCCATGGCCATGACTATACTGTATGCACCGTTTTGACTGATGTTGTTCATTTAATACAATTTGTATATATCTTTTTTACATTACACATTGTTGTCTTCAATGATTTGCACCTTTAAAGTCCCATATCTCCTATATGTTTTGTTTTTATCTAAACGGGATGTTAGTGCCAGGGGCGGACTGACCATTCCCCCACTCGGGCACTGCCCGAGGGCCTTTGGCCACTAGGGGGCCCCATCAGGGTTGCCAGCCTTAGTAAAAACCAGGGACAGTATGTCAAAATCTGTGTTTCTGTCTCTGAAATGTCCCTTACCGACATCCTTTTGGTCTAAAAATCACAAGATTATAGCTGCCCCACCTCTCCAGTACCTTCTCAGCCAATAGAAACATGTCTGTGTATACTGTGTGTACATGTATGTGTATACTGTGTGATTGTATACTGTGTGTGTATGTGTATACTGTGTGGCCCCATAATCTCTGATTGCCTGGGGGCCCCATAATCTCCTATTGCCCGGGGGCCCCATAATTTGTCAGTCCGCCCCTGGTTGGTGCCATATTTCATGTAAACTCTGACACTGATCTCTGACCACATAACCTACCATGGTGTGCAGTCATGTTGGAACAGGAAGGGGCCATCCCCAAACTGTTCCCACAAAGTTGGGAGCATGAAATTGTCCAACATGTCTCGGTATGTTGAAGCCTTAAGAGTTCCATTCACTGGAACTAAGGGGTCAAGCCCAACCCCTGAAAAACAACCCCACACCATAACCCCCCCTCCACCAAATGATTTGGACCAGTGCACAAAGCAAGGTCCATAAAGACATAAATGAGTGAGTTTGGGGTGTTTGGGAACTTGACTGGCCTGCACGGAGTCCCGACCTCAACCCAACAGAATACCTTTGGGATGAATTCGAGTGCAGACTGTGAGCCAGGCCTTCTCGTCCAACATGTGTGCCTGACCTGACAAATGCACTTCTGGAAGAATGGTCAAACATTCCCATAGACACCCTCCTAAACCTTGTGGACAGCCTTCCCAGAAGAGTTGAACCTGTTATAGCTGCGAAGGGTGGGCCAACTCAATATTGAACCCTACAGACTAAAGCCCCATACACACGCGCGGACAATCCGTGGACCAGGTCCGTTGGACCATGTCCGTCATACTTTGTCTGATGTTGGTTTTGCGTACACACGATCGGACAAAGTTGTCGGAAAATCCGATCATTCTGAACGTGGTGACGTTTGTTGCCTACGACGGGACTACGTAGAGGCTAGTAGCCAATAGCTTTGGTCTTGTAATGTGATCTGAGCATGCGTAGCACTTTGTCCGGTCGGACACGCGTACACACGCTCGGATTTGGTGTGATCGGACCGTGTTGACGGCAAAGTTTTCCAGCAGGAGATAAGACCGTCGGCCAAACCGACGAACACTGTCCGATGGTGCATACACACGGTCTGATTTTTCAACAACCTTGTCCGATCGGACAGAATCCATGAAAAAGTCCGACCGTGTGTATGGGGCTTAAGACTGGGATGCCATTAAAGTTCATGTGCGTGTAAAGGTAGATGTCTCAATACTTTTGGTAACGCCATCTTTTACGTTTTTACTTCATAGGCTCACTTCGACATGTACAGGTCCACGTTAAGCAGTGTACAGATATAGCAAGCCCTTTTAACTGCTAGAAAAATCGTGTCTGTTTTCTGCATTCAGCCAGACAGAGTTCACACTGCAGCTGCTGTTCCATAAATCATATAAGATTAGTCCCTGTTTATGTGATTTGTCATTTTTGCGAACCCGAACAATCAATGGCAGAAGGGAAATACCAAACAAAGCTTCATCTTAACTGATGAATACTGTATGTTGTATTGAAAACAGGCTTTTACATCAGTCTGATAATTACATATAGTGCATCTAGATCCATATATTGATGTGAAAAGGCCATTGAGAATTCAATTATACAATCATCATCATAACATCAAGGAAAACATGTAGACCATATTAATCTCAACTTCTAATGCTTATTTAATTATAGGTAACAAATACATGTCCTACCTAACCACTTATTTAGCTGGAAAAGAAAAAAAGAAAAAGGAAGGAAAGAAGGAAGGAAGGAAGGAAGGAAGGTGATACTCCTGAAGCCGCTTGGTAATTTTGGGTTCTCTGTTCTACGCCTTGACCTAGACCAAACCTAAATGGTGTTTTGAACATAAATGAACACACAGCTGATAAATTCAGATGCAATCTGCTAGGCAGAGAAATAACTACCGTATTTATCGGCGTATAACACGCACTTTTCCCCCTTAAAATCGTGGGAAAATCGTGGGTGCGTGTTATACGCCGATCCCCACTGTCTGTGAGCCGAAAATAGCAAGCGGTGCCGAAAAAGACCGAGCGCCGATGAAAAAGACCGAGCCGAGTGCTCGGCTCCGCTCGCAGTCCCACCTCCCTGCTGTTTCTGGAGCGAGCGCTGCCGAAAAAGACCGAGCCGACTGTACTGTGTACTCGGCTCGGCTTGCAGTCCCGCCCAGACTGGGCAGGACTGCGAGACGAGTACAGCCGAGTACACAGGCTCGGTCTATCTCGGCGGAGGGAAATTTAAATGTGGGCAAGTCTGCACACTGCGCTAGGCAAGATGCAAATTACACTGGGCAAGCTGCAAACGGTGCTGGGCAAGCTGCAAATGACACAGGGCAAGGCTGCAAACGGCGCTGGGCAAGCTGCAAATGACACTGATCATTCTGCAATGATGGACAAGGCTGCAGATGGACACTGATAAGGCTGCATTGATGGGCATTTAAATGTAAGTTTTTTTTCCCTTAAACTTCCCTTCTTAAAAGTTTTTTTCCTTAAAATGCCCTCCTAAACTTGGGGTGCGTGTTATACGTCGGTGCGTGCTATACGCCGGTGCGTGTTATATGCCGATGCGTGTTATACACCGATAAATACGGTAACTATGTCACAGTGACTAAGAATCAGGTTCCATACCACTAAACTGAGATTAATACCTGAATAAGCAAATCAGCAATAATCGGTGCAAATAAACATTAACTGAAGTATGAATAATAATACTACACTGGATTAGAGTACACTCTAATGGATTGGTTAGGGTTAGACATGTGCGATTAGTTTCCTTCCGAATTAGTTTTTCAACGAAATTTGACACGTTAATTCGTAAATATTAGAATTAACGAGAACAAGTTTAGCAAATTTTTCAGAAAATTCGAAAAGAACGAAAAACTCAATTGCGCAATCATAAGGCCGATGTGGAGGCAACATAATGGCCTTACCTTTGTCAAAGACATCACTGAATTTACGGTATTCCTCTGGCAAAGAAGAGAGTGAAGGTGTGAACATGACCTTAATCACTTTCTGAAAATATGTATTAGACCCCTTTCACACAGGGGGCATTTTGCAGGCGCTATAGCAATAAAAATAGCGCCTGCAAACCGCCCCAAAACAGCTGCTCCATGCACTCCAGTGTGAAAGCCAGAGGGCTTTCACACTGGAGCAGTGCACTGGCAGGGCGTCAGAAAAAGTCCTGCCAGCAGCTTCTTTGGACCGGTGAAGGAGCGGTGAACTCACCGCTCCTCCACCACTGCTGCCCATTGAAATTAATGGGGCAGTGCTGCAATACCGCCGGTAAAACGCCACTCCGGCGGCATTTTGCAGGCGTATTTGACCCCTTTTCGGCCACTAGCGGGCGGTTTTAATCCCCCGCTAGTGGCCGAAAAAGAATAGCACCGCTAAAATGACGGTAAAGCGGTGCTAAAATAGCGATGCTTTACCGCTGGCACCCGGGGTGGCTCGGTGTGAGGGGGGTATTATTGCATTGTGGCAACCAAGAGAGAACCTCAGCACAACGCCAATCAAAAGAGGGATTGTGCCTCTGTAACCAAGGATAACCAATGACCAAAAGGTAATGATAGGAGGAAATTACTTGAAATTGGATTATCTCATGGTGAAGCGCCCCTACAGCCATGGTCAACAGACCAGTTTCACGAGTCACATTGGCAGGCTGTAAAGGTCTCCCATCAATAGCCTCAATGGCAAATGGCGAGGCACAAGGCTGTAGTCCCAGAATCGATTAGAGCCTGGGTATCAATTTAAAACTCAGGCCAGGAAAGGGTAACAGGAACTAGATGCTTATCCTTCAGGATAGCTGGTGATGCAAAAACGCCACCTAAGGTCTGTCCCCTACAGGACCTCAGGTGCAGGTGTTTCCCAGACAAGTAGAACAAGACTTCAATAACTGACCTGCCTGGCCACAGTAAAGGCACAATCTCTCCCTCCTCCTAAAGGCCCTCTCTTCAGCAGAGAGACGTGTGAAGCCCAGCTGCATGGGCTCGACTTCACTGGAGGACTCAGACCCAGGAGGCATGGGAGGTGAGGGAGGCATGGGTGGGTATGCAAAGTTTGGAACCAAACGCACAGGAGGCTTCCGCAAGCGCTCCTTAAAGGAAGGTCTCTCTTGGAGTCTGGTATCAATCAGAATGGAAATTGAGATCAACTTCTCAAGATTCCTAGGTATGTCTCAGGCTGCAATCTCATCTTTAAAGCGGTTGTATAGTCTATTTTTTAACTTTTACCTACTAGTAAGCCTATAATAAGGCTTACCTGTGGGTATAAAAAATATTTCCTAAACCTGTACGGTTTATGAGATATTCCCCGTGCAATGAGCTGCTGACTACAGTGGCGCATACGCACAGGGGATTTCAATTGTAACAAAATGGCATTGCAAGTAAAAATCAGTCACAAATCCTAAAAATTGGGGGTAGAGGACAATAGAGATAAACTGGTCTAAGACAGAGGTGTCAAACTTAATTTCATTAGCATTATGGTCACCCTCAAACGGCCAGTTGTATCTGTAAGACTAGATGTCCAGAGCAACTCCCCTCTTACACCAGATGTCAAGAGTCCACCTTTCCACCCTTACTTGTTTCCACCCTTACTTACTCCCCTGAAAGTGCAGGGTCAGGAGGAGAACCAGAGGAGGGCTGGAGTCAGCTGCTGAATGCTGAGACCAGGGGAGGAAGAGTTAAGGGGGTGCTGCTGTTGGACAGAGAGGCACAGGATCTGTAGGAGGAGTTATGTCGTCCTCTCTGCTGCCGAATGCTGAGACAAAGGGAGGTGGAAAAGAGGGGGTGCTGCAGCTGCAGGAGAGGGGAGAGGGCCACATAACGACTTGGATGGGGTGAAGGGATTTATAGGACGCCCAACTTGAAGCAACAAGAACAAGAACAAGAAAAAGGGGACAATGTCCTTCTTCTGGTCAAAAAAGATCCTGAACTGCTTTCCTTCCTGTTCTCACACAGTCCTTAGTGGATCAGTAGCAAAAGTCCGATACAGACTAGGAGCTCTTAGCCCCTCTTTGAGATACTCCCAGTTCCACTGCTTGCAGGCACTACCAGCCCTCCTGGCTGATTTGATGGAAAGGATAAAAGGCACAATGCTGTCCTTTTAAGAAAGCTTGCTACATGTGGCAGTCTCTCCCCTTGAAAATCCCTGGGTGTGCTAATCTACTCACTCTGTCCTCCTTGCTCCCACTGCTCTCAGACGGGACTCCTGGACAAGCCAAGATGCTTCCTAAGCCAGCCCAAGCCCAGCCTGGAGGTGGAGATGCCCCTAGACCTACAGGATCCCTCCTAGGCTACCGACAGCCTCCTCAGCACTCCATATTCCACCTGATTCCCCGCTAGCATGACTTATCCATATTTAAGGGCTGATTTAGCCATCCAGCCAAGACAGTACGCCTGGGAATTGGCCAGGTTCCCTCAAGTATGCAGATCAACCCTTCTAGCCTCCGCCTAATAACTTCTAGAAGTTTCTCCAAACTTCCAGATCCACAGAGAGGCACCAGGGACCTGCCTGTATGAGTCATCCAGCCTGACCCACAGTAAACCCTGACCCAGATGCCGGACGAGAAGGACGAGAAGACCGGAGGAAGAAGAAGCGAATCGAAGGAAGAAGAAGATGGAAGAAGATGCCGGAAGGAGAAGAATCAGAAGAAAGAAGAAAGAAGATTTTAATAAAGGAATTGTCAAAGACCGTCTTTTACCATATCTGTATGAGTCATCCAGCCTGACCCACAGTAAACCCTGACCCAGATTTAGACTCACTTTACCATATGTCAATAAGTTTCCCTGCACTACACTAAAAGCACTCTAGAGGGTGCTACACCATTTTGATCAAAGCTAGTTAAAGTGAAATTAAAGGAAAGTTTAAAAAAAAAAACACAAAAAAACAAACATGTCATACTTACTTGCTCTGTGCAGTGGATTTGCACAGCCCCAACCCTCTTCTTGGGTCCCCTACCAGAGCTCCTGGCCCCTCCTTCCCGGCCAAGTGCCCCCAGAGCAAATAGCTTGCTCTTGGGCACCCAAGTGGGTTCACTCCCGAGCCCCCTGCTCTGTGTGTCCATTAACACACAGAGCCAGGGCTCAGCCTTGCCCCTTCTCTCTTAATGGCTCCTGCTACTGTCTCAGCCAATGAGGAGGGAGAGTCCCCAGACGGCCAAGGTATTTCGTGCACATTTCTGGATCACAATGTGGCTCAGCTGAATATTAGGGGGTGGGCTGTGGGAGCTGATGCACATAGAAGGTTTTTTTACCTTCATGGCCTATTTTTTAAATTGTGGCAGCCGACATGAGGAGAATATCCACAGTCTTCTGGCACAACGGGGATCCGGGGGGTGCGTAGGGGCTGGTGCCTTCAGAACATGTTACATGTTTAACCCGGGATATGCATGTAACATATAAAATGTTATCAAAGGTGAACTTATCCTTCAATTTTGATAGATTGGGATACAAATGAAGCAATATTTGTCATCTCTGGTCAACTGATTGAAGTACTAGATGATTATTTTATCAGCAAGACTGACTGCTATCTAGGAGGCTAAAAGGTTTTGCTGCTGCTTATGCTTCACGCATGATGGCCAATAAAAAAAATGATATTTCTGCATGTCATTGTCCCACTCGCACATACCAGAGAGACTTTTATACTGCCTTTGTCATAACAGTGGGGCTTCCATTTTTTTTTTTTTTTTTACTTCTTTTATTTTCTAGTTTAACTGTTTACAGAAAGCACTGTCAGAGGAATATATAACATTTCCAGTTCATTAGTTGAGTTCAGCTGACATGTATTTCACCTCCACATTCCAGCCTTTTGTCTTTAGTTTCCTTTAAACACAGCAAGACTGGCCCCAGTCTACAACAGTTGGTGGAACATTGCTTGGGTGAAGCTCCTTTATAGAACTATGGAGTGATGAATGGGCTCTACAGTGTACAGTCTCTACTAATCAAAATGGGTTTTCATGCTCACTGAATATGTTGTGATTTCCTGTGATGTCCACAAAGACCAACTGCCTTGATCTCCTATTAACACATGCACATAGAGGCAAAATGGCTATTGATGCAAATCAAGTCATCTGTATTCACTTCCAGAAAAAATAAAATTGCAGCTGTTTAGCATTTTCGGTGAAAGCTTGCCAAGCATTCCGGTTGAATTCTCTCACCATTCAAATTACATTATATTGCCAAGAGTTTGTGGACACCTGGCCAACACACCTATATGAGCATGTTGGACATCTAATTCAAAAACTATGAGCGTTAATATGGAGTTGGCTTCTTTTTGCAGCTATAACAGCTTTCACTCTTCCTGGAAGGCTTTCCAAAAGATTTGAGTATGTCTTTGGAAATTTGTGCCCATTCAGCCAAAAGAGCATATGGAGGTCAGGTACTGATGCTGGACAAAAAATGGCTTCTAATAGGTGTTCCAAGTTATCCTAAAGCTGTTCAGTAGGGTTGAGGCCAGGGCTCTGTCCAGGTAACTTGAGTTCCTGCACACCAAGCTCATCAAACCATGACTTATTGGTGCTGGCTAGAGCACGGGGGAAAAGTCATGCTGGAACTTATAAGGACCTTCCCCAAAATGTTACCACAAAGTTGGAAGTGAGTAGTTGTTTTAAGTAGACACGTACACACTGAAATATTTTGTTTCGGAATTTCGTTTTCGTCCGTAAAATACATTTATTTAGTTACTCCCGAAATTCGTTTTTTACTTATTTAGTTTTTCGTTAAAAATTGCATTCGTCCAAAAATCCAAATGAATTAAGGTTGAATCTGTCATTGAAGGCTTATGGTGTCTGTCGAATCTTCAAAGAAGATTCAACGGAGCAGCTAAACTGTATGACTCTGTATAGTTTAGCTGCTCCGTCGAATCTTCTTAGAACTTTCGACAGACACCATAAGCCAAAGATTCGACGTTTGTATGTTTTTCGTTGCTTTGTCAAATCTTTGTCGTTCATGTTGAATGTATGTAGTTCAAACAGAAAACGGACTGATGATAGTGATCACTGACAGGTAACAAGATAGGGTATATAGAATATATATAGAATCTCAATCTATAATATTGAATCTATAATAATAAATCCTCCCACCCACAACACGGGCAGCAGCCTCTGAGGCTATCACAACACAAGCAACACTAGTATCACTATCAAGTTCACAACACTAACACAATAGCAGATTATTAAGAAAAAGTTAAGTTGAACTGTAGCTTGCTTCACTTTTGTTCTGCTGCTGTGCTTATGCTTAAGTGCTAAATAATTCAGGTTCTCTGACAAACGGACCAGCTAAGATTGACTGTCTTCTGAAATGTGTGTGTGTCTCTCTCTGCTAGCAATTGTAAGTGAAAGTATATTGGCTGTACGTGTGTACTTAGTTCTAGCTATTTTACTGCTCCTCCTCTTTGGTTACAATCAGCCAATAACATTCATGATCATTATTATTTTTATTTTACTTTCCCAACCAAATCCAGCAGCGATCTTTTCTCTCTATGTCAAATCTTTTCTCTCTATGTCGAATCTTTTCTCCCTACATCAAATCTTTTCTCTCTATGTCAAATCTTTCCTCTTTATATCAAATCTTTTCTCTCTATATCAAATCTTTTCTCTCTATGTAGAATAATCTTGGACTAATAGAGTTAAGGTTAGGCGCATTCGACCACAGGTTCGATAGACACAGATTGTTAATGTCAGCGTCATGTAGAATCTCCTATCTATATCGAACTGTTGTCACAAAAAACGAAAATAAAGCTTTTGTTTATGTCAGATCTTTCGTTTTTCGGATTCTGCCCTTTCGTTATTGTTTGTTAAAACGATAACGAAAATACCTGAAATTCGGACGAAAATGCATTCGGACTAAAACGAATGCACATGTCTAGTTTTAGGTGTCTTTGTATGCAAAGTTAGTAGCACCCTTCACTGCAAACCCCGTGCTCAATAATTAATGAGGGGTTATATAATTTTAGGTGGGATGTTCAGGTGTTTTATTAACTGTAGTTTAGGTAAAAAGATAATTAATATCAGGGTTTAATGTGTATGTCTGGCCAGAATGCATTTATTGTTTTTGGATAAAGTAGAAAATGGTTAAAAACCTATCAACCCTATCAGGCTCATGACCCCCTGTCTCGGCCTATTCCATCCTCTCATCCCACAGCCGTACCCTCCTCCCATCTTCATTCCCCTTTCTCTCAAACCACATCCCTCCTTATCCCCCTACGTCCTTTTTACTTAAAGCCATCCCCTCAATCCCCCATGCTCGCTTACATACAACCAACTGATCTAACCAAGGCTGCCAGCAGGACTGTCAGCCTTGAGTTCATCCTTGCAGTTGCACTCTGAAAGTGCAGTTTCTCCAGAGCTTAGTAAATGTGAAGAAGCTCTGCTGACTTCCATCCCATCATCCAATCATGGGCAAGCAAAATGCTGTTTTTTTATTTTCCTTGCATGCGATTGGATATTCTTTGCAAATTGAAGTTTACCTCATTTACTAAGCTCTGGAGAAACTGCACTTGCGGAGTGCAACTGCACTTTGTAAAGTGCTCATCTTTTTGCCTTTAGTAAATCAACCCCAGAGTGAGGATGAACCTCTCCAGTGGGAACCCAGACATCAACAAAAACCTGCCAGGGGTTCTAATGCGGCGTACACACGGTCGGAATTTCCGATGGAAACAGTCCGATGGGAGCTTGTCAACGGATTTTCCGACCATGTGTATGCCCATCGGTCTTTTTCTGTCGGAATTTCCGACGGACTTTGTATTGAGAACCTGTTCTCAATTTTTCCGACGGAAAACCTTTCTATCGGATTTTCCAATCGTGTGTATGCAATTCCGACACGTAAACTTGCGACGCATGCTCGGAAACAATTTGACGCATGCTCGGAAGCATTAAACTTCCCTTCTATAGTGCTGTCGAACGTGTTTTATGCCGCTGTGTTACAGACCGTCGGAATTTGGTGTGACCGTGTGTAGGCAAGACAGATTGAGCGAAATTCTGTCGGAATTCCGACGGGAAAACCATCAGAGCTTTTTCCGACGAGAATTCCGACCGTGTGTACGCGGCATAAGCCTTCCTTCTAAGAAACAGTTACAGCAGCCTTTCTCAACGTTTAGTAACATGGAGGAGCCTTTGAAATCACTCTCTGGCCTCAAGAAACCCCTGCTAATAACATCTATAGCTCACAGTACATTGGTGTGATGGTCAGTGAGAAAAATGCTTCTTACATTTATGGCCAGTGGGAAGAATCCCCTCCTTTACAGAAAAATTAGATCATTGTTGTCTGTGATTACTTATCTGAGAAGTAGACATTTTGCTCATTGCTCAAGGAACCTCTGGCAACCTATAAAGGAACCCTTGTTGAGAAAGGCTGGTCTAGAGACACATATTGATGATGGGGAGCTGTTGTCTTTGAAGCACCTTTTGGCCTTAATGGAACATCTATTGCCAGATAGGTCAACAGGTCTCTGTCTAATCAAACCCCACTGCCGATTACATGGACTGCTTCAACTGGCTGAAGGTCATCAAAACATTTAATTATTTTACCTATAAATAAAACGTCCCTCTACTGCACTTTCTCCAGCAATGAGCCACCTCCACAATCTTATTTGCTCAATTATTAGTAGCATACCAACTTCATAAATGCATGGAACCTCTGGCAACCTATGAAGGAACCTTGTTGAGCAACACTGGTATAGAGGTATATGTTGATGATGGGGAGCTGATGTCACCACCCATGAAGCACCACTTGGCCTATTTGGAACATCTATGGCCAGATAGATCAACAAACGACTAGCTAATCAAACCCGGGCCCCCCCCCCCGGCATATCCTGTGTGCTCAAAGTATGTGGCTGGTTAAACCTGGTAACCATCGTTAAACATCATGTTTAGCTTTTATCTAATTGTGGAATAAACTATGACTGTTTTATTGGACACGTTGTCCTTTGAGCATTTGGGCACTTGGATCCACTTGGTAGTTAGCCCTTTATGCTAATTTACACTTCACAGGTGGCATTCATATATCATTCTAGGAGAGCCTTGCCAGTATCATGTTTTTATGTTCCCTTGCCACTACCCCAGTGGTCACTTTGAGGCAGTCCTTTCTACCATAATGGAATTGGCATTACATTACATTCCAATGTGGCTGCAGTTATCTACCAAGATGGTGATGTAGCAGTCCAGTGCCATAGAAGCTTGTTGTTTAATTTTTAATCAAACCCCACTGCCTATTACATGTAGTGTTTTGACATTTCTAAAGGTCACCAACAGGGCTCAAGTCCTGCGGGAACGCATGGGAACGGAGTTCCTGTACTTTTTCCACAACAGGAACTCAGTTCCCATTAGCAGCCGTGTCCTGCAAGACTTTGAAGTATGTGAGCTGTGTGGCAGGTGCTACACCAGCAGCTGCCGACACGGCTCGCAATAGTAAGTGCCGCACACCTGAGCATTCAGGCATTGTCAGTAGGGGGCCCCATGACAGCTTCCGCTTCAATCTACCTGTCAATCACAGCTAGCTGACAGGTAGATCAGGTCCCTGCTGCTAAGAGATTGTATTTAGTCAGACCTCTTGTGATGCCCTCCTCCCCGCCGGCCCCTCCTAATTTTCTGTCTCCTCATCTCCCCCCCCCCCCCAGTCTCCTGCATACTTGCTCTGTGTGTCCCGCTGAATCCCCCCCTGCTCTATCTTCAGTGCCATATAATGAGAGAACCCAGAGGAGGAGCACAGCTATTCTGCTCACAGGACATGCAGGGAGAGAGGTGATCTGAGGGAGGAACATCAGTTTAGGGTGGTAAGCTGAGCACAATACCTGGCAAAGTTTAAAGCCAGGAGGGAAGTTTATGTGGAAATATGTGAAGGGTTGGAATAGCAGCAAGTGTGTGTTGGAGCCCTGCAGAGTTTGCAGCCCCCCAAGCCAACATACATCTCCTAAGCAGGAACACATCACTATCTCCCCTAGCATTCTGTCCAGATAACGTGCAGTTCATTTATGACCTTTCCGTTAAACCCTGTGTTATCCAAACTCTGTTCAATGAAAAGTGTAAACTCACCACATAAAACACTCTATATACAAAATAAAATTCCCCAATAAAGATCAGAAGATGATGTTCACATTTGCATGGAAACACAATTGAATGAATGCTGATTATTCAGAGAATTACCGTATTTTTGTTTATTGAGGATTGTTTTTTTTATGTACTAACAGTTAAGCTTCATATACACAATACGAAAATTGGATGAAAAATACCACTTTTGAAGCGTTCGTGCATATGAGCGTATCATTTTATTTTTTTGGTGGGCGAGTGGATCTTGGGTGGGAGTTCCCACACTTTTTTACCCAGGACTTGACCCCTGGTCACCAAGACTTCTAATTACTTTTTCCTATAAATAAAATGTCCTTCTACAGCATAGGCCCACTTTCTCCAGCAATGGGCCACCTCCGCAACCTTATTTGCTCCATTATTAGTAGTATACCAACTTCATAAATGCAATTAAAAGAATACTAAAGCTTGGCAGGAAAACATTGCCCGATATAATGCCAGAGTTACTTGGAGAAGGCTAATTTCTTCCCACACAATAATGTTTTCATACGTTTCCTTTTTCCTACACAAATACATTATATAATACACAATCCCACCAGCGACGGCAACAATCATGTACCTGTAAAGCCAACAGGATACTGTGGTGTGTACAAAGTGCAGAACCCCATGTGATGCTTTCTGTGTTAGAATGGGATTCTGTTTCTTAGTGGAGGGCTTACAGTACGCTGCTCAGGTGGGAAATGTAAGTCCTTCAGCTTGCTGTTAAGTATTCTGTAGGAGAAAGACACAATGCAAGAGAACAGTAAGTGTGTTCCAGAATACAAAGTGATCAACGCATTGAGCTCTGTGTTGTACAAAGCCTGGCTAGCAAAAAAATGCACCTTCCTACTGATTCTGGGTAAATTATCGCTATTTGTCATGTAAGACTGAAAATGCTAAAATTAGTTTTGTAATTGGTTCTTTAGGTATACAGTAGCTCAGGCATTGTTTTATGTGTGATTTAATTGACTCTGTCTGGGTATACAGGCGAAATACTCAATTCCTATGGTTGTCTTCCCAACTGCAGAATGGTCCTGATCCTGAATGCAAACCCTTGAAATACAAGAACCAAGCCAGTATAATTATGTAGAATGCCCTCTGTTACTGTTAGTTACAAATACACTGATGTCATAAATAAGTCTTGTGAACCTAGCGTCAGATGTTTTTTTCATGGTAAAGCTTTTTTATGTTAAATTCCAGACAAACAGCTAAACACACAGATATTATACATACACTATATTACCAAATGTATTGGGATACCTGCCTTTACACGCACATGAAATTTAATGGCATCCCAGTCTTAGTCCGTAGGGTTCAATATTGAATTGGCCCACCCTTTACAGCTATAACAGCTTCAACTCATCTGGGAAGGCTGTCCACAAGGTTTAGGAGTGTGTCTGAGTGAGTTTGACCATTCTTCCAGAAGTGCATTTGTGAGGTCAGGCTCTGATGTTGGACGAGAGGGATTGGCTTAGTCTCCGCTCTAATTCCTCAGGTTAAGGTCAGGACTCTTTGCAGGTCAGTCAAGTTCCTCCATCCCAAACTCGCTCATCCATGTCTTTATGGACCTTGCTTTGTGCACTGGTGTGCAGTCATGTTGGAACAGGAAGGGGCCATCCCCAAACTGTTCCCACAAAGTTGGGAGCGTGAAATTGTCCAAAATGTCTTGGTATGCTGACGCCTTAAGAGTTTCCCTCACTAGAACTAAAGGGCCAAACCCAATCTCTGAAAAACAACCCCACACCATAATACACCCATCACCAAATGATTTGGACCAGTGCACAAAGCAAGGTCCATAAAGACATGGATAAGCGAGTTGAACTGACCTGGGTGTGGAGCGCACCCCCATAGCAACGCCACTGACAACCCCCATGTTTTGGTTACTGGGTTAGACCGCCTCCCCCCAATCCCCCTTGGAATGCCCCTGCAAGGATCCGCCTCACATTCTACCTCTCTCCCCTACAGAGAAGCCGAGCGCCGGTATTCTGACACGGTGGCGGCGACGGGGAGCGGTGCCTGGTCAGTATTCGCTCCATAAGATGCAGGGACATTTTCCCCCATTTTTTTATTCCAAATAAACCCGTAACAATACGGTTTTTCACTATGTGGAGGCTTTCTGTTGTTTTTAATGGATTTTGTTAATCATAAACCTACCAAACAGTTGTGTGGTGGAAGGAGTTTTTTTTTACCATCCGGGACATCCTGATCCATATTCTCACATGCCGGGTTGAGGTTGTGAGAATATGAAGTGGCTCAGTTTAGGAGGAGGAATTGCACCACTCGCTATCCAGAGCTTTGATATCACATACCTGCTTGATGCTACCTCCTGGTAAGTGTGTCTAATCTTCTCCCCTGGGTGGTGGATGCACACACGGCAGTGACTCCTTTAGTCCTACACTCCTGGATTCCTTCCCATCAATATACATGGATTAAAGATTTAATCACCAATGGGACTATACTACCAATGTTGATTTACAATTTGCACAATGCACTTTATTTAGAGACACTATCAATCAGATGATAGTGTTAGAGTTTTTTGTATATGCTAATCACAATTTATTTGTATATCACAGTATGTTGATATGTCAATAGTCAACATTTGATTCTTAGAGCCGGTTCACATAGGGGCGACTTGTCAGGCGACTTAGCCGTCTGACAAGTCGCTCTCCGTTCTGTACAATGGAACCTTTCTAATAGAGTCGCTCCGACTTAGAAAAAGGTTCCTACTACTTTGGGGGCAACTTGCAGCGACTTGCATTGACTTCTATATAGAAGTCGTTTTGCAAGTCACCGCTGAAGTCGTGTGCAGGTCGCCTCACAGAGTTGGCCTGCAAGTCATGTTGCCCCTGTGTGAACCGGCCCTTAGCGCTGCACTGTTTTCACTTTTTTCATTCACACAATTTTTGTTAAGATTGTAGTGCAGGCTGCTATGGTTTATTTATGTGTACAGCACAGTATTTTTATATTAATTCCATATATATATATATATATATATATATATATATATATATATATTAGATGTACAGTCATGCTCAAAAGTTTGCATACCCTGGCAGAAATTGTGAAATTTTGTCATTAATATTGAAAATATGACTGATCATGCCAAAAAACTGTCATCACTTTTTTCAAAGGCACGGTGGAGCAGTGAATGTGAGTAACAAATTGTACCGTGTATTGCATAATTAATTAATAAAATGTAAAACAATTATAATTAATACATTCATATTAATACATTATAAAATAATACATAAATAAATAAAAATAATAAATTCATGTTAATTTCCCGTTGAAACGAATGGGCTGACATAAATAAATAAAAATAATAAATTCATGTTAATTTCCCGTTGAAACGAATGGGCTGCCCTATACACATAGTGGAAAAACTTGCACAAACGTGATGGCCTGCATTGGGCATCATAGTGTAAACTGAGCCTCATGGTGGTGTGCAATGCATGCATACATGGGGCATTGGTATGGAAATTATGGAGTTAAAATGAGTGGTAAAAAGGCATCAAATCTTCACTTAAAAGCGTCTCAAACGCGGATCACTTTTCAGAGGTGGAGCATGTGAGTAATAAATTGTAAGGTTTATTGCATACTTAATTATGAAATTTTTTAATTTTTATAATTAACACATTAATATCAATAAATATATTAATAAGTTAATAAATACATGATAAAATAATACATATATAAATAAAAATAATACATTAATGTTAATAATTAATAAATTATTACAATTAACAAATTGTAAGAGGCAGTGAATGTGAGCAATGAATTGTAAGGTACTTGCACACTGTTCTTGAGCTGCAAACACAAGGCAACTTCAAGAACAGATGGTAAGTCAAGGCAATGTTCTGCTCCGAATAGGTTTGCCAACCTCCCGCAGCATTTTTTACTGACAAAATGTGGACAATTTACTGGCGGAGCACATTTTTTACTGACAACCTGAGAAATTACAGTCCTTTTTAAAACTGAGTGAATATGTAAAACAGTATAAACATGATATGAAAACACTGACAATACCTATGTAGCGGTACCCCCATGGGGGCTGCTGGGTTGTTCATTATCATCTGGCCAATCACTCCACTTCTGTTCTCCCATCACCCGAACATGACACCAACAGTCAAAGTTTAAGCTTCTATTACCCTTTATTCGTCGAATAAGTCTGGGGGGGTTCACTGAGAGATATCAAATGCTCCACCAGACCCAACTATATGAGGGTGTAATCCAGGGGTGCCCAACCTTTTGAAGAGCGAGGGCCACTTAAGCGAATTGGTAACTGGTCGTGGGCCACAATGAGCGGAGCAGGAGAATGACAGGTCTGTGTCCACAGACACAGCCCACTCTACTCTATGGGCCCTCTGATCTAATATGATTCGCCCAGACGGAAGGGAGGGGATTAGTAAGTCCGATTGGGTCGGACCTATCATGTGAAAAAAGGGGCAAAAGGCTGCTTTCACACCGATGCGCTGCGATTTGCCCAAACCGTGGGTGCAGCGCAGTGAACCTGTGGATTTTCTGTGGGTTAGCTGCACTTTGCTGTAAACTTCTATTATATCCTGCAGGTGTGGCGCACTTTCTGAAGGCTCAACAAACCTGCAGGTAATAACAGAAGTCTATGGCTCAATGCAGGTAACCCACAGCTGTGGATCAGTTTAAAAACAGCCCAGTAACCACTGCAAAAAACAGATATATCCATATATACTGTGAATTTAGTACTAAACTTACCTTTGATAACCGTCTTCCATTCTGGTATCGCTGGCTGTTGCTGTCCCAGGCGGAGTGCATTTGGTATCACTCCGCCTGTGACAGGAGCTGGCACTATACAGGAAGCATTGGCTTATGTGGCTCTGCTCAGCAGCCACTTGCTTCCACTACCAGCGGCTTCATTCACAAAACTGCTGCTCTGGCATGGCGGGTTGGCAACCCGTGATCTGGTCTTGCCAACCTGCCATCTTAAAGCAGGAGGTCGAGGGCCACATCAGAGGGCTCTGCGGGCCACATGTGGCCCCCGGGCCACTGGTTGGGCACCCCTGGTGTAATCCATAGCCGTATCTTTGTTACTGGACTCTTCTAAAGCGATCCTTTCCTGATTCTATGGTTTCCTTTAGCGCAGCACTCCCAAGCTAAGAAAAAAGGGCATTACTCTTCCAACACTTCCAACCCTGAATCAAAACAACCAGGCCTGGTAAAAAAAGACCGCAGGCCTGGCTAAATTTACCTGTACTAGATCCTACACCACCAATTCTACAATATCACACCTACCTAGTAGAGGGCGCTACACCTATAACAAAGCGGTTCGGCACACATTTCATTTAGTAAATCTCTTTGCCTTCCAAATCAGGCAAAGAGTACTAAATGAAATGTGTATTTTTTTTTTTACTTACCTTGTAATTGATGACTTCCTGTCTTCTGTCTCTTCGGGGGTGGGCGGGGTCTGTGCGGGGATCATCGTCACGCCGCACTGTCTCCTGGGATCTGGTGTCATTGATCCCAGGAGTCAGTGCGGGCATCTTCCGAAATCTCGCGAGATTTCGGCCACATCTTCCGAAATCTTGCGAGATTTCGGACACATCTTCCGAAATCTCGTGAGATGTCGGCAGATGTGCCGTTACTGCGCACGCGCGAGTAACGGCGGTGCATGCTGGGCCATCTAAAGTGCCTGTGGGGTTTCACATGCCCACAGGCAAGATGGACCCCAGCAGACAAGAAGAAGATGAAGAATTTTATCGGAGGAAAACCGGCGGCGATCGAGATGGAAGATGGAACAGGTAAGTCCCCCAATTGAGCTATATGGCCTTGGCATATAGCCAAAAAAAAAAAAACTGCAGAACAGCTTTAAAAAGTAAACACAGAATGAAATTATCAGCCCCTGATATTTACTGGCAGTTGTAAAAAAATCACAGATTTTTACAAACTGTCAGTAAATTTACTGGCGGTTGGCAACCCTGGCTCCAAGTACCCCAAACTTTAAAAAAAAGGCAGTCACTGGCCGAACAAGGAGGTTGTATCTTTTTTTTTTAGGACAGCGATGTCACACAGAGAATACCTTTTACAAATTGCAGGCTGACATCGCACCCTCAGCCTTCAGAAATAAAATACTGCCTGCAAAAGGAGAGTTAATACATTGAATGCATAGATTAGTCAATGCTAAGTCACTTTCACTGCCAACAACTTAATAACCGTTGTTCATTCTAAAGTAAATCTGTCACAAAGATGGGCAGTTCAAACTGAACATTCACTATAATGACAAGACGATATGATGTTTTGACACTGAAGGTGATTTTTATTGTATGCTAATTTTTAAAAGCCTGGGTTTGTCCTATACTCAGGATAATAAATGTTAATACCGCTTTCATTAGCCTGGTCGTGCTACTTCTTTAGTCTACACAAAAATAACTTTAAATATTTTTTTTACTTTTTGTAGATTCTTGGTAGACATTTGGAAATATTTTAAATTACTTATAGCGGTGTTTCAGCTTAAAAATATTTTTTTTAAAAGTCAGCAGCTAAAAAAAAAGTAGCTGCTTACTTTTAATAAGTACACTTACCCTCCCAGGGCGCCCGCGATGTCGGTCGTGGAGGCCGAGATGTCCCTCGGCGCTCCGGTCACAGCGCCGCAATCCTCAGTAAGGGAAATGGGCAGCGATCGCTGCCCGTTTCCTACTGCGCATGCGCGAGTCGTCGCTCGGCGCTTTGTGAATGGGGAACGCTATGTGTTGTGGGACACAGTTCCCATAACACACCGCGCCCCATTCACTAGAAGGCGGCGCTAGGAGCAGAAGAAAGAACAGCTCCGAGGAACAGGAAGAGGCAGATTAGGACTATCTGCCTAGCAACAGCCATTTCTGGTAAGTAAAAAAAAAAAAAATGTTTTATATTTTTTTTTCATTTTAAATTTGTATTAAACTTTTTATCAAGTTTTGTTTTTCAGTGTGGCCCTATACTTTAATGCAATACTACACCCCCCAAAAAAATGTATATATTAGAGTTTACCAGTCCTTAGATGTAGAGGCTGCATTTATTTTCTAGTAACACACTTCCTGTCTTAAATTGGCTACATTCACTCCTCCACTCCATCTATGGAGGAGCAATTGTGACTGCAAGACTCCTGACGGGGGGCTAGGCAAAGACCTGGCATACCCCGCTGCTTGTGATCATCCAAAGCAAGCCAACAAGTGCCAGGTGAGGAGCTCTCCTGAAAAGAGACCCTCCCAAGACATGGGTAGAAGGAACCTGATGGCCACACATCCTCCACCTAGACTTCAGGGTAGACTTCAGGGTAGGCCTGAACACCCACACCCTACCTTCCTGTGACTAGAAAGGAAAATGCACATATGAATTGTAGCGAGAAGTGAATGAAATAAAAAAGTGAAATAAAAATGTGAAAACTATTGTTATGCCTTGCACAGGGCTGCCAATAAGGGTGTACAGCTGGTCCGCCTATATGGGGCCTGGATCCTATCAGTTCATCGGGAGGCCTGGGCAGCAGGGGGAATTAGACAGAATCATGGACAGAAGAGGGGGTGATGGGTGCAGCAGGGGGCAATTACAGTAACCAATCCCCTCTGTGACTCCCCCTGCAGCAGCTGAAAGCCAGCTTTTCTTCCTCTCCCTTCCGCCAGGTTGCAGCTGCTGAAAGGAGAGTCACACACAGGGGATAGGTTCCTGTAATTGCCAAACCCTGCCCATTGTCACATTGATCACTGCCTCCTGTGCAATAATATCTTCCGTCTGCTGCCTGGGCCCCCTTGTGTGCCACCCCACCCCCTTTTTATAGTGAGATGGCTTGCCCTTAGTGGTCCTATAAGCCTGTTGGCCATATTACAAAAACCATGTGCAGTACCCTCTTAGTATAAGTTGCTAGGTAAATGTAGTTTTTGAGTTGCTCTGTACTCAGAGGACTAATGCTTTGGTCTGCTCATGGTTTCGCAGGCTGGGAGTTTGTTTGTTTCCCCCGCCTCTGTGAGAATTTTCCAGGGTTTAGGGCATGAAATTCAAGTGACCAGCCACAAGCCCTGGGGAGGTGTGCCCAGAAGGTGGTGTGGAAGGTAGTAAATAGCTTGAAGCCTTGCGGAGATTGTCTTTTTCTCTGTCAGGAATGGATCAGTGAGCTTCAGGGTCTGCTAGACCTTGAAGCACCTCTGGACTGGATGCTGGACTTCTCCACCAAAGGCTTGAGTCTGAGGAGCTGGGTGCTTTAGGACTTGTAAATAGCGAACGTTAACGACTCCCCTGCAGAGGAATACAGTATCTCATGGTCCTCAGTTATGAGATTCTAACTATTCTGGAGCTATCTCATGGTCCATAGCTGTGAGGCTTTAAAGTGTAAGGCTGAGGGTTTTTTGTATCTTTTGTACCTTAATGCATTCTCTGCATTCCCCCCCCATATACCGCTGTATAACACGCACCCCAAATTTAGGAGGGAATATTAAGGAAAAAAACTATTAGGAGGGAAGTTTAAGGAAAAAACTTACATTTAAATGCCCATCAATGCAGCCTTATCAGTGTCCATCTGCAGCCTTGTCCATCCATCTGCAGCCTTGTCCATCCATCTGCAGCCTTGTCCATCCATCTGCAGCCTTGCCCATCCATCTGCAGCCTTGCCCCAGTGTCATTTGCAGCCTTGTCATTGCAGTCTTGAAGTTTAAAAATGGCGCCACCGAGATACAGAGTTCTATGTATCTCAGCGGCTCTCGAGTTGTCTCGCAGTCCCAAGCGGAGCCGAGAGTAGCTGAGTGTCCTCGGCTTGGCTCACAGTCACACCCAGTCCCTGTGTTATGTCCATCATAGGGAGGGACTGGGCGTAACTGTGAGCGGAGCCGAGCCGAGTACACTCGGCTATGTATCTTTTGTACCTTAATGCATTCTCTGCATTCATCCCCCCCAGCCCCCACCTATACCTACCTCGATCCAGCGCTGTGCACAAGAGCTTTTAGGTACTTTGGAGTATTCCATACCACCTCATCCATTTGCTGTTAAAGTTCTGCAACCAATAGATCTTTAACTCCTTCATGTTGACGTATCACATATATGCGGCCTCACTGCACTGAGCTTTTTTACATGGGGCCGCATATATGCGTTTCTCCCTTTGGGCTGGGAGTGAGCCACACATCCTGCTCCCAGCACAGAGACTGGGATCTCAGCGGGACTCCCGTACTAACTATTGGGACCCCTAGTCTCCCGATTCCGGGTCATCTGATTTGCTACCACAGTGATCAGTCACTGTGAAGCCTGCCTCATGTTTTTTTCTTTCTGTAAATAGGAAAAAAGGATACATTGTATCTTTCTCGTTCCTTGCAGAAAAAAAAAGTAAAATAAATAAATAATAACAAATAAAACAAAAAAAATAAATAAAAATACCTAGATCAAGATTTGATCTAGGTCAGTGCCAGGGTTAGTGTTCGGGTCATTGTTAGGGTCAAAGGTCATGGCCAGTTTTTTTAATTAGCATGAGCTTCAGTTAGTGTAATGCCCCGTACACACGATCGGACTTTCCGACAACAAAACCGTGGATTTTTTTCCGAAGGATGTTGGTTCAAACTTGTCTTGCATGCACACGGTCACACAAATGTTGGCCCAAAATTCCGAACGTGAGAACGCGGTGACATACAAGACGTACGATGAGTCGAGAAAAAGGAAGTTCAATAGCCAGTGCGGCTCCTTCTGCTCGATTCCGAGCATGCGTGAGCTTTTATGCGAAGGACTTGTGTACACACGATCGGACTTTCCGACAACAAGTGAAGTTGGCCGAAAATTTGAGAACCTGCTCTCAAACATTTGTGGCCGGAAATTCCGACAGCAAATGTTCGATGGAGCATACACACGGTCAGACTTTCCGACAACAAGCTCACATCGAACATTTCCCGTCGGAAAGTCCGGCCATGTGTATTAGTGTGTTTTAAGTAGGACAAAAAAAAGAGGAAAAAAAAGCAAATTGCACACTATTGTTTCTCGGCTGTACTACGGGTACAAACAACAAATAACATACACATATGTGGTATCATTGTGATTGTCAGGAGCAGGAGATTTTATTTTGGGTTGCTGTTTGGTGTTAGGTTATGGTAGTAAAAAGAAATATACAGCTAAATTTAAAAAAAATGATGGCTGTTACTGATTAAAATTTTTGTGTTTGATTAATTGATTTTTTTTAAATTAATTATAATGCGCATACAGATCCAACTACTTTTAGCTGATCTCCTTGCATTGCAACTCTGCATTAGTCAGTGGTAAATCTGGTATACACTTTATACAATCACCCGACACTAGTTAGTTTCCACAATCCATGACTTAACTTCACAGTTCCCACAAATACTTTTTAAATTCAAACTGTAGCACTGACGTAAGTCATTTTTTTCCCACAGTAGCGTGACAATCCCTCCACCTCCGGTCTAACTAATCACTCTCACCTTATGGCATGGACCCCTGTGCAAACAGGTGGTCATGCAAGCGGGTATCAAAAGGGTTAACACGGACCATAAACTTCTCTCGCGTCTCCTTAGATCTCAGCAAGGACGCCAAGTCATGGGTAGAAAGAAAAGATCTAAGTGCTCACCGCTTAAGTTTTAGATTTCATTTTTTGTGTTCAAACACAAACTACTCACAAAAAGATGATAAAAACACAGCATGTAAAGCCGACAATCGTGTTAGTTCCGTAGGGCAGCAGTGGGTGACGTCATGTGTAGCTCCTCCCCTGTACGCGTTACGTTTAATCAGAACTTCAACGTCACCGGACTCCTCCCCCTTCTCTTCGTTAGCAGAAGGGGGAAGGAGTCCAGTGACGTCACCGGATCTCCGACGGAACTCCCTTAAGACCCGGAAGTCAGCGGAGAGGTAAGTACTGAAGAATTAGAAGAAGTTTTATCGATTAAAAAAATTTTGAGTGATCAAAAAAGTTAACGATTTATCGAGGAAAATAATCTTTAATTTGCACAGCCCTAAAAAAAATATATATATTTTTTCAACTATTTTGGGCCAGATTTCCTTTGATAATAAAACAAAAATCAGGAGATATCCATAACTATTTACTACCAAATGAAAGCCCAATTTGTCCTGAAAAAAAACAAGGTATAATCCACCTGGATGCACAAAGTAATTGTGATGATAAGTACAGTTTTATTAATACATGTCAAAATTGCAGCCACTGTGCTATATAGGGAGAACCCATCTAATGGGGTAGTGCTACACATGCAATGCTTTGGGGGTTTAACAAAATTTCTCCTGGGACGAAACTGCACATAAATGATGTGATATAATGTCCTAATAGGCTGTGCATACTTTCCTGCCCAACCCAAAAGAGGTAAGGCTCATTTTAAGGCTAATATGACTTTTACTTTTTGGGTCAAGATCTACTTTAACTTGTGGGATCTGTGCAATCCCCACCATGGGAGAGATCTGAGACTTTATCCAAAGTTCAGGTCTGTTTTCAGAAGCAATGCAATGTGAAATTGTGTTTTCACAAGGAATTGCTTACATTTTTTTTAAATGGATGCTTCTCATAAACCAGCCAATTTAAACAAAAACAACTATAGATAGATGGAACATATCTGTTTTTCATCTGGTCCAGCATTCATTGTGTTGTCATGTATAACAACATAATTGAACTGTTTTCACAAAGTGCCTTAGACCATGCCCAGAACCCTTATTACAGTGAGGAAAATAATTATTTGATTCCCTACAGATTTTGTAAGTTTGCCCACTTATAAAGATACAAAGAAATGAAGGGTCCATATTGTGTGTGTGTGTGTGTGTGTGGGGGGGGGGGGGGGGGGGTAATGTCACTGAAGGAGACACGATTGTGGGGGAGTCTGATGGCTGTGATGGGGACACAGTTGTGAGGGGGGATGTGATGGCTCTGAGGGGGACACAAATGTGCAGGGAGATGCCGATGGGCACACAAATGTGTGTATGTTGGGGGAGGGGGGCTCTGATGGGCACTCAAATGCCTGGGGGGGAGGGCTCTGATGGGCACACACATGTGTGGAAGGGCTCTGATGGGCACAAAAATGTGCTGAGGGGCTCTGATGGGCACACAAATGTGTGGAAGGGCTCTGATGGACACACGAGTTTGCAGGGATCTTCTAATGGGTGATGGGCACACAAATGTGTGGAGGGGTTCCAATGGGCACACAAATGTGTGGAGGTGCTCTGATGGGCACACAAATGTGTAGAAGGGCTCTGATGGACACACAAATGTGTGGAAGGGCTCTGATGGACACACGAGTTTGCAGGGATCTTCTAATGGGTGATGGGCACACAAATGTGTGGAGGGGTTCCAATGGGCACACAAATGTGTGGAGGTGCTCTGATGGGCACACAAATGTGTAGAAGGGCTCTGATGGACACACAAATGTGTGGAAGGGCTCTGATGGACACACGAGTTTGCAGGGATCCTCTGATTTGTGATGAGACAGAAATGTGTGGGTGCTATGATGGGGACATCAATTTGCAGGGAAACACTGAAGAGTGATGGGGACACAAATGTGCGGGGGGGCTCCGATGGGCACACAAATGTGCAGAGGGGCTCTGATGGGCACACAAATGTGTGGAAGGGCTCTGATGGACACACGAGTTTGCAGGTATCCTCTAATGGGTGATGGGGACACAGATGTGCGGAGTGGCTGCGATGAGCACACAAATGTGCGGAAAGGGGCTCTGATGGGCACACAAATGTGTGGAAGGGCTCTGATGGACACACGAGTTTGCAGGAATCCTCTGATGGGTGATGGTTACATAAATGTTTGGAAGTGCTCTGATGGACACATGCGTTTGCAGGGATCCTCTGATGGGTGATGGGGTCACAAATGTGCGGAGGGGCTCCGATGAGCACACAAACGTGCAGAGGGGCTCTGATGGGCACACAAATGTGTGGAAGGGCTCTGATGGACACACGCATGTGCAGGGATCTTCTGATGGATGATGGGGACACAGATGTGCAAAGGAGTTTCCGATGGGCATCTCAAATGTGCAGAGGGGCTCTGATGGGCACATAAATATGTGGAAGGGCTCTGATGGACACACAAGTTTGCAGGTATCCTCTAATGGGTGATGGGGACACAGATGTGCGGAGTGGCTGCGATGAGCACACAAATGTGCGGAAAGGGGCTCTGATGGGCACACAAATGTGTGGAAGGGCTCTGATGGACACACGAGTTTGCAGGAATCCTCTGATGGGTGATGGTTACATAAATGTTTGGAAGTGCTCTGATGGACACATGCGTTTGCAGGGATCCTCTGATGGGTGATGGGGTCACAAATGTGCGGAGGGGCTCCGATGAGCACACAAACGTGCAGAGGGGCTCTGATGGGCACACAAATGTGTGGAAGGGCTCTGATGGACACACGCATGTGCAGGGATCTTCTGATGGATGATGGGGACACAGATGTGCAAAGGAGTTCCGATGGGCATCTCAAATGTGCAGAGGGGCTCTGATGGGCACATAAATATGTGGAAGGGCTCTGATGGACACACAAGTTTGCAGGAATCCTCTGATGGGTGATGGTCACACAAATGTGCGGAGGGGTTCTGATGGGAACACAAATGTGCGGATGAGCTCTGATGGGCACACAAATGTGCGGAGGGGCTCCGTTGGGCACACAAATGTGCAGAGGGGCTCCATTGGGCACACACATGTGTGGAAGAGCTCTGATGGGCATACAAATGTGTGGAAGGGCTCTGATGGACACACAAGTTTGCAGGGATCCTCAGATTTGTGATGGGACAGAAATGTGTGGGGGGCTATGATGGGGACATTAATTTGCAGGGAAACAGATGTAAGGCCCTAATGCACATTGGAAGTTTAACCCTCTACATGAGGCTACCGCATTTAGCTGCAGTAGTAGGATACAGGTGCACCATCCTGCCCAGCTTCCAGCAGCCTGGCAAATTGTATTCCATCCTGCTGCTGTAGATTTATTTGCAAATACATTTTTTTTTTTCGGACCGCGAGTATGTTTAAAATTTACGATTTGGCCCTCGTAATGAAAAGTTTGGAGACCCCTGATATAAAGGATCTGGACCTATTTGCAGGTAAATGCTCCACTCTTTCAACTATGAAGTCGCCCAAGCATTGATCAAAAGCTGTCATATTGTTTGGAATTATTGGCCTGACTAGCAAAACATTTCCTAATTCAGCAAACATTCTATGGGCGATTATAAATCATTGCTTAATTGCTTAATTCTCAAAATAATAATCGTCAGCTTTGAACTGTGTATTATTATTGAATTGTAACTAAAGTGTGCACAGTGTGTCAATTATGAACTTCAGTAGTATAACAAAGTAGCGGCGAATGTTCGGTTCAGGCCACGGGGATTATTGACTAGTTTGTTGATAAATACAGTAATCACAGTATAGCTCCTAAATGCACTGCGGGGATCTGCATTGTACAATTAATGTGATAATATTGCAAAGCTACTGTAAAAAAGGACAATTCTTTATTTGAGCTACTTTTATAGTTTACTGGGAAATAAATTACAATAAACCCAATGGACATTTTATATTTGCAAAATAAAACTAAATTGGAAGCAGATTGTTTTGTACTGCTGCAGAGAATTGTATGTTTTATTTCCCAGAAGTGCATGTAATGCTGCCGCCCATTAATGCCATTAAGACATAGAAGTTCTTTAAACGTTATTAAACCTAAAATTAAAAATGTAATATATTCCCGATGATTAGACATGGTGGCTGCATTCTTTTTCTTGTAGGATTTTTTCCCTCTATTTTCACCTGGTGATCTGGCCAGTAACACACCTCCTGTATTAGAGTGCCCCCGCCACTCTGAATGAGCACAGGGGCACCTTTGGACAGCAACATTGTCAGTCTGGGGGGAGCGGTGTGCTCGATGCACAAGAAGACATAGAAACACTAACAATTTGAAGCTAAACTCCAGCTACAACTTTATAAGCAGTTACATCAAACAGTTTTTCTATTTGGAGATACAAATTTTACATGAAAAAATAAAAAAAAGCTGATCATTGTAAGCTTGTACTGGAAAAAAAAAAAAAAAGCTGATCATTGTAAGCTTGTACTGGTAAACAAAACAAAAAAAATAGCAGGCCTACAGGCCAGATCACCAGGTGAAGGTAAAGGAAAAAAAAAAAAAGTATAAAAAAGAAAAAAAATGCAGCCATCATGTCTAAGAATTGGTGAGCTGCAATATAATAAACGTTTCCTATTGGGTTTAATATTGCTGTAAAGTGATATTAACCACTTAAAGTGGTTGTATGCCCTGAGAAAAATAAAAACCTGTAAGGCAAAGGCATAATGAGCTAGTATGCACCGCATACCAGGGACGTGCAGTCAGGGGAGGTAGGTGAGGCAGAGCACCTGCCATGAACATAAAAAAAAAAAAAAAAAAAAAAATCAAGCTTCGAGGGTCTTAGCTCGGCGACCTGGGTTCACAGAGTCCCCAAATTTGGGGAGAGGGGGGGAATGTGCTGAAGTCCCACACCACCACTGGTCAACATTTGGGGCTCCTGGGACCTATGGTTCCGGAAATACGGGGCTCCTTGAGCAGCCTGTCAGAAGCTACATACAGAGCGGCCAGTTTAAATACAAGCTTGAACACTCTGCCGCAGACTGAGAGGATGAACTCACAGTGCCTCTCACTTCTTGTCAGAGGCACTGAGCGTAATGGACAGCTTGGAGTCTTGGACCAATAGTAAAGCACCATTGGCCCAAGCTCTCCAATAAAAATGCTGCAGTGGGGGCACGCCTCTCACTGCAGTGTCATAGAAGGGGCATGTGTCTAAAAGACAAGTGCTCCTACCTTAATGGTAATCAGGTATACTCTTTACAGCATTTTAAAGACAAGATGCAGATACCTACCAGCGAAATATTTTTCGATATAACCAAATTACATCCTTTGTCAGATGCAAACTTAATCTAATCATTGAACCGCTTACTCTTACAATGTTCGAGTTATCATGTCAGGCAAGGAGTCAATGGAAGGGACGATTATTTGTGGTCTATGCTTCCCTCACTGAACCTACCTCAAAGATTTCCTATATGAAGCAATGGGAAAAAAGATCTGAACCTTAGTTTTGACTTATGTGAATGGCAAAATCTCTATCAATACCATGCTAATCGAGGCCAACTATAAAACATTGTTACGTTGGTACTTGGTCCCAACTCGGGTAGCTAAAAAGCATCCATCCGCATCACCTATTGCTTTCGACGCTTCAGCCAATCAGGGACAATGCACCATATTTGGTGACAATGCCCCCTGGTGATTAGATTTTGGATTAGGATATTTAATTTAATAAATTCAGTGACAGGAGTAAACGTCCGTAGATCCCCAGAAAAAGGCCATATTCCGCAGATTACCTGAAGAGATACCCAGGAAATTAACGAAATTAATTACATATATATTATTAGCGGCAAGGATTACAGTGGCCAGGCATTGGAAACAAACAAGTATCCCGCTAGCTTATGTTAGAAATAAAATTAACTGGATTATGATAAATGACAAACTTACTCACACACTCCATAATATCTCCGAAAAATTTGATAAAATTTGTGACCCGTGGATCCGCTACATTTCGGTTCCCTAACAAGCTCTGGATTGACCCTCCTGAATTCCTCTTCTTCCTCTTTTTCTTTTTTCCTATCTCTGCTTTCCTTTTTCTCTCCACTTTTGTCCATTGGTAGTTTAACCGCCTCCCGACCGCCTCCTGTAGATATACGTCTACAGAATGGCACGGCTAGGCAAAATCACGTATATATACGTCCCCTTTAATTGCCTAGCCGTGGGGTCGCGAGCTCCGTGACCACGGCCGCGGGACCAGCGGACCCGATCGCCGCTGGTGTCCTGTGATCGGGTCACAGAGCTGAAGAACGGGGAGAGGTCTGTGTAAACAAACCTCTTCCCACGCTTCCTACAGTGCCTGTCACTGATCTGCTGTTCCCTGTCATCGGGAACAGCCGATCAGTGACGTCAGACGTCAGCCACGCCCCCTACTGTAAAAAAACACACAACACGTCACACTAACTCCTCCCCGCCCCCTAGTGGTTAACTCCTTCACTGCCAGTGTCATTTACATAGGAATCAGTGCATTTAAATAGCACTGATTTCTGTATAAATGACAAGACATGGTCCCAAAAATGTGTCAAAAATGTCTGATGTGTCCGCCATAATGTCGCAGTCACAATAAAAATCGCTGATCGCCGCTATTACTAGTAAAAAAAAAAATATTAATAAAAATGCTATAAAACTATCCCCTATTTTGTAAACGCTATAACTTTTGCGCAAACAAATAAATAATCGCTAATTGCGATTTTTTTTTTACCAAAAATATGTAGAAGAATACGTATCGGCCTAAACTGAGGAAAAAAAACGTTTTTTTATATATTTTTTGGGGATATTTATTATAGCAAAAAGTGAAAAATATTGAATTTTTTTCAAAATTGTCGCTCTATTTTTGTTTATAGCGCAAAAAAAAAGAAAAAAAAGCAGGGGCAATCAAATACTACCAAAAGAAAGCTCTATTTGTGGGAAAAAAAGGACGCCAATTTTGTTTGGGAGCCACGTCGCACGACCGCGCAATTGTCAGTTAAAGCGACGCAGTGCCGAATCGCAAAAAGGGGCCTGGTCCTTTGGCTGCAAATTGGTCCGGGCTGAAGTGGTTAAACCCGATACTTATTGGGTTGCCTTAGAACTCCACCAAGTTTCTGATACTGATATTATAAAGGAATGATACCAAAGTCCCCAACTATGTTTTATCCATTACCCCCCCCCCCCCCCCGCCTGACCTTTTCTTCCCCTTCATTTACCTAATTATACCATGCTTAAGTTTGGGACGTCACTTTATATGGTTATGATGCTGAACGCTGGTTAAAATTATAGGGGGGTTAATTAGTTACATACCTAAAACTGTTTGATGTTACATACTGGGATCTTTTGCCTAGCAGATTTACCTGAAAATATCCCATGACTACTGTTTATTCTTTCATACTAATAGACTATGCAATACTTTGGTAAATTATACCTTAGATACTTCTAATTTTATCATAGCAAAAATCTGGAGACTGTTATAAATGTATTTGCTAACTTTGTTATTTTTAAAAAAAAAATCATTTTTATAATTTTATATTTATAATTATAAAAACATTGAAATATAAATGACAAATGCTCCCTTCCAGCCCAGCCCTAGAAGGAAATAACGTGTTTATGTATATAAGATATACCCACAATCCCATGTTTTTCTCACGGGGTTAAGAGGAAGAATGAGAATCTGCTGCTGTTGAAAAGGTCCTGTTTGTACTTTTTTAATCAAGCTAAATCATATATTTATATGCTATATGCAGGGCCGGCCCAAGACATTGTGCTGCCTGGGACCAAGAATAAAATGCTGCCCGCCCCCCCCAAAAAAAAACACGCCCAGCAAAAGGCCCCCACATCCATTATTTTATATCATGATAACTAAAGAGGACCTGTCATGGCACTATACATGTATATAGGAGAATAAAGAGGACCTGTCATGGCTCTATACATGTATATAGGAGTATAAAGAGGACCTGTCATGGCTCTATACATGTATATAAGAGTATAAAGAGGACCTGTCATGGCTCTATACATGTATATAGAAGTATAAAGAGGACCTGTCATGGCTCTATACATGTATATAGAAGTAAAAAGAGGACCTGTCATGGCACTATACATGTATATAGGAGTATAAAGAGGACCTGTCATGGCACTATACATGTATATAGGGATAGAAAGACAACCTGGCTCTATACAGGTATATAGGAGAATAAAGGGAACCGGTCATGGCGGTCTACATGTATAGGAGTATAAAGAGGACCTGTCATGGCTCTATACATGTTAATAGGAGTATAAAGAGAACCTGTCATGGCTCTATACATGCATATAGGAGTATAAAGAGGACCTGTCATGACACTATACATGTATATAGGGATATAATGAGAACCTGTCATAGCTCTATACATGTATATAGGAGAATAAAGGGGACCAGTCATGGCGGTCTACATGTGTAGAGTATAAAGAGGACCTGTCAGGG
The DNA here is from genome assembly GCA_028564925.1 of Lithobates sylvaticus. Lineage (NCBI taxonomy): Eukaryota > Metazoa > Chordata > Amphibia > Anura > Ranidae > Lithobates > Lithobates sylvaticus. The sequence continues at coordinate 730,251,551 of CM053026.1, forward strand.
CTCTATACATGTATAGAAGTATAAAGAGTACCTGTCATGGTTCTTTACATGTATGCAGGAGTATATAGAGGACCTGTCATGGCTCTATACATGTATATATAAGTATAAAGAGTACCTGTCATGGCTCTATACATGTATATAGAGGACCTGTCATGGCTCTATACATGTATATATAAGTATAAAGAGGACCTGTCATGGCTCTACACATGTTAATAGGAGTATAAAGAGAACCTATCATGGCTCTATACATGTATATAGGAGTATACAGGACCGGTCATGTTCTGAGTGAAACCTATCCTGTTAAACCGCTGTATGATCTTGGCCACCATGCTGCAACTCAGTTTCAGGGTCTTGGTAATGTTCCTATATACTAGGCCATCTTTATGTAGAGCAACAATTCTTTTTTTCAGATCCTCAGAGAGTTCTTTGCCATGAGGTGTCATGTTGAACTTCCAGTGACCAATATGAGAGAGTGAGAGCGATAACACCAAATTTAACACACCTGCTTCCCATTCACACCTGAGACCTTGTAACACTAATGAGTCACATGACACCGGGGAGGGAAAATGGCTAATTGGGCCCAATTTGGACATTTTCACTTAGGGGTGTACTCATTTTTGTTGCCAGCGGTTTAGACTAATGGCTGTGTGTTGAGTTGAGGGGACAGCAAATTTACTCTGTTATACAAGCTGTACACTCACTACTTTACATTGTAGCAAAGTCTAATTTCTTCAGTGTTGTCATATGAAAAGTTATAGTAAAATATTTACAAAAACAAGAAGGGTGTACTCACTTTTGTAAAGATACTGTACTTCAGCCCTCAAATTTTCGACTCCCCTACTCGCATTTAGCGAGTGAAAAATGAGGGCTGGTGAGCGTGGGCTGCCTGGGAGTGGGAGGAGTGAGTACCGCCAGCAGGCGGGGTTAATTGGGAGCTCTTCTCCCAGTGATCGCCCAGAGGAAGAGAGCCGGCCAGATCATCAGGGCGCCAAAGAACATCGTTGTAACAGCTTTCATTTCAATTGCTGTGTGTTCCCCACACTCGCTGTCACATACAGCCCCGCCTCCTGGCCCGGGTACTTTGATATACAGAACACCTGTCCAATCCTGAGATATGCGACGTATATAAAAGTCCCCGGGCCAGGAGGCGGGGCTGTATGTGACGGCAAGTGCGGGAAACACATGGCAATTGAAATGAAAGCTGTTACAGCAATGTTCCTCAGCGCTCTGATGATCCGGCAGGCAATCCTCTTCCTCTCTTCTCTTCCCCTGCACAGGTAGGCTGCATTGATGGACACAGGTAGGCTGCATTGTTGGGCACAGGTAGGCTGCATTGTTGGGCACAGGTAGGCTGCATTGTTGGGCACAGGTAGGCTGCATTGTTGGGAACAGGTAGGCGGCATTGTTGGGAACAGGTAGGCGGCATTGATGGACACAGGTAGGCTGCATTGTTGGGCACATGGGCTGAATTGTTGGGCACAGGTAGGCGGCATTGTTGGACAGAGGTAGGCTGCATTGTTGGACAGAGGTAGGCTGCATTGTTGGGCACCGGTAGGCTGCATTAATGGACACAGGTAGGCTGCATTGCTGGGAACAGCTATGTAATGAAAGCTGTTACATCGATGTTCCTCAGCGCTCTGATGATCCGGCAGGCAAACCTCTTCCTCTCTTCTCTTCCCCTGCATAGGTAGGCTGCATTGATGGACACAGGTAGGCTGCATTGTTGGGCATTGTTAGGCTGCATTGTTGGGCACAGGTAGGCTGCATTGTTGGGCACAGGTAGTCTGCATTGTTGGGCACGGGTAGGCTGCATTGTTGGGCACAGGTAGGCTGCATTGTTGGGAACAGGTGAGGCTGCATTGTTGGGCACATGGGCTGAATTGTTGGGCACAGGTAGGCGGCATTGTTGGACAGAGGTAGGCTGCATTGTTGGGCAGAGGTAGGCTGCATTGTTGGGCACAGGTAGGCTGCATTAATGGACACAGGTAGGCTGCATTGTTGGGCAAAGGTAGGCTGAATTGTTGGACACAGGTAGGCTGCATTGTTGGACACAGGTAGGCTGCATTTGTTGGGCACAGGTAGGCTGAATTGTTGGACACAGGTAGGCTGCAGTGTTGGGCACAGACTCTGATTGTCTCTCCCGCTGTGGCGGCACGCTCGCGCCCACAATAGCAAATTCCTGATCCAACGTACAGCAATTCGTGTATAATAACGGTGGCTGGTCGGCAAGCAGTTAACCACGCTCCTTTAAGCTGACTAGTCAGTGCATTTTAGCCACGCTCATTTTTGCTGCACCGCATGTCTTCTCTGGCCTAAGCTGCCCTTCCTTCTCAACTTCCACAGTCGGAATGTATGTCTGAGGTCTGAGAGGATTGGAAAGAGCAGATTCCGATACAATACCAGAAGCAGCAGAGAGTTTAATGGTGTTAGCAAGCAGTAGTATTGTCTGGGCTTATCAGCATGCAGGTCATAGGAGTCTTCTGTAAGTGCTGTAGACCGCAGAGGGTCAAGTATGGAATGAGAACAAAGATATGTGAATACATAGCGGCACATTCTGCTCTTAGATCTGGGGAAGTAGAAAACTCAGCGCTGGTTGGATTTAATGGCAGGAATTTGAGGAAAGGGTTTGATGACAGTATGCTTATAGACTGAAAGGAATATCCCTGTGAAGAGAGAAATAAGGTAAAGGAGTAAGATAGGGGAGAAATGAATGCAAAAAGAAATAATATGTAAAGAAATAAGAATAAAAGACGTGCTGAAATAGCCAGAGTTATATGTACAGTATATACGTATTTATATAATGAGTGAGCGAAAGAGACAGAGACATGAGAGAAGACTTCAGGTATAAATACAGAATGTTCTTTATAAGCAATAATAACAGGAAATAAAATTAATTTACCGCACTTAGAACTTGGCCATTACAGTTAAAGCTCCACTCCAGGCAGTGGGGAAAAAAGATCCTCACAGAGGGGCCTACCTGCACTGCATTGTAAACGATCACCTTGTAAAACAACCCATTCAATTTAAAAAAGAAACGAAAGACAAAACATTTGTGTATAGATATAAAAAAAAAATATCTATATAAATACCCATTTCCCCTTTTTTTGTGATCACATTCCCTCTGTTCTCAGCTGCATAAGAGCTGGGGGTAGGAGAAGCAGCAGCACACTGAGCTTTCCAGTGAATGGCCGTGCAGGGGGGTGTGTCAGGACAAGTCTAATCATTGGAGGAGAGCATCCTGAGTTCCCAGCACATATAGAGAACTGATCACGCTGTTCTCTCCTGCTTAGTGTGGTCAGTTTTTAAAAGGAAAGCAGAGGGACTGACAGGAACACCAGAGATTTCACACAAAGGAAGCAATACAAAGAGAACAAGGTACTTTCTCATACAAGTACATGATACAGCAGGCACATATCAGAGAATGGCACACATATGGCAGGCACATATATGAAATGTTGGGTTTACAAGCGCTTTAAATGCTTGATCGTAGAACAATCATAAACCCTCTGCATTTTTTAGTGATTGTAACGTTTTTAAATAACAAACATGTCTGAACTTACCTGCTCTGTGTGGGAAATTACACAGAGTGCTCACTAACCTCCTCCTCTGGCGCTCCTGGCCCCTTAACTCTGTCTAGTGCCCCATGGGAAATCACTTTCCATGGGGACACTCATGCGTGCTTGCTCCTGAGCTCCATTGACACAGGCAGCGGAACTCGGCCCCACCCCCCACTCTCTCATCACTGACTTTGATTGACAGCAGCGGGAGACAATGGCTCCTGATGCCCCAGCAAAGTCAGCAAAACCGGAATATGAGGGGAGAGAAGAGTTGCAGACTTGCACAGCGCTGGATCGAATGAAGGCTCAGGTAAGTGAAAAAGCGGAGTGAGGGGGGATGCTGATGCCGAAACATTTTTTGCAAGGAATGCATTAAGGATAAATAAAAAAAAAAAAAAAAAGGAACATGCACATATAGTCGATAGTTTTGTCCGAGCTAAGGGCATAACTAGCATTGAGCATGTGGGGCACATGCCCCATATCTAAAGGGGCATTTTCCTTACTGGAAGCGGTTTTGGCTTAAAGCTGAACGCCAGCTTATGATACACTTTACATAGTTCGTGTGGGCCAACTTGTTATTATGGGCCAAATATGTCCCTCACTAACCTGTGAGGCTGCTGGATGTGCTGTATAAAAAGTATGCAACTGAGGCCACACACAGTGTACCGCACTGTGTTCGGGGTGTGAGCTGAGACCTTCCTGTCTCATACCCGAAACACAGTAGAGTCAATCACAGCAGTGCTCAGCCATTCAGAGAAAGCAATGTATTTTATCAATGTATACAAATTTTCCTCTGATTGGCTGAGTCAGAGAGGCAGGCTGATGATGTCACAAACTCTGACTCAGCCAATCAGAGGAAGCTTTGTATTCATTGCTAGAAAACATTGCTTTCTATGAATGGCTGGGCACCGATCAGATAGTCTCTACTGTGTTCCGGGTATGAGAAAGGAAGTCTCGGCTCGTACCCGTAACAGAGTGCGGTATGCTGTATGTAGCCCCAGTTTATTCTGCTAATCCAAGTCGCACTGGCCCAAACAAACGTTACAATGTAAAGTGTATCAATAGCTGGAGTTCAGCTTTAAAGCATAACTAAAAGGCAAAACTTTTTTTTCAGTTTTGTATAGAGTGTAGAGGGATTAGAACACCTGTCAGTGTTTATTGCTGTCTGTGCCCCCATTAGGGAGATTCACCCTCTCTATTGTCCTGTTCACTATTATCATTGAAAGCAGTAGCGGCCTGTCCATTAGGGGTGCCCGAGCGCCGCCCCCTCTATCCACGGCCACCACCCCCTCCACCTTCTAGGGATGCAGCGATGCAATGTTCTATCCATTGCCGCTGCCACCCCCTATTCATGCGTCCGGCCCCTTTCAGGATGCTGGACGCCTGAATTACAGCGACGGGTGTGTTCTTTTGAAGCACTTGCTTAGAGCCAGAGGCTTCAAAATAGGATGGACTCGTGGCGCAGAGCATTGCCCTAAGAGCCCACCCAGGTGTTACAACAGCGAATGGGGAGGAGGGTGGGGAGCTTTGAGGTGCTGCGGCGGGGGGGCACATCAAAAAAACACGAGCCGCCACTGAATGAAAAAGTGAAAGAGAATGAAAGAGAATAACAATGTTTGGGCTGTCCCCTGAAACGTAATAGAGGGGAAATCTTTCAATGGGGACACTAGTTCTGGTGACCAGGGGGGTCCCCAAGGGATTCCCTTAATTTTCAGGAACCTCCTATCACTTCCTGTTTAACTATGGGACAGGAAGTGAAGGTAAATCTCCCCATGGCAAAACCAACAGAGGTTATAACCCTCCCTTACTCTATCCAAAATGAAAAAAAAAAAAACTGAAAATTGTTTCATACTTACCGTCATTTTATTTTCCTGGTACTTATCCATGGCAGCATACCTGTGACAAGCTCTGTCTTGGCTCCTCCCTCAGGACCAGTGAATATTATAAAATAAAGGGATTAGTGCACTCCCAGCATTCTACGTAATATAGCATAGGGTGGGATTGTTTGCTGCCATGGATGGGCACTAGGAAAAGAAAATTACGGTAAGTATGAAACAATTTTCTGTTTTCCTGGTGCCTCCATGGCAGCATACCTGCGACAAATAACTAGCTGAAATGGGTGGGTATTTGAAAAGGAATTTAAAATAGGTAAATGCCGGCCTGATCTGCCAGTTTCTACAGATGAGAAAGCTGCTGGGTCTACTCTGTAACCTCTCGTAAATGCATGTTGGGATGACCATGATGCTACTCTTTAGATAATTGTGATGGATACGTCTGCTCTGGCTGTCCAAGAAGCAGAAAACAACCAGGTGGCATACAGCCCAACTAAAGAGGGGGTTTCAGTCCCCTATCCCTTTACATCTTCTTAACCATTGATTATCCATGAAACTATTGTACTAGAGCAGGGATCTGCAAACTATGGCTCCCCAGCTGCCGCGGAACCACATGTTCCATGAGGTAATGTAAAGCTCTGATATTCACAGACATGACTAGGCATGATGGATACTGCAGTTCCAGGAATGGTTGGAGGGCCCCAGATGATGCTTCTTTGCCCCTGTCTTTTTTTTGAGTATTACAAATAGGTTAGATGAAAGTCTGAAGGGAGTTGTGGCTTGAAGATAGTGTCTTAGTACCAAAGTAATATCATCTTTGTGAAGAAGGTAAAAATTGGATCTAAAAAGATTGGCAGGGCCCAAATCTCGGAGATAGTAGAGTAAGAGGAGAACTTAGGAATGAATCCATGTACCGTTCTAAAGGTCCGTACACACGATCAGACTTTTTGACAACAAACATGCAAATTAGCTGTTTTAAGGCAACATCCGACTGTGTGTACGCTCCATCAGACAAACTTTTTTTCGGTTGTAGGGACCATTTGATCCCGGAATCCTTGGGATAGGTGATCATCTTCTGTGTTTGAGTGGGCTGGAAGATAGACTGCTCTTCAGTTTCCCCTCTGCCCAAATGAAGATGGGTTCCACCTCCCTTAGTAAGGAACTGTTGTTGGTTCCACCTTGGTAATGTATGTATGATATTGCAGCTCTATTGTCTATCCAAATCAGAACTGATTTGTCCTTGAGTAAATGCTGTTGATGCAAGATAAGCCGCCTTAATTTCCAGGATATTTGCGACGATGTCTGCCGCATTTAACGCCCATCTATCTTGAACCAACATCTGGTTGAAATGTGCCTCCTAGCCTATTGCATTGGCGTCTGTGGTAACCGTGGTCCAAAAGACATGCCTTAATGGACGTGGTGTTACAGGCATCTCCCTCTTTGTCCACTAGTGCAGACCCCTGTGCATCAAACTTGTTTGATATATGGACTGGGATAGACGGTTTGCTCCATTGCTTCAAGAATTCTAGCTAAAAGGTGTCTGAGGTATCCATGTGTCCATGGGACTATCTGCATACAAAAAGACAAAAATCCCCATGAAGTTGAATTAGCTCGAGGCTGTTATGTAGGACCATGTCCTCACTCTCCTTACTTTGTGAATGATCGCTCACACTTTCTGAGATGGCAGGGACACCGTCCCTTTTGCAGTGTTGAATAAGTGTTGAATGCGTGCAAGTGAGCAGCCCTGAACCCCCGGGTACATCTAATTCTGCAGTTCTGGGGAATCAAGTCTGACTTTCCTCCTGTGATGCAGGAAATGTCTTTCTGTAACCTTTCTGCAAAGAGTGATTTACCATCAAAAAGAGGTTATTTATACAAATTTTGTTTTGACACAGTGTCAGCTGCCCGTAGTTCTGACCACAATGCCCATATGGCTATCACAAGTAGTGACATTGATCTTGCGAAGTAACGAATTGTATGCATTGCCGTCTCACCAGTGAAGTCTGCTGAGAGCCATAATTCGTCCAAAGCCTTGACTATCACTGTTTCCATGTTTTTGGTCCATGCCCACAGGGCTTTGGATACAGATAAGGCAATTGCTGACTTCCAGGTGTTTACCCACCATTTGGTAAGCTCCTTTAAGTTGGGGTCTATTCATTTGTCTAACGGATCCTCAATTGAGGCTGAATTCTCGATTGGTGAGATGAAATCCTTTGTTATACAAACCACTGCCGCGCCTACCTACGGCGGACCATCTGTCATTGCAGACACTTGTTCGGACCGTGGATAAAGTTTTTCTAGGCAATTGAGAGGAAAAAACATTATTTTTTAAATTGTTCCTTTCCTCTTCAACAATGTCTCTGATGTCATCCATCAGAGTAAGCTTACGTTTCCACTATTGCGACCTGAAAGTCGCATGATTTTGCCACGATTCTGATGCGACTTGAAACAATGCCTGTGTATTCTTGAGGTCTATGGACCTCAAGTCGCATCAAAGTGGGACCAAAGTAATGCAGGGACTGCTCTGAAGTCATTGCGACTTGAAATCACACAGATAAACGGTACTTATTGGAAATCATGGGGTACGACTTGTCATGCAACTTTGCAGTCCCAAGTCGCATGAAAAATCGCACTAGTGGAAACTGAGATGGGAAGTACATCTTTTGACTACTCAGATGTAGTGTCGGCTTTCTCCCAGCCAATAGCTGGCTTTACAGGCTGGACATAGGGCTAAACTAGGAAAAAGTTGAAGTCAGAGGGCCACACTCTTCTGAGGTATCCTCAGATGGCCCACTCCATCATCCAGATGTCTAGGAGGGATACTTGCTGCGTGGTGAGAGGATTCTCTTGAGGATGGGCCGCACTCTTCTGAGGTATCCTGAGATGGCCCACTCCATCATCCAGATGTCTAGGAGGGATACTTGCTGCGTGGTGAGAGGATTCTCTTGAGGATGGGCCGCACTCTTCTGAGGTATCCTCAGATGGCCCACTCCATCATCCAGATGTCTAGGAGGGATACTTGCTGCGTGGTGAGAGGATTCTCTTGAGGATGGACCGCACTCTTCTGAGGTATCCTGAGATGGCCCACTCCATCATCCAGATGTCTAGGAGGGATACTTGCTGCGTGGTGAGAGGATTCTCTTGAGGATGGGCCGCACTCTACTGAGGTATCCTCAGATGGCCCACTCCATCATCCAGATGTCTAGGAGGGATACTTGCTGCGTGGTGAGAGGATTCTCTTGAGGATGGGCCAGGAAGAGTTAACTTCTCTGGAGGAGATTGAGCTAATTGCTGCAATGGAACTGGTGTTGCTTGTTCCACTATGTATCCCCTGCCCTCCTTTGAGTAGGACAGCTTACCTGTTAACCCTCTGACTCTCTGTCTGCTACATAGACTCTAAAACAGCTTTTGCAGACCAATTGGCTGGCAATGGGATGACCCCGCATGCTCAGCATTTAGGGATTTGAGAGTTAATGAGAGTGAATGTGAAGAACTATGTCTTTTCACGGATGAACCCTCGCCGCTTGCATGGTAGCTTAATCTGGTTGGGGCATTCATAGGTTTGTTTATGTCGCCTTGATGTCTGCTTGGACTTCTTCTGGCGTACAAGGCTTAAATACATAAACGTACCAGCATAAGTGCTCTCTCTCTTTTTTTTTATACTCACCTGGACGACGGTCCCTACCTTAAATGTTGGAGAGGGTGTTGTTCTGGTAGCGTACTGCTTATTTTAGGCAACAGACAGAAAAAGCAGCTAGAGAAAGATAAAGGAGTTAGCGATTGGTATTTCAGCTGGAGCAAGGAATCAGTATTCATAAGTAAATAAAAAGAAAGAAAGTACATTTACCGTTGGCAAAAAACAGGGTCCCCTCCTGGGGCTTCCCCCATAGGCAACCACCTCAGATAACAACAGGCTGCCATGCTGAAAGCCCCCAGTAATAAACAATGGAGGGGGAAGGACATCTTGTGGAAGATACAACCCTCTAAAAAATTATTTTGACAAACAAGGGCAAACATTTTTAAATTTGCCCCTATTCAAGGTGGCCAACTTGACCTCAGGCCAGACCGCGAATGTGCGGCCGTCGGCACTAGGACCTATGCGGCCTGCACGATTCAGCCCGGCCCACAGAGCATGCGCAGAACGGGCAGGAAGACGCTGAGGGACTCAGAAAAGCCAGTACACGCCACCCACTATAGCAACCAGGAATGAAGGTACAAAATTGGTGGTGTGGGGGGGGGGGGGGGGGGGAAGAAAGTGAAAAAGAAAGAGAGAGAGGAACGCAAAGAAAGGAAAGTGAGAGAGAATGAATGACTGGAGGGAGAAATAGAAGGCTAAGGCTAAGCTGCTTTCTCTGCTGCAGGCTTGAGCAAATGCAAGTTTATAAATGCAGATAGGCCAGTGATGGTGAACCTTGGCACCCCAGATGTTTTGGAACTACATTTCCCATGATGCTCAACTACACTGCAGAGTGCATGAGCATCATGGGAAATGTAGTTCCAAAACATCTGGGGTGCCAAGGTTTGCCATCACTGAGATAGGAGCTCTTAGTTAAGAGACAACTGCTGTCCCAAAAGGGACTTCCTATCTTATCAGTACATTTAGCTACCCAAGAATAGGGACTGCACCTGGGAGAGGCTTGAACCCAGCTGGAAGCTGCCAACTGCAGAGGTAAGGGACGTTTGACCACCATTCACTGACCATGAGGTATGGGGAAAAAAAAGAGAATGCTGGGAGTGCACTAATCCTTTTCTTTTATAATATTCACCGGTCCTGAGGGAGGAGCCAAGGCGGAGCTGGTCACAGGTATGCTGCCATGGAGGCACCAGGAAAAAAGTTTTGCCTATAGTTTAACTACTGAAAACCTTAATTCTTCTAAACTTTTGTTTTAAATCAAAAATGTTTTCTTTTTACCTCTGCTTTAAATGGCTATATTTTTTTCTCTTGGAACCAGCCAAAAGATAACAGTATTTTAACATGTAGAAATCCATAAACTCTTCTTTGTTAATTGACTTTCACAATAAAATACTACTAACATTTATATTGTGTGGGTATGCAGTAAATTCAGCTCTTCCATGCAATAACGAAAATTAAATGTTGTATTTTTAACCGTTTCAGCCCCGGGAAGATTTCACCCCCTTCCTGACCAGAGCACTTTTTGCGATTCGGCACTGCGTCGCTTTAACTGACAATTGCGCGATCGTGCGGCGTTGCACCCGAACAAAATTGACGTCCCTTTTTTCCCACAAATAGAGCTTTCTTTTCGTGGTATTTGATCACCTCTGTTACTTTTATTTTTTGCGTTATAAACAAAAAAAGAGCGACAATTTTGAAAAAAAAAGCTATATTTTTTTTTTTTTTTTGCTATAATAAATATCCCCCAAAAATATATATAAAAAATAAATATTTTTTTATGCCGATATATATTCTTCTTCATATTTTTTATTTTTTGCTATAATAAATATCCCCCAAAAATATATATATAAAAAATTAATGTTTTTTTATGCCGATATATATTCTTCTTCATATTTTTTGTAAAAACAAAAATAGCAATAAGCATATATTGATTGGTTTGCGCAAGAGTTATAGCGTCTATAAAATAGGGGATAGTTTATGGCATTTTTATTATTAATTTTTTTTTATTAGTAATGGCGGCGATCTGCGATTTTTATCGTGACTGCAACATTATGGCGGACACATCAGACACTTTTGACACCATTTTGGGACCACTGTCATTTATACAGCGATCATTGCTATAAAAATGCACTGATTACTGTGCAAATAACACTGGCAGGGAAGGGGTTAAACACTAGGGGGCGATGAAGGGGTTAAGTGTGTCCTAGGAAGTAATTCTAACTGTGGGAGGGATGGGCTCACCACAACATGACAGAGATCATTGCTCCCGATGACAGGGATCAGTGATCTCTGTCATGTCACAAGGCAGAACGGGGAAATGCCTTGTTTGCATAGGCATCTCCCCGTTCTTCCGCTCAATCGCCAGCGGACATCACGCTTTACGCGGTGGGCGCGCACCCGCTAGCCCCACCAATTAAAGGGGACGTACAGGTATGCCCATTGCTGCCATTTTGCTGATATATATCGGCGTGCAGCAGTCGGCAAGTGGGTAACATTTGAAAACAAGGTTTTGCCTGGAGATACGCTTTGTTTGCATAGATATTTTTGCACTGCATTTTCCCTGCTCCATGTTCTTGGTATACTGCATTTTACTCTGCAAAACAATGGTACTTATAGATAATCACGATAAACTATGTCATTAAGAAATCCATCGCTGCCCTCTTATACCCTTCTATATATAAAGATGATGGCAGTAAGTATACTTAGTGGGTCACCATGACCTGAGACAGACGAGACAAGCGTTGGCTCTTAGATTGACAATTGTTTGATGTCGCAGTAAATTGTTATGCTTGCAGTAAATGGTTGCTCCTCAGTTCCATTCTGCACAAAATTTGCCCTTTCCTTCAAGTATATAATCAGTAGTAACAGACCCAGAGGAATCCTAGTAGGTAAAGATTATAAAGGCTGAGAAAATGATCACCTTTTGATATTAAATACCAGAACAGCTTCAATAGGCTACGGAGAATGCCAGGAACATTGGAAAATCTATTTTCCATTCTAGACGTTTTTATTGAGAGATTAAAAAGAATAATATACAACAAGTGTAGCTCAGTTCCCCTCGGACCGGGTTCATAAACTGATCAATGTAACAGAAAAAAGGATTAGGGAAGAAAAATATAAAAAAAAAATTAGAATTGCTATAAATAGTAATGACTGAATTCATTTGGCTGAAACAGAATCAGCCATGTTTTTCTCCCTAATTCTTGTGCTCGCCAGTTCCCAATATTTATACGTCTCTTGGGCTGCTGCACAAAAAATGCTATGGGATCTCGCATCTTCTGCTTTTAATACTCATTGGAGAATACTGTGGAGCTTGGGTTCACCCATACTCTCTGCCAAACCACGTATGACCTACTCGATCTAAGAGGTCAATCGAAGTGTGAATTCTCACTCAAATGTTGATGGCGGCTCACAGGGAAGAGAAGTGGAATGAGCATGTTTGGACTTTACAAGCACTTTCCTCACTCTGCAGTGCTCGGAGCTTTTCTTCTATGTTTTCTTCTTCTTCATTATATTCCATTTAAAAAAAATGTTTTTTTGCTTCAATATAGATGCTTGATTCATTGGCATATTCATATATCTATTTATAGGTATTTATGAAAACAATTTTATTTTTGTAGTAATGTGCCTTTTTTTTTTTTGTGTATGTAATTATTATTATTATTATTATACAGGATTTATATAGCGCCAAGAGTTTACGCAGCGCTTTACAATATAAAAAGGAGACAATACAGTTATAATACAATAAAATACAAGAGGATTAAGAGGGCCCTGCTCAGAAGAGCTTACAGTCTAATAGGGTGGGGCAGGTGTAACTGTGGGGAATGAGCTGATGGAAGTGGTAGAAGATTAGTTGGAGACGTGATAGGCTTTCCTGAGAGATCGGTTCCGGAAATAGTATCAAACGTGGTGAATTTGTCAAGCACGGTCCTGAATTCTGCTGAAATATCGCTGCTGTCTAAAGGACTGAATTTTTGTCCAGATAGACACTTTGACTTATTCGGGACAGTTTTGGATATGAATAAATTTGTGCGTTCTCTCACCTTGAAAAAACACTATTTTGGTGGCACCGATGATGGGTCAACTGTGGATTCTGGAGATCGTGATCCTGTGGCCGCTGCTATTATGGGTGAGTCTTGTTCCCCTCCTTCTAGCTTTTCTGAGCAATGTGCTCGTTGCGATTTGGAAGATTTGGTTATTGAGTCTGCACATCCCCCTATGGAGATGTCGGGTGGTCGCACTACCATCCCCTTTCGATTAAGGTCGGACTTCTACCCGATTGGCTCCAGGGGCAAGGATATGGACCTTTTTCAAAAGTTAGTGGAGAGGGACCTGACTCATTTGGCTTGCAGTCGCAGAAGCCGCTCCGGACCCAATAATTTATCTAGTGTTGAAAAAGAGGCTCTCACCCATCTGAGTGCCAACAAAGATATTGTGATAAAAAATGCAGATAAGGGGGGCTCTATTGTGGTGCTAGATTCATGTATGTACAGGGATGAAGCAATCCGCCAATTGTCGGATGACGAAACTTACTTGAAGCTAAAGGGGGATCCTACGTCCACCTTTAGGAAGGATCTTAATGCACTTTTGGACAGAGCAGTTACAGCAGGCATTTTCACTCAAGGTGAGAGAGATATGTTTATCCCTGACGCCCCGATTATGCCCATTTTTCATCATTTACCCAAGCTGCACAAGGGTTGTCAACCCTTGCTAGGCAGACCTATAGTGGCAGGCATTGGGTCACTGAATGAGCGCTTGGGTGAGTGGGTTGATTACCAGTTACAGCCACTGGTCTCTGATTTACCCTGTTTTTTGAGAGATACTAAGCAGCTTTTGTCTGACATTCAACCTATTAAATGGGATTCGGATTTTGTGTGGATTACCTGTGATGTGGCTAGCCTTTATTCATCTATCCCTCACTCCCTAGGAATTCAGGCCGTGGCCTTCTTTCTTAGACATCATAGCCAACACTCCTTGGTGCACCAAGTTTGTTTTATGTTGTTTAGAGTATTTATTAACTCACAATTTTTTTATGTTCGATGGGGACTACTATCTCCAGAAATGCGGTGCCTCGATGGGCGCCAAATTCTCCCCCTCCCTTGCTAATCTGTATATGGGTTGGTGGGAGAGGTCCCGCATTTTTGGCGCTGGTTGTCCCCATCGCTCTGAGATCAATTTTTTTCGTCGCTATATAGACGATTTGATTTTTGTGTGCACCAGGAGTGTTGGCGAATTAGATGAATGGCTTCTATATCTTAATGACAACACCCTCAATCTTAAATTTACAGGTGTCATGGACCCTAAACAAATTGAATTTTTGGATGTTGTTCTGATGGGTGAAGGGGAATGTATTTCCTCCAAGCTTTTCAGGAAGTCTTCTGCTGGTAATTCCTTGTTGAGGGCTGATTCAGGCCATCCAAGGCATACCATTAAGGGCATCCCTGTGGGACAGTTTTTGAGGTTAAAACGGGTATGTAGTGATGAGTCATCTTTTTTGAAAGAAGCCTCTGCTATGAAAAAGCGTTTCATAGAAAGAGGGTATACAGCCCCTGTACTTGATAGGGCGTTCAATATAGCCCTCAATACTGATAGGTGTCATCTGCTTCGTGATAAGGTCAAGAATGGAGATGGGAGAAGGCGGGTATCTGACAAATCCATTAAAACTCCGGTGTTCTCCACGCCTTACAGTTTAGAGTTTAGTAAAATTAAAGGGATTGTGGAGAAATATTTACCTATTCTCTATAACGATCCTGTCTACGCTCAAATTCTATCTAAGGGTATTAGATCAGTCTCCCGCAGGGCTCCAACCATTGGTGGCATGTTGTCCCCCAGCCTCTATTCGAGCAGTGTTCAACGCCCCAATTGGTTACAGTTTAAGGGATCGTTTCGATGTGGGGGCAATAACTGTCCATGTTGCCCCCACATTTTACGAGGCGATACTATCCTTTCTAGGTCTCTGAATAAGGGTTTTAAAGCTATGGCCTTCATTAACTGTAACACTAAATTTGTTATTTACGTGGTTATGTGTGAACAATGTCGCATACAGTATGTTGGACGCACAACACGAAGACTGAGAGACAGATTATATGACCACCTCTATGACATTTCCAAAAACCACCCCACTAATGTGGCGAGGCACTGGAATCTTTGCCATGATAAGGATGTCAGTGGCTTACGCATTCAGGGGGTTGAAAAAGTCACTTTATCTAAAAGAGGGGGTGATAGGTTTAGTCTGTTGTGCAAGAAGGAGGTTTATTGGATATTCCATCTCCATACGAGGCAGCCTATGGGCCTTAATTTTGAGTGGGACATTTCATTCTTTTACGAGTGAATTCTCCACATATTGACTGCCCATATTTACTAAGCCAATATGTATGGCTCCCATTTCACTGGTTGTCGGTCCGGTGCTGATAGGTTTTTTCATCTGGTTCTGCTGGGCTCATTTTATTATGTTTCTGCCAGAGTTTATTCACTATTTCCCATTTATTATAATTGCTTTACATTGAGGACAGGCTAATTATTCGATTGAGACTGTTTTTTGAATAGGGCTGTATGCACATATTGCAGCATTTTTCGCTGCAGAGATTATGAATATCAGTATTTTATGTGTTAATTAATATCCCATTAAACATGTTTGTTATTCTTTTGATAATCACACACCTGATATATTATGTTAGGTGTGTGATCAACTAGCTGGGTACTTGCATCAGCTCCCCATACCTGTCGGTATGAGGATATACACATTTAATTCGCCTTAAGCCTTAGAATATCCGGTTTCGATCGTTCATTTGGTCTATTCCTATATTTATTTATTTTTTTTATCTTTCCTATCTATGCATTGTATCATAGGAGAAGGCCTAAATAGACACATCCAATAATGAGATATTTGCAATCTTACTATTATGCAGCTTTTTTTGGGATGTGTCATTTTTAGGGAATATTTGTGCTTTTCTCTGGCAGTTCTGATATTCAATGAGCCCCATGCATCGGCATGCACACACATTGAAAGTTTGTTTTTCTTTTTTCTGTGTGTCTGCCGATGCGTGCGATTTTTTACATACAAAATGAAAAATGTTTTTACATATGTCATTTTTTATTTATTTTTTAGGTTGCACCTGTACCTCTTCACCCAAAGATAAGATTCATCATGTTATTTATCTATTACCAGTATGTATGCTTTCAACATGTCAGCTTGATTTAAGTGTTTTAGGTGAAAAGGGTATTTTCCTTCCATCCATTTAAATGTTACCTTCAGATTTTGGATGCTCACAGGTGCTTCCCAAATTGCTATCTCGTTATACACATATTTTATTCATTTGTTTAATTGCTTGTGTGTGTGTATATATATAGCTCTGTATGTATATTCTGCTCATTAGCTATGACTAAGCACCGTGTTCGGTGTGAAACATGTCAGCAGCTGTGCAGTTAGTCTGTACACAAGCCTAGATGCTATGATTTTATTATATCTTTTGAAATAAAGTTGAATAATTTGGAGTGCGGCTATCCAGCTACATCTTTTCTACTGTGGGGAATGAGCTGATGGAAGTGGTAGAAGATTAGTTGGAGACGTGATGGGCTTTCCTGAAGAGATGAGTTTTCAGGGATAGTCTGAAGGTAGCAAGAGTAGGGGATGGCAGGACCGGTGGAGGTAGCGAGTTCCAGAGGAAGGGAGAGGCTCGGGAGAAATCCTGGAGACGAGCATGGGAGGAGGAGATGAGAGAGCTTGAGAGTAGGATGTCTTGAGAAGAGCGATTACAGAGCATTTGGAAGGATCAAAGAGACCACTAAAAACTCTAATATTGAGGAAATATTTCTGAAACTGTCGGATGGATTAACCCCCCCCCCCCCCTCGCTATTTGGCTTGGTCTTAAAGTGACTTTGCATGTCCGTGTATCTGGGATGGTCTATGTTGCTATTGCTATTGTAGTGATTTTTATATCATAAACATGGAATAACATTTTAAGACGGTTTAGAAGTTAAAGTGATTGTAAAGTCTCCTTTTTTTTTTTTAATAACAAACATGTTATACTTACCTCCTCTGTGCAGTTGGTTTGCACAGAGCAGCCCGGATCCTCCTCTTCGCGGGTGCCTCTTTTCTGCTCCTGTCCCCTCCCTCCTATGAAGTGCTCCCTCAGTCAGCAGCTTTCTATGGGGGCACTGGAGCACTACATGGTTTTGGTAAATCTGAAGACAAAAATCTGCAGAAAATCTAAGCCCCCGTACACACGGTCGGAACTTCCGACCACAAAATCCGTCAGATTTTTTCCGACGGATTTTGTCCGAAACTGGTGTTGCATACACACGATCGGACAAAGTTGTCGGAAAATCCGATCATTCCGAACCTGGTGACGTTCGTTGCCTACGACAGAACTACGTAGAGGCTAGTAGCCAATAGCTTTCGTCTCCAAATTTCTTCTGAGCATGTGTGGCACTTTGTGCGTCGGAATTCTCTACACGCGATCGGAAAAATTCAGATCGGATTTTGTTGTCGGAAAATTTGAGATCCTGCTCTCAAATTTTTTCCATCGAAATTCTGACGGAAAAAGCCCACTAGAGCCCACACACGTTCGGATTTTCCAACAACATAATCCGATCTGACTTTTTCCATCGGAATATCCGACCTTGTGTACGGGGCATAATAGTGTGTATGGGGTCTAAGTCTACAAAAATGCTGTGCATTGTAATCCCACGTAATCCCTAACGGTAGTTAGCTGAGGTCTGGCAGATCAATGGGTATTTTCTATACCTGCAGTGTCTTTAAATAAATAAACATGAGGAAATATACGTTTATGTCTTTCAGGGATGTATTTATTTATTTATTTTTTGTTCTGACATTCACTTTAAACACATTCCCTCCAGGAAATAAAATGCATACAGCATTACTACCCCCCCACAAAAAAGCAGGGTTGGCTCATTCCATAGGGATTCATTTTAATTGCTTTAATTGCTAAAAAAAAATGATATTTCCCCAGATTAGTCCTTAGAAATGTGAAGTTAGTAAATTACACTTTTAATGAAGGACAGTAATGACGAATTACATTTGTATAGCTGTAGATTTTCTGTGCAGTCCTCATAAATTTCTAGAACAGGCTTTATACAGGATTGAAGTATCTCTTACTGCACATAATAATGGTTATTGTAAAGTGTCAAGACTCAAGGTCATAAGCTGAAAGCTTTCATAGTAATGATGGTGTACACCAGTATAAGAGATTCTTCAGAGCTTGCTTTTGTGTCCTGGATTCAACATCAAACAACCACTCTGGAGCTTGCATCACCCATTTCCATCCCATCTCCAATACCTATAGAAGCTCAATAAAGTTATATATATATTTTTCTTTTTTTGAGCCCACCAATGTCCAGAATAATATTAAATATAATACTACGTTCAATGTGGGTGCTATTTCTGAAGAATCCAAACTTCCAGGCTCCATGTAGCCTTCTGTTATATATAGGCAATTAAAGATTTCCAAATTTTCCTCAACTGATCAATCAGCAATGCCATCAGGAATATGAAATCTAAATTGAAGAAAAAGATTAAATAAAAATGCTCAATTCCTGTGGCTGAAATCTTTCTTGATCTAACTGACCTAGGCTTGGTATCAAGCGATCCCCCAATTTGTCTACTTCTTATTAAATGGATGAACAATACTGACTGGCCTATTCAGGGCTTTGGATATCTTTTTGTATGCTTTTCCATCTTTTTAAAGTTTCATTACCTTGTTACGCAGGTCTTTTGACTGTTCTTTTCTGCTCCCCATGCCTTAGTATCTAGCCTGCTTAGTGCATCTATGTGAGAGCTAAAAAAACTCATTGACTATTTATCGGCGTATAACACGCACTTTTTCCCCCTAAAAATCGGGGGAAAGTTGTGGGTGCGTGTTATACGCGATACCCCCCAAAAAAATGTCAAAAATGGCAAGCGCCGCCGAAAAATAGCGAGCGCTGCCGAAAAAGGCCAAATTGCGGCCGAAAAAACCCGAAGCCGCGCCGGAATAGACCGAGCATACTGTTCGGCTCTGCTCGGAGTCCCGCCTCCCTGCACTCGCTCCGGAAACAGCATGGAGGCGGGACCGCGATCGGAGCTGAACAGTCGGCTCGGCCTTTTCCGGGCCGCTTCGGTCTTTTTCAGCCGCGCCTCGGTCTTTTTCGGCGGCGCACGCGACTGAGAGTCTCGGCGGCGGGAAATTTAAACCGGACCGGACTTCAAATGTCGCTGGGCATGGCTGCAATGACGCTGGCAAGGTACAATGTCGTTGGGCATGGCTGCAATGACGCTGGCAAGGTACAATGTCATGGCTGCAATGACGCTGGCAAGGTACAATGTCGCTGGGCATGGCTGCAATGACCCTGGGCAAGGCTGCAATTGGGGCAAGGCTGCAATGACGCTGGGCAAGGCTGCAATATGCTGGGCAAGGCCGCAATGACGCTGGGCATGGCTGCAATGATGCTGGGCATGGCTTCAATGACGCTGGGCAGGCTACAGTGACGCTGGGAAAGCTGCAATGACGCTGGGCAAGCTGCAATGACGCTGGGCAAGCTACAATGGCGCTGGGCAAGCTGCAATGGCGCTGGGCAAGCTGCAAATGACGCTTAAATGTACGTTTTTTTTTTTCCCTACTTCCCTCCTATAACGTTTTTTCCTTAAAATGCCCTCCTAAAGTTGGGGTGCGTGTTATACGCCGGTGCGTGTTATACGCCGATAAATACGGTATTTATACACAGACACTAATTGCGATTTAAAAAGCCACAAATGTGGGAAATTAACCTTTAATAGCCATTTTAACCTGTGTGTGCCACCTTCTGTGTCTGTACCAAGGCCAAACATTCCAGGGTTTGTAACTTTTCATCAGGGCCATTTGGGTGATTTCTGTTATCATTATGATTTTAAAAGGAGCCAAACAACTATGTGATAATAAATGGCTTCATGTGATCACTATCCTTGAATAAAAGACAGTTTTTTGGCATGATTCGTCATATTTTCAATATAAATGCCAAAATGTCATAATTTCTGCCAGGGTATGCAAACTTTTGAGCACAACTGTATACTGAGATTAAATTACACACAGGTGGACTCTATTTATTAATTAGGTGACTTCTGAAGGCAATTGTAAAAAAATCTTGAAAACCATTTATTATTTTCCTTCCAATTCACAATTATGTGCCACTTTGTGTTGGTCTATCACATAAAATCCCAATAAAATATATACGTTTTTGGTTGTAACATGTGTGAAAATTTCAAGGGGTGTGAATACTTATTCAAGGCACTATAACTCAGGAACAGAAGAATCAGACATGCTTTTCATAGTGCAACCAAGCTTTAATGTTTACAATTTTAAAATGCAAGGTACAAAATAAAAACATATTTTTCTTTTCTATTGGTGTAGAAAATTTGTGGTTTATTTCACTTTTTCTGATATATTATTGTTGAGGAGTTATATTGATACCTAGCGCCTATACACTATATGTTTTTTGATCACCACAAACATGATTGTGAGAGTAATAATTCTAGTGCTAGACCTGTTTAACCACTTCAGCCCGGACAAATTTGCAGCCAAAGGACCAGGCCCCTTTTTGCATTCGGCACTGCGTCGCTTTAACTCAATTGCGCGGTCGTGCGAGTGGCTCCCAAACAAAATTGACGTCACAAATAGAGCTTTCTTTTGGTGGTATTGGATCGCCCCTGCGGTTTTTATTTTTTGCGCTATAAACAAAAATACAAATTTTGAAAAAAATGCAATTTTTTGCTTTTTGCTATAATAAAATCCCCCAAAAAACATAAAAAAAATGTTTTTTTCCTTTTAGGCCGATACGTATTCATCTACATATTTTTGGTAAAAAAAATCGCAATTAGCGATTTTGATTGGTTTGCGCAAAAATTATAGCGTTTACAAAATAGGGGATAGTTTTATAGCATTTTTATTAATATTTTTTTTTTTTACTAGTAATTGCGGCGATCTGTGATTTTTATTGTGTGTGCGACATTATGGCGGACACATCGGACATTTTTGACACATTTTTGGGACCATTGTCATTTATACAGCAATCAATGCCATTTAAATGCATTGATTCCTGTATAAATGACACTGGCAGAGTTAACCACTAGGGGGAGGGGAGAGGTTATGGGCTGTGACGTGTGTGTGTGTTTTTTTAAACATTAGGGGGCGGGGCTGACGTCTGACGTCATGATCGGCTTTTCCGATGACAGGGAACAGCCGATCAATGACAGGCAGAGTAGGAAGCGCGGGGAGAAGTTTGTTTACACAGACCTCTCCCAGATCGCGTCCGCTGGTCCTGCGGCCATGGTCATGGAGCTCCCGGCCGTGTCGCAAGCGCGTGCGCAACCTACGGCTAGGCTTTTAAAGGGCCACGTACCTGTATGTGGTTTTGCCTAGCCGTGCCATTCTGCCGACGTACATCGGCGTGAGGCGGTCGGGAATCGGTTAACCACTTGCCTACTGGGCACTTAAATCCCCTTCCTGCCCAGGCAAATTTTCATCTTTCAGCGCTGTCACACTTTGAATGACAATTGTGTGGGCATGCAACACTGTACCCATATGAAATCTTTTGCATTTTTTTCACACAAATATTGGTGGTGGCATTTAAATCACTGCTAAGTTTTTTATTTTTTGCTAAAAAAACAAAAAAAAAGACGGAAAAGTTTGAAAAAAAAAAAATAACAGTTTTATAGTTTCTTTATAGTTATAAATTTTTGAAAACGGGTAATTTTTCTCCTTCATTGATGTGCGGTGATGTGGCTGCATTGATGGGCACTGATAGGCTGAGGTGGCACTAAAGGGCACTGAGAGGTGGCACTAAAGGGCACTGATGTGCACTGGTAGGTGACACTGATATGCAGCATTAATCAGTGGCACTGATGATGAGACATTGATTGGCAGCACTGGTGGGCATTGATAGGTAGCACTGGTGGGCAAAGGTAGGTGGCACTGTTGGCAATGATAGGTGGCACTGGCAGGTGGCACTTGTGGGCACAGATGAGGCGACGGTGGCTCTCCCTATTCGGGACCGATGTCCCTCTGACAGAAGCCAGCGATCTGCTTTTTTCCCCCCTCATGTTGTCAGCGTGAGGGGGGGAAAATAAGATTACCAGCTAATCATGTGGTAAGAGATTGGGCTTGGCCCCTTACTCCGATCTGTGATCAGCCGAGTCTCATAGACTCGGTGATCACAGAGCGCATCGCACACCCACAGGGATGCGCTGACAGCACATGCTCAGGAGGCTGTCTATTGACAGCCTCCCGGCAATTAAGGCCTGTGCTTTAGCTGTCATTCACTTATAGCCTGGGTGGGAGGTGGTTAAAGGATAAGTTCACCTTATCGGGATGTAACATGTTACAGATGCACCGGCCCCTGCTTCCTCCAATCCCCCGTTCTGACAGCTAGCGGTGGATCTTCTCCCCCCTGCTAGCTGTCACAATCTGCAAAAAACAGTATTCTATCAATGGAAAAACGACAAGGTCTGACAGTCTTTGCAGCTGTCGACTTGTAGTTCTCAATGGTCTACCACGGTGGTGTTGAGCACTGTGGTAGTTCATTGGTAGTCCATATTGGAGGTATGGCCAGACAGATACCACAAAGAGGGGACAAAGAGAATGCTAATTTATTAAATACTTTCTTCAGCTCTGTGTATACAAAGGAGCATGGGGGAGCTCATGTCCACAATGGGGGTGGTAGTGACACAGCCCCAAATCCACAATGGCTCAAAAGTGATATGGTCCTGAAATATTTAGACAGAATAAAGGTGGATAAAGCACCTGGACCTGATGGCATCCACCCACGGATCCTAAAAGAATTGAGCTCTGTAATTTCAAAGCCATTGTATCGAATAGTACC
This sequence comes from Lithobates sylvaticus, assembly GCA_028564925.1. Taxonomy (NCBI): domain Eukaryota; kingdom Metazoa; phylum Chordata; class Amphibia; order Anura; family Ranidae; genus Lithobates; species Lithobates sylvaticus. The sequence goes on from CM053026.1 coordinate 730,274,425, forward strand.
ACTGGATTGGCGCAGGGCGAACGTGGTGCCTATATTTAAAAAGGGAACAAAGTCTTTACCAAGTAACTATAGACTGTTAGTTTAACTTCTATAGGGAAGATACTGGAGAGATTAATAAAAGACCACATAGACGAGTTCTTGCAGGAAAAAAATATTTTAAGCAACAGACAGCATGTATTCATGAAAGACAGAAGTTGTCAGACAAACCTCATTTCTTTTTATGAGGAGGTAAGTAAAACCTTGGACAGAGGCGTGGCTGTGGACGTGGTATACTTGGATTTTGCAAAAGCGTTCGATACAGTTCCCCACACACGCTCATGTGTAAGGTAAGGTCTACAGGTTTGGAAATATCGGTTTGTAAATGGATAGAAAACTGGCTAAATGACAGAATTCAGAGAGTCGTGGTTAATGATTCTTACTCTGAATGGTCTAAGGTTATCAGTGGTGTACCCCAAGGTTCAGTGCTGGGACCCTTACTTTTTTATATCTTTATAAATGATATTGGGTCTGGGATCAAAAGTAACATTTCTGTCTGCAGATGACACCAAGCTATGCAGTGGAATAACGTCCTTACAGGTCTCCAATTTACAAGCCTCAATGCTCTGTCTAATTGGGCGACTATGTGGCAGATGAGGTTTAATGTTGATAAATGTAAAGTTATGCACTTGGGGGCTAAGAATATGCATGCATCATACATACTAGGGAGAGTACAACTGGGGGAATCCGTAGTGGAGAAGGATCTGGGGGTTTTGGTAGATCATAAGCTCAATAATAGCATGCAATGCCAAGCTGCGGTTTCCAAAGCGAGCAAAGTCCTTTCTTGTATTAAGAGAGGTATGGACTCCAGAGAGAGAGATATCATTTTGCCCCTGTTCAAATCATTAGTAAGCCTCATCTGGAATATGCAGTTCAGTTTTGGGCACCAGTTCTCAAAAAGGATATCGGGGAACTGGAGAAAGTGCAGAGAAGGGCAACCAAACTGATAAGAGGCATGGAGGAGCTCAGCTATGAGGAAAGATTACAGGAACTGAATTTATTCACTCTTGATAAGAGGAGATTAAGGAGGGATATGATCAACATGTACAAATATATAAGGGGTCCATATAGTGAACTGGGTGTTGAGTTATTCACTTTACAGTCAACACAGAGGACAAGGGGGCACTCTTTACGTCTAGAGGAAAAGAGATTTCATCTCAAATACGGAAAGGTTTCTTCACAGTAAGAGCTGTGAAAATGTGGAATAGACTCCCTGGCCAGCTCAGTAGATTGGAAAGGCCTGGATACTTTCTTAAATGTACATAATATAACTGGGTACTGACATTTATAGGTAAAGTTGATCCAGGGAAAATCCGATTGCCTCTCGGGGGATCAGGAAGGAATTTTTTTCCCCTGTTTAGCAAATTGGAGCATGCTCTGCTGGGTTTATTTTGCCTTCCTCTGGATCAACTGTGGGTATAGAATGGGGTATATGGGATTGTATGATATATGTGTATGTATGTGTATGTGTATATATATATATATTGCTATATATATATATGTGTATATGTATATATGTATATATATGTGTATATATATATATATATATATATATTTATATATATATATATATATATATATTTATATATATATATATATATATATATATATATATATATATATTTATATATATATATATATATATATTTTTTTTTTTTTTTTGTGGTTGAACTGGATGGACTTGTGTCTTTTTTCAACCTAACTAACTATGTAACTATCTAACTATACACAGACAGTCTGCAGGACCGTGGCATTACATCCACGATCTGCTGTTCCTGGGTGCAATTCTTTACAGGTCCATTAAAAAAAAAATGTCAGGCGATCCTATTGGATGCCTAGCGCTTTGGCGGAAGAGGAGACACGTGGCAGAGAAAGCTTGAGGAGCGGACACCAGAGCCGCCGCTGCCGATACTCCAGGAGGGGAGGAGAGGACACAGAGCCCTGCCACAAGAGCGGGTAAGTGCCGGACCGCCCACGCAGGGGGGGGGGGTGCTGTGTCAGTGCCACGCTGCCAGGGGGGTGTTGTTTGTTTGCCCCCCCCAGAATTGGAAAAAAAAAAAGAATAAAAAACAAAAGAATAAAAAAAAAAGCAGGATGTAATAGGGTTGATTTACTGAGTGCAAAATCTAGTGCAGCTGTGCATGATAACCAATCAGCTTCTAACTACAGCTTGTTCAATTAAGTTTGACAAAAATACCTGGAAGCTGATTGGTTTCTATGCAGAGCTGCACCAGATTTTGCACTCTCCGGTTTTAGTAAATCAGTCCTATTGCGTAAAAACATTTGACAACACAAGTATATTTTTTTATGTATTGAACTCTTTAACTTTCTCTATAGAGCTTGTAGTCATGCCTGCACACTGCATGCACAGGTGCCCCAACATAAATAGACTGTAAACACTGCCCAGTGCAGCATAGAGCCAAAAGGTGTAACATGGGACTGAGGTCGGATTTTAATAGACGAGCAAAACTCCTTCTTCCTCTATCCAAATTTGTAAATAAAAAAGTACAGCCGTACATTATAGAGAAACTATAATACAATGGCACATGCTCTGTTATTTTATCATTTGTTTTATACATTTTATAAGTGTTTAAGCTGCCATTTTATAAGCACTAAAAACAAAGTGTGAAAATGGGAGTTTTAAGGTGCCAAATGAATCAATTGAAACAAAATCAAAATTTACAAGATTTTATTAAATAAACAATAAAAAAAAAAAAAATAAATGAAAATCAACATATGAAAATTCATATGATCGTGGTACATGGTATTTTCAGCTCTACATGTTTCACCATCAACATGGCTTCCTCAGGAGATTATTATAAACCTTGTGTACAATATCACTATAAATAGACAAAGAAAGAGACAAGTAATAATGTAACTTTGTTATTAATGCTTCTATTATGGAGAGGTGGAGCCTTCTAATGAGACCCCCCCATCCTTGGATAAAAAAAAAACGTATTGCCATTTTATAAGGTTTTCTCAATAATACATAATAACCACAATATGTTCTATCAACTGATAACTTCTGCTTATGCCCAATGATATGAAATAAAGAAAATCAAACTTAAATTATTTTAGCATCCTCTTTATAGGTAAATCTATACATTAGCAGTTAGTTGTATTTTGAGATCTAAATATCATCCCACTGGAAAATGTGGAGCAGTTTCTCCTTAAAATGGAGCTCTCCTTTAACCACTTCAGCCCGGAAGGTTTTATCCCCTTCATGACCAGGCCATTTTTTGCGATACTGCACTGCATTGCTTTAACTGACAATTGCGCAGTCGCGTGCGGTTGTACCCCAAATTTTGTTTTTCTTTTGGCGGTATTTAATCACCTCTGCGGTTTTTATTTTTTGCACTATAAACAGAAAAAAAATTTTTTGAAAAAAAACAAAACTATATTTTTTACTTTTTAAAACATATCCAATAATTTTTTTTTATTTATCACTGTACAAACGACACTGGCAGGGAAGGGGTTAATATCAGGGGCAATAAAAGGGTTCAATGTGTCTCTAGGGGGTGCGTTATAACTGTGTGGGGGATGTTTTGATTAGAGGAAAACAGAGATCCCTGTTTCTGCTTAGAAACACAAGATCTCCATTTTCCCCTCTGGCAGAACGGCGATCTGCCTTGTTTACATAGGCAGACCTCTGTTCTGCGTCTCCTCAGAATGATCAGCAGGTCCTAGCGGACATCGCATCCACCGCACCCGCTGATTGGTTCCCACTGTGTCCAATCCCATTGGGAGCGGGCCGGCGCACGCCTCAGACCCTGTGCACAAAATCACGCGCAGGTACACAGTATAACTGCCTGGGCCAGTCCAGAAGTGGTTATTGTAGTAACAGCTATTGCACACATATAGGTACAAACTGAAGCCCAAAATAATTGGTAGCAGATGAACAGCTCAGAACAGACTGTGAGAACCTGATATAAATAATAACACAATTATAATGTTAGTTATATTTATTTCCAGAGAAGGACATCAATGCCAGAACCAATTCTCAGAAATATTCTGGGTCATCTAACAAAAGTTATTTAGTGAGATTTCTGGTTTGAGATTTGTTTGATGACCCGAGATGGTCCATAATGGCAAAAGACGAGAGAGTGCAGCGTGTCCCAGAATGGATGCCAACACCCCAGCAGACACTGAATCATCGATCAACTGTTTGTTGACACTCAGTGAACTCTTCACTTTCCCTCTAGAAAATATGCAAATCTGTAGCAATCGTATCTAGTGGTTATTAAGTATTTAACGTTAATGAGGCATTGAATTGACCTTGATGATTTAGAATCTTGCTTTGGGTCAATTGTATTATACACTATTAGATTTTGTATATCAGTCCCTCACACTTATTTATACAGTGGAACCTTTTTTTTTAATTCTGACTCGGTTTGCGAGTGTTGTCTCGCAAAATGAGCAGAATTCAAGCTAATGGGGTGTGCAGTACCGCATTGACCATAGGTGTGGGGGCGCCGCGGACCCTCAGAACGGTTCGGAGCCGTTCGGAAATACTTGTCCCCGAGGCTCTCCGGCACCCCCCACCTCTGGCCACATGCGGTAATACATGTAATAGAAGTCAATGCATAACTAATTATCTTTGTTTCCATTGACTTCTATGGGCAAACTCGCTTTGATATGCGAGCGCTTTGGATTACAAGCATTCTCCTGGTCTGGGGTCTTTTTGACACCAGATCTCTCAATAAAGAGAACCTGTCATGCTTATTTCTATTACAAGGGATGTTTACAAAGGCATCCACCAGCTCTGTGATGTCGTCATGGAGGAGTGGAAGAGGACTCCAGTGGCAACCTGTAAAGCTCTGGTGAACTCCATGCCCAAGAGGGTTAAGGCAGTGCTGGAAACTAATGGTGGCCACACAAAAAAGATTGCCTGGATTACTACTCTTTACGCCTTTTACCACTGCAGGGGTTGGGCGCTCCGGTGAGTGCAATCATATAGGGGGCAGTGTCGGAAGGAGGGGAACACAGGATCACTACAGCTGTACTCATCTTATGTCAAGAATTATTTTTTCTCACTATCTCGGGTCTGATATCAGACTGAAGTTTCTGTAGACTACATATACTTTCTCCTGCGTTACTGTATAAACATTTATACGGCTTTCGCCTGTTTCACGGAGGACTTCTTCTTTTAATTAATTAATTTTTACTTTGTCATATATAATTTTTCTAGCATTTTTTCTACTGATCTAATAATAAGACTGCTTAAAGACTTATATATCACATATAGGGTATATCCCTTGGAGTCACTTTACTCCTTCCACCCCTATTCAGCGGGTGACATTACTGTTTGTTTATTTTATTGGACATATTTTTTATGCACAGATTTTTTCCGTGGCTCTTTAACGGATATTATACATATACAGTATTTGTGTATTATTATTTGTTCACTTTTATGATCGCATTTAGCTATATTGAAGTCTTCCAGCTAATATGTTTCCTGTATCTATTTATTGATGCACTTGCACTTTTCACCTACCTCACTTCTTAATATGTTTTAATATATATTTTTTATATATTTTTTTTAATATTATTCACCATACATCACTATTGTGTGTCAGCTGAACACCAGCCTTTGAGTATTTTCAACATCTTGTGATTTACATTGTGGTATATATATTAGCATCCACCACTGGCTCACTCTTCCTTTTATACACACACTTTGCTGTTTGTGATTAAAATAGTCCAGATATTTCCCTATAATGTATACCCCTTTTTATATTCAGAACAGCGCCAACTCCCCTTTTAGTGTTTTTTATATTTTCTGGCTTCACCTAGGTGAAGTTTTTTAGGGGGGCAGCAGTTCCGCTTCCTAAGCGCGGATACTACCATTACTTTTTAATGGTGGCCACACAAAATATTGACTCTTGGGCCCAATTTGGACATTTTCACTTAGGGGTGTACTGACTTTTGTTGCCAGCGGTTTAGACTTTAATGGCTGTGTGTTGAGTTATTTTGAGGGGACAGAAAATTTACACTGTTATACAAGCTGTACACTCACTACTTTACATTGTAGCAAAGTGTAATTTCTTCAGCGTTGTCACATGAAAAGATAGAATAAAATATTTATAAAAATGTGAGGGGTGTACTCACTTTTGTGAGATACTGTATGTATATATATATATATATATATATATATATATATATATATATATATATATACAGGGCTTTTTTTCAGCGGGAACACGGGGGAAAGCAGTTTCGGCACCTCCTGGACTGACTGTATGTAATGGCAAGGGGTGCTGGGGTGTGCTGCCGGGTATTGATGCTCACTGCTATTCTAGCTGGAGGGGATCTATTTTTGCAGGGGGGTCTATTGTTGCTGAGGAGGTCTATTGTTGCTGGTGGGGGACATGGGGTGAGTTTTATGTTGCTGGGGGGTCAGTTGTTGCTGAAGGGGATCTACTGTTGGGGGAGGGGTCTATTGTTGATGGCTGCCAGAGAGTCTATCAATGCTGGCTTTGCGGGGAGCTGTTAATGCTGCCGGGAGTCTATGGTTGTGTTATGGCGGTACATTGTTGTTAGGGGGATCTATTGTTGCTGGCTGAAATTACTTAGCACCACAAAATGATACTTGGTTCTGTATTGTCTAAAAGGGGCAGTACTGGGAGGTGGGTAAGGGATGGAACCAAGGGACAGTGCTCGGAGGTGGGTAGGGGCGGGGAAAAGTGGTGACTCGGAAAGCACCTATCGTCTGAGAAAAAAAAGCTGTGTTTATATATATATATATATATATATATATATATATATATATATATATATATATATATAATATATATTTGGGGGTTCTGAGTAATTTTCTAGCAAAAATACAGATTTTTCCTTGTAAACAATAAATGTCAGAAAAAGCCAGGATCAGCAAGTGGCTAGAGATGTACGTTGAGATACATTGCAACATTGCACAGAGTGTACTAATTAGGAATTAGAAATTTTTCCTGGGAAAATTTTTCTTTCTCATTGGCAAAATATTCTGTTATTAAAACGCTTAATGTTTTGCTGGCAGGGATTTCTGCTGTTTATTAATACCAGAAGCTGTCTTTTTTGTTTTTTAATTTGAGCTCTTCATATTATTTGGAGCTGTCTGTCGATTACATTTGGCGCCATTAGATCAGGTATGACTGTACAAATGGTCTGAAAAAAAACAAAAGTCTTTAGGATAACAGCAAAATGTGTGTCAGACAAAAGGACACGCTGTCAATCATATCAATCATACAGTCTCTGCAATCAATACAACTAACTGGGCATCAGCTGCAGCTTAGTATACTGAGTGCTGTGTCACCAGTCCCAAATCTACTTGCTATAGAGACGTCACGGAAAGTTGCATGAATTGGGAGTTGTAAAATTTGTTTATATTTGGAATTAAGCGATCAGGCAATTTGTCCTTTGGTGATTCGAGGCCATTGGTGCTTATATGCACAGGCCAAATTTATTAGCATGAGTTGACAATAACTTGACAAATTTGCATAATTAAATAATTTGTATAATTATTTTATTTGGTACACTGTTTTAATTAAAACCTTGCTTTGTTTTTTTATTATAGGCTGACAATTGCGCAAAAACAAAGAAATTACTTTTTTTTTTAAAGAATGTATTATCTTTTTAACACTGTAATTGTATCCGAGGCAATATTAAACAGAAGGACACTTCAGGCTGCAATGGCATTTGCAGTACCATTTGCAAGCTGAAGACTTATTTTTTATTTTGTCAATAGAGCCTTCAATCCACATGCTTTTACTGTCATAGCTGACATAGAGATCACATAACTGGGGACCACTCTGATCGGTTCTTGATTGTTAGTGAGGACCCTGAGCTGTCAGGGAATGCCAGGTTTGAAAACTACAAGCTGCTCAACACGTGGGCTGGTAGCTTTCAAAGGAAGTATGTTAGCAGAGCCTAAACACAGGGTATTGTGCAGAGGAATGGTAATATACACATTTTAGATTGAAAGGTGTTTAACCTCCCTGGCGGTATGATTCTGTCTGGAATTTAGTGCTGAAAGCGGTACAATTATTTTGCATGGAAATTTGGCGTTTTTATATTGTAGGCATGCAATTCTTATGAATAACTCACTTAAATCTGTCCGAACCAGAGTCTAGTATACATCCCGGGTATGATAAAGTTTGAAACACAAAATCATAAATTATAATATAATAAACATATATATAAAAATGATTCAATAATGTAATCAAATCAAAAACTGAAATTTGCTCAGTTGCAGAATAGACGCTGTCATTAAATTTATTGTTTGATGATAAATTGTGATTCAAATTTTTTATCGGTGTTTTCTAGCTGGTCTAAAACCACTTTTTACATAAAGGGACACTTTTTGGTTGCTATGGACATTCTCCAGTTTCCAGGCAGAAAAAAATATTTTTATTATATAAAATGACATGCAGGGCACTGGGCAGACCACTAGGGACAAAGGGGATGTGTATTTTTTGTATACAGTACTGTAATCTGTAAGATTACAGTACTGTATGTGTTTTTAAACTTTTTTGAATTTGGCGCCAATCTCCGCTCCCGTGCGTCGGAACGTCGCAGGGAACGGAGATCGGCAGCACTGGGCACTGTGTGAATCGAGCGAGCGGACGGCTCGCTCACACAGTGGGGAGACATCGCAGGATCTAGGGGATAAGGTAAGTAACTTCCCCCTGTATCCTGCTCGGGGTTACCGCTCCTGGTACAAAAAACTCAACCCGAGCCAGACTCGGGAACACCGCCAGGGAGGTTAAAAAAAAAAAGTGAGGTTTTGTACATATTTATCTTCTTTTTATTTACTATAGTCAGGACTAAAGAAATATCAAGGAGACATATGGCCAATGCCATTTTGACTATGCTTCTCCTGTGGGTCAAAGGAGTGCACTGAGATCTGTCAGCTAACATCACAGAGCCGGTCCAGGCTCTGCAGGGAATGCCGACAATAATGTTGGGATCCATCCAGATGCCTGACTGGCAGCTGGCTCAGCCTCCCAGCATGCCACTAGCCTCTCCCAGCTGCTCCCACTCCCTCCACAGCCCGTTGCTCCAGTGAGCGCTGGAGGGGAAGAGCAGAGAGCTGGTGACTGAATGTTATGGCTCTCTGCTCACTAAAGACCGTGAACCAAGCAATCAGTGGTCTTTTATAAAGACTTGTTTTATATGTCTTAAAGGAGTTGTGAGGACAAGTGTTTGGAAGAAGTTATTAGGTATTATAAGGAAGGAAAAGTTGTAGTGGTAAAAATGTACTCACTGCATGTGCCAGTAGAGCACATTTCCCATTTATTTTCTCAAAGTGTTTTGCTTGAGCTGGAGATAGATGGGGAAAATTCAAAGGTAAGCATCTGTTTACACTATCCAGCTACGTTTTAAAGATTATCCACATTATATAGAAAGAATAGGTGTGATGGTAAAAATGTACTCTCTGGGTACCAGTAGAGGACATGGCCCTTTTTCTCAAAGAGTTTTGCTCGAATAGAAGATGCATAGGTTCAATTCAGAGTAAGTCGAATGGACTGGTAACCATTGGTTCTTCTCACCATCCAGCTACATTGTGAAAGATCAATGGGGGCATTTTCTTTGAGTACACGGCTATTTTGTGCAGGAATTGCAAGGACTAAGACCATAAAAAAGAGGAATGTTGGGAAAAGTGGTGTGCTAATTTCGATGAGGAAGGTCATGTTTCCAGAGAATGCACTTAGGACAGAACATGCCATCTATGCCAAGAATTAGGGATTTTATTTGTTTAGTGCCCCTAAAAGAAAGACGAAAAACAGCAAACAGAATAAACAGGGGTGGAAGAACAAGGGGAACGAGAAGATGTGCCAGAAGAGAAAATCCTTCCTAGAAGGTAAGCTGAGAATCAGGAGGCTGAAATGGAGGAACCAGTTGTTACCTGTAGGTTATACAGGCAGTCCCCGGGTTACAAACAAGATCGGGTCTGTAGGTTTGTTCTTAAGTTGAATCTGTTTGTAAGTCGGAACAGGTAAATTGTTTAAGTGTAGCTCCAGCCAAAAAAAATATTTTTAATCTTTTTGGATAGCATAGGGAAGGGTCATCACCCCTGTAACATTTGTTTTGCTGTCTGTGCCCCTGTTCAGAAGATTTCACCTCACTTCCTGTCCCAATGACAATTCGATTTTGAACATTTTGGGTTGTTGTGGAAACAAGCCTTGGTGATAAAGCATCAGTGGAGACACCTTTTCCCCATAATACCTCTTACAGGAGCGAGTTTGCCTTCCTAGGGGTAGATTTCCTCTCACTTCCTGTTGTCTCCCTCCGTTTGTAAGTAGGAGTCGTTTGTAACTAGGGGACTGCCTGTATTTGAGATTTAATATCTCCCAGATATGATTTGGGTTAAATGAGAGCTCTTTGACCATGAGTGAATGCTTTAACACAATAACAAAAAAATATTGGTAGGTAGTAATGAGGCCTAAACTAATACACAGCAATCTATCTATTTAACAGGAAAAGGGTAAAAATAATGGATTACATGAAGGAATACAGAGTATATTTCTTAAAACATTAAAATACAAACCATGAGATAGACAAACATTTAGTGCAAGGGATATATTCCATAGTTACCATGCTACTACACGGAAGTGCTCCATTCTGGTGACTGCCCTTCCAGCGAGAGTGATCTCTCCCCTCCCATCTAGTCTGTGTATATCATTACAGGCTGGTGCCTCATTGGTTGGCATGGCGTGGCTCTAATTGGTGGGCCTTCCTATTCCTGGTTAAGGATTGGCTAAATCTCCAATCCCTATACTTTACCTAAATCAGCCCCCTTTAATGCAAATCTGTCACGTACCTGGTTATTGAACCCGATATGCAGAGGGAGGCCTCCCTTATGGTCCTGACTAGCGGCCCCTGGTTGAGCTGACAGGAGGCACAGGAGTACAGGACAGCACAAGTGCCTGGCAGGATCAACAGCTGGTATGCAGGTCTGATGCTCCGGATGTAGCTGGGACAACAGGAACAGCAGGTGGAATACAGCAGACTGGAAGTTGAAGCTGGAAGGCAGGCACTCACAGGATGCAGGTGGATGATCCCAAGGATTGAGACAAGGCCGATCCATCCATCGGATCGGCTGCCGGCACCGCCATCTTAACGAAGGGAAACAGGCAGTGGAGCCTTGCGGCTTCACTGCCCGTTTCCTAATGCGCATGCACGAGTCGCGCAAAGCTTTGTGAATGGCCCCGTTGTTTTTTGTGGGACACACATGTCCCAGAAGGCAACGGGGCCGCTCGCCGAAGAGGAGGAAGCGCTGCGGAATAGGAAGAGGTAGATTAGGAAGACTGCCTAGCAACAGGGGTTTCTGGTAAGTAGAAAAAAATTTTTTTCAAATGTTTTTTTTATATTTTTTTAAGAATATTAATGCTATTTTTTATTTTAGGGTGGCCCTCCACTTGAAAGAAAGAAAGGAATTGCTTAACAAAGGTCAACGGTCAACATCTGAATTATTTTAGTTCTTCTATAGGAGGGTGCATTTGAATGCGTTACTGGTAGAGAAGTACAATGCCTATACCTTCCAACTTTCAGCCCTTCTCCTTTAGGTCTGACTTTACAGTGAGTAAACACATACTTGATCAATAGCCTATTAAAAAAAGCACTAATGTCCCAATATCTATTTTCTATTTTTAGCTAGGGGCAAAATGCCAAGTGTCTTTTTATGATTGGGTCGAGCCGAATACCATCCATTAATTCTATAATGTTACAGCAACATAACCGTTCTGCATGTCATTGACTCTAAAGGAAAGGGTTACTAGATTATTTGTGCTTGATCGATTTTTGAGAAATGATGGTGCTTACATACGTCGTTATCTATAGCTTGCTCTTGTCTCTAATATAATTGAGCTTTCAAACATCTTTGCGGCACAAGTTCAGCTATAGGACGTCAGACCGTGTTATCCGAGAAGGAGATATTCCTGTCCGTTCATCAATATGGAGCTTTCTATGTGACTGTAATTCAATTTAACTTTTTTTCCTGTGTTCCATGGTTGTCAGGGAGACTACGAAGTGATATTTCAAACAGATCTCAGAGAAACAAAAGAGATTTAGATACATACGTCTTTCAAACTGCAGCACATCTATTATGCGATTGGGGGAATTTAGCAAAACTGGAACAGACAGACTTTAGACATGTTGTGCATGGCAACCAATCAGCTTCTATCTTCAGCTTGTTCCTTTGAGCTTAGAAAATTAAAGATTAAAGCTGATTGGTTGCCATGAATAGCTGCTCCAGGAAATCGTTTATTTGGACCAGCTTGGGGCAAACAAATTTACAGTTAAATGGAACCTGGAATAACGTCCAGTTCACAATCGTGCGACATGCGCTTCGACTTTGAGAGCACATGTCATATAACATGTAAAAAACAATGCTGTCTAAGAAAGCCGTTTTAATTGGTCTGACTTGTGTCGGTCCAACTTTGGAAAAGGTTCCTGCACTATTTTGGTCCAACTTGGTGCAATTTTAGCCCAAAGAATTGAATGGAAGTCGCATCCAAGTCGGGTCATCATCTTAACTGATCTGACTTGTGGCATGCAACATGTGCTCCAAGGTCAAGTGTGTGCAATGTTAGCAATGCAAAATCACAAACAAAAATGGCATGGGGTCCCCCCCAAATCCACAGCAGGCCCTTCGAGTCTGGCATGGATCTTGAGGGGAAACCCCATGCCAAATGGGGTCCCCTCTCCCAAAGCGCTCGCTCGACCCCTGTCCATTCCTGACCTGCCGGGCTGCATGCTCGGATAAGGGTCTGGTATGGACTAGGGTGGGACCCCACCGCATTTTTAATTTTTTTTTTTATTTTGGCATGGGGTTTCCCCTCAAAATCACACCAGACTGAAGGGTCTGATATGGTCTTGGGGGGGGGGGGGGGCATGCTGTTTTTTTTTTATAAATTTGGCTTGGAGTTTCATCCATACCAGAACCAAAGGAATTGTTTTGATTGGTCAAAGGACAAGTCACTCTCAATGCAAAGTCGGATCACAATCTGATCCCGTTAATTAAAGCCCCATGAAAGTTGCATGGAAGTCGGACCAAAGTTGCAGGGAAAAGTCAGATCGAAAGTCAGGCGACTTTCGTGTCCCACCAGTGTGAACCGGGCCTTAGGCTTTAACCCCTATAGAGATACCCAGTGATGACAAACATATTATAATACACCAAAAGAGATTTATATGCAAATCCCAAAAAGTTGAAGAAAACTCTTTTATTTATTCTATCTGGACTGCAAAACGACCAAAAAAGCTAAATTAGAAAGACTAAACAGATTCCCTTGGCTGCCTCCTCAAAAACATACACAATTGTGTCAACTGCTTTTCACGTCTCAGCTTCTCATTTTCATTTTTAAAGCGGTTCTGCACACATTTCATTTAGTAAATCTCTTTGCCTTCCAAATCAGGCAAAGAGTACTAAATGAAGTGTGTTTTTTTTTCACTTACCTTGTAATCGCTGACTTCCTTTCCTCTGTCTCTGCGGCGGTGGGCAGGGTCTCTGCGTCGATCGTCGTCACGCCGTACTGTCTCCTGGGATCTGGTGTCAGTCCCAGGAGTCAGTGCGGACATCTTCCGAAATTTTGCGAGATTTCGGGCACATCTTCCGAAATCTCGCAAGATTTCGGGCACATCCTCCGAAATCTCGCGAGATGTCGGCAGATGTGCCGAAATCTCGCAAGATTTCGGAGAATGTGAGCGGCGCAGTAACGGCGGTGCATGCTGGGCCATCTGAAGTGCCTGTGGGGTTTCACATGCCCACAGGCAAGATGGCACCCAGCAAGAATACATTTTTAAAAAATATTTTATAGGACAAAAAACGCCAGCAATCAGTTAAGAACATGGAACACGTGAGTCCCAGAATTGACCAATAAGTGTGACTGCAGGGAATGTAATGGTTGGTATCTGTATCCCAGATAAAGTCCTATATACACTCACTGCCCACTTTATTAGGTACACCTTGCTAGTACCGGGTTGGACCCCCTTTTGCCTTCAGAACTGCCTTAATTCTTAGTGGCATAGATTCAACAAGGTGTTGGGAACATTCCTCAGAGATTTTGCTCCATAGTGACATGACAGCATCACGTAGTTGCTGCAGATTTGTTGGTTGCACATCCATGATGCAAATCTCCAATTCTACCACATCCCAAAGGTGCTCTATTGGATTAAAGGGGAGGGCCAGCCGGGAAAAAATAAATTAAAAGTCAGCAGCTACAAACACTGTAGCTGCTGACTTATAATAAGCAGACTTACCTGTCCTGGGTGCCTGCAATGTCGGCCACCCGAGACCAACCGTCCCTCGGGTCTCGGTTCCCGTCACTGCAATTCCAACTAAGGGAAACAGGCAGCGTAGCCTTGCTGGCTTCACTGCCCGTTTCCTACTGTGCATGCACGAGTCGTGCAGCGCTTTGTGAATGGGGAACGCGTTGTGTTGTGGGACACACAGTTGCCATAACACACCGCGCCCCATTCACTAGAAGACAATGCTAGGAGCAGAAGACCGAACAACTCCATGGAACAAGAAGAGGCAGATTAGGACGATCTGCCTAGCAACAGCCATTTCTGGTAAGTAAAAAAAAAAATTTTTATTTTTTTTGTTCCTTTTAAATTTTTATTAACATTTTTATGAAGTTTTTTTTTTTCAGGGTGGCCCTCCACTTTAAGATCTGGTTACTGTGGAGGCCATTTGAGTGCAGTGACCTCATTGTCGTGTTCAAGAAACCAGTGGTGAGATGATCTGAGCTTTGTGACATGGTGCATTATCCTGCTGGAAGGAGCCATCAGAAGATGGGGACACTGCAGTCATAAAGGGATGGACTTGGTCAGCAACAATACTCAGGTATGCCATGGCGTTTAAACGATGCTCAATTGGTACTAAGGGCCCAAAGTGTGCCAAGAAAATATCCCCCACACCATTGCAACACCACCAGCCTGAACCGTTGATACAAGGCAGGATGGATCCATGCTTTCATTTTGTTTACACCAAATTCTGACCCGACCATCTGAATGTTGCAGCTGAAATTGAAACTCATCAGACCAGGCAACGTATTTCCAATCTTCTATTGTCCAATTTTAGTGAGCCTGTGTGAATTGTAGCCTCAGTTTCCTGTTCTTAGCTGACAGGAGTGGTATCCGGTGTGGTCTTCTGCATCTGTAGTCCATCTGCTTCAAGGTTTGATGTGTTGTGCATTCAGAGATGGTATTCTGCATGCCTTGATTGTAACGAGTGGTTATTTGAGTTACTGTTGCCTTTATATCATCTGGAACCAGTCTGCCCATTCTCCTCTGACATCAACAAGGCATTTTCCTCCATACAACTGCCGCTCACTGGATATTTTCTCTTTTTCGGGCCATTCTCTGTAAACCTGAGAGATGGTTGTGCATGAAAGTCCCAGTAGATCAGCAGTTTTTAAATACTCAGACTAGCTTGTCTGGCACCAACAACCATTCCACGTTCAAAGTCAACTAAATCTCCTTTCTTCTCCATTCTGATGCTCGGTTTTAACTTTAGCAAGTTGTCTTCACCACGTCAAGATGCCTAAAGGTATTGAGTTGCTGCCATGTGATTGGCTGATTAGTAATTTAGGTTACCAAGCAATTGAACAGGTGTAGCTAATAAAGTGGCTGGTGAGTGTAAGTTGTGCTCACCTTTTTAAAACTCCTTGCAATATTCTAGGATTACCAAATATCCAGTGGGCCAGGATACATGACAACAGTTTAATGCTTCCAAAATCATATTTCATTGTCCCATGACATACATATGAACTGTTCAAGATTCTATATCAACAATGTGCTCCAAATTCCAGAGCAATATATAACTTCCCGGAAAATGCAAACTATGCAACATAGATGGTTAATAATTTTCATGAAGGCAAAACTTCCCTGAACAAGAACACAATCTAGAAACAAATGTTCTATGTCAACTTTTATAAACTTGGTGCTCTGTGATTTGGGTTTCAAAGGCCTGGTGGTTTAACATGCCTAAAGCCCCATACACACGGTCGGATTTTCCGATGGATTCTGTCCTATCGGACAATGTTGTCGGAAATTCCGACCGTGTGTAGGCGACATCGGACAGTTGCCATCGGATTGTCCGACGGACAAAGTTCTATCTCCTGCTGGATAGTTTTTTCGACAACAAAGTCCGATCACACCAATTCCGATCGTGTGTATCGAATTCCGACGGACAAAGTGCCACGCATGCTCAGATCACATTACAAGACCAAAGCTATTGGTCCCGTCGTAGGCAACAAACGTCACCACGTTCAGAATGATCGGATTTTCCGACAACTTTGTCCGACCGTGTGTATGCAACACCAGTGTCGGACTAAATCCGTCGGACCAAATCCGATGGATTTGGTGGTCGGATTTTCCGACCGTGTGTATGGGGCTTTATAGTTGGTAGTCTTCCTCATAGGCAAACAGTCCCACAGTTAGTCATAGGTAAGGAGGAGCTCTGGCGTGTTCGCACACTCCATTCGCAGAGCCTGCCAGGAAAAAGTTGGCAGTGCCTCCACCCAGGGCATCTGTGTACAAAGTGGTTTCCATACCTGGGAAATTAATCTAATCAAAGTAATTGGCGCAGAAGAACCTCTGCAACCATCTTAGCCATAAATATATAGATGCACACCAGTATAGAAATAATACAAACTTTATATAAGAAGAGGTTAATAATAGTACATACAGTAAATCATATAGTACATACAGAATGTAAAATGTACTTTCTATCTCTTTCCTTCTTTGCTTCATCTCTCAATTGCAAGCTTTTTTCCTGTTCCTAGGGTGGCTGCATTGGTTCTCCATGCCCCTCTTTTGCATGTGAATGTAGTCACCCTTTCCTGCTCGCCTCTGAGGTGGAATGCATATCTAAAATAAAAAAGTGAAAAATACCACGCTAAATGACATCTATAAATATAAAACAAGCAGCTGCTAAAACCGTGAGATACACAGATACAGATAGATATACAATACAAAGTAGCCACGCTACAAAAAAACTTAAAAAAATAATAAAATAGTCCAAATCAGTGATTGTGTGAGCTAATATACACAAACAGCATAAGTGATAGTAATAAATGAACAGTCCATATATAACACATAAATGTGGGTTCTTGTGATATGACACCTCTTGACTACAGTGCACCTCCACCACATGAATTGCATGCTTACCAGAAGGCAAGCTTTTGGGAGCCTGCGGCTAAATACCCAGCCAGGGCCTTTATCCAAAAAAGAAGATGGTTATCCACAGCTAATATTGGGAAGGAGCTTAGATTAAGTACCAAATAGCAAAATAGAAGATAAAAATGATCATAAAACACAGCCGGCCAGCAAGTGAACACCCGTCCACTGAGTACAGAGCGATGACGTCAGCATGTCAACCTCCCTACGCACGTTTGGTCACAATCTGACGTTGTCTTGTCTATAATAGCAGGGTTAAACAAGGGAAGTATTGAGTGTGTGGACATGGGGTGTTAAGTGGGTGAGATATCTGTACAGTGAAAATCTCATCACAAATTTGTATCAATCTTATGTGGCTGGCAATCTCCTGGGCAGTTATTAAGTTAGTGGGTGCAGGCAGTGAAGAACAAAGTAGAGAGTTATAGGTAGAGAAGAGTTAATGGGGACTGTATGAGAGGGTGTTAATGAGAGTGATAAAATAGGTCAGGAAATGTAGAGTCAGGAATTGTATTTTTTGGAGAGTAGATTTATATTGGTTCAAGTAGCTTAAGACGCTCAAGAAGACGGCTACGTTTTTTGAAACTTCTAGTGCCGTCTGTTTGCCAAGGTTGTAGGGGTCAGGGTCTGATTCTGTGTGCAGTAAAGCAGCGGGGGAAGCTTGTCTTGGGAGGATGACAGTGAATTGAACACAAAAGTGGCTAGGTTGAGGCAGGACAGGGGTAAGAGTTTGTAATAGAGGTGGTCAGTAGCAGAATAGAGAAGAGAAGCGTTAAAGTGGCAAAGGTTTCTATGGGTAACTGTTAGATGGATGGAGGGAGAGGGGGTGGAAGACAGAGTGCAAAACTAATAGGGTAGTGATCTTTTAATGGACAAAAAAAAATACAGCAATGATCTGAGAGAGGAAAATGATTGTTGGAGAGGTTGCATGCAGAGTGCATAGGTTAGAGAATGAAAGGTCAAGGGTGTTACCAACAGAGTGAGTAGAAACATTTATCCATTGCTTCAGGTCAAAAGAGGAGGTTAGACTGAGACTGAGAAGAAGTGTTAGTATTAACAAGGATGTTATAGTCACCAGAATGATTGTGGGAATTTCAGGAGAGAAAAAGTAGGGCAGCTAGGCAGAGAAGTCATCAATGTCAAATGAGGAGAGGGAGAAAAGTGAAGAACCTGAAAGGTGCTTTGTGGGGATAAAAGGATTCCAACTCCACCTCCCTTCCATCCACCGGCTCTGGCAGAGTGAGTCCACAGAAGACCACCATGGGAGATGGAGTTAGGAGAAGCAGTGTTGGATTCTTGAAGCCAGGTTTCAATAACAGAAAGTAGATTAAAGTACTTATTGATAAAAAGGTAAGGGACAGAGAGTGCACGAGAAGGGAAGGCTGGTTTTGGGAAGAAGAGGAATATTGTGTGAATTACAGTGCCACAACCTCTGGCAGCAACCGCAATCTACACAATATTCCACAGTTAAATAATGGAGGCCTGGAGGGTTCGGATCTATCCCCAGAAGTTAGGAGAAGCAGAAGTGTGAGGGAGGTAATATGGGAGTGTGATTTATATGAAGGGACATGCCTCAGCATCCTGTGGGTTTTATTAGTATGTGGGTTTAGAATTAGCAGGAGTTGATGAGTGCAGTGATAAGGAGAGGACAGAAGTGAGGGTGATAACTGTGAGAAGGAGAGGTAGAGGGCACATGTTAGAGAGTGGGAAACTTGAACATGATTGGGTAAGAGATGAAAGAGCTGAATGGGGAAACGAGGTAACCTGCAGTCTGTGTGATGTATTGCAAAAGTAGTTTGCTGCGGATTTTATCTTTGTGCATTCACTGAAGTGCAGAGTGGAAGTGCCCTTTTAATTAACCGCTTCCCGACCGCCTAACGCTGATATACGTCGGCAAAATGGCACGGGCAGGCAAAACCACGTACCTGTACGTGATCGTGCATGTGCCTGCCTGTGGGTCGTGCGCCGCCAGTGGCACGCTCGCGACCCGGTCGGGAGCTCCGTGACCCCGGCCGCGGGACCAGCAGACCCGATCGCCGCTGGTGTCCCGCGATCGGGTTACGGAGCTGAAGAACGGGGAGAGGTATGTGTAAACAAACCTCTCCCCGCGCTTCCTACTCTGCCTGTCATTGATCGGCTGTTCCCTGTCATCGGGAAAGCCGATCAATGATGTCAGCCCCGCCCCCTAATGTAAAAAAAAAACACACACGTCACAGCCCATAACCCCTCCCCTCCCCCTAGTGGTTAACCCCTTCACTACAACTGTAATTTATATAGGAACCAATGCATTTAAATAGCATTGATTGCTGTATAAATGACAATCCCAAAAATGTGTCAAAAATGTCCGATGTGTCCGCCATAATGTCGCAGTCACAATAAAAATCGCTGATCGCCGCCATTACTAGTAAGAAAAAAATTATTAATAAAAATGCTATAAAACTATCCCCTATTTTGTAAACGCTATAACTTTTGCGGAAACCAATCAATAATCGCTAATTGCGATTTTTTTTTTTTACCAAAAATATGTCGAAGAATATGTATCGGCCTAAACTGAGAAAAAAATAAAAAAATTTATATATTTTTTGGGGATATTTATTATAGCAAAAAGTAAAAAATATTGCATTTTTTTCAAAATTGTCGCTCTATTTTTGTTTATAGCGCAAAAAATAAAAACCGCAGGGGCGATCAAATACCACCAAAAGAAAGCTCTATTTGTGGGGGAAAAAAGGATGCCAATTTTGTTTCGGAGCCACGTCGCACGACCGCGCAATTGTCAGTTAAATCGACGCAGTGCCGAATCACAAAAAGGGCCTGGTCCTTTGGCTGCCAATTGGTCCGGGGCTGAAGTGGTTAAAGAGACCCACTTAGATAAAAGAAAGAAAGCTTTTCCACCCCAGCAGGTTCCCCCAGCATGCGTCCCCTTCCCCCATAAAGGTGGTCTAGCTTTATACTGTGATATGTGGGGATCGTACTTGCCAGGTAATCAATCAGGGTTAGTAAAAGACACATGGCACACTACAAGAGGAGCAAGAGGGCAGAGTAGTAAAGATTGAGATCAGCTACAGATGGTTGACAGAGCATCATAGATTACCAAAGACACATTGATCAGTCATCTTCAGTTTGAGGTGGATGTGAAAAGCAGCAACATAAATGCAAAGATAACCATAGATACATTGATTGTAATCAGTCTGTTTCAGCTTTAGGTGGATGTGAAAATCAGCAACATAGATGCATAGATTACCTGTGAAGGAACAGAGAAGAGATGTTCAAATGACGCTGAGTAGAAATTACCACTTAAGGAAAGAAATCCACTTTATAGAAAGATAATCAGCCTATGCCGCCCCAGCATGTGCCCCCCAGCATAATTTTGTGCCAAAAGTTCCTTTATCATACCACATAACCAAATGGGTCCTTCCAGTCTTCATTAATTAGGGATAGGCTGAACACCCCCCACACCTTGAATATTCAAAAAGTTCTAGAGAACATGCTAACCCCATTAAAGTCTATGGGACACGAACATGAAAAGTCTTAATTTTAAAGGCTTATAATACAAGTTATTGGCATAAAAAATGTATGGGGACCCAGACACTGCCCTAGGGGACATGTATCAATGCAAAAAAGCTTTTAAAACTATTGTTTTTAAAGAAGCAGTGATTTTAATGATGCATAAAGTGAAACAATAGAAATGTTCTTTTAAATATCGCACCTGGGGTCCCCTTAGTCTGTCTGTAAAGTGGCGCATCAGTGCAATATGTAGAACATCCCGCAGCAATAATGATATTTCTAAAGGAAAACATTTCATTTAAACTTGCTCCCGGCAATATAGATGGAAAAAAAAAAACAGTGTGGGGTCCCCCCAATATCCATACCAAACCCTTATCCGAGCATGCAGCCTGATTGGTCAGGAAAAGGGGATGGACGAGTGAGCGCCCCCCCTCCTGAACCTTACCAGGTTACATGCCCTCAACGTGGGGGTGATGGGTGCTTTGGGGCGGAGGTGCTCTGCGCCCCTCACCCCAAAGCACCTTGTCCCTATGTTGTTAGGGAGAAGGGCCTCTTCCTGACAACCCT
This sequence comes from Lithobates sylvaticus, assembly GCA_028564925.1. NCBI lineage: Eukaryota > Metazoa > Chordata > Amphibia > Anura > Ranidae > Lithobates > Lithobates sylvaticus. The sequence goes on from CM053026.1 coordinate 730,295,689, forward strand.
GGCCGGTGATTGTCGGGGTCTGTGGGCGGGGGGCTTATTGGAATATGGAAGCCCCCTTTAACAAGTGGGCCTCCTAGATCTTGGCCCCCCTATGTGAATGGGTATCGGGTACCCCTAAAAAAAGTGTCCCGCAAAGTAAATGCACTGTCAACCACGTCGCACGATGGACCCGAAAAAATAGCAAAAATGCAAAGCGCTCTGCCTCCTGCCTCCTGCCGCCTCTTCACTTTGACAGCTCTTATATAGGCATATATATGTGCCCTTCTGATTCCATGTGAGAGCAGTCAGCCGGAGGCCTCCCATGGAGGCGGAGCGTTTTGCACTTTTGCAATTTTTCGGGTCCATCGGGCAGCATGATTGATGGTGGATTAACATCGCAGGACACTTTTATTTTTAATAAAGGACTTGTCAAAAACTGTCTCTTGGGGTTTTTACTTTTTGACACTTTTTTGGTGTATGGGTAGGGGTACTTGTTGGCTTCAAAATTCCAAAAAAGCCCCCCACCCTCAGACCCCGACAACCACCGGCCAGGGTTGTCGGGAAGAGGTCCTTATCCCCATCAACACCCTTGTCCCCAAAGCACCCCCCCCCCTATCTTAAGGACAAGTGGCCTGGTATGGTTAAGGAGGGGGGCGGGGGTCGCTCGCTTGCCCCCCCCCCTTTCCTGGCCTGCCAGGCTGCTTGCTCGAAAAAGGGTCTGGTATGGATTTTGAGGGGGACCCCCGCACAATTTATTTTTAAATTTTGGCGTAGAGTTCCCCTTAAAATGTATGTCAGACCTAAAGGGCCCCCACGGCGTTTAAAAAAATTTGATTGGGTATTTGATTGCCTATAAACAAAAAAAGACTGACAATTTTAAATAAAAAACAATATTTTTTACTTTTTGCTATAAAACATTCCCAATATAAAAATTAAAAAAAAAAAACGAATTTCTTCACAAATGTTGGCCAATATGTATTCTGCTACATATTTATTGTAAAAAAATCCCAATAAGCTTATAAAATCTCTTCCTGACAGATCCATCGTTTGCCGTGTTTACACAGGCAGACGGCTGATCCGTCTCTCCTGTGAACCGACTGATTGGCTCCCACTGTGTCCAATCGCGCAGACAGGCCACCCTGCCACATTATACAGTATATGCGGTAGGCAGTCTGGAACTGGTTAAAATCTATACCAGATGCAAAGGGCCTGGTATGGATTTTGAGGGGGACTCCGCGCAGTTCTTTTTATTAATTCTGTCATAGGGTTCCCCTTAACCACTTCAATACACTGTATTATATACTCTGCACTGCACTATATACTTTGCACTGTATTATATACACTACACTGGTTGCACTATATACTCCGCACTGTAATATATATACTACACTGACTGCACGCTCAATCCACTAACTACCCTGCCTAATCCCTCTCTTAATTCACACTATACACAGCCGCCATGTAAGCAGCCTTATATAGTGTGGGGTGTGGACTCATGCCATGATTGGCCAAAGGCACCCTGCCTTTGGCCAATCATGGCTCTCACACATCTCGCTGTAATTTGGTCAAAGCATACAGGTCAGGTGCATGCTTTGGATAATCAGCAGCCTTCAATGCACTGCGATCTCGCAGTGCATTATGGGGTTCTCCATGGCGGGTAAACGTCCCGCGAGTGCCCCATATGTTTGTTTGTTCTATGAACAAATGAACAGCTGATGTTCGAGTCGAACTTAAGTTTGACTCAAACATCAAGCCCATCACTATCAGTAATGAAGAAAACTCTTGTTCTACATGAGTTGGACATTTACAGGTCATTAAACTACTTTCATGCCCCTACGGAAGCAATTGAATTATTTAAAGAAGCATGCAGGGGTAGTAGTAGACCACTCAATCAAATGATTATGGTAAACTGCACCAGAACAATTTCTTCATACTGGGCAGAGGCCCAAGCTACTAGAATGACGAGGCCAAGCTACTCTCAATATTTTAAATAGTTATCAATGATCCTGTGTGGTTGGGTGAGGGAATGGAGCACCAACCATATGTATGCTGTCACGGATAGGCACCAAGAAAAGAAAACTATGGAAAGTATACAATTTTTAATTTTTTTATCAGTTTAATTGTTTTTCTCTTTCTTTTTTTTTTTTGCTTTTGCTTTATACTAATAAATCATTCACTCTTCTTTTCATGATGCTCTGGTCCTCTCGGTCTACATTTTGTAAAAAAAAATGCTTTCTAAATATAATTTATAATAATTTAAATACTGCAGAGGGTCCAATAACAGTGCTGAATCTGTATAGCCATGATGTTATCCTGCCAATAGCCATCCAGCTCCCAGGGTTGTTGAGGCATTGTTGGCTGGGAGAAAAGTTCTCCCCCACCAGCCATAAAGAGAGAAAAATGAGCCAGACTGCCCGGGTGTTGCGGGCACATGACTGCATGGAAAAAATTAAGAAAAATGTTTTTAGAAAGTGATTTATTACAAAATGTAAGCAGAAAGGATCAGATTAACCACTTTCAGACCGGACCAATTTACAGCTAAAGGACCAGGCCCCTTTTTGCGATTCGGCACTGCATCGCTTTAACTGACAATTGCGCGGTCGTGCGACGTGGCTCCCAAACAAAATTGACGTCCTTTTTTTCCCACAAATAGAGCTTTCTTTTGGTGGTATTTGATCGCCCCTGCGGTTTTTATTTTTTGCGCTATAAACAAAAAAGAGAGCGACAATTTTGAAAAAAACACATTATTTTTTATTTTTTGCTATAATAAATATCCCCCAAAAAATATATAAAAAAAAAAACATTTTTTTTCCTCAGTTTAGGCCGATACGTATTCTTCTACATATTTTTGGTAAAAAAAATTGCAATAAGCGATTATTGATTGGTTTGCGCAGAAGTTATAGCGTTTACAAGATAGGGGATAGTTTTATAGCATTTTTATTAATAATTATTTTTTTATTAGTAATGGCGGCGATCAGCGATTTTTATTGTGACTGCGACATTATGGCGGACACATCGGACATTTTTGGGACCATTGTCATTTATACAGCAATCAATGCTATTTAAATGCATTGATTCCTGTATAAATGACACTGGCAGTGAAGGGGTTAACCACAAGGGGGCAGTGTAGGGGTTAAGTATGCCTAGAGGCGTGTTTCTTACTGTGGGGGGGCGTGGCTGTCAGCTAGTGAATGCTGATCTCTGCTCCAATCACAGGGAGCAGAGATCGGCGTCACTAGTTGCTAGGCAGAACGGGGAGATGCTGTCTATTTCCGCATCTCCCCGTTCTGCCTTCCCGTGAGACGATCACGGGTGTCCTGACCGGCGCGGGAGCGCGCCGCTCCCGATGGCACAGACGGTATTAAGGAGGGACTTATATATACACCCTCCTGCCTGTCCGCGCCATTCTGCCAACGTATATCGTCGTGCGCCGGTCGGGAACCGGTTAAGGGTGAAACATCATTAAAAGGTAAATTATTGGGTCGTTTTTTCTTCTACTATAATACATTTCATAAGTGTCAAATGCTTTTATTGACAATTACATAAAGTTTATGCAAAGAGTCAATATTTGCAGTGTTGACCCTTCTTTTTCAAGACCTCTGCAATTCGCCCTGGCATGCTGTCAATCAACTTTTGGGCCACATCCAGCCCATTCTCGCATAATCAATGCTTGGCGTTTGTCAGAATTTGAGTTTTTTTTTGTTCACTTACCTCTTGAGGATTGACCAGTTCTCAATGGGATTAAGGTCTGGGGAGTTTCCTGGCCATGGACCCATCATTTTGATGTTTTGTTCCCAAAGAAACTTAGTTATCACTTTTGCCTTATGGCAAGGTGCTCCATCATGCTGGAAAAGGCATTGTTCATCACCAAACCGTTCTTAGATGGTAAGGAGAAGTTGATCTCGGAGGAAGTTTTTGCACCATTTCTTATTCATGGCTGTGTACTTAGGCAAAATTGTGAGTGGGCTCACTCCCTTGGCTGACAAGCAACCCCACACATGAATGGTCTCAGGATGCTTTACTGTTGGCATGACACAGGACTGATGGTAGCTCTCAACTTTTCTTCTCCTGACAAGGTTTTTTCCAGATGCCCCAAACAATCGGAAAGGGGACTCATCAGGGGAAATTATTTTGCCCCAGTCCTCAGCAATTCAATCCCTGTACCTTTTGCAGAATATCAGTCTGTCCCGGATGTTTTTCCTGGAGAGAAGTGGCTTCTTTGCTGACCTTCTTGACACCAAGCCATCCTCCAAAAGTCTTCTCCTCACTGTGCATGCAGTTGCACTCACACCTGCCTGCTGACATTCCTGAGCAAGCTCTGCACTGGTGGTGCCACCGATCCCACAGCTGAATCAACTGTAATGCCACGTACACACGGCCGGAATTTCCGATGGAAACAGTCCGATGGGAGCATTTCATCAGATTTTCCGACCGTGTGTATGCCCATCGGTCTTTTTCTGTCAGCATTTCCGACGGACTTTAGATTGAGAGCCTGTTCTTAATTTTTCCGACGGAAAACCTTTCTATCGGACTTTCCGATCGTGTGTATGCAATTCCGACACGCAAAACTCCCACGCATGCTCGGAAACAATTTGACGCATGCTCAGAAACATTAAACTTCCCTTTTATAGTGCAGTCGGACCTGTTGTATGTCCGCGGTGTTATTGACCGTCGGAATTTGGTGTGACCGTGTGTAGGCAAGACAGTTTGAGCGAAATTCCATCGGAATTCCGACGGGAAAACCATCAGAGCTTTTTCCGACGAGAATTCCGATCGTGTGTACGCGGCATAAGAGACGGTCCCGTCGCTTGCTGAACTTCCTTGGGCACCCTGAAGCCTTCTTCACAAATGCAGGGGAAATTATTTTTTATGGGATTAAAGCGGAGTTCCACACACTTTTTTAACTTTCTCTTATGTAACATATATATGACAATAGTTTCATCATCGATCTTTTTTTTCTGTCACCTTGCCATGTTTACAAGCTTGTTAATTTTACTTCCTCCTTCTCCCACCCGCGGCTGATAACTTCATTTCCTGTGGCGCACTGTCTCCTGGGAGCTTGGTGTCATAATTCCCAGGAGTCAGTGTGGATCGCCGCCGATCAGCATCATGAGATTTCATAGCGAGATTTCTTCATTGCCATCATTTCCAACAACGCCGCCCGTTGTGATGGCAAAGTCAGAAGTTTACGGCGCTGCGAGCCAAACATACTGCGCATGCGCGAGAATGGGCAGTGCATGCTGGTCGCTCAGCTGCACCGTATCTGGAAGATTCTGCTTGTGAGCTTCACATGCCCACAAGCAATATGGGAACTGCCGAGACAGCAGAATATAAGGTATTTATTAATCTATAATCTTTAATCTAGCAGCGAAATTAACAAAATAAGTTAGTGGCATTAGTCAATGTAATGATCCTAAGAAATGCATTTAAAAAATAAAAATAAAATGTTGCAAATCGCCATCATAAAAACTGAGGCAGCAGACTTTGTGAAAATTTATATTTGTGTCATTCTAAAAACTTTTGGCCACAGCCGTATATTTTTTAATGCGAACAGCATATTTTTGACTTGGTATTAGTCTTTTGCAGTCCCTGTACAACAGAATTCAGATTGAGAGAAGGAGAAACAACACAAATGCTGCGTACACACGATCGGAAATTCCACCAGCAAAAGTCCGATGAGAGCTTTTGGTCAGAAAATGCGACCGTGTGTATGCTCCATCGGACTTTTGCTGGCGGAATTCCAGCCAGCAAAACATTGAGAGCAGGTTCTCAATTTTTCGGTCGGAAAAAGTTTCGATTGGAAATTCCGATCGTCTGTACCAATTTCCGACGCATGCTCGGAAACAATTCGATGCATGCTCGGAAGCATTGAACTTCGTTTTCTGGGCTCGTCGTAGTGTTGTACGTCACCGCGTTCTTGTCGGTCTAAAAGTTCAGCCAACTTTTGTGTGACCGTGTGTATGCTTGCCAAGCTTGAGCAGAATTCCATCGGAAAAATCTGCTCGTGTGTACGTGGAAAGAGTCAATATGAGGTGTTGCAGTTTAAGGAGTAAGCTGATTGAAGGAGAGAGCAAAGTGACATAGGGCACTACCAGACAAGGCTGTGCCGTGTGGCACAGCTGTGTAAATCCCAGGATTGGATGGACAAAACCACACCCTTTGGCAGCTAAAAACCCTTATGTGAAGTTCAACTGTGTATTTAGTTGATTTCTTGGCATTCCGGTTTACTTATAAAATCTTTGCATAGCATGTTTTCTAACAGTTATCTAAAAACACATTGGTAGCCTCATTCCTGTGTTGCACATTATGCTGTATCTGGGTGGCCACTGACGATAAGCTTGTCTGATCTGTCTACGCGTTGCATTTGTACTGCAGCGTACATTTGACAAATTGTTCTCAGGCTTTGGGTAATCCATATCTTGGATACATCTCCGGAACATTTTTCTGTAACAGAGATGCTCGGGGCCTCTTCTCCACCCATCACAACATCTAATGATTTGATGCTTTGAAAAATTGAAGCTCTTGAAATAGGGGAGAATAATTTGACAGAGTATTACGAGCGCGGTGCCGGTGTAAATCTCAGCTATTTGGGTATTAGTCAGTATAAACACCTTCGTTTATGAGCCAGAACCTGTTTGGAAGATTTATGAATGTTTTCATTTAATCAGGATTTCGAATTGCTGCTATTTAGACATTCTGCTGCTAGAGCTGCTATGGTGGTGTGTATAAAATCTGCTTTTCCACATATTTTAACTGAACTTTGATAGCTGTGCAGGACAGAAGGGGAGGAGAGAAGGCACCAAATGATAAGGAATTTTTAAAACAGAAACATATTAATGTATAAGGGGTTGCTTATAAGTTCTGCCTTATGTAAAAGGTCAATATAATTCATTTGTTCCCTTAACCGCTTGCCGCCAGCCAAATGACAGAGGGGTGGTGCGGCTCTTGTTCTGGGGCGACGTCATATGACGTCGTCCCAGAACGGCCGCTTCTGCGTGCCTGCGGGGGCGCACAGCGCGGCGATCACGCCTGCGCCGTGTTGCAAGTACACAGTGCAAACCCCACTCTCTGTAAAGAGCCGTGGCTCTTTAACCATGTGATTGACTGTGTCCAATCTCAGCTGGTCACATGTAAACACGGAAATGCCGGTAATCGGCACTCATCGCCTAACACTGACAAAGTGTGTGGCAAGGAGAGCCGATCAACAGCATCTCCTCTCAGGGGACATCCAAACATGTAAATCAGGGCACTGATCATCACCCGATTGCCCCGACCCCATGGCTAGGCAATTAAAGGGGACGTACCTGTACGTGCTTTTGCCTAGCCTTGCCATTCTGCCGACGTAAATGTGCAGGAAGCGGTTAAGGCAGGTGTCCCAATACTTTTGACAATATAGTGTATATTCCTGAGCAGGAGTAGCTGAGGTGACACATGGTTACTACACCATACCTCCCAACTTATAGAGGACATCTTTCAGACAAAGAATGTAGGCAAAGTACACACCCCTTCCACCCAATACCGCAAAAATGATTGGTTAAACCCACAAAAACATTTTTTAACCACTACTTTTCCTTTAAAAAGTGCAATATTTTAGAGTTTGAAAAGTTCAGCGCACCTTTTTATTAGGAGAAGGTGAAGTTCACCTTTTACATAAACGGACCCATGCGGATAAGGGGTCCTAGTATCGTAACATACATTGTGTTTGGAATGCACATACCATATTTGTAGGCCTTTTCTGTCACCCATGAAGCCCTGCCAAAATACTCCCAATGTTTACATTTCTAGGCATTGACTTATTTCCAGGACATGGGCTAACAAATTGGTCACCACGATGGAAAGGGGCTGCAGCAGTGTGAAAAGTCTTTGCTGTGACGGGAGAGAACACACCGAATCAGAAAGAGCTCCTGTAAGGCTGAAGAGGGGACGCCTAATGACTACCTTGTCACGGAAATAAGCCAGAATCTAGAAATATAGGAATGTAAACATTGGGAATATTTTGGCAAGGGTTTATGGGTGACAGAAAAGGTCTACAAGAATGACATTTGCATTAAACAATATTATTACAAATAGTACAGTCTATTTTAAACCACTTGAACCCCTTCTCAGCATGAGCCAGTTTATGAAAAAGATCAACTTAGCCTTTAAAGCCCAAAGTTTATATCAGATAAATACATTCCAAGTGCATTGAAACAGAAGGTGTTTAAAGTTATACAATTAATTTTCTTTAGAAAGCAGCCACAGTCTGAAAAGAAAAACCCGTTCCCTACCAGCATGCTTCACAGAAAGATCTGTGCTATTTATGTGGACATTAGGGTCTCCCTGCAGAGGTTCCACACACCCCCAACTGAGTCAGACTTATGCCCCGTACACGCAATCGCATTTTCCAACAACAAATGTTGAATGTGAGCTTGTTGGCGGAAAGTCCGACCGTGTGTATGCTCCATCGAACATTTGTTGACTTTCTGCCAACAAATGTTTTTTGTCGGACTTTCCGATCGTGTGGACACAAGTCTGTTGGACAAAAGTCCACGCATGATAGGAATCAAGTACGAGCCGGAAGCGCTCAGTCTTGTAAAACTAGAGTTCTTAATGGAGATATCACGTACGTCTTGTACGTCACTACGTTCGTAATTGTTGGCCAACATTTGTGTGACCGTGTGTATGTGTAGCGCTGACACTTTTCTAAAGTGTGCGCTATTCTCTAAATTTAGTTTTTCCAGAACTGTAATTGAGTTCTGGGGGTTAATTGTTCTAGGTTTTTTTACTTTGGCATCAGTCTGGCTGTACTGGAGTTCTGCCTAGTCATAGGTGAAGTGAGCACCTGTGACAGGCTGAGAACGCAGCCTGGTTGGACGTGTTAGGTGCCAATCTTTCTCGGAGCCAATCAGTGGGCGCGTCTGGCCCTGCTGTGTATTCCGGGAAGGGGTATTTAAGGTGCCGAAGTCACGTGTTCTTGGTCTGTGTGGTTTGGCTTGCTCTTTGATTCCTGGTTCCGGTCCGGACTAACCCTGTGAGGGTTCCCGGACCCAGGAGTGTCTTCTGCCCCCGTAAGCCTGGTCACCCTGACCAGCCCCAGAGGCCCTCATGGTCTGGGGTGGGGATCCGTCCGTTTCCGAGCCTCAGAACTGGCTAGTTCGAGGCCCAGTAACTGAAGGAGGATTCTGAAGTGTTCCGGTGTCCTCTCAGGATTGGAGAGGCACAGCGACTCGCACAAGCGACCAGGGGAGGACTCTTCGTAGGAGGGTCAAGAAGCTGGCTGCTCGGTAAGTGCCTGGGAGCTGAGATGTATGGACACTAGTGAATCCGCATTTCCTACGGTATTGCCGAAATGGCTGAAAGATACAGGTACCATAGGAAAAGTTCCTAACCCATCCTTCGGTTACAACATAGTCTGTGGCAGAGACTTTTACCTTGTTCACCTGAAGTTTCACAACATAGTCTGTGGTAGAGACTTTACTAATTCTGAATCTTGTTGGCTGCTAGATCTACAGACAAGGGTTTATCCAAACGTGAAGAGTCCAGTTGCGATTGGCTACTGTCTGGGCTACCTAAAGAGACATTTATTTGATGTCAGCAGTTCTGAAGTGCCTGAGCTTTATCCCCCCGTACCCTCTATTCCCAACTGAAAGACTGTTACTCAGCTATGAGTAAGCGCTATATATAGCGTGAAACGCGTCAGCTGTGTGCCCCCCCTTTTTTGCTTTGCCGTGTTTTTGGATTTGATGTGATCCCTGCTTTTTAAATAAATCTATTGAATTTTTATCTTCGTCTGGTGTGCGGCTGTCCAGAGTTTTTCTTGATACTCTTAATCTACCTTGTCATTAGCCTGCACCTGGAGCTCCTAATCAGGAGTAGGAGCATTCGCTCAGAAGGATTCCCTTGGAGCGGTGGTTATCTCTATTTATCAACTGAGAGACTGTGTTATATTTGAATGTTTCTTTTTGCAAATAAAAATCCTCAAAAGGACATTTGAGTGTCAGTCTCCGCCATTACTGGGTACTAACCCTGGGAACCCCTAGACAACGAACAACGAGCTACAAGGAGGAGGTAATCAGTAAGCCCAGAAAATTCATAGCTGCCCCGCAGGGGTTATGGCGCTACATATGCAAGACAAGTTGGAGCCAACATCCTTCGAACAAAAATCCACGGTTTTGTTGTTGGAAAGTCCGATCGCATTAGAGTTCACCAATCAGTAGGAAGCATGAACACTTCTAAAGTTAGAACTATAGGTCTGACTCAAAAGGGGGACATGTCGGACCTCTGCGGGGTATACAGGTTCCACAACGAGAGCAGGGGTCCTTCTTTGTAGCATGTTGGTGGGAACAGGTTTTGGCCTCTTTCTGAAGAAACTGAACTGTACAACTTTGAACACCTTTTGTTTTGATGCACCTGAAATTTATTTTGCTGATTTAAACTGAAAGTTCAGTTGGGTTATAACCTTTTTTTATAGCGGTCTTTACTTCAGGCCAAAGAGAGGAAACCCCTATGAGGAAAGAGGAACAGAGGAAATTGGTTCCTCCAAATAAGGGATGGTTGGGAGCTAATATGATACTGATCAACTGGCTAACGCCTAAATTATACATAAAGCCAGAGCTTTTTCTTTTCCAATTTGAATAGAATCAGAAATGGTTAATACTTCCATTAGTGTGTCCCACTTGGGAGATTTCCCTTTTACTTCCCGTCCTTTAGACCAGGGATCTCCAAACTATGGTACTCCAGCTGTTGCGGAACTACACGTCCCATGAGGCATTGTAAAACTCTGACATTCACAGACATGACTAGGCATGATGGGAATTGTAGTTCCTGAACAACTGGGGGGCCATAGTTTGGAGGCCCCTGCTTTAGACCATGGCATTTGGGGCAGTTAATTTTGAAAAGTAGTGCATGCACTATTGTGTGATCCAGTGCGATTACAGCCCATTAAATTGAATGGGCTGCAAATCACACCACACTGAGTCGTGAAGGAATCGCAAAGGAAGTCAGAAAGGGTTTCTGTGCGATTCATTTGTGAACTGGCCCTAATAGCAGATAACAAAACTGAACTGCATTACCTAACAATAGTATATACAGTAAAGACAGTCCTAACTTATTATAACAGTCCCAGTTTTATCCCACTGGCCTCTGATTGATGAAAAAAAAAAAAAAGTTTAGGACCTTGAGGAAAGCACAACAGTTCCCAGCAGACAACATATCAACTTGTACAATGTTAGTCTCTTACCAGACTCAGGGCACCCTCTTCTTGGTCTCTGGACATGTGCTCTTTTTCAGTGCAAGTCTTCAGACAGGGAAAAAAATGGCTATGATCTCTCTCTTTTATTCCTGCTGAGTAGGCATGCTCTCCAGTACAGTCTGATCTCAGCAGGCACCCAGATCACACCTTACCAATCTCTGAGGCAAGGTGAGTAGTCTCTTTGCTTCTCTTGATTGTGATCAGCTATTGCAGGGTTCTGTTCAGCCAGCAGCAGCAGCCATGTCTTTTACCCGCACACCTGTTTACTTCAAAACCATCCGCTCCTCTTTTCTCACCAGCCTAAAGACTCACTTATTCACTTGCTCTGTCGCATGAGCCAATCATTGTCCTCCAGGATTGATTCGCAGCCAAGATGGCTGCCTCCTGCACTGAAGACACTCCGTAGACAAGCGTTGCAAAGTATTCTCCTTAACCCCTTGCCGACCGGCTGAGCTGGTTTACGTCGGCAGAAGGGCTTGTACAGGCATATTAAAGAGGAAGTAAACCCTAAAAGGTTTACTTCCTCTTTGTTTCCCTGCAAAGGTAAAGCATAATGGACTACTATGCATTGCATAGTAGTCCATTATGTGTCACTTACACAGGAGCCAGCGAAGTCACCACTGTTCCCTTGTGTACAGAGCCTCCACCTTCTTGGTGGGTCTCGCGGCTCCGTCGCTGTCATTCAACAGCACCGCGATGACGTCACTCCCGCGCATGCGCACGGGAACCGCCACTCGCGGCATATCGCCGTTGAGAGCGGCCTTCTCAGTGCGCCTGCACGCCGCATGCGCCGTAGACAGCGGTGCCTGTATTTTGGCAAATATTTCTTTGACCTACAGGTAAGCCTTAATCTAGGCTTACCTGTAGGTCCAAGTGGTTTGTAAGGGTTTACAACCACTTTAACATACCTGTACGTTGCCCTTTAAGACGTGGCATTGTGGGCACGCACCACGAGCTCTGTGAGTGTGATCGCGGACTCGATGTCCGCGGGTAAACCCGCAATCCTCTCACGGAGAGGAAAAACAGGGAAATGCTGATGTAAACAAACATTTCCCCATTCTTCCTAGTGACAGGACACCGATCACTGCTCCCTGTGATCGGGAGCGATGATCAGTGTCATGTCACACGTAGCCCACCCCCCCCCCCCCCCCCCCCACAGTTAGAACACATCCCTAGGACACACTTAACCCCTGCAGTGCCCCTTACTGGTTAACCCCTTCACTGCCGGTCACATTTACACAGTAATCAGTGCATTTTTAATCGCACTGATCGCTGTATAAATGTGAATGGTCCCAAAATAGTGACAAAAGTGTCCGATCTGTCCGCCATAATGTTGCAGTCATGATGAAAACCGCAGATCACCGCCATTACTAGTAAAAAAAAAAAATTATTGATAAAAATGCCATAAAACTATCCCCTATTTTGTAGACTCTATAACTTTTGCACAAACCAATCAATAAACGCTTTTTTTTTTTTTCCAAAAATATGAAGAAGAATACATATCGGCCTAAACTGAGGAAAAATATTTTTTTAATATATATTTTTGGCGATATTTATTATAGCAAAAAGTAAAAAATAATGTGTTTTTTTTCAAAATTGTCGCTCTTTTTTTTGTTTATAGCGCAAAAAATAGAAACCGCAGAGGTGATCAAATACCACCAAAAGAAAGCTCTATTTGTGGGAAAAATCAGCCCAGGCACCTGGCGGATCCAGACTTTATTGTGAAAAATTGGAATAGACTCGTTCAAGAGTTAGTTCTGGCCAGTTCATTAGATTGTTTTAAAAAAAGAGCTGGATGCATTCCTAAATGTATAAAACATGACAGGATATTATTATTATTTATAGGTAATAACACTAGAGATTGTGGATTAAGGAAATGTCCGATTACCTCCTTCGGGAATCAGGATGGAATCTATTTTTGCCCTACTGGAACAAATTATACCATGCTTTATATGGGTTTTTATTTATTTTTCTTTGGATCAACTGTGGGTATAGGATTGTGTATATGGAGGTTTTCTATTTATTCTTTTCCATTGTTTAAACTAGATGGACTATCTGTGACAGCTGTATAAAGTTTTCTCTTAATTCCCGATGTGTCTCAAGGTCAGGAAGTGAAGGGAAATTTTGCTAGCAGGGACAGCAAAAAACAAACAAAACAAAAACTAACATGGACAGGTTTTCAACCATTCTCTACTCTAATATTAAAGTGATTCCATGCATTAAGATAAAAAAAACGAGACTCGGCTGTCCAGGACTCTCCCTCCTCCTTGACTGAGACAGCAGCGGGCGCCATTGGTTCACACTGCTGTGGCTTGGCTCGGGTGCCCCCATAGCAAGCTGCTTACTGTGGGGGCGCTCGGCAGGGGGGAGGGGCCAGAATTGCCAGTGAGGGACCCGAGAAAAGGAGGATCTGGACTGCTCTGAAAAAACATTACACAGAGCAGGTAAGTATAACATGTTTGTTATTTTTAAACAAAAAAACCTGAGACTTTAGTATCACTTCAAGGACTCTGTTTATCATAGATGTTATCCAAGATTCACCAAACTATTAACCAAAATTTGCAAATGTTTCCAATTGAATTTTATGTGAAAAATATTGCAGGAAAATATTGATAAATACACACACAGGATGTATTAAGTCGGCGCTAAAGTTGTATAAGGCAGCTGACAGCGGGTAAGTATACAAACCCCAAAAAACAATCTGTAAAAAAGTGCAGCGCCTAAAAATAAATAAGATCTCAAAGTGATATATCATAAATAAATTACAACAAGCGATTGTGATAATGAAAAAAAATAAAGTGAGCAATAGATATATGTAACAAATAAATAAAAACAGTCCAACGAACCAATCCGTGAGTAGTATCACCATCTGAAATATCCACCACCCCTTGTGAAGGAGGACAATACCGCACTCACCAGATTCCCAGCTGCTAACACAGTTTACAGCACACTTTTATCAATCAGTCACAGCCTCTCCTGTATGGACCTTCAGCTCCATCCACAATCATGAGGAATCTTGACGGTAACAACACACGTTCCTTAAGGATGCTGAACCACGTGCACCGCCACGAAGTAGGAAAGAACGCTCATCCCAAGGAGCCAGACATGAAAGGGGCTATATATAGTTTAGAATTTTAGTTTAAAATGATATGGACAAGACTTAGAAGTATAAAACATGCATCCAGATACCAAAGAAATAAAAACATATCACAGTGCGCTTACAGAAATGGCCACCAGCTCTGGGAACAGAAGTGGTGGCAAGGCATCAATGCGTAGCTCCACCCCCCAATGTGTTTCATGCAAGTGCACATCTTAAGGGGACACTAGTAGAGGAGAGGCCGTGACTGTTTGATAAAAGTGCACTGTAAGCTGCATTAGCAGCTGGGAATCTGGTGAGTGCGGTATTGTCCTCATTCACAAGTGGTGGTGGATATTTCAGACGGTGATACTACGCAAGGATTGGTTCATTGGACTTTTTGCATGGACTATTTTTATTTATTACATATATATCTATTATCTATTGCTCACTTTCATCTTTCTCATTATCGCAATCCCTAGTTATAATTTATTTATGATATATCACTCTAACATCTTATTTATCTTTAGGCACTGCCCAGGGGCGTAGCTATAGGGGGCGCAATAGTCGCGATCGTGACCCGGTTCCAGGCTGTAGGTGGCCCGTGCGGCTCCCCTGTCAAGTTTGTCTATGCTTGTGTGAGCCAGAACCCGAGAAGGACGCCAATTTTGTTTGGGAGCCACGTCGCACGACCGCGCAATTGTCAGTTAAAGGCAGTGCCAAATCGCAAAAAGGGGCCTGGTCCTTTGGCTGCAAATTGGTCCGGGGCTTAAGTGGTTAAAGGCCAACTCCAGAGGAAACTTTTTTTTCAAGTTTTGAGTAGCGTGTGGGTGTGTTAGGCCCCATACACACTATTCGATTTTCTTCAGATTTACCAAAACCATGTAGTGCAAGGTCCTGCCTGATTGCATACAAATTAAAAACTCTTAAGGTTTGACCTCATATTATATGATCTGAAGACATAAATCTACAGAAAATCTAATTGTGTGTATGGGGCTTAAGAACCTATGTTGTCAGGTTTACATTGCTGTCCTTGTCCCTCTTAGGGCCCGTTCACGCTGCCCCTGCCCATTCTGGTTGCAGTGAGCAGGTGTTTCAGCCCATCATACAGCTCCTTAGAAAAGTGACATCATTCATGTAGACCAGGGGAGCCCAACCAGTGGCCCGGGGGCCACATGTGGCCCGCGGAGACCTCTGATGTGGCCCGCGACCTCCTGCTCTAGGATGGAGCCCAGATTGCAGGTTGTCTACCCGCCATGCCAGAGCATCGGTGTTGTGAATGAAGCCAGCGGTAGAGGAAGCAAGCAGCTGCAGAGCAGAGCCGCATAAGCCAATGCTTCCTGTATAGCACGGGCTCCTCTCATATGTGGAGTGATACCAAATGCACTCTGCCTAGGACAGCAAGTTTATTACTGTATATCAGTGTATATATGGACATATCTGTTCTGCAGTGGTTACTGGGCTGCTTTTAAACTGATCCACAGGTGTAACGCAGTGTACCTGCGGCAGCTTACCTGCACTGAGCAATAGACTTCTGGTTTTACCTGTGGGTTTGGTGCACTTTGAGAAAGTGTACCACACCTGCAGGATATGGTTGAATTCTATGGCAAAGTATAGCTAACCTGCAGGAAAGCCACAGGTGCGGGTAGACCGCAGACCATCAGTGTAAAAGTAGCCTTAGACCCCTTTAACATGATCTGTCTGACCCAATTGGACCCTCCATTCACCTCTATGGAGCGGCAGATGTAAACAGACTTGTGTCCGTTTACACCTGCCTCCTTCCAATCCAATTTGCTAAAAAAACGAAAAGAGGATCCGTCCCCTTCCATTTGATCAGATGAGAGGGCCCATAGAGTAGAGTGGGCTGTGTCTGTGTCCGCTTTGCATACGCAGAGTGGACGCAGAACTGTCATCTGCTCATTGTGACCCGGGATTGGTTACTAATGCCCCATACACACGGTCGGATTTTCCGACGGAAAATGTCCTATCGGACAATGTTGTCGGAAATTCCGACCGTGTGTGGGCTCCATCGGACTTTTTCCGTCGGATTTTCCGATGGACAAAGTTTTATCTCCTGCTCTCAAATTTTCCGACAACAAAGTCCTATCGGACTTTTTCCGATCGTGTGTAGCGAATTCCGATGGACAAAGTGCCACGCATGCTCAGATCACATTACAAGACCAAAGCTATTGGCTACTAGCCTCTACGTAGTCCCGTCGTACGCAACGAACGTCACCACGTTCAGAATGATCGGATTTTCCGAAAACTTTGTCTGACCGTGTGTATACAACACCAGTGTCGGTTAGGGGTGCAACGGATCGTCGCCGATCCGTGATCCGAACGGGCCACCCCGTTCAGATCGGCACACCCCGCGGTCCGCGGCCTCGGCCTTAGGAAAGGCCGCGGCTTCGGCCTAGCTCCGGAGCGGCGGCGGCCATCTTTGTACACCCGGCGGCCTTAGGAAAGGCCGCGGCTTCGGCCTAGCTCCGGAGCGGCGGCCATCTTGGTACACCCGGCCACTGTTTACAATGTGATCGCTCCATCAAATGACGGAGCGATCACTTGTAAACATACCCTGCATTACCCAGCCAATATCCTGCATTTACTCTGCATTTACTCTGCATTACCCTGCATTTACACTGCATTACCCAGCCAATACTCTGCGATACGCTGCATTACCCAGCCGATACTCTGCATTACCCAGCCAATACTCTGCGATACTCTGCATTACCCAGCCAATACTCTGCGATACTCTGCATTACCCAGCCAATACTCTGCGATACTCTGCATTACCCAGCCAATACTCTGCGATACTCTGCATTACCCAGCCAATACTCTGCGATACTCTGCATTACCCAGCCAATACTCTGAGATACTCTGCATTACCCAGCCAATACTCTGCGATACCCAGCCAATACTCTGCGATACCCAGCCAATACTCTGCGATACCCAGCCAATACTCTGCGATACCCAGCCAATACTCTGTGATACCCAGCCAATATTACAGTGGGGAGATGACGTGGATATTACAGTGGGGGAGATGACGTGGATATTACAGTGGGGGACTATATGGTGGCGGAATTTTCACAGGTTTTTGCAAATTCAATTATTATTTGCTGATCCGAAAAATGATCCGATCCGTGACTCCTGATCCGAGGATCGATCCGATCCGTGAGTTTTTTGATCCGTTGCACCCCTAGTGTCGGTCAAAATCCGTCGGAAAAAATCTGACGGATTTTGTGGTCGGAATTTCCGACCGTGTGTACGGGGCATAAGGGCCCGTTCACGCTGCCCCTGCCCATTCTGGTTGCAGTGAGCAGGTGTTTCAGCACATCATACAGCTCCTTAGAAAAGTGACATCATTCATGCAGACTGTTTCGCTGCTGTACAGTGACATGCAATTCTGTCCTGTGCTGCATTTTATTGCAGCACATTGGCACCTCCAGGGAGTGTTGCAGTGTGAATAGGACACATTTTTTGTGTGTCTTACTGGTAAACCTGCATTCTTCCAGTATGGTAACAGGGCCTAAACGATATTTTTCTTCATTGTCTGACAGCTGTTACCTAGACAGGAAGTGCGGGGAAATCTCCCAAACATGGAACCAGACAGCAATAAAAAACAAAAGCTCCAACAATTCCCTTCTACTGTATATCCATAATGAAATACATAGGCTTTGGCTATTAGCATATCCAAGCCCAAAAGCAAAACGAATATATATTACAGCTTACAAATCCTTGAATGTGGTTGCTGTGTTTGTTTTATTTTAAGCTTTTTCCTTTATTTTTTCTTGGTGAGTCAGGTTATTTTAAACTTCCCAGACCAAGCTGTGCAACAAAAGTGGCAGTTAGAGGGTTGAGACTAGAGATGAGTTCAGGTGTGCTCCTGATACTGGCATTGACTAAATATCTGTGTCCTGTCAGCTTCAGTGAAGGGCAGGGGACCCCTGATGTCTGAGTAAATACAGCCTGTCATTATTGGGCCCCTTACGTGGTAGTAATAAAGTTAATAAAAAAAAAAATGTAATGAAAAATAGTTTAAAAAAACAATAACATTTTTAAATGTCCCCCACATACACAAGAACTTTAACACATGTGCCTGCATATGAAAACTATTGCGCTACATGTTACAGAATGCTGCAAATGAGAGAATAAATTCACAGTTAAAATGGTTCAAAAGGCTGAAGGTTTTTAACCACTTGCTTACTGGGCACTTAAACCCCCCTCCTGCCCAGACCAATTTTCAGCTTTCAGAGCTGACGCACTTTGAACGACAATTGCGCGGTCATACAACACTGTACCCAAATGAAATTTTTATCATTTTTTTCCCACAAATAGAGCTTTCTTTTGGTGGTATTTAATCACTGCTGGGGTTTTTATTTTTTGCTAAACAAACAAAAAAAGATGGAAAATAAAAAAAAATAAAAAAATCATGTTTAATAGTTTGTTATAAAATTTTGCAAACAGGTAATTTTTCTGCTTCATTGATATGCGCAGATGAGGCGGCACTGGTGGGCACTGATAGGCTGCACTGGTGGGCACTGATAGGCTGCACTGGTGGGCATAGATAAGGTGGCACTGATGGGGACAGATAAGTCGGTACTGATGGGCACAGATAAGATGGCACTGATGGGCACGGATGGGTGGCACGGATGGGCACTGATATATGGCACTGATGGGCACTGATAGATGGCACTGGTAGGGGACACTGATGGGCACTGGTAGGTGACACTGATGAGCACTGGTAGGTGACACTGATGTGCAGCACTGTAAAGGCACATTGTGGGCACTGACAGATGGCACTGTGTGCACTGACAGGTGAAGCTGGTGGGCACTGGTAGGCGGCACTTGTATAGGGCACAGGTGGGCACCATGGACCTTGGGCACATTGCAGTGATCGGGACTGATGTCCCTCTCACTGCTGTCGGTGATCAGCTTTTTTTTTTCTCCTCACGCTGTCAGCGCGAGGAGAAAAAAAAGCAGATTACCGGCTCTGTTGTTATCACATGATCAGCTGTCATTGTCTGACAGCTGATCACGTGGTAAGGAATCAGGATCGACCCCTTACTCGGATCTGTGATCCAGCGAGTCTCACAGACTCGCTGATCACAGAGCGCGCCACACGCGCCCTTCAATAGACGTCGTCCAGGCAAGTTAGATCTGCGCTGTAGCCATCATTCGGATATAGCGCGGATCTCAGGTGGTTAAAAAAAAAACAAAACAAAAAAGAACCCATCTCTGGAGAGATCTGAAAATGTGTGTGCACCGATGCTCCCCATCCAACCTGATGGAGCCTGAGAGATGCGGCAAAGAAGAATGGGAGAAACTGGCCAAAAATAAGTGTGCCAAGCTTGTAGCATCGTACTCAAAAAGACTTGAGGCTGTAATTGGTGCCAAAGTTGATTCAACAAAGTATTGAGCAAACGCTGTGAATACTTATGTACATATGTTTTTAAAAAAATTTAATACATTTGCAAAGATTTCAAACAAACTTCTTTCGTGTTGTCACTATGGGGTATTGTTTGTAAAATTTTAAGGAAAATAATGAATTTAATCCATTTTGGAATAGGGCTGTAAAATAACAAAATGTGAAAAAAGTGAAGCGCTGTGATTACTTTCCGGATGCACTGAACTCAGAGATAACCTGCAGGGGAAGCTGATGGAAAGTGGTCAAATATTATATTAACGTATTTATCGGCGTATAACACGCACTTTTTCCCCCTTAAAATCGGGGGAAAGTCGTGGGTGCGTGTTATACGCCGATACCCCCAAAAAAAAATGACAAAAAAAGCTAGCGGCGCCGAAAAATGGCGGCCGCGGACGAAAAAGACCGAACCGCGGCCGAAAAAAGCCGAAGCCGACTGTTCAGCTCCGCTCGTAGTCCCGTCTCCCTGCGCTCGCTCCCGAAACAGCAGGGAAATTTAAACGTGGGCAAGGCAAATGACACTGGGCAAACTACAAATGACGATTGGCAAGCTGCAAATGACAATGGGCAAGCTTCAAATGACACTGGGCAAGGTTCAAATGACACTGGGCAAGGCTGCAAATGACGCTGGGCAAGGCTGCAAATGACGCTGGGCAAGGCTGCAAATGACGCTGGGCAAGGCTGCAAATGACGCTGGGCAAGGCTGCAAATGACGCTGGGCAAGGCTGCAAAAGACGCTGGGCAAGGCTGCAAAAGACGCTGGGCAAGGCTGCAAAAGACGCTGGGCAAGCTGCAAATGACGCCTAAATGTACGTTTTTTTTCCCCCTAAACTTCTCTCCTAAAACTTTTTTTCCTTAAAATACCCTCCTAAACTTGGGGTGCGTGTTATACGCCGGTGCGTGTTATACGCCGATA
The DNA here is from genome assembly GCA_028564925.1 of Lithobates sylvaticus. NCBI lineage: Eukaryota > Metazoa > Chordata > Amphibia > Anura > Ranidae > Lithobates > Lithobates sylvaticus. Next base: position 730,316,312 of record CM053026.1, read on the forward strand.
AATATGGTACATACAGCACACCTCTCTGAGCCCCGATCACAGGCTTTTATACAGCTATGCGAGTACACTGTACCTGGTAAGGACAGCACTGGGTCCTCTTGCTCGAGCATGCATCTTATCCAGCATCATGTGCTTTCCTTTCTGATAGTATACTGGCCCAAAGTAAATAAAGGCCTCAAGTGGCTCCCTGTAAGATGAAAGAGAGAAAAGTCAGACAGGCACTGGACTTGTGTGTCGCCCATTTAAAGTAAGTTATTATCTGGCACCTTATGATAACAGTACATGAACTGAACATTCTCCACCGTCCCAATAAAAACAAGAATAGGTCGAGTAGGTATGACTTTTCCAAATGTATTCACTGAACTAGGCCCAAGCACTATCATTTAGGGACTTAGAAGTGCTTAAAACCAGGGTGGATAAAAAAAAACATGATTAAAAAAAAAAATTAGGACTGTTACTGATTAAAATTTTCGTGTTCGATTAATCGATTTTTTTTTATGACTAATTTCGATTAATTATAACGCACATACAGATCCAACTACTTTTAGCTGATCTCCTTGCATTGCAACTCTGCATTAGTCAGTGGTTAATGTGGTATACACTATATATACAATCACCCAACATTAGTTTGTTTCCACAATCCATGACTTAACTTCACAGTTCACACAAATACGTTTTAAATCCAAACTGTAGCACTGACGTAAGTCATTTTTTTCCCCACAGTAGCATGACAATCCCTCCACCTCCGGTCTAAGCTAATCACTCTCACCTTATGGCATGGACCCCTGTGCAAACAGGTGGTCATGCAAGCGGGTATCAAAAGGGTTAACACGGACCATAAACTTCTCTCACGTCTCCTTAGATCTCAGCAAGGACGCCAGGTCATGGGTAGAAAGAAAAGATCTAAGTGCTCACCGCTTAAGTATAAGATTACATTTTTGTGTTCAAACACAAACTACTCACATAAAGATGATAAAAACACAGCATGTAAAGCCGACAATCGTGTAAGTTCCGTAGGGCAGCAGCGGGTGACGTCATGCGTAGCTTCTCCCCCGTACGCGTTACGTTCAATCAGAACTTCAACGTCACCGGACTCCTCCCCCCCTTCCCTTCGTTAGCAGACGGAGGCACTAGGGGAAGGGGGAAGGAGTCCGGGGATGTCGATGTCTGTGACCTCACCGGATCTCCGACGAAACTCCCTGAAGTTCCGAAAGCTGGCGGAGAGGTGAGTTCATTTTTTTGATCAATCAAAATTCTTTTGATCGATCAAAAAAAAAACGATTAATCGAGGAATTAATCTTTAATTTTCACAGCCCTAAAAAAAAAATATATAAAAAAAATTTAAACCAACTCGATTTAAATCATAATTTTAAAGAGCAACTGTCATCTCTGTCCCGCATCGGCTCCTCCTCTGACCCGCTGTTGACATACCGACAGTCCCATTCACTTTAATGGGACGGCTGGTGAAGCGGCAGTGACACAAGGCGAGGGACGTGGCGGTAGCAGGTGATTGGATGCCGCTAACAGACGCTTCCAAAATGACTGGTGCTCTTTAAATGTAAGGCCTTATTCTTGCTGGTAGTTGGAATCTTTAATATTTGCAAACAAAATGACGGTTTACTATTTAGAATAATAAGCTGTCAGGTTAGTAAAACAGCGATATCAGAACCGATTTAATCATACAGTTTGTGGTGTACATCGATTTGCAAAACAATGGTATAAAGGAATATTCTTGAACTTTTTTGTCTCATGGCTACTGTAAAATTGTGTGAATGCAGTAATGCAGTGCATGTTATTTCAGCTTGCAGAGGTTGGATTCATTGAATGAGTTTACCAAAAATTAAAATATTTCACAATATACAGTACAGCCACACGCTACATAACTAAGCTCCATTTCATGCTGAATAAACTAAAATATTAATGTATCTTAAATAGAAAACTATTTAAATAGATTTTTACTCCAAAAGCATTTTATTAAAATAAATTTGATCAAAATCAAAAAAAATCCAATTTAAATTAACCACTTGACGTCCGCACTATAGCCGAATGACGGCCACAGCGCGGACCTGAATTTCGAATATGACGGCCTCCCCTGTGCACACTCCCTACGTGCGCCCGGAGCACTGTGATCACTGAGTCTCGGGTGATCACCGATCCGAGTAAGGGGCCGGTCCCGGCCCCTTACCATGTGATCAGCTGTCAGTCAATGACAGCTGATCACATGATGTAAACGAAAGCTTGGTAATCTTTTTTTTTTCTCCTCACGCTGACAGCATGAGGAGAAACAAAAGCCGATCACTGGCTCATCTGCAAGGGACATCGGAAGAGGAAGAGGCAATTATGCCTCATCTGTGCACACTAGTACCCCCTGCCAGTGCCCACCAGTGCCACCTATCAATGACCATGGGTGCCATCAATGCCCACATGTGCCACCTATCAATGCCCACCAATCAGTGCCACCTGGCAGTGCTGCCTATCAGTGCCCATTATTGCCACCCATCAGTGCCCATCACTGCCCATCAGTGCCGCCTCATCAGTGTACATCAATGAAGGAGAAAAACTACCGGTTTTACAATTGTATAACAAAATACATATTTTCTTTTTTAATTCGGGCTTTTTACATTCTTTTAACAAAAATAAAAACCCCAGAGGTGATCAAATACCACCAAAAGAAAGCTCTTTTTGGGGGAAAAAAGTGATAAAAATTTCATTTGGGTACAGTGTTGTATGACCGCGCAATTGTCAATCAAATTGCGACAGCGCTGAAAGCTGAAAATTGGTCTGGATAGGTGGGGGGTTTAAGTGCCCAGTAAGCAAGTGGTTAAAAATCTGACAAGCTGGCAGGTTATTTTACAGAAAAGATGTGCAATGTCTCTTCTGCAATAAAACACATCCACCTGCCTACTTGCAGTCTTCTGTGGTATATACTGTATACTAAGCTGCCCATGAGCAGCTCTGTTTCCATGCAGGTGCATTGCCATGTGCTGGGAAGACCGGCTCCTGCGCATGCACAGTAGTTATCCTGTGCCAGCCAATGAAGATGCCTGAAGACTGTCACCTGGACGGAGCTGGAGAGAAGATGCCGGTGCTGGCAAGGGACCCCTTACAAACTTCAGATCATTACGGAGGATGCAAGTCCAGTATAGGGAGTTCATTTCTGTGTTAAAGAGCTGCAAGGAGGCAGCATGAAGTAACCCCATATGCCCACCTACATATGTAAGCACACTTGGACTAAGGCGAGGGTCCCACCTTGTGTGTGTGTCGGCAATGTGTGCAAAATCCCATGCTTTACCGACACCCACAGAAATGAATTAATGACACCCCCATGCATCTGCTAATACATGCATTTTTACATGCACCAAACCGCATGGGGCTATTTTTAGAGCTAAAATGCCTGAAAAGCGCCCAGTGTGAAAGGGGTCTTAATGCTGTGTATGCCCATCTCCAAGCTGCCCGGATGGGGCAGTGATGTGAATTATTATGTACAGTTATCCCTACAAATATGAAAGCTGAAGTTTTATCTGCTTATTTTTCTCCCTCCCTGGTCCCTCCTTATTAACATGCTCATTATATTTCTTTTTGTTTACAAACTTTTATTGAAGGATCGTACAAGAGTATACAAAAGAAACAGTGCAATAGAAATATCACAGATATGCAAACAACATGTCTGAAAAGTCACAGACTCTCATCCATTATAGGTATACGATAAAGTGCAACAGTATCGAAAAGAGTCTATGGTTCATTGGTGACAAGCATGAGAATGAGCCCATTACTGGGGTACGTAGTTATATTGGTACATGAAACTTGAGGATCCAATTTTCACTATAAAAGAAAATACACAACCAAACAAAAAATAAAACAGAAAGAAAAAACAAAGAGTTTGAAACGTACATAACGTACGTAAACGTATGAGCCTACCCAGATGAGGGCCAGGAATCCCATTTCTTCTCAAAGATCTGCATGGAGTCCATGAGCGTATGGTGAATGCGTTCCATCAATTTGATGGATTCCATGTGGTGGAGGACCTGTGGCCAAGGGACCGACATTTTACGCCAATTTAAGGCAATCGCCCAATGCACCGCACTACATAGAGCATGAAGCAACTTGTTCAGTAGGTGTGGTCCCTGGGATATCCGCAAAAAGGAGGCATATTTTTGCCGTTAGGGTAACGGTGTTCCCCGTGATTTGCTACACCTTATCCGATACGTGCTGCCACAGAGGACCCAAGGCCCTACAGCTCCAGAAGGTGTGGAGGAGAGAACCTTTCTCCCCACAGCCCCTGAAGCAGGTGTCCGGGATCAGGGGGAACATTTTATGAATTTTAACCGGGGTGTAGTACCATCTTGTGTGCAACTTTACCACTGTCTCCTTGATTGCCACTGAGCGGGTGCTCTTATGCATATTATTTACCATGTCATTCCAGTCTTCCACAGAGACCGACTCCCCCAGCTCTGCTTCCCATGCTATCATAGCCTGGGACTTAGGTTCTGAGCTATAGTCATTAAGGTGACTGTAAATCGCAGAAATCACCCCTCTATCTCTGGACCCCTCAAGACATAGAGATTCAAAACTAGTTTTAGGATTCGCCCTCCAAAGTGTAATGGCTTTTTGGAAAAAGTGGCGTATTTGCAAATACTTATAGAACTCAGAGCGGGGAATACCCCAATTCTGGCTCACGTCCTCAAAGGAAAACCGCCCCCCTAGTTAATGAACACAGTCACTAGGTCCCGAGAGGACCAGTGTATATATTCCAGTCCCGCCCCAAAGGCCCCCGGAAAGTCTGGGTCTCCCAGGAACGAGGACAGGGGAGCTGGTTTAGAGGACAGACCAAACTTGTCTCTGTAGAGGGTCCAGAGATAGAGGGATTGCCCCACCACCTCGTTGAGTGCTGCGACATCTTTCTGGCGGATTGAGCCAGACCACAAGATCCCCGGGAGATAATAAGGCTTAATGGAGTCTCTTTCGAAGCGTAACCAGGGGGTCCGAGGAGCGGGGATATGCCACTGGGCCAGCTGGACGCTCATAATATTTCAAAGTACTAAACTAAACTCAATTCCTTTTTTATAGTTTGGATTTGAATATCTGTCAGGCTTTTATTGCTCTCTGTGGCCCCCGTTATGCAGATTTACCCCCCCCCCCCCACTTGTCTTCTTTACCGTTATCAAGTGAAAGCAAATCACACATTTTGGGTTGTCATCAGAACATGAAAAGAGTGGAAATCATCCAATGGGGACGTGAGTTCTGGTCACCCTGATGACAGCCAGAGATTTCCCTTTGGAGGATTTTCCTCTTACTTCCTGTTGTTATGGGACACGTCCTGTCCGACAGCCACCACAACAGATGACACATGACCAGAGACCAAAATAGAAAAAAATTTAAAAAATTTCACCTCACATGGACTACTGTATGGGGCATGCATGGAGTGCGCTTTGGGGTATAGGAGAGTGTATGAGGGATGCATGGAGTGTGCTGTAGAAGAGTGTATGGGGAATAGGAGAATCTATAGGAAATACAGAGTGTGCCATGATCAGTGATGTAAGTAACTGAGTTAAAATAAACTGAGTTACCTAACGCAGTTACTTTAGAGGGTAACAAGTAATCTAACTGATTACTTTTCCCCTCATGGTAACTCAGTTCCCATTACTTTGGCTTAGTTACCCCAATTACATCTACCGCCACTAGATGGCAGTAGTGTAATTCCGGTGTCCTGCCGAAAAAGTTCCCCCACCGGATAAGGACCCCCTGTACTGCGCAGGCGCAGGGCTTGCGCAGTACGAAGGACTACGGAGCTTCCGAAAATTGCCGAACCTAAACAGCTCTGAGTGAACTCTACACCGCGCAGGTGCAGTTAACATGTAATTGTACGAGGCGATGCCGCACGCTCCCGATGCTCGTGCTACTCTGCAAGGGGCGTCTATCGTGTAAGTAAGGGGCGGGTCTAGTATTACTGTAACCAAGGGGCGCATTTATTATTATTGTTATATATCGAGCTCTACCCATTAATTTAACATTCGCCCTCTTCTGTAGCCATCCGCCCCTTACACGATATAATAATAATAATAATAGACCCCCCCTTGCTTACACGCTATAACAGATCTGCCCCTTGGTTAGAGTAATAATAGAGCAGCCCCTTGGTTACAGTAATACTAGACCCGCCCCTTAGTTACACGTATAGAATATTTAAAAAAAAATCTGTTACTTTTCTGCGTAACTAATTACTTTTCCAATGTAGTAACTGAGTTACTAACGCAATTACTTTTTGGGAGAAGTAATTTGTAACTTAACTAATTACTTTTTTAAAGTAAGATGACCAACACTGGTCATGGTGTATAGGAGAGTATATAAGGAGCGCACAGGGGGTGCTGTAGAGGAGATGGGACGGGTTCCGGGTTTCCTATCAGCCCCCACACTATAGATATAGATGAGGGGTCAGTGGGGTGGGTTATGTGATGGGGGAGGGGAATGGATGGAACAAATTCCAGTATCAGTATGTAGTGCAGAGTACATGGGGGACAAATACAAATATGGATGGATATGTGGGGGGGGGACAAGACCTAATGGGGTGCATAAGCCACTTGCAGTGGGAGGAGAAGTTAGTGATTTTTTATTTTAATATTAACCCCCCCCCCCGTGTCCTGTGATGATTGTAGACTTGTCTTTGTACCTGGAAGTGATGACAGTGACCCCCCCCCCCCATACATTGTCATGCATGTCTTTTCTCCTATAGAGATCAGAATGGGCTCCGGATTGGAAGGAAATCTGCTGACAATCTTCATCCTGTAAAGTGGAAGAGAAGTCGGGGAGTGAAGGTTCTCCATCTTCTACATGTGAACTGGACCTCAGTGATCTCTTCTTTGTCCTGAATTCCTCCTATAAAATAAAAGCTTCTCTTCTCTGATTGGGGATTGCCGTGTCCCCAGCCTCATATCTGAAGTTGGAGATTTGAGGTTCTGCCGCCTATAACTTTTGCGCAAACCAATCAATAATCGCTTATTGTTATTTTGTTTACCAAAAATATGTAAATACGTATTGGCCTAAACTGAGGAAAAAACGTTTTTTTTTTTTATACATTTTTGGGTGATATTTATTATAGCAAAAAGTTAAAAATAATGTGTTTTTTTTTTTAAACTGTTGCTTTTTTGGTTTATAGCGCAAAAAAAAAAAAAAAAAAAAAAAACGCAGAGGTGATCAAATACCACCAAAAGAAAGCTCTATTTGTGTGAAAAAAAAAAAAAGGATGTCAATTTTGTTTGGGAGCCACATCACACAACCGCGCAATTGTCAGTTAAAGCGGCGCAGTGCCGAATCGCAAAACGTGCTCTGGTCAGGAAGGGGGTAAAATGAGATCTGGGGGTCAAAAAGACCTCAGATCTCATATTTACACAAAAAGAAAAAAAAAAAAGTCATTTAAAAAAAAAAAAAATGGCCCTTTAAGAGCTATGGGCGGAAGTGATGTTTTGACGTTCCTTCCGCCCTGCAATGATATGGAGACGGGTTGGGGCCATCTTCCCCTCACTCGTCTCCATGTCAGGCTAGGGAGAGGATCCGATCGCCTCCGCCAATACCAACGGCTCCGGAGGGCGCCGGGAGGGGGGGCCCTCTCCCACCGCCGATAAAAGCGATCTTGTGGCGAATCCTCTGCAGAGACCACTTTCATCTTGAGGCGGACCGCCCGCTGAGGAAGAGGATACCGGGGTTATGGTAGCTAGCTGCTGCCATAACAACGATATTCCTCTTCAAAGTACAGACGTATAACGACGGTGGGCGGTCTGGAAGTGGTTAAATACATCAAGGGGGTGAACAAGGTTCGGAAGGGCAGTTTTTTTTAATATAAAACCAAAATAAAGAACACGGGACACGACCTCAAAACTAACTGGAGAAAAGTTTAAAACTAATCTTAGAAACTATTATTTTACTGACAGGGTAGTTGATACTTGGAATAAACTACCAGCAGAGGTAGTGACACAGACAACAGTAAATGTCTTCAAACCTGCTTGGGACAAACCTCGATCTATACATAGACAATACGCTTCACAAGAGGATGGGACACTCGCTCTTTCTGTTTCAATCGTTTTATTTGGTTTTACAAAAAAACAGAAATACAATTTTTAGTAAACATTTTTACATTCCTGAAGCCCCCAAGAATGGTAAAGGCCGTCACCGCTTTATGGTGTCCTTTTATGAAGCAGTGAAATCTATTCACTGCTTCATTCTCCGGCATTCACAGAGGGGATCTTTCTCCTCTGTGTGCTCGTTTATGAAGCGGAGTAGATCGCTTTACCCTTGGAGGAGTGGAGTGATCTACAAACGCTTCAAACAGTAGAGAACGGCCCCTGATACTAGAATCTCGTGAGACTTTACGAGATTACAGTACCAGAAATTCACTGAAACACTGAGATGTCCATTTTATTAAGCAGTGATAAATTATCACAGCTCAATACACGGACAGACACCAGTGTGATTAATGTTAATAAAATAAAGAGTCCCCCCTACATTATATATACATGTATACACACATTATATATACATGTATATACACACATTATATATATATATATATATATATATATAATATATATATATATATATATATATATACATATACACATTATATATATATATATACATATACACATTATATATATATATACGTATACACATTATATATATATATATATATATGTATACACATATATATGACAGGGGGACATGGTTACAGTGTTGGGGGGTCTGAACAAGGCATAAGGAAGTTAATAATCTTCCTCTTTCCTCCTCAGATCCCCCGGGTTTCTCTCTTCACTCCCCGCTTCACCACCTCTGAGTTGGTGAATTGGGGAGTGTGAATTCTGACACAGATCGCCAGTGAAGCGCTGAGATCGCAGCTTCATACACTGGCCGTTACTGTGTCAGTCAATGAGGATTCTCTGTGTGCAGAGATAATCGGCGGGAGAACAAGTTCAAACACTTCTCCCCCCATTATCTCTGGTTTATAAACTGTTTATGGGCTGTGATCAGTGGCGATCCTCAGGATCTCCGCTGATCACTGCTTCATAAAAGGACACCTATGTCTCTAGTAATGATCGCTGATGTTCACCCCCCTTACCTTTCTTAACCCTTTCATGCCTGAGCCTATTTCTGACATTTGTTGCTTACAAGTTAAAATCCATATTATTTGACAGAAAATTACTTAGAACCCCTAAACATTATATATATATTTTTTAGCATAGACCCTAGAGCAGGGATTTGCAATTAGCGGACCTCCAGCTATTGCAAAACTACAAGTCCCATCATGCCTCTGGGTGTCATGCTTGTGGCTGTCAGAGTCTTGCTATGCCTCATGGGACTTGCACAGCGGTCTTTCAAACTTTGGTAAAAAAAGACACTTTCATGAATTAATAAAAAAATAAACAGTAAAGTTAGCCCCATTTTGTCGTATAATGTGAAAGATGAAGTTACGCCGAGTAAATAGATACCTAACATGTCATTCTTTGAAATTGCGCACACTTGTGGAATGGCGACAAACTACAGTACCTAAAAATCTCCACAGGCGACGCATTAATAAAAATTAACGGTTAGCAGGTTAGATTTACAGAGGAGGTCTTGTGCTAGAATAATCGCTCCGCTCCAACAATCGCGGTGATACATCACATGTGTGGTTTGAACGCCGTTTACAAGTAAGAAAAAAAAATATATATATATTGTCTTTTTGTTTATGGCGCAAAAATAAATAAAAAAGCCGCAGAGGTGATGAAATACCACCAAAATAAAGCTCTATTTGTGGGGAAAAGGGACATAAATGGTATTTGGGTAGAATGTCGCACGACTGCGCAATTGTCAGTTAACTACTTGCCTACCAGCCACGAACACCTCCTTACTGACCAAGCCATTTTTCAGCTTTCAGCGCTGTCGCATTTTGAATGACAATTGCGCGGTCATGCAACGCTGTACCCAAATAAAATTTTTATCATTTTTTTTCCCCACAGATAGAGCTTTATTTTGGTGGTATTTGATCACCTCTGCGGTTTTTATTTCTTGCGCTATAAACAAAAGAAGAGGGACAAGTTTGAAAAAACATAATATTTTTTTACTATTTTATTATAATAAATATCCATTTTTTTTTTTTTTAAACAAATTTTTTCCTCAGTTTAAGCCGATACGTATTCTTCTACATATTTTTGGTAAAAAAAATCGCAATAAGCGTATATTGATTGGTTTGCGCAAAAGTTATAGCGTCTACAAAATAGGGGATAGATTTATAGCATTTTTATTATTATTTTTTTTTTTACTAGTAATGGCGGCGATTTGCGATTTTTATTGTGACTGCGACATTGCGGCGGACACTTCGGACACTTTTGACTCATTTTTGGGACCATTCACATTTATACAGCGATCCGTGCTATAAAAATGCATTGATTACTGTATAAATGTGACTGGCAGGGAAGGGGTTAACGCTAGGGGGCGCTGCAGGGGTTAATGTGTACCCTATCTTGGTGATTCTTACTGTGGGGGGAGGGGACTGACTGGGGGAGGAGACCGATCGGTGTCCCTATGTACAAGGGACACACCATCGGTCTCCTCTCCTCTGACAGGACGTGGATCGGTGTGTTTACACACACCGATCCACGTCCTGCTCGATTACCGGGCAATCGCGGGTGCCTGGCGGTCATCGCGACCGCCGGGCACGCGCACCGAGGCCCCAGCTACGCGGCGGGCCGCGCGCGCCCCCCAGTGGCCAAATTGTAGACGACGTCATATGACGGCGTCCCGCCACAGTAGCTGAACCGTCCCGCCGTCATTTGACAGTGGGCGGTCAGCTAGTGGTTAAAGTAACGCAGTGCCGTATCACAAAAAATGGCCTGGTCATGGGGGGGGGGGGGGGGGTAAATGTTCTGGGGCTGGTCTCTTGTCCTATCACTGAGGATGGAATAACATTGGTGTAATGAGAAGGTATAGAAGATCTACATGGATGGAAGGACAGACAGTGCAGAGCATAGAATGAGGCTCTTATCACACACAACAATGGACGAGGAACTTTTCTATTGGCCAATTCTGCAGAGATAATCCCCAGCAAAGTGTGACAAAGGCGGAGGGAGGGGGAGGGGAAGGTGTGCGGTAAGTTGTCCTCCTTCTACTTACAGACACACAGGCTGGAGGGTGATGAACGCCGAATCCTCTCTCCTCCTCTCACTGGACATCATGGCTGACCGGCCTCACACTCAGCCTGCGCGCGCCCATGCGGGAGAGGAGGGGGGGGGGGCGTCTCCTCTGATCGGCGGGCGAGAAAACCGTTATACCGAGCGCGAGGGGGCGGAGCCGCAGCGCCATTTTGTTCCGCGGATTGATAGCGAGAGGGCGTGTCTCATCAGCTCCTGTCATTGACGAGGAACAGCGCCATCCAGCGGATTTCTCCGGGATCACATCCACATCCTTTCCCTCGTAGATAAAGTAAGTGTCATTATCAGTCACCTTACAGAGAGATCGGGTCCAGTGTCGGGATGTGGGGGGCGGGTAGAGCGCCAGGGTAGGGGGGAGGTAAAATCCGGATCCAATGGCTGTCTGTCCCTCCACCCCGCGCCCCATAGAAGAGGAAGGTCTGTGTGCGGGGAATGGGATACAGAGCTGGGGAAGGGATCCCGGTGGGCGGGGCTGTAGAGGAGGGGCAGGATGGAGAGAGTGGGCGGCGCGGTCCTATGCAGAGAGAGCGCCCAGAGAGGAGGAGACTTTGGGAACCAATGAGAAAACTCAGGGGAGGGGTCAGCATCGGATCAGCACACCATGTGTGACTTCTATTACTTCTGTCCCGCCTTGTGTCAGTGAGGAGCCCCTCCTACACAGCTATCTGCATAGTCCCGCCTCCCAGCAGGAGCTCTGGCTGCCGATTGGTCTGCTGCTCTGTCACTCAGCTCTGCACCCGCCTTCTCTCCAAGTCCAAGCTGTGTGAGAAGTTCAATGTGCAGCTTGGAGAATGAAATGTGTGCTGGAGCAAGAGTGGGAGGAGTCAGCGCCCCCTCTGGTCACAGTTGTACACTGAACCAGGATTACCATCAATAGGGAATATGTGCAGGAGAGAGAGAACAGCAATGTAACATGTGTGTAGGAGAGAGAACAGCAATGTAACATGTGTGTAGGAGAGAGAGAACAGCAATGTAACATGTGTGTAGGAGAGAGAGAACAGCAATGTAACATGTGTGTAGGAGAGAGAGAACAGCAATGTAACATGTGTGTAGGAGAGAGAGAACAGCAATGTAACGTGTGTAGGAGAGAGAGAACAGCAATGTAACATGTGTGTAGGAGAGAGAGAACAGCAATGTAACGTGTGTGTAGGAGAGAGAACAGCAATGTAACATGTGTGTAGGAGAGAGAACAGCAATGTAACGTGTGTGTAGGAGAGAGAACAGCAATGTAACGTGTGTGTAGGAGAGAGAACAGCAATGTAACGTGTGTGTAGGAGAGAGAACAGCAATGTAACGTGTGTGTAGGAGAGAGAACAGCAATGTAACGTGTGTGTAGGAGAGAGAACAGCAATGTAACATGTGTGTAGGAGAGAGAACAGCAATGTAACGTGTGTGTAGGAGAGAGAACAGCAATGTAACGTGTGTGTAGGAGAGAGAGAACAGCAATGTAACGTGTGTGTAGGAGAGAGAACAGCAATGTAACGTGTGTGTAGGAGAGAGAGAACAGCAATGTAACGTGTGTGTAGGAGAGAGAGAACAGCAATGTAACGTGTGTGTAGGAGAGAGAGAACAGCAATGTAACGTGTGTGTAGGAGAGAGAACAGCAATGTAACATGTGTGTAGGAGAGAGAACAGCAATGTAACATGTGTGTAGGAGAGAGAACAGCAATGTAACATGTGTGTAGGAGAGAGAACAGCAATGTAACGTGTGTGTAGGAGAGAGAACAGCAATGTAACGTGTGTGTAGGAGAGAGAACAGCAATGTAACATGTGTGTAGGAGAGAGAACAGCAATGTAACATGTGTGTAGGAGAGAGAACAGCAATGTAACATGTGTGTAGGAGAGAGAGAACAGCAATGTAACATGTGTGTAGGAGAGAGAACAGCAATGTAACATGTGTGTAGGAGAGAGAACAGCAATGTAACATGTGTGTAGGAGAGAGAGAACAGCAATGTAACGTGTGTGTAGGAGAGAGAACAGCAATGTAACGTGTGTGTAGGAGAGAGAACAGCAATGTAACATGTGTGTAGGAGAGAGAACAGCAATGTAACGTGTGTGTAGGAGAGAGAACAGCAATGTAACATGTGTGTAGGAGAGCGAACAGCAATGTAACGTGTGTGTAGGAGAGAGAACAGCAATGTAACGTGTGTAGGAGAGCGAACAGCAATGTAACGTGTGTGTAGGAGAGAGAACAGCAATGTAACATGTGTGTAGGAGAGAGAACAGCAATGTAACATGTGTGTGTAGGAGAGAGAGAACAGCAACGTAACGTGTGTGTAGGAGAGAGAACAGCAATGTAACGTGTGTGTAGGAGAGAGAACAGCAATGTAACATGTGTGTAGGAGAGAGAACAGCAATGTAACGTGTGTGTAGGAGAGAGAGAACAGCAATGTAACATGTGTGTAGGATAAGGTGACCAGATTTTTAAAATAAAATCCGGGGACATATTTTTTTTTTTACTAGCAATGGCGGCAATCAGCGACTCCGCTGGCCGCCCACCTCACAGCCTGTCAAGTCTTAGGCTGGGTTCACACTGCTGCAGTGCGGGAACGCTGCAAATTTACTGCGGGTCCCCGCATCGCATGTCTCCCGCCGGCAGTTCACACTGCCCTATGCGAGCTGCTGGGAGTGTCAGTGAAATGTTAATGACACCCCCATATCAGCTTGCATATCGCAGTGCGATCTGCAAACTCGGACAGGAATCGGATCGCATGGTGAGAACACCATGCGATCCGATTCTGCAACGGACCGAAAAAAAAAGGGTCCTGTGCGAGTTTGGGCCGAATGCGATGTGAATTCAGCCATACTATCTGTATGGCTGAATTCGCATCGCACAGAGATCACATATGATTTGAACTGCAGTGCGGTGCGAATCATATCCGATCTCCCGCACCGCAGCAGTCTGAACCGGGCCTTAGGCTACATTCACACCAAGGCGCTGGGCGCGCTGGCGGTAAAGCAGCTCTATATTTAGCGCTGCTTTACCATCGTTTTAGCTGCACTTTTCAGCTGCTAGCGGGGCAGTTTTACCCCCCGCTAGCGGACGAAAAAGGGTTAAAACCGCCCGCAAAGCGCCGCTGCATCAGCGCTTTGCAGGCGGGTTTGGAGCGCTGCAGGATGTGGCTTGCAGGACATTTTTTCAGCGTCCTGCAAGCGCACCGCTCCGGTGTGGAAGCCCTCGGGTTTTCCCACTGGAGAGACAGTAGCAGCTGCTTGAAGGCGCTTTCTAGGTGCTATTTTTAGAACTTTAGCGCCTGCAAAGCGCCTCAGTGTGAAAGGGGCCTTAGAGAGAGTACAGCAATGTAACGTGTGTAGTAGAGAGAGTACAGCAATGTAACGTGTGTAGTAGAGAGAGTACAGCAATGTAACGTGATCCATAGAGAGTACAGCAATGTAACGTGTGTGTCAGTGGCGGAACTATAGGGGTCGCTGCAGTCGCACTTGCGACTGGGCCCTGCTGTTCTGCCGCTGTGGGGGGGGGGGGGGCACAAGACCCGGCATCTCCCCCTGCACCTCTGGCTGGCCGTTTAGAAAGCAGTGGGGGGAGGTGGGAGGCGGCGATCGGCAGCTCTATGGTGCCTGTGGGCGGCGGATCTGCCTGGGGCTTGTAGTTCTCTCTTCCCGAGTGTCAGTGTATACAGTGGAGAGGAGAGGGGAGGGGCCTCTGACCCGGGCAGGTATCAGTTTCACTTTCAGTGAGTCGCTCTGCTTGTACACTGTTGCTGATGTCTGCCCGGGTCAGAGGCCCCTCCCCTCTCCACTGTATACACTCGGGAGAAGAACTACAAGCCCCAGGGAGATCTCCCTGCCTGTGGACACCATAGAGTTGCCGATCGCCGCTTCCCACCTCCACCAGCCAGATACACGGGGAACCTCTGGAAGGGGGGGAGTCAGCTGTCTGGGCACCCTGATTTAAGGGGGGGCCCTCTGGGGACATTAATTTAAGGAAGGGGCCCTCTGGGGACGCTAATGTAAGAGGGGGGCCCTCTAGGGACACTAATGTAAGAGGCGGGGGCTCTCTGCGGACCCTGATGTAAGGGGAGGCTCTCTGGGACCCTGATGTAAGGAGAGGCTGTCTGGGGACCCTGATGTAAGGGGAGGCTCTCTGGGGACCCTAATATAGGGGGAGGCTCTCTGGGGACCCTAATGTAGGGGGAGGTTCTCTGGGGACCCTAATGTAGGGGAGACTTTCTGGGGACCCTGATATAAGTAGGGAGGCTCTCTGGGGTCCCTGATGTAAGGGGGGATCTCTGGGGACCCTGATGTAAGGGGGGATCTCTGGGGACCCTGATGTAAGGGGGATCTCTGGGGACCCTGATGTAAGGGGGGATCTCTGGGGACCCTGATGTAAGGGGGGGATCTCTGGGGACCCTGATGTAAGGAGGGGATCTCTGGGGACCCTGTTGTAAGGGAGGGATCTCTGGGGACCCTGATGTAAGGGGGATCTCTGGGGACCCTGATGTAAGGGGGGATCTCTGGGGACCCTGATGTAAGTGTCTCTGGGACCTGTGTGTGTCCCAGCAGACAGCGCGGCAGGACAGGAAGAGGCATAGTATCCCATGGGAGCCTATGCCTGGAAGTGGGTTCTTAGACAGGTATCTGCACCCCCTCCCCCCGAAAGGTGCCAAATGCGACACTGGAGGGGGAGAGGGTTCCAAAAAGCGAAGGTTCAAATTTTGTGGGAACCTCCCTCCCCAAAATGTTTCACCTGGCCCTCGGCTCAGATCGGTACCCCGTCGCTCCAGCCCTCTGCACTGCACTGCAGCTCCTCCTACACTACTGTACACAGGATGGATGAGGAGTCCGTGAAGGGACACGCCGCTGTGCATACCCCGCGCTGTTCTGAGGTCTGAACAGTGTACTGTATTTATACATGGACAAATTCTGGGGGCGCTATGGGAGGGGGGACTACTAGC